>CM060976.1:6427500-7627500 GCA_030765065.1 Deroplatys truncata
AGCAACAGAGCATTCACGAAGCACCACATATGAAAAATTGCCGAACGTTCATCTGCTTCCTTCGTCGTTTATCGGGAACACTCATAAATTCACACGACCTATTTTCACTGCTGTCGACCAGAGGTGTACCTCGCCCACTTGCAGGCCTCTACACTGCGTCTGCCCGTAAGAACTTTTACAGATTATTGGCCAGTGGTGCAAATGGCTCCTAGAGAATGTTTTGGTGACGATGAGCTGCACTTCATTTGTTTTCATCAGCCTGTTTATCTCATTGACAATTTTCGCACCACCTGGAAAGCTTATTAGAAATCCACAATTACTTTCTACCTGTAAAGCACCAGCTGTCTTACTAATAGCCTCTCCCTTTTCTTTAAGAAAGTTATACCATGCATATTTTGGAGTAATATGTAAAACACACTATACAGCTCCACCAAGAGATGAGCGCTCCACTTAAGTTGGCACAAAAGATCTCTCCAGATTATGACCTATGTTTGCTACGCGATTACTAACTAGTGTTGTTTGCCTTAAAGCATATCCCACAGAAGTATTCACCATCTGAGATCGATCCTACCTTCCATGAGAAGCTTCTGAAAGATTTTTCACTGATTTGCAAAGCTTCCCACTCGGTCAATACTAATCATATGTGTAGAGAAGATTGTTGCCATCTAAGTCTTCTGTTCTTCACTAACATTCTCAGTGCAAACTTTTATTGTCTGGAACAGATAAAAATTATTCTTCCCGTATTAAAGCCATTCATATCATCCATCGTCTTTTATTTTCATAGCTTTCAGGAAATAGCCTTTATCTGCAGGTTTTGATGTTCTTTGGGGCCTTTCACAACTGAATCGGTTATAATAATGGCATGCGGAATGTAGAGATCATTAACCTCCTTTATCATCGACGGGATATCCTTTTACAGAGGTCTACTCTAATTTTGGTTTCAGTTATACTAACCCAGATGCTAAAACTTTTCTGTCATGAGTATTCAGTCACGTCTGCCCCACTCCAATTATCAGGTCAACGGGTTTAACACTGTTTGCTGAGACACTACATCAAGCAAGGCTCTGGCAGAGAAGGGGAATTCATTTATAATCTAGTCTTCTATTACTTAAAAATTGAGTAGCACTAGCTGCATGTCCTAATTGTTAATGGAATCGTTAACATCATCACTGAGCTCAAACGTTGTTATAGTCAGGCAAATCTTTTCACGGATTTTACCTTACATTTTAAGTATTTCTTAAGTCATTTAAATAATCTTCGAAATCACCTATGGATCGAAATTAGGACTTCTTTGTCAGGTTTTCAGTAGTCCCTTTGGCAGACAAGACTCAACCAAGAATATTTTGAGGCACTTATGATTTATAATCATAAATGCATGCACCTAAATTTGTAAGGAGATATAGAGATTCCAAATCGTCATATAAACTGCGCACCATCTTTGTAGTACTGGTGTAGGAAAACTTCTTTAATATTAGAACAACTACCTAAAACCTATTTCCTCTAATAGTTCTTCCCCAGCAAAGCTAATTTTCGTACATTCTCTAACTTTTACGTAATTTTCACATGGAGGAGGGAACATTTGTGTAACTTTTCTAGCACCAAATCCGTTTACAATAGCCTTTATGTAGTATTGAAGCTAATCTTGCAGAACAGTATCCACATCTTTATTACTTCCACAAACTGGTCCCATAACTGTAATCATTTGTTCAAACCACCATAAAATATTGTAAGTTACAACTTTGGAAACTTCAGGTCTCTCTTACTCACAAAGCTAACACCGCTGTTGTTGATAATACCATCTTGTGTAACCACTGCTGGAATAACTTCCTTCCTTGTGTTCCTAGGAACTGAGTTGACAATCCTCGGTAAGCCCGCTCTGTTCGTCCAGCTCTTCTAAACCGGCCATATTTTAAAACTTGAGCTTAACATCCAGTTACAAGAGTTCTTCATACTTTTATGTAGCAAGGAGGGGAAGATTCGAATCTTTATCCCTTTATTACCTTCTCTACTACGTATAGTAAGTAGAGGAAGTATTGTATTCCACCCAAAAATTCGATACCGAGATTTCACCGGAAATACATGTTTCGAGACCCCCTGAATCCAAAAAAAGCATTTTGGAAACATGTCCGTGTGTGTGTCTGTGTGTCTGTGTGTCTGTGTGTGTGTCTGTGTGTCTGTGAACAGCATAACTCAGAAACGAACAGTCGGATAAACACCAAACTTGGTATTTAGGTTCAGGATCTACCAGAGATGCGACACGAAGGTTTTCAAGAAAATCCCCCCACCCCAGATTACCCTTTACATGCAAGATTTTTCGAAAATTTTAATTTTCTCAAAAATGGCTCTAACGATTTTGATTAAAATATCATATGTTTAAGATATTTTCATGACAAATAAAATGTATATCTTGAATTTTCTGGGAATGTCTCCAAAAGAATTCTTCATTGTGAACGACTTCTGCATAATTGGTGTGAAATCTGTGATTCGTTTTCGAATGCGAGAAATGTTATGCCAGAAAACATTCATCGCCAATTGTGTGAGGTTTATGAGGAAACAATAATGAGCGACAATGCCCGGCCACACAAAGCCAAACAAACACAAGATCTGATGGCATCATTTGGTTGGGAGCAATCGATCAGCCTTCCTATAGTCCGGATTCGGCACCAAGCGATTTTCATCTGTTTCTTCCTCTGAATAAATTCCTTGGTGGAAAACATATCAACGACAATGATGTGAAACAAAAAACAGACGTGGCTTTCATCACAGGTGGCATCATTCTTTGATAAAGGAGGTGGTAATGTGGAGAAGTAGTGTAAGGTGTAAGATAATGAATGATCATAAAGTATTTGGAAAATAATTTCTGTTATTTAAAAAAGAAATTATCGATACTTATTTTAAAAACACACCTCGTAATGTTGCATAACTGGTAAACGTTGAGTGACAGATGAAAGCGTACTACACAAAAAATGTAAATATCTTTAAAACACACAATTTATTTGAAATAACATTGTTGTAGCATCAGCCATTTCCGAGATATTTGTTATTAATGGTTCGCATGTCAATACTTATTTCATTATTTTAAAGTCCTTTGCTGTTCTTCACGATTGATAACTTATGGTGGTCTTATTTTTTCGGCAGAACTTGAGAAAAGAATTATCCACAGACTCTATAACATTTTGAAGGATTATTGTACAAATAGAAAAGTATCAATAGAACATTATGTGAAGATATCACAAAAGAGTGTCCATAAGACTCAGTCCTGGAACACAGTGGTGGAAACTTTAATTGAGGAAATAGAAAATGACAACAATATATCAAATAAGATTGCATACGCAGATGATCTGATCTTTATAATTGAAGATCGAAATAGAAGGGAATTGGAAACCATGGCAAATGAATTGACAGGGAAATTAAGTAATTGGTGTAAGAAATATAAACTTAAAATTTCATCCCATAAGGCGTGTTATTTAAAGGAAATCTGAAAAGACACCCGATTATTAAAATAAATAACGAAAATGTAGGAAGGAAAAAGGATTCCAAATATTTGGGCGTTATGCTGGATGGAAAATTAAATTTAAACAAACACACAGATTATATTCGTCAAAAATCCGAAAAAATAAGGATGCAACTTGGAAGAATTACGCAGACAAATTTTAAATTATTGTTAAAGACAGTAATAGCCTAACAAAATGTAATATGTGCTCCCATTATAACATACACGGCGGGAACCTGGGCAACCAGGATGGATGATGTAGCAACCTTAGTGGAAAAGAAGGACGCAAAGAAAAGTGTTATTACGTTTTATAGGTGCTGTATATACCACGCCAACAATGGCTTTATTAATAACAACGGCAATATGGCCAATTGATTATTTAATAGTTTGAAGTGAGCTAGATTTAGAATAAAGAGAAAAGATTTTCAAATGGTAGAAAGAATAGTTGGAGTTAAGTGTAATACTTTATTAGACGTTAAGAAAAATTTGAAGACAAGTTGGTAACATGAATGCGAGGAAATAGGGGAGGGAAAAAGAGTTTTTAAGCTATTTTCAAATGTTCAAGAAAGATTACGATTAACACACATAATATAACAAAGGGATTAACACACTTGATTACGGGACATGGTCCATACAAAACGTATTGGAATAAAATTAACAGAACTAATGACATATGCGATGTTTGTGGAATAAGGGACACACCGGAACATACAGTTTTTTAATGTAATCGATATTATAATCAACATATATTAGAAGAAACGGAATATTTAGGAGGATATACGATTTTAAGACATCCTGATATAATTAAACATTTATAATTAATAAATTATCTAAGTAAAACAGTGTGGGAAAAGGATAATTATCAAAAGTAAAGAGAGCACAATTACCGAGAGGGATAGAGAAAATTAGAAGATGTGAGAGGATTAGAATAATTAACCAAAATTTAGATATGGGAGAAGATAGAAGTATAAGTGAAGAGATCGTTAGCTTACAAAGGTTGACATTGACGGAGAACGAAGAGGAGAAGGAGATAAGAGGAGAAGTAATGATGAATATTAATATTTAAGTAGGCCGAAATCTAACAATAAATAGAATAGACTTTCTGTTGTTTCTACGGGACGACAGGAATGAGCAGAGAGAAGAAGATTTTAATTAAGACGATGGGAAGGAGAAAAATATGGCGATTATAGAAAGACCATGGAGGAAGAAGAGGAAAGGAGAGAAGAAGACGTTGGTGTTGGAAAACAGGTTCGCCATTGTTGGAGGAGCAGCTAGCGGTTCACTATCTTTGGAGGAGCAGTTAGCACATTTGCCATTGTTGGAGAAGCTGTTAATGTGGATTGGGAGGGATAGTGAATGGTGTTATGTTGTTAGAAGCATGGAGGCATGAATTCTTATGTTATTAATAGGAGAGGGGGGTTGGAGTTTATGTAGGTTTGGTGGTGGAGTTGGTGTTGGAACAAGCTGGAGGATGTGAATGAAGTGAAATGATATGGGGTAAAGTGAGTGGTTATGTGGTGGTAACAGAAAGAAGATTTAATATTTGGTTAAAAGGAATAAAGGTTTAGTATATGGTGATGACATTTGAAATGGATATATAAAATAAATAAAAGAGAAGTTAATAAAATTTTAATATGGAAATTAAACAAAATGTCATAAGGTAAATAAATCAACACACAAATAAACATGTAAATGCATAAATAAAAATATAAGTAAATAAAAACAAAATATTAAACTACTATAAATTAAATGATTGTTATGAAATATTATAAATGGACAACTTTAATTTTATAGGTTTTATTAAGGAATTTTTAAACAAAATATAAAAATAAATAAACTTATTAAAATGATTAGTAGCTTAGTACAAGGGTGGCGAAAACGCCTTCCTTCCACGAGTCACCTAATATGCAACACGCACTGCATCACTCAGCAGCATGTGAAAAACAGAGGGACAGTGGCAGAGAGAGAACGACGCCTACGAGTCAAAATGACCAGCGAGTCACGTTTTCGCCACCTCTGGCTTAGTAGAAGGTTTTGTGCTGGCTACCATTGCCTTTTTGCTGGTTTCCAGTGCTTATATTTAAATAGGAGTTTCGCTGGTTTCCAGCAAGAGTACATAAATATTAATTTAGAATTGTAATTAACTTTTGTATACTCCTTTACTCTAATCTAACAATTTCTATTCTTTTTCCTTCTTTGATTTATATTCTTATGTATTATTTTGTAGACTTTGTGTAGTATGTAGTTATTCTATCTGAAAAAAAAAATTGATGTAATATAAAATGTAAATGTATTGTGAGAATAAATGTAAAGTTTGAATGTACGTCCCGGTATAGCAACCAAGGTGCCGGGATAGTATATTCAGATTTTATTTGTTTATTTGTTCCTCACAATAACATGGAAAGGGTAGGGAGTTAAATTAAGTATATACCGTCCAGTTTTAAAACTATCGGTCTTTCGTTTGTATCTATAACAAAATGTGTAATGCAGCTATTTCCTGAAAGGTTTATCTTGATTAAAATGAAGTAGATAGGAAAATAAACTTTCCTAAGAATAATTTGTATACCCGCTAATAAGCGATAGAGGGTGGAGAAAGTGATGTGAACTTAACACTTCAGATTTTTTCCTCGGCATATAAATCACATTCATTAATTTCTGCTGTAAGGTTATTTAATAATTGTGTGGTAAATATTGATCATGTTACTTTTCGTCCTTTAAGCATATGTTCTATTTCCTTCTGTACCATTGTTATAGTGAATGTTAATCACTGCTTTTTGTACGCTTGTCGCCAGAATTTTATGTCGTTAGAGAAAATTAGTACGCTTTCCGGTATTCAAGTTAGCTGTTCGATATTTCAGACGTAATACAGCAATACACTATGGAAAGTCTGCTGTTGCATCTAGATCTTGGATGTGATAAATTGTTCTTTCACACCAGAGCTTTGTAGGCTGTAGATTAGACTTGAATACTTTATTGGCACAACAGGTACTTTTGGCTTTTCATGGCAGTGTTCTTGCTTCGGTGGGGTACCTGTTCCTGTATTTAATCTCATCTGATTAGACTTGAATACTTTACTGCCACAACAGGTACTTTTGGCTTCTCATGGCAGTGTTCTTGCTTCGGTGGGGTACCTGTTCCTGTATTTAATCTCATCTGATTAGACAACTGTGACGAAACTTCAAGATGAACTCAAATACTGCAAATATCATACTACAAACGCAAGAGCTTTGAACTTAACTCAGGAATTACCTTATTTTCAACAATTTATGTTGCAAATCCCCCAATATTATAATTCATCTTGAAGGATAAAATGAAATAAGTAAAACGTATCCATGACTTAACACAACTACAACATAACAAAATTACCCTTTATGAAGCAAATGATTAATAGCACAATTGTGTGGAATAGGGTCTAAAGAAAGTTGAGAATGAAGTTCAGCTTTAATACCAGCAGAAGTATTAATAATATCATACCAACCTTATGCCTATGAAAATGTAAGGAATGTAACCCTAGGTTTAAGAAACTACCGATGTTTTAAACTCCAAAATGTACCATTTTTTACAGGATTCTGCAGAAAATGGTGGATTTTAGAATAGAATGGATAAAGAAAAAGACACTAACTTTTCTGGGTGAAACTGGTGATCACCTTTTTGAAGAAATGCTTGAAGAGAACAAAGCTCACATCAGAAAAGGCCTAATTCCTTTTCTGGACGAAAACCTTACGGATGGCAATAATCTGGAGAGGCATTGTTTAATTCTCTACAAGACATATTACAAGAAGATTGTTGAAGAAGAGGAACTAGTCCAACTTGCAAGTAAGTTATTCATAAATGTAGTTGAAAGAAAGACAGCAATAAATGTACTCATTATGACAAAATTTGTATTTATTTTAAGGGCTTTGATTAAAAGCAGTCATCAGATTTTAATTGCTTATTACAGGGCAGTCCTGGTTTTCAAAATGTCATTAATTCAATCTTTTTCCTATAGTTTTCCGAAAGCTAAGTGATTTGTTTGTTTCAGAGGATTCCTTAATTCCATCTCCCAGGAGAATTTTGTTTCTTGAAACTTCCTTTACCCCCACGAACACGCAAGAAAACACACAAAGGTGGAAAGGTTTATACGTCTTTTAATGTAATATAACTTTAAAATAATAAAATTTGAAGTCTCCTCGGGCGATTAAAATTACTCTTATGCAGATTTACTTTATAAGAATTTACCACAATTTGAAATATACACATTTTATAAATCTGCCATTGGCCACGTATCTCTGTAGCTGTAGTGGAATACATGGCTTGATACCCATACACTTTCAAATTGTAGATTTAATAAAATATGCCAACTATTTGGCTTACCTGATGATGCATGGGATGGGACAGCAAGTCAATCCTGGCTGCAAATATGCCAACAAGCACATGCGACTGCTGTCTATCTATTGTACGAGTGTCCAGCAGCTTGCCCTCCAAAAAGCTCACATTCTTGGGAGTCAATTTTCAAAATTGAAAGAGCTTTCAACATCATGGCCCAGGGTCTGATTCAGTTCATAATGAACGCCGGACTTCTGGATTGTAGATAATAAGTCAAGGGATGCGCAATAGATCTGCAAAGGTCACAGCACAGGGCATTTCCCCCCAAAACTAATGTACTTCGCGCTGCTTGGTTAACTTTTTAAACTTGAACGACGAATTAATAAATTTCATTTACCCCCTCTCTGTTCTGTATGAAGTTATTGTACAATGTTCTAGAGGGTTTTTATGGTTAATCCACCTCTTTGCTTCTTGTAATTTCGTACAGCCCTATTCCTAATAATAAAATAAAACACCTGATAACCACGCAAAGAATATGAAATATCGGCAGAACAAGCGAATTCCTCAGTTTTTCGAGATCTGGAAATGCTGTATAGCCTTTTTGTAGCCTTTACTTGATCGTAATTGTTGAGTAATGCCTTAGATAATCACAGTAAGTGAAATTTTAAACTTGTGTACCTTCTCTTTGGTCTTATAGTAATTCAATAACATAAAAGCTACACAGTTTTCACACAATACAGAAACCTCTAAGATATAAAACGAAACAGAGGTGGAACCGGTGAATATGAAAATTCCCTACTCTTAGACCAAGATGTTACCCTCTGGAAAAGACACATAGTCGGTATTCGTCGAGAAGAGTAACATTATCAGTTGTTAATGTAAAGCATTGCTGCACTGATTTTCAATGTTAGCAGTTTTCTCTCCTTATCAAAGCATTTAGCAACTTGATTACAACATAAGTAGAAACGAAATAGGGTCATTGCATGGGCTGATAACTCTTAATGGCGAGCGATTTCCTCTGTAATTTCACCGGGAGTTATTTAAAGCGAAGTAACAACAGCTTCACCTGTTTGTTACTTAGTGATTAGATCTACCAAATAGGGATAATATTTTCTCAAGTTGAATGCATTTATTTTTGAAATGGATATGACACAGTACGGGAGCCGAGCAACCGTGAGGAATGTGCCTCGTTTAGTGGAATACCTCTGTTACACATTTTAATACCTTGCTGCAGGCCACCGTTCTCCACGCAAAGAATACGCATAGAGGGACATAGTGCCCTTAACTTTTCAAGGTGCATCGTCACTACCTATATTCTTGACGAGATGTCTGACGAAGAGTTTCGCAGTTATTTTGTCGACTACGGGTTACTTCCATGCAGCGTGTCCATCGAAACGTGACAAATGTTAGTACCATCATGTACCCTGATCCTCAAATTTGAGGGCGTCGTCCTGCCCATGAGGATTAGAGCAGGATGGAAATGTGCAGATTGCGGCTTATACCGTGACCGTTGCGGTGCTTTAAAGCTAAATGTTTGTACACACTGGCTCTCTTCCAAGAGCTCTGTTTTGCTTTAGTGGCTTTAGTCCAGTCATGCACCTCTCTATCTGTTTACGTTAACTATAAGGAAGATCGTTTTCGAACCGTATGCGGTATTTGGATCATTCAGGAGGTCCGGGTAAAGGTAAAATCTCTTTCACTGACACTTGGAAACGGGATTTTGCCCGTTAGCCGTCTCTCCTAAGATTCGATTTTTAGTTGTTTGCCACAACGCCAATACGCGAAGGGATGCCGCTAAGCAGACATGGACCATGGCTATATCTTCCGAAGCTATCCTCAAACCGTCCATATAAAGATTCAGCACTAAACCTTCTAATGTCCACCATTCAGTCACTGCGTCTAAACAAAACCTGGTTAATGGAATTAATTGTTCTTTCACACAAGCCGTGTGTTGGACAGGGTTGGAAAGGTAGAATCAGATGACTGAAAATTTCAATGTCATAGCCGGGATTTGAAGCACGGATCTCCCGGTCTCCGTCCGGTTGCTCTAACCACTGAGCTACCATGGCAACATGCCGACACGGCATTAAATTCTCCAACTGATTCGCATTTTCCCGGTAACCACAAGGAGATCTCAAAATGTATTGAGACGTCATACCCCAATGGCGACTTACATTCATTGTAAGTACTTTAAGTCCCAGGCTTTATAGATGCAACCACTATTAGGTCAATTAATGGAATTGATTGTTCTTTCACACAAGCCGTGTGTTGGACAGGGTTGGAAAGCTAGAATCAGATGACTGAAAAATTCAATGCCATAGCCGGGATTTGAACCACGGATCTCCCGGTCTCCGTCCGGTTGCTCTAACCACTGAGCTACCATGGCAACATGCCGACACGACATTAAATTCTCCAGCTGATTCGCATTTTTCCGGTAAACCACAAGGAGACCGGGAGATCCGTGGTTCAAATCCCGGCTATGGCATTGAATTCTTCAGTCGTCTGATTCTACCTTTCCAAAACCTGGTTAGCTTTCAAGCCCCACCCAGGAAGTTCAAGACCCAATACTCCTCATAGGATTACCACAATCGTGTGTGAAAGGCAAACAATTTCGCCCTCATGCTGCTATTGATATTTGGCATAACATCCAGGTGCACTGTGAGCTCGCACCGGAGGGGGCATCTCTATACATGGGGGTATCATGCTTGACGTTTATTATCAGCCTCTTGTGCTCCACTCAGCACTACCATGTAAGATGTCGCAGATATGCTGAAACTATTTGGTTTTTCCTTTCCCTTTGAACCGTGTACATATCGCCCCTATTTTACGTTAGATATGCGGGCGTTGTACATTTGATGGTGCCCTAGCTTCTTTTAGGATATTTTAATACTCACCACCCACTTTGGGCCTTAGCCAAAGCCTTGTACGAAGGCGATGCGTCTTGCCGATTCCTTTTCATAGACAGCCTTTTTATTTTATACACCTGTGAAACCACTTTGTTTCGTTCGTCCCACACTGTCTCACGTTGGGATTCATCCGTTCACTCCAAACATCCTGCGCACGGTTTTCAGTGGAAGGTTGTCTCTGACGTACTTGTCAGATATAACTCCCGTGTCCATGTTTCTCCGAACTTTTTCAACGGTTTTACTGGCTGAGAGGAGCTTAAACGCAAGGAGGTGGTATAAGAGTGTATATAGCATATCTTGTAATTCAAATTTAAGTTCATAAATTATCATTGTTATCTTATATAAGCATAAGGTTGTAAACTGTAAGGAGTAGCTAATGCTTCGATCCCGTTCCACAGAAATGCTTCCCAATGGGGAGCATCGTCGCACCTTACGATGGAAACAAGTGACGCAGGCAGAATTTAGTTTTATTGGAAGACCTACCTGAACTGTGTGTTGCAGTTATTGTAAATTAGAACTAGAAATAGAATGTAAATTCGCTCAGTTAAAAAGTATATTGCAGTATTGTAATGGAAGGTTAGGACATCTAAGCGTAGGAGATGTTAGGTTAAGGAAAGCGAATAATGATATAACGAACAAAACACCACTGATTATTTATGCAAGTGCTGCATATACTCCCGTTCAAGCAAAAACCTCTAAAGAAATCAAGATAGACCAGAAACAAGGGAAGAAAATCTGCACCGCCTTCTGTTCATCCAAAAGTGGGAAGACCGTAGAGGAAACCAAAAATCTTGTAACAACCTTAATGAGTCCGACAAAGACAAAATATAGGGCATCATATACGCAGATAAACATATATGTAATAGCTGAAGCCGATTTGGTTACCAAAGCGGATAACGTAATGAATAACGGCAGATTAGAACAGGAAGTGTTGATTCAACAACTAAATAAACTCAATCGAAAATCATAACTTATGGCGTTTGTAAATGAATATCACTAGACAAATTGCAGGAATACGTGCTCAACCCAAACTTTCGCAGATAAAATGGATATAGAGTCCTGTAACGAAGAATTTAGATATTCCTATATTAATGACGGACAAGCAATGATTATACAGTTCATTATGCAGTGCAGTGGAGCCGCCAAAATAACGAAGTGCATCTTAGTCAAGGAGAGGTTATGCAGGGTGGATCATTTAAGTTCAGACTATACAATATCGCCAAAACTAAGCCTTGTAGGAAGAACTGTTTTGAATAAAGGTTGCTTGATATTATGGGGGAAAGTAAATGCCATTAGTCGTGTTTTATTTGGAGGACGTTGTGATGGTCGTTTTAGGTTCAATTTAATTTGACCCTAATTGTACGTTCCCATTTAAAAATTACATTGACTCTAAAATAACTATCATAACTCTTCCAAACAAAACACGACTATTGGTATTTATTTCCCCCACAATATCAAGCAGCTTTTATTAAAGCATCTCTTTGTACAACGCTTAGTTTTGGAGATATTGTACAGTCTCAAATTAAATGGCCCACCCTACATATGAACTTGAACTTATCTGCAGTTGAAGTTTCTAGTTGTAACTTATTGAAAGAAATGTCAGCACTTAGGCATACATCGAAATCTTGCGCGAGGGAACAACAAATTTGGAGAATTGGATAACATGAAGAGGCATTGTAGTAAAATAAGAACCACCGTCAAAGTATATTCCTTGCGAGAACAGGAGAAAAACAACACTACTGGCTGATGCATATAAAGCACTGTAGGCAAACAAATAGGGCAAATTATGATTAATAATATTGTTGAGTTAAAAATTGCAGAAAGAAATGCGGCCAAAGGTGCTTAATGATGCAAGAGATAAAACCACTTTCAGACGAAATGAAATTAGATGTAATAAGTGCTCAAGGACACTATCTTGTACGAGAAGGTGATTTTTACACCAAAATCTGCAAGAGCAGTATGGATGGAAAACAATATATGACCGCAGTGCAACTTAAAAATAATATACGAGGTGCATTCCAAAACTAAGGTCCTGTGAACAATATTTAACGGATGGTGGGACTGAATGATGTTTCACACCTGCAGCGCTGTCTACCGATTCCTGAAGAACGTACGGCAGCGCGTTGGTGTGACGCAGTAGGCGTTTGCGAGTCGGTGAGAGCAGATAGAGATTATCGTAGATCCCGCAGGTTGTGAAATGAGCGGTGTGATTAGACTTTTGCTCGCAAAAGGATCGAGCTGCGGACATTCATCCTGCGTTATGCCTCGGGTATGGATGGGACATAATGAGTGATAAATAGGTTCGACACTGGTCTCGGGAATTTCGAAATGGCCGCACAAATTTGCACGATGAACAGCGGAGAGGTATGCCCAGTATTCGGACCGACGATATCCTTGAGCAAGTGAACCAAAAACTTCGAAGTGATCGGCGTTTGACGATTAGTGGTCTGGCTGATGCATTCCAAATGTTGCTCGGCATCTCACTTTACAGAAGTGTCACTGAACAGCTTGGATATCGAAAACTTTGTGCGAGGTGGGTGCCTAAACTGCTCACCGGTCAGCACAAAGAGCTACGAATGCTCAGTACACGACAGTTTTTGGAACACTGCAGACGAGATAGAGATGGTTTGTTTTCCCATATTGTTACAGACGACGAGACATGGATAGCGTACACCAACGCAGAATCGAAACAACAGTCAATGCAGTGGCGCCGTTCCGGTTCACGCAAATCAAAAAATGTAAGCAATCGCCGTACATGAATCGCAAAATGATGGCTACCGTGTTTGGGACGAAAAGGGCGTCCTTTTGATTGATTTCATGGACCATGGGTCAACAATTACAGCTGACGTATACTGTGCAACGCTTACCAAACTGAGACGTGCGAACCAAAATCGGCGCCGCGGGAAACTGTCGTCTGGCATCGCCTCCTGCACGACAACACACGCCCGCACACCACTGCCAAAACCAAAGAGAAGATTTAAGAGTTTCGTTGGGAACTCTTTGACCACCCTCCGTACAGTCCCGACCTGGCACCAAGCGACTATTTCCTCTTCTTGCATTTGAAACGGTGGCTGGGTGAACAACGATTTCAAGCCAATGATGAACTCAAGCGTTACCAACTAGTTCAAGTCCCAAGCGGCAGACTTCTATGCCGAGGGGTTAAAGAAGCTGGTGGAGTGTTACAGCAAGTGTATAGATGTGAACGGTGATTATGTGTAAAAGTAAAGTATATATGTAGGCACATATTACTGTCAATAAAGCCTTGTCTCATAAGCATGTTGTTATTATGACCACTCGGACCTTAGTTTTGGAATACACCTCGTACGACAACGAGGCCCATAACTGCGTCACATAGTGCACTCCTCAGAGCTGGTTGTCCCGAGTAGCTCCGCGTTATAGGGCAAGCTGATCAAGATGGACTGCCATCAGCTTCCCTCGGGATTGACACCGAATGCGGTATGCCACGTCGTAAACACGAGGATTATCTTATACGGACCGTCCCACGAACGTTGCAACACTTCCCTTTAGACCACGTGGGACAATAGAGCTATATTAGATCACCTTCCTGAAATCCGGCACTGGTCGTCAGATGGTCATAGCATCCGGGCACTTGTGAGCCTCAAGTATATCCTGAAAAACTGGTAGTTGTCTCCTAGATTCTCCGTTGATGCCTCGACATCACGCTGCACTCGGCATCGAATGCGTTATAGGGGCTCACGAACTGTCGGGCAGATGTCGCATTGCGGCCACCACGTTTCGACGTCGCTTCAGAGATGAAACAATAGAATTGGCGACATAAGGTCTTCAAGGTCTTATTCTCATCCAGGTGCCCTCCGCTAGTACCGGCATAGGTTTCCTCGAGGACATTCTTCACCTTACTCCTCGGTAGCACCAGGTGTTTCACCCTGGTTTTCCGGACTCCCAAACTTTCTCTTAAAACACCGTTCCTTACCACCAGCGAGTATCACTGAATCACAGAGCTCTTCTAGGTCGGGCATCTGGAAGCACATCCACCTAGAAAGAAGTACCCACAAATTTAGGTGACTCCACTGTATTTCCATTAGGGGATCTCGTAATCGTGGGACCCTCTATACATTTGACACGGATCTTAGCTTCTAGGTTCCGGCACAACTCCTTCATTGCAACGTCCATCATCCTCTTTCTTTCCTTCCCCTACTGGTTCAAACGTTCGTCCATTGTGGCCTCTATCCCCTTTTTTCTTTCATTTGCTGTCTAGCCGTTTTCCTTATCTCTAGACGCTCTTCCACCACATTAATTGTACGAATCTTTAATCCCTGATTTAATTTCTTTTAATGCCTTCGCAATTTCGTCTTTCAGGGCTTTGTTGCACCTATCTCAGATGTTACATTGTCAGTGTCAAAACCGAATTGGGATTTAATTTTCTCTGTATCTCTATATCTTCATTTCTGTTTCACACTCTTCATCCCCTCCGTTTGGATTTTATTTTCTCCATGTCAGATTTCATTTCCCTCTCCATTTTCCTCATTCTGGATTTCATGTTCTTGATTTCAACTAATAATTCTTTAGCCATTTCCTCATCGTAACTGAGCAGAGTGAATTTGTTTAGTTTCACTGTCACGTCACTAAGTTCTCACTATCACTTCACTAATGTGATCTAGTTCAACTTTCACTTTCGTTGCGATGATACGGCGTAACGAAATACGCGCGAAGCAGCCTCTTCTTCGGATGATTCACTTGCTGGGGAATCGAACACCAGACTTCTCTAGTCTCTCGCGGAAGCAGCACATACTGTAAGTCACAACTGTCGCCACAACCTCACTTGTACAATCGCCCTTGATTTTGCATCAGAAATTCTCTCATCAACTCATTAACTCATTCGCAAACATGCTGGTTTATGTAGTCGCTGGAATGTTCTAGAAAGTTCTGGAGACGGGGGACTTCCAGAAGATTCTAATTATCTTTCGATAGCACCACTGGTATTTAATGCTGGGCGAGAGCACCTATCACCCGGTCACCGAGCGGGATGGCTCAGGGGACAACATTTGTGGCCCGCATTCGGGAGATCGTGAGTTCCGTTCCCGCGGCTGACGTTTCTGACCCATGGGTTTAACGGAGCTTCTCCCTGGGCGAATGCTGGGAAGTTTCATTACATCCCCCGAATTTCCTGTTCCTCCATTTCCTCTCCATTCTCATTTCACTTCGCCTTTCCTCTGCTTGACTGTTTAAGGGTTGCAAGTGTCAGCGGGAGTCTCGGCGTTGCATGGCATCGAAGTAGGTATATAATGTTCTTTTAAGTACACAAATAGATGCCAACAACTGATAAGATGTAATGTGATATCCTTTGTTCTGTGCCGCCGACTCCAGCCCCCCTCGTTTGTGTGCTGACCCGAAAAGTCGCTGACCACGTCCCCTCCTTTGTGTGCTACTGTCATACCGCCAGAGAGAGAGGTGTAGAACAAAGGGCCATTGTGGCCTGACCCCGAGAAGCCAGCGACCACGCCTCCTCTTTGTGTGCTACCACCATGCCGCGCGGTAGAGGTGTAGTACAATAGGCTATTATCCTTTTGTGGCCTGATCTAATGCCGGCCGGGAGGGAAGAACAATGGGCTATTGTGCTCGTTGCTAATGAAGGTGGGTCTTTGTGAGCTACTGATGCCTGCAGCCGGAGATCGTCGAACAATGGGTTTTTGCTTTCATCGCGTGTCGCCGCCCCCGCAAATCGATGTAGGAGATAATTGTGTCAATCAATCAGGTAATGTTCGTCCGTGCATAACATTGTCTAACACTTTTGAAAAACGAATCAAGGGTTTATACTGCTAACGTCTTGGTATCGGACCTCTAAAGGGCTGGACGGAAACCCTCGATCAAAGTATCCCCACGCATGTATTTTGATCGATTAATGTAATTAAACGCTGCTCGTCGATAGATGAATACAATTAAATATTTTTGATTGATTAATGTAAATAAGTGTATATGAACTGACTCGCGCACCAGGTTGCTATCATATATATGTGTGTGTTAAGGTGATTATTACGCGTGTATAATTATTACGACTAATAAAACTTGTTTAATTCTGCTTTTGACCGAAGAGTTTGGGGGGTTATAAGAATATTACACCACTTAGATGAATCCATGACTGAAAGGACAGAATTGGCGTAAATGGCTAACACGAGACGTTAACGAGTGATTCTTTCACTAAAAACTCGAGCGCGGTCCATCTCGTGTACGATGCTTCGCTCGACTAATGATCTCTCGGATCTACAGGCATGGACTACCTCGTATCCCATCCAAAACAACGCTTCCCTCTCCATGCCACTCACGATCTCCCGCGCACTCTATCCGACAGCGACGAAGCTGGGCACTTTCGGCCAGGGAGAGACAAGACGGAACTTCGACATATTGAGTTTAACATGCGGATGGCGGCCATGTTTGGTCCCCGGGAAATAGCTAGCATAAATCATTTGAAGGGTGCGCTTTCTAATGCTTTTTTACCCGTAGGATTGGCTCTGAATAATAAATAAATACGGGTTAACATTATAGTTAAATATTACATATGTTATTTATACATAAATAATTAACTAAACAAATAATAGAATATTGTGAGTGCTCTAAACAAAACAACTCCCTTGTTACTCTTATAATTAATTCTAGTTAAAGAACGCTCATAAACAATACTCAATAGAAATATATAACGACAGTCGAGGAGAAAAACAGGGCACGGGCTTTAAAACAGGCGTTGCCGATAAAGCACTCCACCCGCAGCACAAACACGCGCATAGCCATGGGCTTTAAAACAGATGTTGTCAATAAAGTACCACACTGCCAGCGCAAGCACACACGTAGGTAGGGTCTTTAAAACAGAGATTACCGGTAAAATAACGCATCCACCACTCAAGCACTCTCTCTTTCTCTACATTACGCCAGAAGCGCCAACGATTTATATGTACCACACCAGCAAGCGCAATCACACGCATAGACAGGACTTTAAAACCGGCATTGTCGATAAAGTAGCCCAGCCTACTCACACCACGCAAGCTCTCTCTCTATATATATATTACGCCAGAGACGCCAACGATTTATATGTACCACATCAGCAAGCGCAATCACACGCATAGACAGGACTTTAAAACGGTCATTGTCGATAAAGCACCTCCCACAGCGGAATCACGCGCATAGGTAGGGACTTTAAAACAGGCGTTGTCGATAAAGCACTCCACCCACAGCGCAATCAAGCGCATAGGCATGGACTTTGAAACAGACATTGTCGATAATGTACCACACCCGCCAACACAATAACGCGCATATGCATGGACTTTAAAACAGACGTTGCTGATAAAGTACCCAACCAACTCACGCAAGCACGCGGTTACGCGGGACTTTAATGTCAGAGACGCCAACGATTTATATTAGCGGTTTACACACCCCTTGCAAAAATATGTTGTACGCCCTTGAAGAGGGTAAACCATGGCACTCCATGGTTTTTCCACCACACTTTCGCCTTAATGGGTGAGATTCCTGAGGGGAACTAACATCTAAAAGCAGGTGTTTCAAATTTAACACTTGAATGCGTTTTAGCAATAGGTACATGTCTCCAAAAGAATTGTCTTGACCTATACACACGAATGGATTTCCCCTAAGACGCCGGGAATTCGAAAATTTGTTTTCATTACTGACGCTAAAATTATGTTATCGTCAAGAAGGGTTATTTGTTTATTCCATTTAAACAGACACGTGTTTCAGCCGCCATGTCTAAAAATTATTTGATTTAGCATCATTCCAATGTAATAATAAATATCAGATTTCTCTGAGGTATAGCGTGTCTATTCACATTCGAGCGGTCACGAGTTCGAATCTCGGTTAGGTGATTTACCGTGCAAGGACAAGCCCTCCCGTTAACGATCTTTATAAGCGTGGGTGTAATATATTTCCTACCGGTATGATGTATAGATCCTGTATAACACTGTACTTAAACATTCGTTACTTTCGCAATTATTATGATTATTATTATCACCTATTCTTTTTATTCCCGTAACAACAATGATAAGACTAATGTAACAGACCCTTGATTGTTGAGATATGCAGCGTCTAAAGCGGTATTGAATACCAGAGGGAAATCGAACTCTGATCTCAAACTAAAATATACATGGGCTTTCAGAACATGCATTCCTTTTTAGTAAATATATAACATAGGGCAATAACTTTTAAACAGCCCTCCTTTTGAAAGATATTTTGAATATTCCAAAAGAGAGATCGAACCATTACGAAGACTTCAAATATAAATTTGATATTTGTTTAAAATCTTTTTCTAAAGGACCAACACCAGTCGTCTTCGAGAAATTCGACAATGAATTATTCAGTTGTACACCCCTTGCAAAAATACGTTGTATATCCCTGAAGAGGGTAAAACACGACTCGGGAAATTCCCGGTAACAGGATACCATTCTATGGACATTAACGGACAATGGCAAACCCTTCCCTTTAAGCGTCTTTATAAGCGCAGGTGTATATTGTGTTATTAAAAAGATTTCTCATTCGCCTGAAAAGACCGTCCTTATCGGAAAAATCCTGCTCATATAGATGATAGTGTAAATTTTCTAACCTGTTTAGCCGCATAATCCTCAAATAGAAGAATTGTTTGCATGATACCGATAATAAACAGATTTTTTCTATGGCATGTTAAACAAAGAAATATGATTTGGAAAGGATGACAAGAAGAGTATGGTATTTAGAATTAAAATGCGAGAAAGAATTCAGCTTAAGCATTCGAGTGTATCATCAAAGATATTTTTCTTTATATGTCTTTGAGGCAAACTTTTTTTTACGGTCTGCTTTATACATGAATGAAATACTTGATGAATGACAGTCTTATTTCACATGGGTAAAAGGCGTTTAAAGCCTGTTGTAATAAAAACTAATTCGCGGTAACGTGTGGGGTTTGAATTCGAGAGGTCACCGGTTCGATTCCGGTGACCATCCTGTCTGACTTTAGGACCTGCATAAAGGACTACGAATACATAGATACAGGGTAAGACCTCCCATTAATGGTCTTTATAAGCGCGGGTTCAGAAGGTAACATCTATGGACTGCATTCGGAGGCTGTGAGTTCAATTCCCAGCACCTGACACTCCTGACTCCCGGGGTTTTTCGGGTTTCCCTGGTTGCTAGGCGAATGCTACGAAGGTTCATTAAAACCGCGAATGTTTCCTCCACCCCGTTTCACCCACATTCTCCTTTTACTCAGGCTTTCATCTCTCCGGCTCTGAGTAGTAATATTTAATACTGAACATCGGCACACATGCGATACAAATGATTTATGAATAAAGAAACGTAGATGTATATTGCATGTAGCTAAAAGGACAGGGATGGCGTAGTGTTTAAAACAGATATTTTCGCACCCTCGAAGTAACATACAGGGAATGCCCTCAAAACATGCATTCCGAGAAGATAAGGTGTAAAGGTCCTGTATATAGAGTGCTATCGTTAAACAGCCGTAGAAGGAAGGGAAAACCATTCGAATGTATGGTTCTTGCTTCTCTTTAGATGTGACAGCATATACAGCTAATAATTCCCCATTCTTAAACATGTTGGTCACTTACTCTGGTCTCGGATTTTTCCTGGTTTTTGCTGTCTGCAGGCGAATGCCTGAGAGGTGTATGCTACCACGATTTACTTTCATTCTATTTCATTTACATCTTTCACGTATACATCTAGGGTCCCTGGTTCGACTTCCCGTCGGTCGCTCACTCTGGTCTCGGATTTCTCGTGGTTTTCACTGTGTGCAGGCGAATGCCTGAGTGGTGTATCCTATCACGATTTCCTTTCACTCTATTTCAGTTACATCTTTCATTTTATTTCGCATCTTTGTGCTTCTAGGTTTCATTGCGTATGGTGAATGCTTGCTCAAAGGATACGTGTCCCTTGCTCGGTTGACGGATCGTTCATCACCCTCACTAGCTAGCATGTGTTTCTTCTCTCTCTCTCTCCCTCTCTCTCTCATGCACACACACTCAATCATGCATACACAGGCATAAATACCTCTGAGATAAGGCGTATACGTACTGTATATAGAGCGCTGTGCTTGAACAACCGTAGAAGGAAGGGAAGGCGATTCGAGTGTATCATCACGGATATTTTTCTTTATGTGTCTTTGAGGCAAACCTGTTTTTACGGCCTGCTTTATAGATGAATGAAATACTTGATGAATGACGGTCTTATTGAACTTGTGTAAAATGCGTTTAAAGCATGTTTCGTAAAAACTAATTCGCGGTACCGTGTGAGGCCTGCATTCGAGAGGTGGTCAGTTCGATTCTCGGTGACCACTCTGTCTGACTTTAGGACCTGCACAAAGGTCTACGAATGCATAGATACATGCGTGCACATCCACCACCAAACCTGCATGATGACGTACGATCATACCCGAGCAATACATCCTCGCAATACTTTAAACACTGACTCTAAGCATCCGAACCTACACGAAGGTCTACGAATACATAGATACATGCGTTCACCTCCATCAAGCACCCGAACTTGCACGAAGGCGTACCATTATACCCGAACAATATATACATCTTCACAATACTTTAAACACTCACTCTAAGCACCCGAACCTGTATGGAGACGTCCGAACACCCCCCAACAATATATGCATCCTCGCAATGCTTCGCTCACTCACTCTAAGCAGACAAAGCTATACGAAGACCTATGAATACATGCAATCACACATAAACATCTCTGAGCGCCTCTCTAAATATTCGAACATGCACGAAGACCTACGGGCATGCTCTTACCAGAACCCATAATCAGATTGGAATGACAGTCTTTAATGTGCATATTTATTTACAACCATAACAAGAACACACCACATCTAAACAGTGTCTTAGACAGTAACTTTCTCTTTAAGGCACGCTATGTATGTTATTCGCTTGTTTAGGCTCAATAGAGGTCCTAAACTTCCATATCGGAAAACATTTGTAGGCAATTTAGGGCGCTCTTGAAGTTAAGATAATTTTATCGAGGATTCTCTTAAAGGAACGTGCGAAAGGCAACAATGCTTCTTATATATGCTTACAATTGCGATTTCGCGACTTCAGGCGCGCGTATCTGATAATCAACTAATTTGTTCACGGTTTTGCTCAGACGGCTGATAAATACCCGGTGATATATTTAGTAAGATAACCCAGAGCCTGATAGGCAGATGTCTTTTTGTCGGATCCGGCTTCATAGTTTAATCTTGAAGAAAGAAGATCCGTAATGAGGACCATCTGTAATTTTGCTCAGAGGCCTCTATTTACGTACCGTAAATCTACGACACGGGACCACCCGCTTTACTTCCCTTCCCAAGGAAGCCATACTAAGAATTTTACGCCCCAAAAAATTCATCGCACTACGCCAGGTTTGAACCTGCAACCTTAGGAACTAGAAGCTAGCATGGTAACCACTACACCACGGAGGACGACACACAAGTGAGGTCATTTGTGTGTAACACACTGACTAGTCGACTGGAGTGGTTCAGGCGGTAACGCCGGTGGTCTGCATTTGCGATACAGGGTTCAATCCCTGCACCCTACACTCCTGGCCCATGCGTTTTCTTCACATTTTTTCGGTCGCTAGGCGAATGCTGTGAAGGTTCGTTTTATCTCTGAATTTTCCTGCATCTTTCATCTCCTTGGTTGTTTCAGGGTTGAAAATGTCGGAGGGGGGAAGACTCGGCATACGCACAGCAGGGAAAAGGATACTCTCCGTAACTTTCATCCACGGAATGAGGGTTATCTCCGAATCCTGGACCTCTCAGGAGATGAGTAAGTCCGTAGTCCTCGAAAGGAACCACAGATTGTGCCAACTACCACCAGGGAATTTTTTAATCCGTGAAAGGTAGGGGCCCTGCCCTCTACCCTGTAGAATTTACCTGTCTCCACACAGATCTCGCCCCTCCCACCCGTGAAATTAAACATCCCCAGCAATGTCTGGATAATGTCTTTAATATGTTCTTGATATTTCAAGGTTCCTGTTAACCATAATCGAAACTGATTAACACAATTTCTTGATCCTGTCATGCTATAACTTTAGATACTTTCGGCTTGCTTATAATTTCTTCAATCTCCACCTTATGATCACTAATACGAGACTCTCTCGATGCAATTATTAACCTCAATATATTTAGCAGTCTATTGGGATTTTCAAGCGTAGATATCACTGAATTATCATCATATGAAGACTTCACGCGACTTCCGCTGTACCCAGATTCCTCACCAGCAGTAAACTCGAGTGAAGGACAGAGGCCCGATCCTGTATAACATTCCCCTCTATACATCTTCGGATTTTCAAGCGTAGATATCACTGAATTCTCACTATATGAAGACTTCAAATTCACGCGACTTCCGTTGTATTCTGACTCCTTGCCTACAGGAGACTTGAGTGTAGGAGAGAGTCGATTCAGTATAACATGTTGCTCTATGGAGCTTAAATCTTGACAAAGAACGATTCTAAAAAATCCGGCCGCATATACAGCATTTAACGAGTCGTTTTCCTTCATGTGTAATGTATGAAAAATTAAGTTTCCCATGCGCTGGTTGTACAGATTTTCTCCGGCAATAGCTCATGCTAAAACTGTAAAGAAATTAAATGAAGACCTGAGTGCTAACGCTCGAAGAAATTAAAAGCGAATAAATGAATTCATAACACGCAACTATGTATATATCTCGGATGAGGACAGCGGAGGGAACCTCGATCTATGCATAGCAGCGGGAAAGGATGCTCTCTGGAAACATTAGTCATCCAGATAGCAATTGGTCTCAGGATCTGTAGACGCGAGGTTGGTTGGAACAGACACCAGGTTCAAATCTTTAAAACGTAGGGACCAAAACTTTTGCCTGTCATGCCTCCTGGACAGTCCTAACAGTATAACATCACGTTACAACGCCACTTAACCACAAGATGGAGACTGCGAGCAAAGGAATAGGATGCTCTCTGGAAACATGCGTCATCCAGACAACGATTGTTCACAGAGTCAGTAGGCGTCAGATTGGACGGAACAGACTCCAAGTTCAAGTCTTTAAAGGGTAGCGACCCTACCCTTTGCCTGGCACGTCTCCTGGACCGTCCTAAACACGTAACCAGTAAATGTAAAAACGTAATCTGAAAATGTAACAACGTAAACAGAAAATGTAACAACGTAATCAGAAAATGTTACAACGTAAACAGTAAATGTAACAACGTAATCGGAAAATGTAACAACGTAATCAGAAAATGTAACAACGTAATCAGAAAATGTAACAACGTAATCAGAAAATGTAACAACGTAATCAGAAAATGTAACAACGTAAACAGTAAATGTAACAACGTAATCAGAAAATGTAACAACGTAATCAGAAAATGTAACAACGTAAACTGTAAATGTAACAACGTAATCAGAATATGTAACAACGTAATCAGAAAAGTAACAACGTAATCAGAAAATGTAACAATGTAATCAGAAAATGTAAAAACGTAAACAGAAAATGAAACAACGTAAACAGTAAATGTAACAACGCAAGCAGTAAATATAACAACGTTCAGAAGATCACAGATCATTGACATACAGGTGACAAAGACACGCGACGAGCTGGAACGGGCTGAGATCTGGAAATACCAGGGATACTCAGCGCAATGCAAACTGTTCTGATGTAAACCAACCACCAAACTTTACTTCCGAAGACAACAGATTGTCGACATACAGATGACAGAGACGCGCGACGAGCTTGAACAGCCTGGGAGCTGGAAATGTTAGGGAGACCCTGCGCATCGGAAGCTGTTCAGATCTACACCGGCCACCAAACTTTTCTTCAGAAGACCACAGATTGTCGAGATACGGATAGTATAGAAGTGCGACGAGCTGGAACGGTCCGGGAGCTGCAAGTGTTATGGGCATCCAGCGCAATGCAGACTACATATCTACACCGACCACCAAACGTTTACTTCAGAAGGCCACAGATTGTCGACATACAGATGGTAAGGACGCACAACGAACTGGAACGGTCTGGGAGCTTGGTATGTTAGGGACATCCAGCGCAATGCAAACTGTACAGATATATACCGACCACCAAACTTTACCTCAGAAGCCCACAGATTGTCGACATACGTTTGGTAGAGACACACGACGAGCTGGAACGGTCCGGGAGCTGGAAATGTTAGGAATATCCAGCGCAATGCAAACTGTACAGATGTAAACCAGCCACCAAACCTTCCTTCAGAAGGTAACAGATCATTGACATACACCTAACAGAGGTGTGCGACGAGCTGGAACGATCCGGGAGCTTAAAGTGTTAGGGACATCCAGCGCATCGTAAGCTGTTCAGATCTATACCAACCACAAACTTTACTTCAGAAGGTCACAGATTGTCGACATAGGAATGACAGAGATGCGCGAGGAGCTGGAACTGTCCGGGAGCTGGAAATGTTAGGAATATCCAGCGCAATGCAGACGACAGATCTATACCGACCACCAATTTTTACTTCAGAAGGTCACAGATTGTCGACATACGAATGACAGAGACGCGTGACTAACTGGAACAGTCCGGGAGCTGGAAATGTTAGGGACATCCAGCGCAATGCATACTACAGATCTATACCGACCATCAAACTTTACTTCAGAAGATCACAGATTGTCGACATACGAATGCCAGAGACGCGCAAGGAGTTGGAAAGGCCTAAGATTTTTTTAATGTTAGAGATCTTTAAAGATTTGAACTTGGAGTCTTTTCCGCCCAACCTGACGACTACTGACTCTGTGAACAATCGTTGTCCGGATGACGCATGTTTCCACAGAGCATCCTTTTCCTCTGCAGAGCATCCATCTTCTGGTTACGTGGCGTTGTAACGTGATGTTGCAAGGGTTTACAACATATTTTTGTAAGGAGTGTTTAAACCGCTATATAAATCGTTGGCGTCTCTGACATTAAAGCCTCTACCTACGGACGTGCTTGCGTGAGCTGTTTGGGTACTTTATCGGCAATGTCTGTTTTAAAGGCCCTACCTATGCGCTTGCTTGCGTGAGTGGGCTGGGTACTTTATCAGCAACGTCTGTTTTAAAGACCCTACCTATGCGCTGGCTTGTGTGAGTGGGCTGGGGTACATTATCGACAATGCCTGTTTTAAAGTCCATGCCTGTGTGTGATTGCGGTGTGGGTGGAGTGCTTTATCGATAATGATTGTTTTAAAGTCCCTGTCTACGTGTATGCTTGCGCTGGCAGTGTGGCACTTTATCGCAAACGTCTGTTTTAAGGTCCATGCCTATACGCGTGATTGCGTTGGCGGATGTGGTACTTTATCGACAATGTCTATTTTAAAGTCTCTACCTATGCGGTTGCTTGCGTGAGTGGCTGGGGTACTTTATAGACAATGCCTATTTTAAAGTCCATGCCTATGCGCGGGATTCTGCAGTGAGCAGAGTGCTTTATCGACAATGACTGTTTTGAAGTCCTGTCTATGCGTGTGATTGCGCTGGCTGGTGTGTACATATAAATCGTTGGCGTTTCTGGCGTAATGTAAAGAGTGAGAGTGTTTGCGTGGTGGATGCGTTTTTTTTACCGCCAATGACTGTTTTAAAGTCCCTGCCCATGCGTCTGCTTGCGCTGGCAGTGTGGTACGTCATCGACAACGTCTGTTTTAAAGCCCATGCCTATGCGCGTTATTGCGTTGCGGGCGGAGTTCTTTATCGACAACTCCTGTTTTATAGTCCCTGTCCTGTATTTTTCCTTGACTGTCGTTATATATTTCTATTGAGTGTTGTTTATGAGTGTTCTTTAACTAGAGTTAATTATAAGAGTAACAAGGGAGTTGTTTTGTTTAGAGCACTCACCATATTCCATTACTTATTTAGTTAATTATTTTTTTATAAATAACGTATGTAATATTTAACTATAATGTTAACCCGAGTTTGTTTATTTATTTTTCAGAGCCGCACTACGTGTAAAAAACCTTAGAAAACATATCTTGAAGCGCGAAGTTGCTTATAACCCTTCAAATGATTTATGCTAGCTATTTCCTGGGGACCATACATGGCCGCCATCCACATGTTAAGCTCAATATGTCGCAGTTCCGTTTTGTCTCTCCCTGGCCGGAAGAGCGCAGCTTCGTCGCTGTCAGATTGAGAGTGCGCGGGAGACCGTGAGTGGCATGGAGAGAGAAGGGTTGTTTGGGATCGGATACGAGGCGGTCCATGCCTGTAGATCCGCGAGATCATTAATCGAGCGGAGCACCATACACGAGATACACCGCGCTCGGTTTTTGAGTGAAAGAATCACTCGTTAACGTCTCGTGTTAGCCATTTACGCCAACTCTGTCCATTTGGTCATGGATTCATCTAAGTAATGTAATATTCCTATATACCCTCTCCTCAAAAACGTTTCCCTTAAAAGTAGAATTAAACAAGTGTTATTAGTAATAATAATTATACACGCGTAATAATCACCTTAACACACACACACATACATATATACGATGGCAACCAGGTGCGCGAGTCAATTCATATACACTTATTTATATTAATCAATAAAAAAAACTCAATTGTATTCATCGATCGACGAGCAGCGTTTAATTACAGTAATCAATCAATATACATGCGTGGGGATACTTCGATCGAGGATTTGCGTCCAGCCCTTTAGAGGCCCGATGCCAGAACGTTAGCAGTATAAACCCTTGATTCTTTTTTAAAAAATGTTAGACAATGTTATGCATGGACGCACATTACCTGATTGATTGACACAATTATTTTCTACATCGATTTGCGGGGGCGGCGACACGCGACAAAACAATAACCCATTGTTCGACGATCTCCGTCTGCCGGCATCAGTAGCACACAAAGACCCACCTCCATTAGAGACGAGCACAATAGCCCATTGTTCTCCTCTCCCGGCCGGCATTAGGTCAAGCCACAAAAGACAATAGCCTATTGTACTACACCTCTACCGCGCGGCATGCTAGTAGCACACAAAGAGCGGGCGTGGTCGGCGGCTTCTCTGGATGGGGCCACCAAAGGACAATAGCCCTTTCTTCTACACCTCTCTCTGGCGGTATGACAGTAGCACACAAAGGAGGGAGCGTGATCGGCGGCTTTTCGGGTCAGCACACAAAGGAGGGGGCTAAAGTCGGCGACACAGACCAAAGTAGATCACATTACATCTTATCAGTTGTCGGTATCTCTTTGTGCTCTGGAGTCGCTATCTTTATTCTACTCAGCGAAAAGGATTCTCTATGTAACATTTCATCCCCGGAATGGGGGCAGTCTCCGAGTCCCGGATCCCCTTGCTGGTTGTGCAGGCATGTGCCTACAGGAGGAGGAGAGCCGTTGACATCCGGGAGTTTCAATTTGAAAAAGGGTAAGGACCCTGCCTTCTATCCGGTCGTGGCTTCTGGTCCGACTACCCTCTATCTCCTCTTACCTCAAACCTCCCTGCTGAGGGCTCCAGGTCAAGGGCTTAGGCACAAAGATCTTCGTAGGTCGAGATGCTAAGTCCCCTTCCACTCCTAATCCTATCACCCGTCCAGTCTGTCGGTCGGCACCTGATACTGATAACCGAAGTCCACAGTTGCGTCACAATATAATGGAATTAAAATTAGATGTACTAAATTTACCAAACAACCCATCAACCTATATTGTTCGGGTAGGAGTAGACATTACACTCTGTAGCTAGGATTTAATAAGGAAATAAGAGATTGGATTATTACTGAAAACTTAACTGGTAACGATCACAATTCAGCACATTTTACTTATAGTAAAGGATAACGACTTGGATAAAGGATAAACTCTTGTGGCAGTTTTGTGCAAAATATATTTGAAACCATGCTTGTCGAATTCCATACAGACTAGTCAGAAAACCGCCTGCAAAACAATAATTTCAACTTGTTTAAATGTAATGGGATCTATACTAAGGATGAAGACAAAAATATGTAAATTAAATATTTAACAAACATATTCCAGAGAAAGCGTCGACGAAGGGAATCTTTTCATTTTTAAATAAGACTGGAAGATAGAAGCCTTATGCTACACGAACTAAACCAGAGATATAAATGAAGGGGATGCAATGAATACACTGAATTAGAGGAAAACTACAGGTTTGACAAAATTTCAGCTGAAGTTCTTTGGGCTCAGAGTGATCTCTTGGCTTCTTTGCTGCGGAAGTTGCTAAACCAGTTTTTGGTTCAAGGAAGAATTCCAAATTAATGAATTAATGGAACAAATCACATTTAAAAAGGCTTAAAAATACGCTTACAAATATCAAAATGCGTTCTCCACACACTGGCGAAAGTGCAAGAAACAATTTTAATCAATAGACTTAATGAAGTTAGAGGAACGCGTAGTTTTAGGACTGGTAGCCTGCAAAAGATGCAATTAATCATTGCATTCAAACTATTTGGACGGTTACCCTATTATATGGTAATGCTATATTTGCGGATATAGAAGGTGATTTTGACCATCTGTGGCCACCCTAGTGTTTAGTGTTCTACGTAAACTTCATTGTCCATTATCATTGTATTATATCTTCAGAGAGTACTGTAAATTCGGAAGATATAAATGATGATGGTTCGATAGAAAGATTGTACACAGAGATACCTGTTTGGGCCAGCTTTATTGGACATACCTTTAGAAGCAAGTTTAGAAAAACTAGCACAATTCGGGTCTTTATACTCAGTCACAGCACGTGCTGATTATATTTTATTGAGGGGAACTCTCGATCAAGTAGGGTGATTGCAGTATCGATATATCTTGAAGAGATCTGTATTAAGTGAAACTTGAACTCTCAATGAAGGAAGGCAGATACCTTTCCCAGTGCATTTTTACCAAAGTATTTGTTCCCAATGATAACTTTTCCAAGGTAACATTTTTCCAAAGACATAATCCACAAAAGAACACTTTCAAATTTATTAATTTCTCAAAAACAAAATAATTATCGCTTATAAAGTCAAGTTGTAACCTATGACCTCAAGTATGTTAATGTATCATCATTGTCCTTAAATTGTTGGTATCTGAATACAGTGTTAAATATGTTAACTGTTTCCTGCTTATGATCGTGAAACTTTTATATCTTCTGTCCAAGTTATAGCTGATTTAACCTAATCTCGGAATACCTTTCTTGCTTCTGGTAAAAGCTGGGATGATTTCGTTCAACAGTTTGTATCTTATTACGTCAAACCTTAAGACAGATTGTGCTGCTACTCGCTGAAGCACTGCCTCATAACAATTTCACATTTCAGATGAATGGTGAGATGTTACGTACCTCCTATGGTGGCCGGTCTTGAACATAATTAACATTAAATGTATTCCGCTACAGGTAAGAATTCTACAGGAGTATTGTACTAGAAAATCACAAATTGCTGTTCTACGTCTGAAGGTGGAGTGGCTCGTTTAATGTCTCGATTTTCCTAGTCGTTGTACTCTTCTTGCAATCCTTCAGACTGAATTCTTCTGTAAACTCCCTATTTGAGGTGAAAGAAACCGTCCTGGGGTCGATTTCCAATACTGCTTCTAGAAGCATGTATAATCGATAATTAGATGTCAACGAGCATGTAATAAGGCATTTCCACCATTAGCCAAAATATTCTAGCTACCTGAATTGTGATATCAAGGAATTTCCTATAAGCGGCCTCTTGTTTTAATTCTAGAATAGCAAATATAAAAGGGAAAGTTAGAATTCGTTTCTCACTACGTTGTCCAGTTTGATGTACTGCACCAAGAACAGGAAAACGTCCGCGAAATATAGGCGGGCTTACGTTAAATGTATTACCGAAAAAACAAATGCGCCTTCTCATAAGCAGTCTAATATTTTCCTTTGTAGCGAAAACTGCTCTTCTGCTTTTCGTAAAATGTTCTGGATCTTCACATAAATCGCATAGGAGAAACGTCTGACTTCTTAAAGTCTTAGGAACATTTATGGTAAACTTGCAGCTAAAACATTGATATCGGATTCGCCGGCAAATCTCAAGTCGTTCCCTGCTTATTATTGTTCTCATACTCTGACACTCTGGTAGATATGCCAACCCATATGAGGGAACCTCATTTCCAAGTACTAGCGCAGGCAGGAGCGTCATTTCAGTTTCTGCTTAGGGGGAGCAACATTACCTGCAGCAGCTTCCCGAATTTTAATGTGAATTTTAACGACAGATTTAGCCTAAAATAAAATCATCTGTTGCTTCTCAAATGTGAAATATTTGTATTAAAAGTACAATTTTCTTAATTTTTTTTGGTAGAGCAATAATAACCAGTAGCCTAATTATTTCTCTAACCTAGAGGGGCAATTGACCCCCTGTTACCCCCTAAATGACGCCCCTGGCAGGTGGCGCTTTCGAATGTTCATTGGAAGTTTTCTGTAACTTGCAATTACTAATAGGAGCGGGAGGGAAAAAGTGGCCAGCGCGGGAAAAGTGGCCATTGCATGTTCTTTGCTCTGAAGAGTGCTGTTGACTGCCGGGAATCAGTCAAACTTGATTTAATAGAAGTCTTAAGTGTTATCTGTGAGTTTGACAAAGAAAGCGGGTGCTATCATTTTACAGTGAAACAGTTTGTGATTTTCGGTCGTGTGATGTAAGGTAGGTCACTTATATTATTCTTGTTGCCTCACTTCCTACGTAGAGAAATATTTTACTGCAATCTCACAATTTAAACAACGTCCTTTGGCCTCTGAATATGTTCTTGTTGTTTCTTTTGGCTTGATATTTACGACTGTGAACCATTAATGCCGATATAGCGTCTGATCGGGTAAACTGGCTTCACTACTCGTTTGGAAAATTGGCCACCTTGGCCACTTTTCCCGACAGTTAATTTGTAATCAGTTTACGCCAACTGGAGTTAGTTTGTTCCAAATTTTATGCAGCATAGGACTACAGCTATACCAGCATATTATAAATCCTGTTTTTTACAAAACAAATGTCCGTCATTGTGTCCCTTTGTCATGGTTGTCTACCATGGCCACTTTTCCAGACAGTTAATTTGTAATCAATTTACGCCAGCTGGCGTTAATTTGTTCTATATTTTATGCAGTATTGGACCACAAATAGAACAACATATTATAAATCCTCTTTTTTACAAAAGAAATGCCCGTCATTGTGTCCCTTTGTCATGTTTTCAAATTAATTAATTTATATTGTTTAAAGCCCCTTTCGTATACTATGAGCTTTTTAACCGGATATAGGCCTATAGTTACGCCTACTTGCTTATTATTAAGAATCTTGTAGCTTGTGGTCACGAGTTGCAATCCATCACTAAGATAACTAACTTCTTTGTGTATAACCTGACTGATTAAAAAATTTTATTCCTTGTAGCCTATATGTTAAGATTTTTAGGAATGCAAAGTGTGGTCGGTCTTTGTTCTGTGCTGTTTGGGCTAATATGAAAATCCGATTGAAAACTGTTTGCTGCAGCAACTTTATGTTGTTTCAGATACTCGAGCACCAAAATGCCAAGAATGTAGTACATATGTCCGGAAGTCAGAGCATCAAACATGGAATCCTGTTGCGATGGAAAATGGAATTGCTGCGGTACAGAATAAGATTCCTTTTTCTACTGTAGCAAAACAATTTAATGTGCCACGGAATACGCTGAAAAGAAGAGTTATAGGGGAAACCAGAGATGCTGTTGGTGGTAAAAAGATAGTGGGAAGCTTAAGAAGCACGTTAAATGAAGGACAGAAATCCTTGATTATATTTTTGAAATGGAAAAGCGATTTTATGGATTTACTGTGAATGACTTACGGAGATTAGCATTCAAGTTGGCAGAGCGGAACAAAATACTGCATCGTTTTAACAGAGATACCGAGATGGCAGGCAAAGACTGGGTGACTTGCTTAAGAGAACAGCACCCTAATGTTAGTCTTATGAAGCTAGAATCTACCTCAATGGCTAGAGCACAAGCTTTTAACAAGGTCAACGTAGGCAAATGTTTTGATATCCTTAAAACTGTGCAAGACAAGCATTTTGCTTCTGCTCATCGCATTTATAATAAGGATAAAACCGATCTTTTGACAGTTCAGTACAAGAACAGCAAAATATTTGCGCTTGATAAAAGAGTCAATTCGGTGCCATTACTTCAGCCGAAAGAGGTTTGCTGTCCACTTTCAAAGTATGTATGTCCGCAGGTGGAAATTTCATTCCCCCTTTTGTGATTCTTCCCAGGCAAAGAATGAAAAGGAAGTTCTGACTTTGCATGCCACTCCAGCTGGTGGATGCAGATTGATATTTTTATGAGTGGTTTATTCACTTTTTGAAACGCGCAAAACCAACTGCTCAAGATCCAGTACTACTTATCTTGGATGGCCACTCTACCCACACTAAGAATGTAAATTTCATTAAAAAGGCCATGCAAAACCGTACAACCGTTTGTGTGCTTGCTCCCACGCTGTAGCTGCAAGCTACAACCTTTGTATGCGACATTTACGGCACCTTTTAAAGCTTTCTACACACAAGCATGTGAAAAGTTTCTTTGCAAAAACCCAGGAAGAACTATTACATAGTTTGAAATAAGTGCACTCTTGGGCGAGGCGTTACTTCGTGCAGCCGTTCCAGTAACAGCAATCCACGGATTTCGAGAGTGTGGAATTTTTCATCTAGATCCATAACGTGTTTACTGATGACGACTATGCTGTTGCTTAGGTGTCTGGCATTCCTTTGGATTTCGAACAAAAAAGTGCTGGGCGTTCTTCAAGCTCCGGCCCCTCTCAGCGCCCAACTGCTATGTCTTCTTCAGGAGAAGGCACCTCTCAGAATCCAACTGCTGTGCTATCTTCAAGCTCTGGCCGCTCTCAGCGCCCAAATGCTATGTCTTCTTCAGGAGAAGGTACCTCTCAGAATCCAACTGCTGTGCTATCTTCAAGCTCTGGCCCCTCTCGGCTTCTAACCGTTGTCTTCTTTAGGAGAAAGTCCCTCTCAGCATCCAACTGCTGTGCTATCTTCAAGCGGAACTACTATTCAAGCTGGAATGCTCCACATAAGCCCAAAGAATATCAAATCTTTTCCTAAGGCACAAAATTTAAAACAAAGGCAAACTAACCTAAAAAGGAAAGACAACCATAAATACTTCAAGCCCATATAAACTGAAGTAGCCGAAGAAAAAAACGTAGAAAGAAGAGCTTTCAATTAAAAAAAGGAATCTTGAAGAAAAGAATTCAAAACGGCCAATACATAATTTAAGTAACCACGAAATAAAATTAAGAAAATAAAAATGGAGTCAAAAACTAAGAGGGTTTGTGCTAAAAGGAAACTTTTTGAAGATGAAGAATTTGATGATGATGATGATGATGATGAAGGTAATGAAATATATTGCTTTTACTGAATAAAGCGTTTTCAAGGCCCAAAGAAAACGAAGGGTGGATTAGATGCTGGAAATGTAAACTTTGGGCTCATGAACAGTGTGTGGTTTTTGAAGAAGAGAACGATGATTTCAACTAAAATTTTGTAAATGATATAGCTTAATGGAATAAAATCCTAATTCTGGTCGAGTTGGTTATTATTATTATTTCATTAAGAATAATTAATTGCAAAGTAGGTATTTAATCTAACGCATTTGTTTTATATTAATAGCCCATATGGGAAAATTGCCACTTTACTCCACTAGGTAGGAGCCACTATATAAACATTCAGAAATGTGCATGTAATTACTATATATTACATTTTTTCTTAATTATAAATGTATAATGTTATACCATAAAATATGCAGATTCAAAATGTGCATGTAGCCAGCTTCTATCAGTAACGATGTTTCTGTGGATATTCAATTTCCCTTAGACTGGCCACTTTGTCCCTCCTTCCCCTAAATGTATTTAGATCATCAAATTCACTACTATTTTATAAACGCGTCTTTCTTCGGAAGACAGTAGGCATGGACAACAGAACATTTTGTTAAGTTTCTCAAATGCGCACAACCGTGGAATGACCCATAAAGATTCATATTAAAGAACCTAGGCATGTCTTCATCTATCTTTGTAACTTAAGAAATCGCACTCTATTAGCTGAAGTTGTGGAAGAGGTTTGCATCACATCCATTGCCCCTGACCCGAGAGCGAATGCCAGAGCATTGTTCTGTAAAATGAATTCTCCACTAAAATCTGCTAAAGCAATATCGGGAGGATTTAGTATCTTCAAGTGCCACTTCTGAGATTCTCCCCTCTTAAGCTTCATACCCTTATGTCGCATTAGGTCGAAAAATTCAGCGTGAGCTGAAAAATTGAGAATAAATTTACTATAAAAAGTTGAACGTTCCCATAAAATGAAACCAACAAAGAAGCTGTTGCACAGCAAATCGCACGTTGGAACACGATTTAACTCATAGTGTCCAGGGTGTCACAAGCTTACTGTGCTCTTCGCAGGTAACTTGGTGATACGTGTCATCCAGGCATAAGGAATAAATACAAGAACCCCGTAATCTCACTGACTTCGGCTGACAATCAGGTGTCATCAGCAGGTGCCGAATACTCTTTATGAAGCATTTGGCCGTTCTTCCGGTCCGACCCTCTAATCGGGGGTTTGGTTCCAGTGACGGCGCTGGGTGTGCGGTTCGGCGCCGCTGGACACACTCAGACAGTTCACATTTTCGCAATTCCCTGCCATCTTGAATGCTTTATTATTTGTGGGTCCTGTCGAAACGTGTACCTTCAATGTAGCACGCTGGTTATCTAGTCATCCATCATCAGGCATCATGTCGATTTCAAATTAACTCAGACGCGGCTTCTCATAGATTCACTAATCAGATATTTCCGATTAGTATAAGAGCAAAACCAGGAGAGGTACTGCTGGCTTTCCGGCTTCTATGGGATAGAGCATAAAGCAACTATAGCTGGCTTGTCAAGCCTTGTGGAATACTTATTTCTAAAGCACGGGGCTATATATAGAATGAACCAGCAAGGGCCTTTAAAATAGTTTTAGACAGCGGACACATGTTTAGAGGTATAGGGAAAATGTGTTGGAGGGGGGGTGACGCATATGTCGCCACAGAAGGTATTGCTCAAATATTTCGATCACTGTCACACCACTATATTGTTTCCCCTTCCTCATTCTACAGTACCTGGAGCCAGCAAACAAAAGTAGGGTTCGTCTCTGTTGTGTTTACAATAACTCTTGAAAGGGAATGGAGATGGTCACTAGCTGAGGAATCTGTGAGAAAACTGCCCTTTTATATCCAGTAGAATATAGTTTCCGGGCTTGTAGGCCGTGGTCCAGTTGTATACACAGGGTGTAATAAACCAGTCAGGACTCACTCTGAAGATGCCCGACGGAGTTACGGGCGTTTCGCTGATATCTAATCGACTGGACCACGCTCGGAATCTACATTCTACTGGATTGATGCCGGCTGTGAAAGCCCAAGCATGTATATGCCCTCTTATAGTATTTATAAATAAGTTGTAATGTTTGCTTTCTTGCGGTATGGATTTCTGGTCGCTGGTGAAAACCGATGCTATGTGGATCTGTTTTACGTGTGTGTTTCTAAAAGTGATAATATAAAGCATATTTTTAATAATGACGGAAAACAGAGTTAAGTGTGCTCCAGGAAATAATTTTTTTTAAGTCTTCCGTTAGAGCAAAGACTTAAGACAAAGACCTTTGGGAATGCCGCTTCCATTTTTTAACATCTCCCAGAACCGATCGGTAAGGGTTAAATAGTTTTGTAAAGTGTTAAACTCCAAAGTCATGAAACATACAATTGGTTTCGCTGCAAAAAGTATTCTGTTTTCGCTAAAGAGAGTAATGGAAACATTGTTATCATTAAATGTTGTAATGGTTTAAAATAAAACATTGCTGTTGAAACAAAAAATAAGTTCTACTTTTGAAACTTCAAAGGAAACAAAATCTGGTGAATAATCTCCAAAACAAATGTTTTATTTAAACTCACCTTTTATATTTTACAACTTATTACTAGCTGGATAAGGACGGATGTGTGCGGCTTAAGTCGTGTGACTAAAAATAAATAAATAATAAAATAAAATAGGTACAGGAAGAATCCCTGGTTCACAAGGTTTCAAAGCTGGACCTTTCACTGTTTGGTAAAACAGATATTAGAGAAAAACTAGAAGGTATAATGATGTCAGAAAAATCGACGTTATCGAAAATGATCAATGGAAGTACGACGGAAGAAGAACGTCTAACGGCCTTGGCGATGCTCTCAATTGAAAATCTATAGTTATGTAATGTGTGAATTTCAAGGAGACAGGATCGACACCTTTTCAACAGAAAAGGAGAGAAGGATAGATAACCTCCACAGTGAGCAGCAACACCATCCGTATTTCTGGTTTTGGTGAGTGTTCACTTTATAATTATGGTTTAATTTATTGTTATTCAGTCCCGAAATTAATATTGAATAAACCGGGACCCATCGCTTACCTGCCATTTCCACTTCCTCTCCGAAGAAGAAGGTTGCAGTTGCTGTCTCGTGGCACTCTAGGAAAACGAAGTTCGTTGGCCCGGATGTGAGAGGCCACGTGGTCAGAGAGGAGACGGAGGAGGGGCCCTGGAGCATAGGTGGAGGGAGAAAGTGTTGAATCCGTTGAAATTCGCAATGTGATTGATGTCTAATTGTTTGACACTTCTCCTTTGTTATAGAATACAATGTAGGCAGTTTTAAAGGAATGGCTCAAGGAAAGGAAAGTTTACACGCGAAAGAAATACATTGAAATGTATTTGCTTTAAAATGGTCGGGGAAAGGATAGCTTGTACATGAAAGGAATACATTGTAATTTATTTATTTTAAAGGAATGAGTAAAGGAAAGGAAAGTTTGCATGTGAAAGGAATACATTTTTAATGGAATGGGATAAGGAAAGGATAATTTCCACGCGAAAGGAATCGTTTATGTGTTTTAAAATACAAGATTAATCTACCGTTAAGAAGAAACTTGTGACTGTAAAAACAACCATTGGAGCCCGTAGGGGGGTATAATAGAAGTCAGAAATGTGATGTAGAATGTTATAGAAAGCCTCTGTGGTTTTGTTCCCGTTGAGTTGCATCCACATAAACGTCCTAGTGGGATGGAACATGAGCTTCACTGGTGCCGGACTCTCCTTGAACTTCCTTTTGGCGTTCTTCCAGAAGCATATTACGTCCAACATTATTGACATGGCGTCCATAATCAATTTCCGTACCCAGAAGTACATTACTCAGTATTATCGGCAGTTATAGTCCGCCTATTGCGAAACTCAACAAAATCCAAAATTCCCACGCGCCTGTGACAGTGGTACGTGCCAAAACCCGTGTTTATGAACAACCCGTCCTCGCCCATGCTTCTCCCTGGCCATTAATTTTTTTAGTTACTTTTATACCCCGCCTTTAACTGCATTGTTCTTATCGGCGGCTTTCCTTTCAAACTTATTGTATATTAGCAATGGTGTTAACTCGTATAGCTCTTGTCTTTGGTTTCTTGCATTTTTGGTTTATAATTATTAGATCATACATACATTCACACTCTCATTTATACTTCCAGGCTCTGGAGAGGATAAGGAATAAACTTGGCTAGAGAAAAATTCCAACCCTCCAGCCGGGAGTCGTACCCGGGACCCATAGCACAACAGGCGCGTGCTCTACCGACTGAGCTTCGGGCTCGTCCGCTTGAACAACAGTACTAAGTTCGCCAAGCATAACACGATTAGCGATCAGCTACAGAGAGCAAATATCTCCTAAATAATGGTACCCATGAATCGCTGTCTTACCAGGTACTGTTTTGCACTCTGCGCTGTTCCAACTGGAATCGACTAAGCCCAATAGTACGCAAAGAGAAGGAAGATCTCAAGCCGAATGCTCTGATACTCTAGGGAGGAACTACTTCTGATAGATATTTTATGCCTTTGGTGATTAGCACCCCGGGCATCAAGCCAAACTAATCATCCACTCGACGTACCCCGTCGTCAGTTTTCCACGTCCTATGATAGCACAGTGCGGTGAATCTCTCGCCAATATTCCGTTGGCCCGAAGAAATGCGATACGAAACTGGACCGTCACCTCGAAATGGTTCATTTCGCTGCCGTCTCCGACAACGAAAGCTCCAAGATCCGAGAAAGATTTTGACACGGAGACTTAGAGAAAGGAAATAGCGGTGGGGGAAATCACGTGGTCGCAAAGAAAGGGATTGTGGGTGCAGTCACGTGATCAAAGAGGAAGCAGTGGTGGGGCACCTTTCGTTCGGAGGGGAAGCGGAAGAATGGCTGATTAAGGCAGGTAAGCGATGTGTCCCGATTCATGCACTAACGCCCACGAAATCCGGACGGATCCATGGATGCGGAGAAAGGCAAATGTTGAATATTCAAAATGTGAATCTCCGTTATGAGCTGCCACTGAATTAATCTGAAGAATACCGGATGTTCTTTGTGGCTCCGTGGCGTCACCCCATTTTGTGTTCGCCGCAAAATCCTCCTAATGAGACCGAAGGTTGTCTCGTGGCTCGTGAGGGGGTTTAATACACAGTATCACGTCCTCAGGTACTCACGCAGCAAATTCTAAAACCTAATTGTCGCTCTAGTTTCATCAGGGGCTTGCTTCTGCACGGACAAAGTGATCACCGATACCGTTATAAACTGGTAGGATCGGCATGCTTTCTTGAATGCAGGCTCTTCGTCACGTCATGTCTCCTTATGATCACAGAATCTCAGGTGTCCGCGGAGGCAAAATATTCACTGCAGTTCATAGTAAATGGGATGTAATAACAAGATATTTGGTGATGTGTCCAGCGTGTTCTTGTTCACGCCAGTACCTATTCTTGCTTTCGGCTACGACATAAATAATTCCTGATTAGATGACATCACCACACTCAACAAGACACATTAATCATGTTTTGCGGTGACTTTCTTGTGAATACTCCACGTCTCAGACAAGGTTGCTGTCAGCTTGCCCATCTTCATACTCCAATTGGCTGGCTGTCAGCGTATTGATGCCGTTATACTCACCGATCAGGCAGTCTCGTCTTGGCGTCGCTCCCTCATCAACAAAGAAGAATGTGGTCTCTTGGGACGCGAAAGCAGCGGGAAGGTGAAGTGGTTCTACAGCTAATGCGAACTTCTGGAGTATCTGACCTGATTGTTACCGACTTGATTATATTGATAGTCAACCAATGCTTCCCAAAATGTTTCTCTTATCCGACATTCTTGGGCACCACCAAGCTGTGATCTTGTTGACCATCTCCTCCCCCGTTTCTGCATACGGCTTTTGAATGTACGAATTCTTCCTCTGAAGGTAATTTACTATGTGCCATTATAGTGGGGAACTGTTGACCTCCATTGTGTCATATTTGGGCTACTTGACACGGGCATTTTTTTGCATACTGCAGCACTGTTGAACTATAAATATTATTTGGTAGTCAAATAGAGATTTTAGGGGCTGAGATCCCAACATTTCAAATGTTGCTGTTAAATTAAATTGAGTTTTATTTATGGACACTGTTTAACTGCTGTGGTCCTTAGCATCCCATTCTATATATTGGGCGTGAAAGACCAGAAATTTTGCTCAGAGGCCTCTTTATCAGGCTTGAGGTTATTTTACGTGCCGTAAATATACACACGGGACCACCGGCTTTACTTCCCTTCCAAGGAAACTATGCTAAGGATTTTTACGCCAAAAAAAAATGCATCGCCCTTCGCAGATTTGAACCCGCTACCTCGGGAAGTAGAGGCTAGCATGGTAACCACTACACCATGAAGGACGGGAAATGTTGCTGTATTCTTATAACACATAATTAATAAGTATTAAAGAGGACTGCACTAACTGATATATTCATCTTCACTTATAATTTTTTATGCAGTTCAACTCTGTTAAATAATAAGTGTGTTATATTTTGTAGAATGGGTAATTTGTATGTTATATACCGAGGTACGTTTGCATGCCAGTTTATATCTATTTCTGCAGTATCCAATATTAGCTCAAACTGAAATATACTTCTTTGATTGTTATAACTATAACTTTTCTCAGTGATATATAATTATTGTTAACTGTCATTTCAATTGTTTGACTGTGTATGTATAATAAGCTTCACATGTATAGCTGAATGCTAATAAGCTGGTATATGGTAACCATATTGCTAACCGACAAGCTGCTTTCTTATATGATATCTTATTTTCAGTGTAGTGTTAACTTTTAAATTTTACACGCTTTAGTGGATAACTTTAAGATACTAATTTGCAATACCTTTTTCTTAAATTGGTTTCCCTTATTTTCTTAAAATAGCAAATGTGGATGAAATTGTCATACATATGTCTATAATTGCTTGTTTTTCTTCTCTCATTATAAGAATTCAACACATCCTTTTTGTACAGTTTAGATTATTCATTTAATGAGATAAATAATTAAAGTTAGAAGTGAATGTTAAAATATTCAAAGTAATATGCACACCAATCTGCCATAATGGATTCTCAGTATTGTTTGTTAGCTTTTTCTTACTACTAATACAAAATGAAGTGTGTTCATTTTGCCTAAAGTGGGCTTATTTAAGAAATGCAAAGAAAGGGAGCAATTTAATTTTAAAGGAAAATACATTACTATTATTATTCTTATTATTAATAATAAGAATAATATTAATAATATAATACTGAAGAGGTTTAAAGCATTATAATCTTTAGAGTAACATTTCTATGTCATTCCATGTTTATCAATTCTCCAAATCCATAACCTCAGGTTTGGTGTAACAGAATTTAACAGTTGGTCCAATGCAATCGTTATAGAATATATATGTTTAATTTCAAAGGCACAGAGAAAGTTTTCTTGGCTACACATTTCTAAGCATGATATAATCATTTGTAGATTACTACTCATTAGTTTGGCACCAGTGTTAATTCATATTGTTAGCTTGTGATTTGAGCTAAATTAAATGAAATTGCATGTACAGTCCTGCAACAAACATTACACCCAATTAAGGTTTTATACGTATAATAAGTTGATTACAAACTGTATGCATGGCAAATATAGCTCCCAAATAACCAAACCATATATGAGCATTGATTGCATATGTTGATTTGTTTTAAATATTGCAGAATAGCATAATTACTTATGTTCGTGATTTATAAAGCAATAATCTGTTAAAGTAGGTAACTTATTTTCTCAACTAATCTATTTCAAAATTAGGAGCTACCATTAGCTCCTGCTGAAATCATTTTGACTACCACAATTCAATTTGAGATCATAGAATAGCAAATGGCAAAACATTCTACTTCACATTGAGTTGGAATTAAAATTATACAGAATAAGGCTGTTCGTATGTCTATGTTTAGATCTGAAAATCTTTTGCTGACTATTTCTTCATAAACCTGTTAACCTTTGGTGTTATTGTCCTCTTTGCTGTGTGTTCTCAAAGCACAGACTAAGGACATCCAGAGTATCAACCCGTATGTAGTCATCCTTTCATTCCATTGTTGTGCTCGTAACCCTCTTCTCAACTCAGTGATCTATCCTGTGTACTGAATAGTTTTTCTTCGTATTCAATATCTCCCTTTTTCCTTAATTTTATTGAGCTACTCATTTATCTTGCTTTTCATCTCCATTACATTTTTCGTCTCTTCATTCATACTTATCATTTCAACCCTCAGCTAATTCCTCACTCATGTTTCTGATTACATCTTCTCGCCATTCATTTTCCACACTGTACAGCACTATTCTTTGATTTTTTCTTCTGCCCCTTAGCCTAGTGGACATGTCCTAATTCCAAGACTCTTCCGACATTAGGTGTGCCAAATAAATATCAATACATATGTTTACATTTCTCTTTCTTTACTTGCTTTACACAAAATCAAAAAAGTAAAAGTGTTTTCTCGTCATGTTAGTGCTAGTTTTTATAGTGATCAATCACACATTTCTTCTGTTGCTGCTGTAACTGAATTAATCACCTATGACTTATATATTCCCCTTCTTGCAAGCATCAAGAAAGTGCTATTTCTTGTCCTAGTGCTATTTCTATCTGTTCCTGGAATTCGGATGACTTGTAAGAAACAAAAATATAATCAAACCACCTCTGTCATATGGGGGTAGCATGTGTACTTTATATTCAGGAGGTCAAAGTTCAAATATCGGTTGGATTGAGTTATTTGGTTAAGTTTTGTTCCAGTGGTTTCCCTTAACCTCAGAAAATAAATGTTGGCTAAGTATAAGCTCTGTGGACCCGATATAAATTGAGCATTACTTTATCATTTCATTCATTCACTGTGTAACATGTTCTAGCTAGGACATTACAAACAAAAAAAAAAGAGAAAGAAAAACACACGCATGCATACACACCTATGCACACACCAAGATTGACTGTAATATTTATGATATATGAAAGTGGAGTAAATCAGTTCAATATTCCAATGCCACAATGTTGTGCTGCCTTAAGGGAAAGCTTTTGATGTTTGAATTCCATTTTCTGTTTTAACTAAATAGGACTTTAGTGCAGACCTAGCAATTTGCTAAGCCAGCCTCTGCCAATAAGTCTGTTATTTATTATCAGTGTGTCTCCAACAACACTTTGTAACATATAGAATATAAGCAAAAGCATTTAAAATTAAATATGTCGTTTGAAAATATAGTAATATTTTTGCACTGTGTTTGTTTCAGTAAAACCTGTAAAATCTGAAAGATGGATTGCAGTTCTTAGTGACACAGAAGAGAAAACTAGTGAAGAGCGAGGAAAGGTAGAAGAGCAACAAGAAGAAACGAGAGAAAATGTTCCAGTACATGTTCTGAAAGAGGAAGAAAAAGAAGATGATAGAAACACTAATGTTGGCTATGGTAGTAAAGAAGAAAGCCAATCTAAGAAAATGAGTTATGAGATCAATATAGATGACAAACATGAAGTTCCTGGTAATGAAATTTCAAACTGTACCATTTAAAAAGTTTGCTTGTTACTGACATGCATGAAGAAATTTGGGGTTGTACCCTTAGGGTGTAATAACTATGATTAACAAACACTACTTGATTTATTTGCTTGAGGGCTTATTCTCTTATTGATCATTCATCTCAGGAGGATAAACATTGGCATGCCCTTCAGCAGTTGAATCACATAAGCAAGTGCAACAAGATAGCTTTTCCCTTGCTATAAGTCATGATAAAATGATCAAAGCTAAGAGGATTAGGTCACATGGCAAAATTACCAAGTTAAACTTGATGATTTAATGGTTTAATGTATGTACAGGGATTTTACCATGGCACGAGCTAAACTGGTAACTGCATTGGCATGTAGAGCCAAAATTCTGTGTTTGGAGTCCAAATTATGGCATTCAAATTTTCAAATCTGTTATAGCTTTCCAGCTTAGTAAGTTAAGTTTTTATGTTGCAGATCTTTCAGAAACACCAGAGTGGTCTTTAGAAAAGAGTGAAGAAGAAGGCAAAGTAGATGAAGAAAGTGAAAGTAACGTAGGTGAACAGCATCTAAATGAAGAAGAGGAAGAAGATGAGGATGAAGAGGAAGAAGGGGAAGGAAATGGGGAGGAGATATCAGCTGCTGAAACAGCTGAAGGGGAAGAAGGTGAAAAGAAGAAGCAAAAGAAGATTAAGAAAAGAAAATCAATAAAAAGTGGTGGAAGGAAAGAGAAAATCAAACTAATGGAGAAGAAAGGTCGTATCAGCCCTACTACATGTAAGTACACAACCAAGATCTATGCATGTTGGTCAGGAATAAATAAGTATGATTTATAATTCAGTTTTATTAGATAATGCCTATGCAGTGTTTTAGACACATGCATTTCTATTGGCAACTTGTAGTAGTTGCTGTTTTATTGATCCTGTAAATCATACGGCACACTGGTAGTGTTGATGATAAAGGACATGTCAAATAAACATTATACGTATATATACCCGGTGAATCAGCTGCGCCAATTTATTTTTCAATTTATGCAACGAGCTAAGTGATATCTGTGATATGTGCTTTTCTTGAATGCCTTCTAATGGCTGATTTGCATAACACTTTATAGAGGAGGGATACATAACACATTGCGTAAGTGTTTTACAGGACAGAATGCAATTGCTATGTATGTTGATGCAAAAAATATCCCACCCTGACACTGAGAGTTGCATTAGCAATTTTAGTCAATTTTACAAACTTTTATTGTTTAGCATACATCTATGCACCCCTTTCAAAACGCCCCTGAAGGAACAATCTATCCCATGCATCGGTTGACAAAACCATTTGAAAACAAAGTGGCAGATCTACGTAGTGCGCATTATAAGTGTGTACAAAATAGAATAATTGTCATGTTTTTCACCGCAAAGCCCAAATCATATACGGGCACACTCATATGTGAAGAATGCAAGCAGATTACACTGCACATGTTACAGCATGCAAGAAGGTCTCTCCAGCAACGTATACAAATGTGTATTTATGAAGGGGGTCGTCATTTTGAAGATTTACTTCGTTGATGAAATCCATGCTTTTTAACAATTTATTATTCTATTTACCCGTGAATTTAGCACATTTACAACTTCTTTGTCCATAGAAGAAGTGAAACATGAGGTTTAAACATGAAAAAAAACTAATATATTTAATATAGTCAATATGCGCCCAAGAGAATGAAAGCTAACTATGTAACACAGTTTACAACACCAGATACGGTACAGATTATTAAGGTAAACATGGTACACAATTATCTGATTGTAATTCTTAGTGTTTTCCTCACAGGAGAGACAGTAACAAAAATAATAAATTAATAGACTAAAATACAGAAAATAAACACAAAGAGAGAGAGAGAAAAAAGAACCAAATGAATTTTATGTTTGTATCAGATTCGAACCTACAAAGCTTCACCACATTCCAGCAGCTAAACCACTCGGTCAGAACCCATGTAGTCAATCACGCTCTTCGGAAAAATGTTCCTCTATCTCCTTGCAAGCATTATATCCATGAAACACCATCTTTTTTTTTTTAAGGTTTTGCAGCTCTTTGGTTCTCATTCAGGCCTTTAATCATTAATGGGGATTGCATATAGTACCAAAAAGAAGGGCAGAGCTACAATAACAGTTTATTTGCTAAAAGGGTCAATGTTTTCACATTAGACTATAAACTGCGGGTTGCATAGATACGAAGACCTAGGGCCAGCTGACTCACCTGGAATATATATAATATAATCCTTTGATATACAGAATTAACATTATAAATAAAAAAAGGTTTATGCTTAGATTACATACAGTTATTCGTAACATACATTTTAGTTTTAAGTAATACTTCCTTTGAGTAGTGACAGTGATCAAGCAAATGTGCTAGTAGTGCTGATTTAAATGTATGAAACATTTGTGTGAAAGATGTTCCTTATACTTGTGTACTGGTATGTCTTATAGTTGTATACATACTTGTGTGGAACCTTATATAACTCATTCTATACATGTATAGAAACTGCATGATATACTTGTCTGGAACTGTTTGCAACTTGTCTGAAACTTGTTAAAACAACTTTCTTGGAATAAGTTCAGTTGTAGCTATTGATTACAAATTAATTCAATGGACATCAATGATGAATTATTGTTCTATGCTGCAGCTGCCACATATACTGTTACTACTTTGAAAACGAGAAAAATACCTCAGAGGTTAATATGACATTTGTTATTGAAATGTGATTCACATAAGCATACATCTCAATATTAAAAGAACTTATACTAGAAGAGCACCAGGGATTTAGAAATTTTGTGAGGATGTCACCAATTGAATTTGAAAATTTGTTTCAAATGGTTGCACCCATATACAGCTACAGGACATAACTTTAGAAATACAATATCTCCAGCAGAACAATTAGCAGTAATTCTATGATATTTAGCAACTGTGATTCATTCAGCAGCCTCACGTTTCTGCATAGAATAGTGAAGTCCATGATTTTCAAAATAATACAAGTGTGTGATGCATGATGTACTTCATGACTACATCAAGATAAATACATTTTATCGTTCTGCATTTTATATTTACAAAATAATTATATATCATTGGCATTCAGGCAAAAGTCCAAAAATTCCATTTTTGAGATTATACTATGGCAACATCCCCAACCAATGCTCTACAATATGGTAAAACTCCTTAAGTATTTGGACTTTCTGTTACAGAGTTACAGAGAAGTCAGCTTTTCACAAAATCCTGTATGCACTAATGTTGTTGTTGTTCACCAATGGCACTGGGGATTAATTGATCTGCATCATTTTCCCTCTGGCTTCCCAATATAAAGTTTGTAAGTTATCAGTTTTAAGGCCTTTGCATTTGGTGAGATTTTGTTTGTTCAGGATGACATCTTCTTCATAGAGAGTGCACTTGGGTGTAGGTAGGTATCCTATCTTGTGTTCTGCGAGGCAATCATGGCCAGTTGCCATCCTAAATAAGGCCACTGCAGTCTTCCTTGACATTTCTGCATATCAACTCTATCTTTAATATTCTTATAATCTTTATCCTTCTGTCCTGGAGGTAATGCATCTAAAATCCATGTTTGATTTTCTTGATGTGCAACCATCTCCTGATTCATAGTGTCTTTCCAGTTGTCTACATCATCTGAATTTATTGCTTCTTGGTATGTTTCCAGTTCTGTGAAAGTAAATAAAGTCATTGCATAGTCTTGAAATTTCCTTGGTGGCTTGAGTGTCGAACGATCATGTATCTTTGGTTTCTCATTCATCTGTAATACTTTTTGTGCTTTATCATTTTCAGCTTCTTTCAGAAATTCTTCATCAATGTCACAAATCTGCTTTACTTCTTCTTCTTTAATTTCAAGCTTGGACTTATCTTAATATTCCTCAAAATCTTCGGGTTGTTTAGGAAGCTTAAAATTTACAGGATAATTCAAAGCTCTCTGTATTAATTTCTCTTCAAAAACACCACATGATCTGATTAACTTATTGTTTTCTTCACACCAGATTCGATAACCTCCATCATGATTATAGCTAATCAGAACAGCTTTCATTGCTTTTCTATCTATTTTCTTCCTTTGCTGTTTTGGAACATGAACATAGCATGTAGATCCTATTATTTGTAAGTGCATCAAATCAGGCTTTTTCTTGTACCCAAATTCAGAGGGGGAGATAGTAGGTATACCGGAAGGTCCTGTTTGGTTTTAGATATATGATGCTGTATTTATCATTTCTGCCCAAAATGACTGAGGAATGTTTCCATATGAGTGCATTATAGCTCTAGCAGTTTCAACAATAGTTTGATTTCCTCTCTCACTACCACATTCTGCTTAGGAGTATATGACATAGTAAGGTGGTGAATTATTCCTTCCTTCTTTCACTTGTTTGTTGTCAAACTCTCCTCCATTATCACTTAAAGGCTGCTTAATTGTATGTCTGGCAGCCTTTGTTTCCGTATAAACTGGCTTAGTTTATTAACAACTTCGGAATTTTACTTAATAAAATAGACAGTGCGTAATTTAGAGAAACTGTCTTTGAAACATACAAAATAGCAATAACCTGACACAGACCTATGGAATGGGCCATAAACATCTGTGTTAATTAGTTCTCCCAGCTACAATGCTCCCTTCCTAGTACCAAAAGGAAGTCGGTGACCCTTGCCATATATGCATCCTTCACACAGTTCTGAATCCATCTCAATATCAATATTCAGCTCTTTCTTCATTACTGTTTTCACATGTTTTTGTTTTGATGTCCAAATCTCTCATGGTACAACTGAAGTAAATTATCTCTACTGACTACATTCACTTCAGCAGGTAAGAAGGATTTGATTTGTCTCATAGCCAACTCGATTATTGCCTCCAAAGTGTTGATGAGTGACCACCAATTTTTGAACTTGTATTCTTCTGGAGTAGATATAAATGTACATTTAGTATGTTTATTCTGGGCTGATAGAACTGCTGCAAATAAGTTCTTTTGAATTTTTGGTGCACACCATCATCTCCCGAGGAATACCTGAGCCATTTTCCACTTACTGCTTCTTCAATATCTATAGTACCCTTGCCAATTGCTTCAACTGTGTCTCCATTAGCTGAAGTAACTGTATGCTTAATGTAGAAGGGTTCAGATGTCTTGAAAAATTCACAGTTGTTTGTAATATGACTCGTCGCTTCATTGTCCACATACCATCTGATGCTGTCACCCTCGGATATCATTGTAACTGATGTAATAGTAAAAACAGCCATATGGGTTGCATTTCTATTTGAAAAACCAAAAGTTTCTGTTACATCAGTCTTCTGTGGTTTCGATGGTCTTTCATCAGCTATCCATTTCTGTCATTTCTTAATTACATGATTTGGTTTCTTACAGTAGTTGCTGATAATTTTCTTATGCTGCTTTCTCTGAAGATATTGTCTTGATATATCTGCTGCAAGTACGTCTTGAAGTGCTGATTCAGTTCCTTTATTTGGCAGTACTTTTTCATAAGTACAAAGTTGATTTGTTAAACTTGTCGTTTTAGACTGGATTTTAATGAAAAATATTCTTCTGGCAATGTTCCTAATATTTTGCAAATCAAAAATAAATCAGTTAATTCTGAATTGTTTCTCTTCATCTTTGGCCATTTCTTGTTTTAAATAATTCCAAAGATTCTTCAGTTTTGACATATGTGTAGCAAAATCATCATTAGGGTTTTTCTTGAATATGAAAAATTGCATTCACAGTTTATAAACTTTATCCTTTGAGACACCATCAAATAATTTATGCAACTCTTCCCAAATGTCTCAGGATGTATTGAGACGCAATATATTCTGTAAAGTTCCTTCTGTCATGTTTGTTGTCATTACTATCAGCATTGCTATCAGCTTTCAAATATATGTTTAATGCATTCTTATATGCTGCTTTTTCTTGCATAGTAGCATCTTCTGCAAGCTCATTAGGTTTAACCAACCTACCTTTAACGACATAAAGTGCCTCTGGAATTCTACATAGACAAATACTTGTTTTGTATTTCTAAGTATTCCAATTCATTTTTTCTTCCAAAAGACCTATGTTTATTATCCTTGTAGATTCCATTTCTTCACATATAAAATTCAGCTTTAATAATTTGTTCTTTTAGTTTTCATAGAAGTACTCTAAATGGAATAAACAATAATTCTTCAGTATGCATTTAACAGTCTTTGCTTATGTAGTCCCATAACCTGTTGTGATTCTTCGTTATTTATTGAAAAATCCTTTATTGTTTTTGGGTAGAATATGTTATAATTAATTACAACATTATTATATTACATGAAGAACTACTTGTTGTTTGATAAGTTACCTTCCCTTAGTTACACACTCTATCATATTCCATGGTGATATAAATAAAAATACATCAATGTGTATATAACAAATATGAACAAATATAGCTAACCTAGAAATATGGTAAGTTACTGAATAATTACTGATATAAACAACAAACATCAACATAAAACTTCTAAACTATTCTTAAACCTTAAGTAACTTAACATTACATCATAATTATCATGCAAATAGCTACATTGGTGACTCCAACATTTGAACCCCATGAAAATAAATGACAATGAAAACAAGAAACCTAATAAGGAAGCCAAGTTCATACGGATTGCGGTAAAAATTCCACCCATATGGAGGAAGAACATAAAGGTATGGTTCATTCATATTGAAGCACAATTTGCCATTGTAGGAATTAAGAACAAAACAATAAAATTCAATCACTTTGTAGGATCCCTGGAGGCCAATGTCTCTGAAATGGGTTCCGATTTTTTAACATGACCTCTAAGTTATACCCTGTTTTCAGATCTTAAGAATGGCCTTATTCATCAATTTGAAGAGTCAAAGGGCAGAAAGGTTATCAAGCTGTTAATGGAGTTAGAGCTAGGTGACAGCAAACCTTCACAACTTCTTAAGGAAATGCAAGCATTAGCCAACACCCAAGTAAAAGGCAATTTCTGAAAACAACTTTTATTCAGACTGCCCATAATGTCACGACCTATATTAGCCACAATTAAAGATGATCTCAACATACTGGTTGCTATGGCAGACAAAATAGCTAATTTTTCATCCCCAGGATCAAATGTTTGTGCCCAATACAGCTTACCAGCACCATTAAACCCAAGTGACCAAGCATCTAATCAAAAGAGTGGCTGCATTTATCACTTGGAAACACAAATAGCTCAACTAACAGTTGCCATCAGCAAACTAACAACAAAATCTCACTCCTCACTAGGCAGTTCTCATCACTCTCAAGAGAATTCTCATTGCTCTCGCAATACTCCTGCTTCTCTTTTAACACTTGTCACTCTTGTGAGAGATCATGTAATTCCACTTTCAACCCTAATGGACACTTCTGCTGGTACCATTTTAAATACTAGTTCAAAGCAAAGAAATGCCAAAGTCCATGCTCATTTTGGCAATCCAATGTACAGAACTCTGAAAATCTGTCAAACTAGAATACCCACACTTATTGCAACATGTGATGGAGGTTGTATATCCTGCCGCCTGATTTTTAATGACCGATCAAGTAGATTATGATATCTCATTGACACAGGTGTCAATGTATGTGTAATTCCACTTTCAAATATGGACCATTGACAAGTATCCAATTGGAGACTCTATGAGGCAAATGAGACATATACTAAAATATATGGAGAGCACCTTTTAAAACTTGACATGTGATTACATTGAAACTTCCCATGGAACTTCATAGTTGCTGATGCACTATCACCCATCATTGGAGTGGATTCTTCCATCATTACAAACTTCTAATTGACCTGAAGAGCAGACAGCTAATTGATTCAACAACATTATTAGCAATATCTGGGATTTTGGTTAATGTATCTGGGATAGAACCAGTGCATGTCATGCCTCCTGATCAAAAACATGCAGATATTCTCAAGGGGAGTTTACAAATTTGCTCTATGAGAATATTCGTTTTTCTATTCCATCCACAACAATCACACAAAAGTTACTGAAGGTCATCTAGCAACAGTACTGGCATGAAGACTTTCACCTGAAAAGTTCAGAGCAGCCAAAGTTGAATTTCAGCAGATGATCAACATGAGAGTATGCCAATCCTCCAAAAGCTGTTGGGGCAACCCACTTCATTTAATTTCAAAGAAGGATGGTTCCTGGTATCCCTGTGGAGACTATTATGTACTCAACACCACCAAACCAAACAGATATCCCATACAAAACTTTGAAGATTTCAAGAGCCAATTAAATGACAAGGAGGTGTTTTCTAAAATAGATTTGAAAAGAGCATACTGTCATATTCCAGTACACCCAGAAGATGTACCTAAGACAGCTGTCATTACTCCATTTGGATCATTTGACTTCCTATGTCTTCCTTTAGGTAGCTCAGTCTTTTCAATGATACTTTGACTCCATATTAATGATCTAGATTTTATTTAATGTTACATAGACAACATCCTTGTAGCATCAGAAAATGAAAATGATCACAAGAAACACTTACCTTGCTCTTCCAGTGTCTAAATGAATACCATATCAACATCAGCTTGAACAAATGTATGTTTAATACAACAGAGGTACCATACCTAGGTTATCTCATCTCCAAAGATAGTTTAAAATTTCTCCCAGAATGAGTACAAATTGGCCGGACTATCCATTAGCTGCAACTGTTCAGGACCTGCACTACTTTCTAGGGCTTTCAACACTTCCTGTTCTGCTAGAAAGTAAGTTGTTCTTTTGAATTTATTACACGGCACCAAGAAGAAAAGCAAGATAAAAATCAATTGGACTGAAGCTTATTGAAAAGCCTTTGAAGCCTTGAAATCCAGTCTGATTGATGCAAACTCTATTAGCTGATCCATCTTCAAACTTACCCTTAGTTTTAATGGTTGAAGCCTAGGAATTTTCAATTGGTGTATCACTTCACCAGATTAGAGATGACATTCTGCAGCCATTGAGCAGTTTTCTTGAAGAAGTTCAGATATATGTAAAGAAATTATTCAACTTATGACCAAGAACTCCTTGCTGCCTATGCTTCATGTTAGAAGGATGTGATTTTTCGATTTGCACTGACCACAACCATTGACCTTCACATTCAAGCAGCATTCAGGCAAAGCCTCACCACGACAAATCGAATATATAAATTTCATTGTACAGTTCACCATGGAATCTATTACACTTGTCACAGAGACAACATTACAGCAGGTGCCTGCTCAAGAATTTTCTCCATTGGCATGCAAACAGCATTTACATGGAAGAAATCACCAGTGCCCAACAATGTGATGAATTCTTCAATCTCCAAAAGTCATCCTCCCCTGTGTTCAAGATAATAGCATTACCAATTGGCATGGAACTCTTATACGATGCATCAGAAGAAAACCTTCAACCATATACACCCAAACAATATTGACAAGCAATCCTTAATTCTATTCACATTTCTCATCCCAGTATGAAAAGCTCAATTGATCTAATCAAGAAATGATTCATTTGGCCATCAATCAATAAAGAGATCAGGAACTGGGCATCAGCCTGCATACCATGTTAGAGAAGCAAAGTAGTTGGAAAATATCCACCAGTGACAGCAAATTTCAGCCACATTAATGTTGATTTAGTAGGATGACTACCACTATCACAAGGACACCAATGTCTTCTCACAATCATAGATCACTTTTCACAATGGACGGAGGCAACCACAATAGTAGACACCATAGCTGAACAGTTTCATTGGCAATATTACTCATGGGAATATCTTGATTTGGTGTTCCACGAATCGTTACCAGAGATCATAGAAAACATTTTGAAAGCCAACTTTTCAAATGTCTTACCACTTTAATGGGAATTACCCATATTAAGACTACAGTACATCCAACTGCAAATGGCAAAATTGAACGCTAGCACTGTCAGCTTAAAATAGCACTGAAAGCTCATCTTACTGACAGTTGCCTGTCAAAACTTATTTAGTACTGTTGGATCTACAATCACATATCTCAGAAATAGAAACCACACCTGCAGAAATGACCTACAGCACACATATCAGATTACCTGCAGATTTCTTTGAAAAACAGAAAAAGCAGTCACAAACATTCCCTCTTTTCTATTCAAGCTGAGAAACTACATGAGGACACTAAAACCTGCTCCAATGGAGTACCATGCCAGCAAGAAGATTTTTGTTCACCAGCACTAATAACCAGCAAATTTGTGTTTATCCGACACAATCCATACAGGAGGCCCTTCCAGCAAACATATGATGGACCATATCCAGTTTTGTCTTACAGCAATAAACATTTTGAAGTATTAACTTCTACAGGAAAACAGTTAGCATTGAAGACTTAACTCTCCTTCATGCTAGTAGACACTCCACCAACAAACCCCACCAAGCCTGAAAGAAGATCAACTGCAACAAACATGATCAGGGCAACACATCACCTTTCTCAGAAAGTATTTAGATGTTGTTACTGGGGAGGGTGTGTGTGGCAGGTATAATTAATATAAACATTTTTTGAGAGACTCTCATTTGTTTTGTTTTTGCATCTGTGTATTCTTTGATCAATTGTTTGAGCCTTGTTAGTAACTACCAAGTAAATAAAGATCTAAGCTACTCTTAAGCTTTGAGTAATTTAACATTACATCAGAATTATAATTCAAATAGCTACATGATGTCTTGAATCATTGAGAGGCACCACCATATCATTTTATTAAGGTATTAAAAGGAGGGATAATTCTGGCACCATTGAGTGCTCTCGGAGATTATTTGAACTAATTTTTAGTCTCCAAATAAAATCTATGGCAAAGAAACTAAAGCTTCAATTGAAAATAATCTTCCAAATTGTAACGGTATTACAAATTATGTTGATGCTTGTGATGTTTATGTATGTGTGTTTACTTTACGCATATTTGCGAGAGAACTTGCTTTACGTAATGTCTTTTTGTTGTCGAGCCCCACGTTGTGGAGCCAATTATGCGACGGAAATGTTTCTTACGTAATATTTATAGCGTAAGAAATTAGAACTTGTAGATCATATGTTGTGCTGCTTTACTTCACGCGTTGCCATCTTGTGACGTCATTCGTTTGTTTGGTTCGTAGCTCCCTCTGGCGTTAGCAATTTGCATGAATTAGTGTTCGAAAGAATTTAAGTTTAGTATATTGTCCTCCGGCTAGCTATCGTCTTATCTTGGTAGAACTTGTATCTCTTGCAGGGTGTGAATCAGAAAGGAATCTTTTATCCAGAAATTATACTGATGAAGAAATTGGTTTTATAACTTTTATTATCGAACACGTTCACTAACACTTTTTACATATTAATCTGGATACTCGCCAAACTGAAACTGTTTGTAATAACTTCTTACTTATCACTTTTAACTCGCATACTTCAACTTTATGTAATTTTTTTAAATGTATAATACTTTATAATAATTCTCGTAATTCTGCTGCGTGTAACTGGCGAAATAAATGAACTGAGAGACCGACGTGGAGAGTACGGAGAATTCTGTTGAACTGGGGGACAAGCTATCTCGAACCTGGCTTATTTATACGCATGCCTCAAGATACGCCTAAAGATTATAAATGAACTGCCATTGGCTAATAAAACGCGCCAACATTAGCGTCTATTTTAATATCCAATGAAAACCACGAATACATATGCTTTAGGAAATGTTCTAGAAGCTTCTAAACGGAAAAAACGCGCGAAACATTACGTAACTTCCTGGTTCCCGGTAATGATAAACAACTCACCCCATCGCTGCATTATTGCGTTATTGTTGACAGTTTCAGTAAAGCCGTATATTATTATTTACCAATAATAATTACAATTAATAAACCTCTGAAATCAATGTCACATAAAAATACATATTCATATTACTATCATTAATTACATCTGAGTAATTTGTGATACAAATTACCGTATCATATGCCCCACTAGAAACATAATTATAAATATTTATAACTTGTTTGGAAATTTTAAAATTGTGTTTTTAGTCTCCTAAATCTTGGAACACACGCTATCACTTTCACTTAACACTTCACACGCATTTAACACACGACATATTTTATCTCGCCACTACTTACTGGCTCTGGTTTAATTAATTTAGATATTAATCTGACATCACAAATTTTTTTTTTTTTATAGCAAATACTGTACCCTGAATTATTTAATGACTGTTTCAAAATTGCTTACTTTCTTAAGCTGTTAACAAAAATTTATACATTTGAGATTTTTGTAATTATTATACATATTTACCAAAATATTCACCCTTTATGCAAAATATTTACATCTCTTAAATCTAGGCAATGTTTCACATGTTCTGTTTGCTACATATGTATTTGTTTGAATTATTTTTAATTATATTTACCAATTTTTTTTTTTATTTTATACTTTATTTTAACAAAACTCTTGGAATTTGTATTTACGTACTTTTAATTTAATATCATATTAAGTTTCAATCTTTGCATTCTTAATTTTTAAATCATGGAATTGTATTTACGTACTTTTACTTTAATATATTAAGTTTCAATCTTTGCATTCTTAATTTTCAAATACTGTTATAGTTACAAAAAGAAATTGTTATTTTTTTTTTTTAAATATTTATTTCTCCTTTTTTTTTTATTAAATTTCTGTTTTCTCATGACATATACATTTAGTTAACCCTCTTACGTTCCAATACATTTCTCTGCAAGTCATCTTTACCTATCCAGCATTTACTTTACATCTCATTGCTATTTACCCTCCTGGATCAAATTGTGTGTGGCTAAACATTACTCGTAGCCGTAACCTAACCTTCAAATTGTTGTTCATGAATAACCTCTTGTATTCATATGAAATTTCATCACATGATAACATTTGAAAACAATCTACAGCTTCCTGAAAAATACATCTTTTAACAACTGTCATTTTCAATTCTTCTACTATCTCTTTAATTTGAGAATACTCTGACAAATTTGTACTAAACTGTACTGGACTGGAGTTTTCAATTTGAACATCTTGGTACAATTTATTTCTTTGTATTACTGACTCATTCTGTATTTCTGATATTTCCCCTCTGAAATCAACTTGCGCCTCATTTACATCTACATTCCTAACCTCTTTTATCTCTCTTAGCTCACTTGTAATACTACTCATTTGACTTCCTAACTCTGTACATTCTACATTAACCTCACTTTTAGTATAAACCTCACTTTCTTTGTTACTTATTTCCATGCTCATGTCTAGCATTTTCTTTGAAATTTCTCCTGTCTCACTTGCTATTACTTCATTTTCATCTCTCATTTCTGGCATACTACTATCTAGCTTCATAACTTTCTTTTCAATTTCTTCACTACTTTGATCTACTTTTTGCTCTAATTTCTCATTCCTCCTACCAATACTTTCTCTCCATTCCCTATGATCTTTGTTTATAGCTTCTATCAATTCCCTATGATCCTTATTCATTTTCTCATTAATCTTTTTTATCATATCCATAATCATTCTAGTATCAGAATTAATATTTCCTGCTATTCTATTCTTACTTTCTGCACTAACATTTCCTCCCTCCAATATTACATTGTTTGAGCTTTTTTTTGTAACCTGTATTGACTTACAGCTAACTGTTACACTATCCCCTTCCATCATTATTTCTTCTGTATTACTAGTAGCCATTGTTTTTGTTTTCTAAAAAAAAATTACGATACCTTTGTGATGCTTTCTGTTGATGTAGCTTTGATGTCCAGCGTTCTGCCCCATTCTCCTAGATTTGTATGTCGCTTCTGCATTGTATTATGATGAATCTACTTCGTCTCGATGTTTTTGTAGTTGAATTACCCTGTTGTCTCGGAATCTGCGTCTTGTAGATCATTTCACTGCTCCATTCATTCCTTCCTGGTTATGTTGATTCATTCCTGGTCGTGTTCCTTTCCTGGTCACTTCGCCTTCCTTTCCTGGTTATCGCGCCCCACGTTTTGGGTGCCAATTTGTAACGGTATTAATGTTACAATGTGTTTAACATTATTATTAGTGTTCGAAAGAATTTAAGTTTAGTATATTGTCCTCCGGCTAGCTATCATCTTATCTTGGTAGAACTTGTATCTCTTGCAGGGTGTGAATCAGAAAGGAATCTTTTATCCAGAAATTATACTGATGAAGAAATTGGTTTTATAACTTTTATTATCGAACACGTTCACTAACACTTTTTACATATTAATCTGGATACTCGCCAAACTGAAACTGTTTGTAATAACTTCTTACTTATCACTTTTAACTCGCATACTTCAACTTTATGTAATTTTTTTAAATGTATAATACTTTATATTAATTCTCGTAATTCTGCTGCGTGTAACTGGTGAAATAAATGAACTGAGAGACCGACGTGGAGAGTACGGAGAATTCTGTTGAACTGGGGGACAAGCTATCTCGAACCTGGCTTATTTATACGCATGCCTCAAGATACGCCTAAAGATTATAAATGAACTGCCATTGGCTAATAAAACGCGCCAACATTAGCGTCTATTTTAAAATCCAATGAAAACCACGAATACATATGCTTTAGGAAATGTTCTAGAAGCTTCTAAACGGAAAAAACGCGCGAAACATTACGTAACTTCCTGGTTCCCGGTAATGATAAACAACTCACCCCATCGCTGCATTATTGCGTTATTGTTGACAGTTTCAGTAAAGCCGTATATTATTATTTACCAATAATAATTACAATTAATAAACCTCTGAAATCAATGTCACATAAAAATACATATTCATATTACTATCATTAATTACATCTGAGTAATTTGTGATACAAATTACCGTATCAAAATTAAATTATAAAAGGTGCTTTATGAAATATGGACACTCATTAAATATTAAAAAATAAATATGAATGGTAGGAGAGACCTTTGAAATACAGATATGTCCTACTAAATATGGATGTTTGGTAACTTTAATTGAAAATCTAAAAGATGATAAGAAAAATAACAGTTTCTTTTAACTGCCTTGAGCACACACTGATGTTTGAAGTTACCATAGGATAATGACATGTTTAAATTCATAAACATTTACACACACACACACACACACACACACACACACACACACACACACACACACACACACGCACACACGCACACACACACACACGCGCACACATGCACAGTAACAGTATATGCAGACTCAGCGAAAAAACGTTTACTGCACCTAGTTCTGGACTACAAGACCACAATTTTACATCTGTTTTAGAAGATAGCAGGGAGACCCCCAAAAATTTAATAATAATAAAAATAATAACTGTAGCAAAGAAAAAAGGGAACAGATGTTCATTTAGTTGTGGAATTATATGAGTGGGAGTTTTAAGTTTAACAAAAGCAATTATTAAAAATCTTAAGCTATACATTTTCTTATGTTCAAGAAAACTATACCATAAGGTCTTTTACCTTAAGACCTTATGGTTCAATTTTCAGTTACTTTATACTGAAATCAGATATATACATTTTAAAATATAAAGTTGGAAATACATTTTCAATTTATATTTTAAATAACCACTTCTCACATCTGGTATTGTCAAGCACTTAATTTCAGTGTTTTAAATTCTAAACTTTTAAAATGTTGAGAGATATTAGCTAGAATAAAATGCTTATCTGAAAATTGTATAAGCTATAAGTGTAATATTTTTTTTCTTTTAACAGTGGTTGAATTGATTCCGGAGCCGGAAGAAGTGAAGGAAACTGAGCCAGCCTTTGAGTGGGCCAAGGTAATATAAAAGAAGGAATAAAAAAGACGTTCAACTGCAAATCAAGCATTAGTAAAGCCAAAATATGAACAAAATGTGAAATTAATGATCAGTTAAATTTATTTTATGATTCAGCTTCTTAAGGAAATATTGCAGTGTAAACAAGAAATAAGTACAAAACCTTTGATGAAAAATGTAGATGTGAAAGCAAAGTTTAAGAATATTGCCATTGCTCTCAACGCTATTATCAATGCAGTTTTGCACTTACCAATACTGCTTCTACCTTCAAGTTTTTGTTGTCTGTTGCAACATTTCTTCTATCACAAGAATATTAGGCACCATCAATGCCATGCATTTGCTTTTGCATTATTAGACACCTTACAATAGGAGCATTTTACCCTATTTGCATTGGAAGTATGAATCAAGATAACAGAAGGATGTACTACTTCATCCCATAAATGATGCATATATGCTTTTGCTGAAACCTATCATTTCATAAAGATCCTTGGCAGATCATGAAAAGCTAGTGTGTATTTAAAGTATGGGAAGTACATGTTCTGTTGCAGTTCTTCATGAAATGATGAGCTTGTTAGGCATAATGGGAGAAACAAAAGAAGTTTGCATTGGCAAAAGGTAAAGGGGCGATGGCAGCAATTAGAAGCTGCAAATATAAAGTACCTAATATAAATGTTAAATGGCTGGGAAAAGTTTATGAGATGGTTGTGGAGGCAAAAATGATGTATGGTATAGAAATATGGGGACTAGATAGAGGATGGGAAAGTATAGATGTGGTGCACAGGATGTTTTGTAGAGAAATACTAGGGTTACCAAAGTCAATTGTAAGACAGGTAGCACAATTAGAGATGGGCAGGGTGCCAACTAAGGGGAAGATAATGGAAAGAGCTTTGAAATTTTGGTTCAGAACTTTATATCTAGGAAAAAGTAATGTGTTAAGACAATGTATTGAATACCAAGAGAAGAGCTTAATGAATGATAGATGGGTAAGTAAATTATGGAATATTTTGGAGAAAAATGGGTTAGAGGATATATGGAGAAGGAGAGAAAATAACGTAAAACATTTTTGGAAAAAGGCAAGGAAAAGACTGGAAGATATAGAAATACAAATCATGTTCAGTGAGATTGCCGAAAAGAGCTCATTAGTTTATTATAGGCCAATGAAAAATACATGGTGTAGGGAAAAATATATAGACATAGTAAATAAAGAAGAGAGAGAATCTATTGCATGGTTACGAACTGGAGCATGGAGGCTAAAAGGGCTAAGACAGGGTATTCCTCAGAACCAATGTCCGATATGTGGTGGTAATGAAGACATTGAACACATAGTATTTAAGTGCCAAGTAACAGAAAATTGGAGAAAAGAATTTTTTAATAAGAAGTGGTTGAAGGGGGATAGAAATACACTTATAATTGAAATGATGTGCAAGGACGCTAGAAGCATTGGGCAGTTTTTGAGTAAAGTAAAAAATAAATGGCTTTGGACAGTGGAAAGAGAAAAGTAAGAGGTAGTGCATCTTACCTTGAATGGAAAACTATAGTGAATGTGTTAATTTAGTGACAAGAGATTGTAAAATGTAAATAAACTGTAGTGATTGTCTACTGAATAAGTGACCAGGGTCAAAATGCAGTAGACAATCTAATTTGTAAAACTCTTAACACAATAAATACAATACAATACAACAGTATAACTTCACTCTATACATTATCCAATGGGATCTCTAATAGGTGCAGACAGCAAAAGTATTCTTACAATGTTCAAAGAATCAGGAATGGAAAATCATCTTTACCTGCATAGACCTCATAGCAAATGCTACACTAAAGCTTTCATTTTGTTTTTTTTTGCAGAAATAAATATTTAGCTTGTTTAAATAACTTAATGCAGTTCAAATGCTGTATTGTGATACAGTATAAAGTGTAGAGTAACGAACACTGAAACCCTTATCTTGCAATAACAAATACTGTTAATTAATCTTTATCTCTACTTATGCTGTCCCAAGTACCCAGAAAACAAAAAACAATATAAAAAAGAAAGGGGGAGAGGAAGAGTAAAAGCCTTACTTGGACTAGGTTTAATGCACCATTAACTATGTAGTGAAGCCTTGGTGCAGTGGGACTAGTATGCTGCAGGACATGGTTCAATTCCCTTTCAGGATGGCTAACTTTTTGTCTTTTTAACCTTTCTTTTATTTCTATGTCTACAAATGTTAATGTAGGTGTGTTTTATCCAATAAAGGCAATAGTCTGGTTTACATCCATCACCTACTGCTATTAATTAATTTTTATGGCAATAATGAGCAATGCAAAGTAAATGTATAAAGAATACTATTTTCTTTTCCCAAATTGTTGCTTGTGAACCACAGAAGTGAGTCTCATTATCAGTGATATAAAGGTATTATACAATATAAAAAATATTGTGCAATAAAAAATAATTCACTCTGGTAGTATAATTATAAGTAAACAAAATAAACAAAACGAGAGAAAAAATAAGAGTCCGTTTTATAGTAAAAGCTTGAATATAGGAACTGAGTCACTAATGCAGAAATATATCTTGTGTATGCATTACATCATGATTCAGATTTTATTCACCATTTGCAAAAGTTTACAAGGCTTTGTCAGAACAAAATATAAAAACTGTTTATGTATACATTTTCAGTGCATTAATACAAATTGTTATATATCTATATATACAGATATTTTATATTATATCGACTAGTTACTATTGACATTTGCTACTTTAGGCGTATACATTTTACATGCATTCATACTTACAGTTATATGTACAGATACTTTACATTATTTGACTAGCTACTATTATATTCACCAATTGAGTAGAAAGCATTGTTAATCAGCTAAGTCTTTATTGCTTCAATTTTCTTCATTTCTATATTTATTTCTTTAATCTGATGAGGTAAATGATTGTTTAAATCTTCTGCATTGCTTTCAGTGCAATAGCGAGCCTCTTGGGCTGTTCCTAAAATAATTCAGTTTTGTTCTTGTGTTATATTTGTGTATATTTATATTTTTTTTTTCCTATGCATTCTTACTACCTATATGTTTAAGGCATTCATATATATATATAAACAAGGTACTGAGAGAATTCCAAGTTTTTTACTTTCTCTACTATGTATGGTAAGTAGGGGAAGAATTGCATTCCACCCAAAAATTCGATACCAAAATTTCACCAGAAATACATGTTTTGAGACCCCCTGAATCCAAAAAAAGCATTTTTGTAAACACGTACGTATGTGTGTCTGTCTGTGAACAGCATAACTCAGAAATGAACAGTCGGATAAACACCAAACTTGGTATTCAGGTTCAGTATCTTACAGAGATGCGATACAAAGTTTTCAAGAAAATCCCCCCACCCCACACTACCCCTTACATGGAACATTTTTCGAAAATTTTAATTTTCTCAAAAATGGCTCTCACATTTTGATTAAAATATCATGTGTTTAAGATACTGTCATGACAAATGAAATGTATATCTTGAATTTTCTGGGAATGTCTCCAAAAGTGTTCTTCATTGTGAACGACTTTTGCAGAACTGGTAAACCATAAGAGATAGACAAAATTTAACTACACAAAAAATGTAGATCGCATTAAAATACACAATTTATGTCATATACATTTTTATTGTTGAGTGAACCATTTTCGAGATATTGCTTGTTATTCTCTCACATTTTTGCAATACTTTTACTTTTTCTCAAATTCGTTATTCATTTTTTTGTCCTGGTAATGCAAAGAGAATGGAATACTCCTCATCGCAACCAGCTCTTAAAATATTTGACTGTAGTTTAAAGCCTACCATATTCCCCTTGCATCTACAAGAATATTAGCAATAAGATTGACATCTCGATATCTCTATTAACATGAAGCATATGGGGAATAAGCTTTTGTAAAAATAGTTTGTACAGGAGTAGAGGAAGTCATGTGAGTGTAACACATCAGAATTTTTTAAACTACTTTTGCATGAATTTCTTATTGGAAATTTTTAAATTATTCTTATTGCTCGTTTCTGTAATCTAAATATTCTTAACCTTTGTTTCTTTCCTGCTGCTCCCATAGGATGATCCCATAATTTAGATGTGAGTGTACAAAGGCGTAATGTACTGTTAGAGCACTATCTTCATCCATGACTTGTATTACCTGTTTAAGCACATATATACCCTTATTTATTTTGTTACTGATATTTTCTACATGTTTATTCCATTTTAAATTATCTATAAATATTCCTAAAAAAATTGTCTGTGTTACTCAGCGAATTTATTCATTTTGGATTGCTAGTATTATGTTTGTCTGCATTTTATTATTCATTCCAATTTGCATCCATTCCATTTTATTTGTGTTTAGTAACATTCCTAGCTCTGATAGGTATGTTCTAACTACCTCTAGTGCTTTATTTGCTTTATTTTGTACCTCTGTCACTGTTTTACCTGTTACCACTATAGTGGTATCATCCTCATACCCAATGGCTAATCCTCCCACATCCTGAATTTTTTTATACCAATAATTTATGTAAAGTATAAATAGATACGGTCCCAATTTGGGCCGCTGTGGTACTCCATGTTTTATATGTTTAAAGTGAGATTTAATTTTTCTCACATTTCCTTTTATGTTATGCATTATTTCTACATATTACTATCTATTTAACAGGTATGAACCTAACCATTCTAGTGGGGTGCCTCTTATCCAATAGTTTTTTCTAACTTCCCTAATAGATTTTTAATGTCCACACAGTCGAAAGCTTTGGAGAGATCATGAAAATTGCTACCACTGTCTCCTTTCTGTCTATTGCTCGAACAATTATATCATTTCCTTTGCTAATTGATGTATTTTAGATTTCTTTTTTTGAAAGCCAAACTGATTTTCGGAAATGATATTAAATTTATTAAAAACATTCTGCAGCTATTCTAAGAAAAGGCCCTCCATTATTTTTGAAAATACTGAGCAGAGTGATATAGGGCGATAGTTTTCCACTAGTTGTTTGGAGCCTTTCGTTTTGTAAATTGGTCTAACTATTATTTCTTTAAGTTTACTTGGGAAAGTTCCTGAGTTAAGGCTCTCATTTATTATGTGAGTAAAGGTATTCACTATCTCATCTTTACAATATTTTATCATCTGATTTGAATATTTGCCCAACCCACTAGATTTTTTATATTTTAGTGTGTTTATCTGTTTAATGACCTGCTCATTTGCAATTTCCGTCATTACCATTGAGCTACATACACTTTTTTCATTGGTTTTTTGGTCATTGATTTACTTTATTCCTATATTTGATACAAAATTTATATAATAATCATTGAATGTGTTACTTATATTTATTGGGTCTAGGATCTGACAGCTATTTTTTACAATTTGTAAATTTTCTACCCATTTTTATGTGTTTTCTTTGTGTACATTGTTAACAATATTCCACGTCTTTTTTATTTTATGTTCAGCATTTTGTAATAGTGTTTTGTTGTGAAGCTGTTTTGCTTTATTGATCACTGTATTTAAAATAGTTTTCTATATACATGTAAGACTCATTTAGTTTGTAAGCTTTTAAACTATTTAGGAATTTCATTCTTTTGTTTATCCCTTCTGTAGACCAATTTATCTGTTTATGCTTGTCACAGACTACTTTGTGCAATGGTGCTGACTGCTCTAGGCACGTAGTTAAGGTATTCATAAAGAATTCAAATTTATCGTCTATTCTTTTAGCTTCATGCACATTTCTGAATACTCTTGTTTATGTTTGTCTTTTAATGATTTTAATTTAACTTTATTTATTATTCTTTTTACTTTTGTTACCAGTATTAATTTTACTGTCAGTGTGTTTAATGGTTTACTCTGTAGTAATTGTCCAAATGGTCACTAAGCCCTCCCTTTGTTAGTGAGATATTGATATCTTCTCCCTTTACGTTGGTATAGCTGTGATTGATATAGGTTGATGTGTGTTGTGTTACTCTGGTTGGTCCTGTTTCTATTAGATTCAAATTACATCTTTCCATTAATTCTAACAAGAACTTTTTCTTTTTGTGTTATGTTAACATATCTATAATTAGGTCTATTATTACAATAATGATTTTGTTATTTTTTACAATGTCGCTTAGGCAAGTTTCAAGTTTTTGTAAGAAACTGTTTTTGTGAGCTGTTGGTGGACTGTAAATACCTAGTATGATAAGCTTTGTTATTTTTTAAAGTGATTTTGATTGCAGACAGCCCACAACACATTTCCTCACAGTACTCCTTGCAGTCAATTTGATTAAATTTTGTATCCTTCTGCGTGTATATTGCCACCCCCCCAATTTTATGAGCTTCTCTATAGTAACTAGGGGCTAGAGCATAATTTTCATAGCAATTTTAATTAATTTAATTATCTTTTAACCCATGTTCTGAAAATACTATGATGCTTGGTTGTATAACAAGAATTGTTTGCTCGATTGCTGCTCTATTGTTTTAATGTACTGGATATTTTGATGAAAGATGCTAAAGCATTTTTGTTTGTACCAATTTGCTTTACCCTGACCCTTGTCTGCTCTCTGTTTGCTGCCTGTGGATACATTTATACAATCATTTACCTTAACTGTATGTATTGGTATCCCCTGTGTGTTTTCTGCCTCTCCCCTTGATGATGGTTTCTCTGTGTTTGTTAAACCTTCACTGTGTACAGGATTTCTGGAGCTTTGACTTTCCACTGGTACAGCACCCACCATTTGCTTTACCAGTTTCCCTGGCATTTCTTGATGGTATCGCAGAATAGCACTTCGAATTTTGCAACTCCTCTTCTGTTTAGGTGTACAGCAGCTTTATCCTCGTCTCTTATCCACCAATTTTCGTCCAGAAACATACACTTTCGTTTTAAACACAGCCAGTCCCACTCTTCGTGTATTCTTCTCACTTTTTGTTTCGTTATTCCCTGCTGCACAATATTCCACTTATCATGATTTTTGTTACCGGGGTTTCCGACTTTATTTGATTGGTCGATGGTATCTCCCATAATTTCTTCTGCCATTACCCAACTCTGTATGTTATTAGTCCCCCATGTGTATGGCCACAACATTTGGTTTTATTTCATTTAGTTTTGCTTTTCTCAGTTCACGGCCTAGCTCTTGCGCTCGATTTCCTGGATAGCACCGCACTTCAAAACTGGCTTGCCTACTCGTCTCCCCGGCAAATTTTAGAATTGAGTCCTCAAATACCATTGTTCTTTCACACAAGCCGTGTGTTGGACAGGGTTGGAAAGGTAGAATCAGACGACTGAAAAATTCAATGCCATAGCCATAGTCATTGTTCATAAGCAAACAAAAATATGATTATATAGCATTTACATATAAATATAAAGTTAATATTTTATTTTAGTATGCAGAAAGAAAAATTATTATATTAGTTCTGGGTCAAATAGCCCTAATTCATTAATCTACTAACTTTCTTTTTGTTATTTTGTATGTGCATAGCATAATGGTTATGAACATTGATTTCATACTGCCCAATATATTGTTATTGATACAAAGGGAACAGCAGTAGTGAAATGTTTAAGAACTCGCTGCTATATGCTGGTCTTGATATTGCATACTGCTTCCATGCAATTGCGAGAAACAACTGAATGTTGACAGAACTTGCCAACAGAACTTAGAGAACGACCAAGAAATGATCAATTTGAACCTTTAGTAGCAGTTATCTCAGAAATGGCTTATGCCACAAGGCTTATTTGAAATAAATTGTGTTTTAAAGAGATCTACATTTTTTGTTTAGTATGTCTTCATCTATTGCTAACGTTTACCAGGTATGCAATATTATACAAAATTCCCTATGAATAAAGAGGACTTCTTAGGCTATTTCCAGAAAATTCAAGATACACATTTTATTTACCTGTAAATATCTTTAATATATATGGTATTTTAATCAAAATCATTAAAGCCAGTTTTTAGAAATTAAAAAATTTCAAATAAGTGTTCGTTGTAAAGGGTAGTTTTTGATGGAACATTTTCTTGAAAATCTTTATGTCACACCTTTGGAGGATACTGAACCTAAATGCCAAGTTTGATGTTTATCTAACCTTTGGTTTTGGGTTATGCTGTTCAGTCACATACACACACCGTCCTCAGTGGTGTAGTGATTACCATGCTAGGCTCTAGTTCCCAGGGTTGCGGGTTGAAACCTGGTAGAGGGTGATGGCTTTTTTCAGGTGTAAAAATTCTTAGCATGGCTTCCTTCAGAAGGGAAGTAAAGCCGGTGTTCCCATGTCATAGATTTACGGCACATAAAAGAGCCTCAAGCCTGATAAAGAGGCCTCTGAGCAAACTTTCTGGTCTTTCACGCCCAATATAGAATGGGATGCTAAGGACCAGCAGCTAGAGAGCATTCATAAATAAAACTCAATTTAATTTACACACACACGCACACACACTGACATTTTTTTAAAACTGCTTTATTTGGATTCAGGGGGGCCGTAAAACATATATTTCTGGTGAAATCTTGACACAAAGCTTTTGGGTGGAATGTAATACCTTCTCTACCTATTAAGTTGGTAATCATAGAGAAAGTAAAAATTAAAAAATCTAGTTTTCTTCTGATTGCTTTGAGATTTTTACCATGTACTCAGAATGTGTAGTGCACACAAAATTTTAACAAGCCATGTCAAATCGTTGTTAAGATATTAATTTTTTATTCATAATTAATCACTTTTTATACAGTAATATGAATTGTTCCTTGGAGCCTATGGTTTATCATATCACTCCCAAAATTTTTAATTTGGGCTTAGTATACAGACATAATGGAATTGTGTCTGTATACAAATCCTTTTAATTGGTTCAAGAAAAAAAAAATATTTGTGTACATGCTATTGAATTTTTCAACTTTTTCAGTGTGAGTTATAGAAAATAATGGATTTAAGCTGAACTATTGAATGTTTTTTAATTAACGCCCAACAATTTTTATATCCGTAATCCCTGAAGCTTTCCTGAAAATTTCATGCTAATAAGTTATAAACTGTGGTCCAAGGAAGAGTTTTAATATAGTATAGTATAGTATTTATTGTGCTAAGAGTTTTACACATTTGATTGTCTACTGCATTTTGACCCTGGTCACTTATTCAGTAGACAATCACTACAGTTTATTTACATTTTACAATCTCTTGTCACTAAATTAACACATTCACTATAGTTTTCCATTCAAAGTAAGATGCGCTACCTCTTACTTTTCTCTTTCCACTGTCCAAAGCCATTTATTTTTTACTTTACACAAAAACTGTCCAATGCTTCTAGCGTCCTTGCATATCATTTCAATTATAAGTGTATTTCTATTCCCCTTCAACCACTTCTTATTAAAAAATTCTTTTCTCCAATTTTCTGTTCCTTGGCACTTAAATACTATGTGTTCAATGTCTTCATTACCACCACATATCGGACATTGATTCTGAGGAATACCCTGTCTTAGCCCTCTTAGCCTCCATGCTTCTTAACCATGCAATAGATTCTCTCTCTTCTTTATTTACTATGTCTATATATTTTTCCCTACCCCATGCATTTTTCATTGGCCTATAATAAACTAATGAGCTCTTTTCGGCAATCTCACTGAACATGATTTGTATTTCTATATCTTCCAGTCTTTTCCTTGCCTTTTTCCAAAAATGTTTTACGTTATTTCCCTCCTTCTCCATATATCTCCTAACCCATTTTTCTCCAAAATATTCCGTAATTTACTTACCCATCGATCATTCATTAAGCTCTTCTCTTGGTATTCAATACATTGTCTTAACACATTACTTTTTCCTAGATTTAAACTTCGGATCCAAAATTTCAAAGCTCTTAATATGAAAAATGTAGTTTAAAGTTCAATGGGCTGCTTTATATAAACTGTGCAGGACTAATTAAATATCCATTTGTGGCTTTAAAATTGTTGATGTTAAAAACCAATTGTATAACATGAAAGTACAAGTTATAAGTATAAGAAAAATGCAAAAAAATAAAAGATTTTCAAATTTTTAACCAAATTTCACTGATGTGTTGCCTTAATTGATTTCCGTTAGCCTTAAGTCTCTTTTCTGAGCCTTTACAATAATGAAACAGTAGTAATAATGAGGATGAGGGTAACAGTAAGCATTAATAATCCCTGCAAATCATTATTTTTGAGTTGTGCATTAGGACTATGTGTATTATTATTATTACCGTCTACAGTAATCAGAAGGGAAAACTTAGAACTATTGTGTAAATAGAGCACTGTTCAATAAGGGAACACATTTTATAATATACCCAATTTTGATACTGCTGTATGTTTAGTATCCTAGACCGGTATGCAAGATAATGGTAAGTGACATTCCAAAATGGTAATTTTCATCTGAATGTTTGCTTATGCAGTTGCAGAGGGAAAACAGGCAGAATTAAATAATGAACAGATGATTTATTATCTTCAATACTCATTAAGTTGTTAGAAAATCCTCAAATAGTTTGATTGTAATTATTAAACTTAGTAATTTTATGCTTTAATCTTAATGGTAGGTACTTTATGTGAAAAAATATACACATATATATATATATATATATATATATATATATATATATATATATATATATATTTTATGAAGTACTGTTATATTCCTGGAGATTTTTGTATTAAGTAAATTTAGGACACAGTATATGTTTTATGGTATTGTATTTAAATGAATGAACTCCCATCTTGCTGATTAAAAACAGCAACCAAACCCTTTGTATGAAACAAATGAAATTGTTCATGCAAATAAATGAGATAACTAGCTTTCGAAAAACAAAACAAACAAAAAAAGGAAAAAAAATAATACGTTTGCTGTGTCCAAACATTTTTATAAAAATGAGTTAATTTTAGTTTTATTTACATTATTCCTTACCTATGAAAGACCCTGTATATCTACTGAAATGTCTACAAAAGAGTGGGTATAGATGCGTTCAGCAGGTTAAAATGAACATATCATATTTTATAGACAAACACAAATTATGGGCACCTCCGATCATAGTAATATTACATATTTATACATAGCATTTGTGAAGATTTTCAGACTGAGAGCACTCTCTTATAAAAGCATATGTTGGAGTTTTATTTTCTATGACATCTGTATGGGAAATTTTTGATAGACAGCAACATTAGTAATCTATTTTAACCAATTCCTATTAAGCTTCATAAACTGATTAACTCAGAATGTTGAGAAGGCAACAATTTTGGTTTCAATAATCTATTCTTGTGCAATAATCCTCTCATTCAGAACAGTTATTTTGTTTGCTACACGTGTAGGAATTGACACACACAGTATAGCATTAGAATTTTGTGGATTCATACAAGTAATGTTACACAATTTCAAAGCAGTTTTTTCCTTGCTTCCCTGAATTCTTAGGGAAAGAAATACACTTATATTGAAATTTTTGTCCGTCTATTGCTACCACAGAACAGAGTTTTCTTTTGCAAATTTGCATTGCAAAATCTCTTGTAATGAATAAAAGAAATTATTAATTTAATACAATAAGGATATTCTCTGTTCTAAAGACAGGCCAAAATTGTCACTATTCATTAAAAATGAATATATCACTGCTTTTCCTTCACACTGTGGTTGCTGTGTGGCTGCTCATGTGCGACCACCATAGCTCAGACTACCGCCAAACAGTTATAATATCTTTCTATAGAATATAGATGAGCTAGCAACAGAGAACCATCTCACTCTCTTATTGTTACAATCACAATTGCAATGATGATAAGCATGTACCTTATCATAAGAGATGTTGAAATGTTACTCTTCTCTGTCCACACACTGCTGGTATCTTTTCAAGAGATTTTCATACACACGAGAGTTGAATGTCCAAAATTGAGTGAATTTTCATATGATGTTTTCTTTTAGTTCTTAAAATATGTGAAAGTTTGTTGCATACACCTTATTTTTCATGTGATCATCAGAGTCAGATAAGGAAAGGTAGAATCAGATGAATGAAAAATTCAATGCCATAGCCGAGATTTGAATGGGATTCTACCTTTCCAACCCTATCCAACTCATGGCTTGTGTGAAAGAACGATTAATTCCAGAGTCAGATAAATTTGTATAACTGGATTTTCGAAATTATAGAGTAATTGATCCATGCTTAATATTCTTCTCTGACAAAGCATGGCTATGTTTCATTGACATATAGGAGCACAGAGAAACCCAATTTTTCATATGAGTTTCCCTTGCACGTTGCAAAAATTAGTGTTCAGTAAATGCACACAGAATAATATGATCTGTATTTTTTGAACAAACAATAAATGCAGAGAGGTATAAATGACTTACATACATCATTTTTTTGAGCAGTTGACTGACATTTAATGTTAGTCTGAATTTTTCCAACAAGAATTTGCTATCACGCATACAGCTGATGAGTTATTAAATTTAATTCAAGGAATGTTTTAAAATAATGTAAATAGTAAAGCATTATGTCATTTGTGATCCCCTGATTTGATTGTATGTGGAAACTTTAAAAATAAGGTATGTGTAGTGAACCCATATATTGGAAGAACTAAAAGAAAACATCAAGTGAGAAATTCACTTACTTTCAGATATTGAATATCAGATATTGTGAATGAAAATTTCCTGAGAAGATGGCAGAAATATGCAGACAGAGAAGGACAACATTTCCAACATCTCTTATGATAAGGTATATTCTTATTATCATTGGAGTTGTGGCTGTAAATATGTGAATGAGAGACAGCTATGCAAATATTAGAACTGTTTTGCCAGGAGTCTAAGCTATGGCAGCCAGCACGTGAGTCGTCATGCAGTGTTCACAGTGTGAAAGAAAAGTACTGTATTTACTTTTTAAGTAGAACATTATGTCATGCAGTTATTCTTTCGTTTCATATATATATAATATAAAGAAATTTTCATATTTTACATTATGGCTTATAGATGGTATTAAAATTTACTATAAAAAAGCTTGTATTAAAGAAAGAAAAAGAAGTCCAAATACATACTGCAGTTTATAATTCTAGTGTTCCTATCATCTCTATTTTTTGTACCATGGTTGTCTCATTGCATTTCAGTAGCTATGTGCATGAATGGTGTAGAAAAATACTTGGTGAAACCATAAATGGTTGTTAAAAGCGCATCCACTAATTTGAAGTGCTCAGTTCAAAAACAAGATATCAACATTTTGGGAATATTTGAGTTAACTACACCTGTGATTGATTATATGGGATTATATTTTGTTTTCTGCTACAAAAACAATAGTTTGACTTCCCATGGAAAATTTTAGAAAACAAAAATAATTCAGTTTGAACAAGAACAAGATGTGTTATTTGAGATCTTTTTCTTTGTACCTGCAAAATATATGCTTAACAACGATGAATGCATATTATAATTCAGCACTTCATAAGTTACTTTTAGTTGCTTGTAACAGTGATTAATGGGACATGCTATTGATGTAGTCATTGCATATATTCTTCTAAAGGAGAAAGAAAATGCAGTGGGTGTGTAAACATCATTGTGATATTGATGTGCATTTTTATCAAATGAATATAGTGCCCTTTATGATACTAACTCAGACAATGATTTGGAACCTAGGATAGTAGTGAATATGTGACTGTATGACAAGTTGATTAGTATCCATAGTGAAATAAACAAATGTGCTGTAAAATGACATTAATTTTTATACAAAGTATTGCATTTTATGTGTATAATGCACTCTCTGAAAATCATCAATAAGTGAGTATTTCATCATGTTCAGTGGTATATTCCATATTACTGAGATAAAAAATTCTTCTTTTTATTATTATGTTGAAAAATGTGATGATATAAAAATATCCATGAGATATCATCAGTAAATACCAGAAATGTTAATGGATGTCCAGGAAGGTGTCATGTAATTTACACTTAATTTGGACAAGAAGGTGGTTTATTACTTTCTAGGACCCAATGACTAGAATTGTTTTTAATCCTAGTTTTTCAATAAATAGATTAACAACATTTCAATTTCTGTTTCGTCTTTCTCACTCGTGTCTCTCTCTCTGTTAACAGAAAATAATTCAGAAAGTTATTGATGCTCCAAGCATTCATGGTCATTTGGGACCACTTCAAGAAGTAAATAAAGAATGTCATTACATATACTTTCTAAGAAACTGCCATGAGTCTATACCAAAATATAGCACATACATGGAAGCATTTAAAAACATGCCAAGAAAAGTACTGGTTGGTTCCTTCAGAGGCCAGCTATTATATTCTGCTGGAAAGCTTGTTCATGAGGTACACATCTACTTCTTTATATTTATGCATCTTGTGTACATGTTACCTAATGGCATATTTTGTATCTTTATGTAGGTCTGCTAAGTGTCAGCTTTTATCATTTAGTTTTAAGAGTATTTTATATGTTCAATAGCCATTAACACTTTCAGTATTCATTTACATTTCTCTCACCTATAGGAAGAGCAGTGTGTGTGTGTGTATGGCCCACACAAGCTGTTCTTTGTTGAAGTTAGTTTATCCCAGATAATGCAGATGCCAAAAGGTTTGTCTAAGCAGAACAGACAAAGACAACAGACTCCATACAGACAAAGAAGAGACCTTGCTGAATGAAACACCAATCCTTGAAAACAAACATTAACTGCTATGACTCGTTCCATAGCTCAGTCAGTACAGTATTTACCTGCTGTGTGAGGGGTCCTGGATTTGATTCCTGGCTGGGCCCAAGAAAATTGTCTTTAATTAAGAACTTTTCATAGTATGACTAGGAACTAGTGCTTTAATGTGAGTATGCATTTTATTGGTTATTTAATAACCAATTATTATTAAATAATAATTCTTATTTCATAAATAGGAATTGAGGATTGATGCTGGGCACACATTATAAGTCATACAATTACATTAATCTACAATCAGTACAACTCTATGGAACCAATTGTTGCTACAAAGTTGACAAAATTAAACAAAATGCTATTTATTTTCCTTTAAAGCTACACTACAATTAAATTAGTACATCATTCATAATAAATATGTTCAAATACTCGTCTGCATTAATGTAAGCACTTCTCAGTATTAGGATGGAGATATTTTAACATTTCTGCTGGTAATTGTAGCACAGACATGACTTATCCTTTCTTTTAAAATTTCTACATTTTTTGGTTGCATTTTGTTTCTAGCTTTGATACATTCCCATAAGAAAACACTCCAGGGAACAATCTCACTGACCACTGAATGCAACCACCATGACCTATCCACTGACGGGGTACACATTGTTGCAATTTTCTTTGACTCTTCAAGAATAAAGGAATATTGTATGATTGTGTTGAAGCCAATGATTTAGAGATAGCTGAAATGGGGTATTTTCTAGAAGGTTCTTAATATTCAGCCTATTCTGGAGGAACTACAAATAAAGCTGTCCAATTTGCCCAGGAACCAAATAATCTGGCCCAATGATGTCTGCATGTTAACATACCCATGTTAACACTCCACTGAGCATGCATGTGATGTGGTCATAATCAGTGAGGATTTTAAGGAGCCCAGTAATGGAGATTATGTTTGTTTACATTGGAGCCACAGACAAAATAACGTTTATTTCCCCATAAAACCTGCCTGCTGAAATCTGGATTTTCGTTTATTTTATTTAACACCTTCTAAAATCAGGAACGTGAGTCTGGAAGCATTCTCATAAAGCTATTGGTGTAAATGGAGTTTATAGGGATGCTATTTTTTGATCCATCAAAATCCATTATGTTGACGTCCTTGAGCTCTTAAGTCAGCTGCAGCTCTTTGTTGCCCTAATTACAATGGGAAAATTAATGGTTAAGAAATAATATCCGGAATTATCCACCAGATTCTAATTGCATCTCTGTGCTTCAAATAATGTGTGCAAAAGGCAAATGTCACATTGGAAAATGTTCAGAGTACAAACTTTGGGCCTCAGCCATATTTTGATGCATCTTCCCATAAATCATAATCATATCCATGTATTCAGTGCTGGTGAACATGTTACCTGTTAGCCTGAATGACCTGGCTCAAATTGCAAGCAAGTAACCAGACAATGGTTATCAGTACAAAATCACAAAGTAAACAAATGCAAAGAGCAAGCACTACCTCAGAGAGCTTTCACTTCATACCTGCATTGCCCCTTTGAAAATCAGTGATGCAGCAACTTGTTTTGGACTTATGTATGCAGGAAACATAAAACTGCAAAGAGTGGCTTGTTTTGGCCACCTGGTATTTATATATACTGAGTGGAAGGGAAGTTATTACATTAATTTAAACCAATTACAAAGCTCATTATTTGGAACATATTTTGTATCTTTTATTTCTTCTATGACCATTTTCTGCAGAGAAATTTTAGGTTTTTCAAGAGCATAAAACATACAGGTTGGCAACATTGCAGCATGCAGTAGCCAAATGGCAGCTGGGAGCAGGGGTGCACTCTCCCTTTCAAAACCTGAAGAAGGTCAGTGTGCAAACAGGTTTCACTTTTGTTGGCATGTGGTTCATGAGTGTAGATTAACATTTTGTGTATTCCTGTCTGTACATTCACAGCAAATCACTGTTGAAAATGATGCTCCCTGATGCAGTGAGGATTTTCTTTCACCCATGTATGGATGTTATGAATACTAAAAATGCCAGTTTTTTTAAAGGTAGCTTCATTTGTTGCCATAATTAAATGTGGCACCTTGTTCTTGGAACCAATTGATAAAACCCAGCCAGGTGTGTAAGCCCACTGGATATGATATGGTTGCAATAACTGTTATTTCAGCGCCTTGAGAACAAACCAATGAAGAAGTCAATGATGCAAGCTATTCCTGGACTACTGTTACTGGGTTGTTCATCTACAAGATTTGTATCCTCTTTGCTTAGATCATATACAAGATTCTACAAGATTGCTTCCTCTGTGGCAATGGTATTTCATGCTCGTCCTCCTTCATGTGCTGGTTGCGTGCTCCCTGAGGTTTACATATGATTATCCCTAAACACAGCTTATGTTCTTTTATCTATAAATCTGTGAGTTTCAATCCATAGTACGATGTTACTCTAATAATGACTAAACTTCTATTGGAGCTGATACAAACATGATGTGCTTTTCAGCAGCAACCATGAAATGCTTATTGAATGATGAAGACATTACTTCCATACTATTAGTGTAGGCTAATAGCTACCAACTTGTACTTATCATTTCACCAAAACATTACACCACCCTTTTGTCCTATTTATTTGGATTAAGGCTTGTGTGGAAAACAAAACTGCTAGTCCTCTGTCTCCCAGTTCAGGTATGCTGTTATGGTTATGTCTGGGAGCTGGTTCTCACACTGAACTACCTTCGCCTAGCAATGTTGCCTATGTCTCCGACAACATTACGTTTCAAAACAATGTTTGGAAAATGATTATTTCAAAACCTGGACAAAGTCACAAGTTACTACCAGAACTACATCAGAAATAGATTCTCTACCCATCTTACAAGTTACATACTATTATCTTCATAGCGGAATAAACCATCCAATTTAGAAAAACAACTTTTTTTCAAAAACAGCTAACACAGAACAAAATGTTATTATATCCTTTTGTTTATAATGCCTTTATGAAGTACATATTAGAAGGACTGTATTCAGTTCCCATCCATCCTACACACACATATACACTCACACACACACACCTGTGCACACACGCATATGTACACTTTAAATCAGCATTATATATTATCATCTATAGAATGACAACCCTTTTCTTCTTTTTATACAAAAGTTTTTAAGAGCAATTTTGAGGGATTATCATCTTTAGTTTAGTTCATATATCATATATCATTTATTCTGCTCAAAGTTTTACAATTTGATTGTCTACTGCACTTTGACCATGGCCAATCATTCAGTAGACAATCACTACAATTTATTTACATTTTACAATTTCTCGTCAACACATTCTGTAGATAATCACTACAGATTATTTACACTTTACAATTTCTCGTCAATAAATTATCTTGTTTTTTCAGTTTTTCATGTCCCATTTCCACTATTTTTTCACTTTTCACTTATTGATTACTTAACCATCACACATTCACTATAGTTTTTCTTTCAAGTAAGATACACTACCTCTTACTTTTCTCTATCCACTGTCCAAAGTCATTTATTTTTTACTTTACACAAAAACTATCCAATGCTTCTAGTGTCCTTGCACATCATTTCGATCATAAGTGTATTTCTATCTCCCTTCAACCACTTTTTATTAAAACATTCTTTTCTCCAATTTTCTGTTCCTTGGCATTTAAATACTATGTGTTCAATATCTTCATTACCACCACATATCGGACATTGGTTCTTAGGAATACCCTGTCTTAACCCTATTAGCCTCCATGCTCCAGTTCTTATCCATGCAATAGATTCTCTCTCTTCTTTATTTACTATGTCTATATATTTTTCCCTACCCCATTGGCCTATAACAAACTAATGAGCTCTTTTCAGCAATCTCACTGAACATGATTTGCATTTCTATATCTTCGAGTCTTTTCCTCGCCTTTTTCCAAAAATCTTTCACATTATTTTCTCTCCTTTTCCACATGTCTCCTAACCCATTTTTCTCCAAAATGTTCTGTAAATTACTTACCCATCCATCATTCATTAAACTATTCTCTTGGTATTCTATACATTGTCTAAACACATTGCTTTTTCCTAGATTTAAAGTTCTGAACCAAAATTTCAAAACTCTTTCCATTATCTTCCCCTTAGTTGCCACCCTGTCCATCTATAATTGTGCTACTTGTCTTATAATTGCCTTTGGTAACGCTAGTATTTCTCTGCAAAACATCCTGTGCACCTCATCTATACTTTCCCATTCTGTATCTAATCCCCGTATTTCTATACCATACATAATTTTTGCCTCCACAACCATCTCATAAACTTTTTCCAGCCATTTAACATTTATATTAGGTACTCTATATTTGCAGCTTCTAATTGCTGCCATCACCCGTTTACCTTTTGCCAATGTAAACTTCTTTTGTTTCTCCCATTTATTACCTCCATCTATTTTTACTCCTAAATAAATACAGTCACGCACCACCCTGTAATCTTTATTCTCTCCCTTCCACTTTTCATATTTGCCTAATTTTCCCCCTTTTTGAATACCACAATCTGTGTTTTCTCTTGATTCACTTTTAACCTCCATTCTTTACAATATACATCAATTTCTTGTAATGATTGTTTTAAACCACTTACTGTAATAGATCCTACCACTAGGTCATCTGCAAAAAGAAGTCCTGGAATTTTGATGTTGTTAATTACTGGTGCACAGTTATTATTCCTTCCAATTTCTAGTAAGACATCATCTATGTATAAATTAAATAAAACTGGGCTTAACTCACATCCTTGCCTGAGGCCTTTCTTTTGTTGAATTTCTCTTGTTACACAGCCTGTCTCCACCCTTACACAGAAGGTGTTCTCAAAATACAGTGCTTTAAGAATATTCATCAATTGCTGACTTACTCCCTTACATACTAATTTATGCCATAGAAGTTGTAACTCAATTCAGTCATAAGCATTCAGTAAGTCTACAAAGCCATATACAATTTACCCCTTGTTTCTTTTAAGTATTTGTCTGCTAGTGGCTTTATAATAAATAAATTATCAATTGTTCTCCTTCCCTTGCAAAAGCCCATCTGTAATTCCGAAAGGATATTATATTCTTCAACCCAAATTTGTAGTCTAGCTGCCAAAATGCCCGCAAAAAGTTTTCCTATATTAGATAATAATGCAATACCTCTGTGGTTATTAGGTTTATCAACATTACCCTTGCCATTATATATAGGATGGATGATAGCTTCCCTCCATCGTTTGGGTACATAACCCTTTCTAATAATTACATTAAATAAATCTAATAAAATTTTCACTCTTCCTGTTTCAGTACACCACTCCTTAAGAAACTCTGTTGGGATGCCATCAATTCCAGCAGCTTTATTTTTCTTCAGTAACTTAACTTGTTTTATTATTTCCTCATTCCTAATTTCACCATCCAATATATCTACAAAACATTCCCTATTTCCAGAAATCCCATAATTCCTATACTCCTGTCTTCCCCATATAATGTTTTAAAATACTCCATCCATTGTCCTGGCTCAATATTGGGTTTAGTTACACATTTATTATAGGTCGACTTAAGAACCTGCCATACCTTATTAACATTATTTTCATTTAAACATTTTTTCAAATTCCTTTCATTAGTTTATCTCCAGTCCTTTTTCTTTTGCTCTAATAATAAATTATGTGAGCTCCTCCCTTGCATATAATGTCCCTAGATTTTCTATCACCTAATTCCCTCCATCTAACCAACAGTTGTTTTACTTGTCTTTTTGATACCCTACATTCTTCGTCAAACCAGTCCTTATCATATATGTAAACCCTCTTTTTTGTTTTTATTTCTTCTTCTGCCCTTTTCAAACTAAGGATGAATATATTAAGTTTAAAATGCATTCATAATTAACCCTACAGAAAGGGTTAGGTATTATTATTTCTGTAGGGTTCCTGTATGTTGAAGTTTTAGTCATGAATATTCTGATTTAGTGCAAATCTGTTTATATTTTATATATATATATATATATGTTGAATTTCTCTTGTTACACAGCCTGTCTCCACCCTTACACAGAAGGTGTTCCCAAAATACAGTGCTTTAAGAATATTCACCAATTGCTGACTTGCTCCCTTACATACTAATTTATGCCACAGAAGTTGTAACTCAATTCAGTCATAAGCTTTCAGTAAGTCTACAAAGCCATATACAATTTACCCCTTTTTTCTTTTAAATATTTGTCTGCTAGTGTCTTTATAATAAATAAATTATCAATTGTTCTCCTTCCCTTGCAAAAGCCCATCTGGAATTCCGAAAGGATATTATATTCTTCAACCCAAATTTGTAGTCTAGCTGCCAAAATGCCCGCAAAAAGGTTTCCTACATTTTATGGAAGAATGAGCATTTCTGAGTGCTTAAAAATATATTTCCACATCTTAACATTATGTATACTGGGAATTATTACACATATATCTTTTTCTAATATAGACACATGTTTTGGTGAGTTAATCCAAAAGACACCATATTTTTTATTGGTTGCCAGTTAAAATGTCACAGTAAACTAACTTCCAAGTCTTCATAACTTTAATGCATAATTGCATAACCTGCACAGCTAAATATTAGCACATGATAAGATCAACATGAACTTTCAAATTTAGTATATTATCATTTCATACACCAAGGGAATTAACATTATCTCTCTGCTAAATACCCTTAGCATTCTTATATGTATTTGGGGATTTGGAGTAGTAGTAGCTCAGGAAAGGGCATGCAGCTGCAATAGTTATTAGCATAAAATTACGCAGTGAAACCAATGAGAATTACAAAATACATTACATATTATTCAATTAAGTGTTTTGTTTCATTTCATTTTAACACTTATGTAATACCAGTATTAAAAAGTTTAATATTATAAATTATTATTAATGATATTGTAAAACTAATTATTCCTTTCTGTATATTTTGTTACATTTTTGGCTTTTTATATGCTGATATGTATTCATTTATTTATTTTGTGATATTTGTGTTTTTTCAATAAGAACTTAAAACTATTGAAATTTATGTACCTGAAAATGAAACTAAATGTAAATATAAATATGTACACCCTAAGACAAAAAATAAGGAGCATTCTCTTAAAGCATATATTTGTCAATGTTTGTCAAAGTCAAAATTGTTTCCATGGTTGGTTCAGAGTGGTGTCTCAGAGCACATGCCTTTAGCTTTGCGTTGTTTCACCTTTCATATTGAGTCCCAGCTACTGAAATTGCACTGACAGCTGAGCAGTTATAATCAGGTACATAGCAATGAGGCCTACTGAAGTTTGTATCCCAAGCATATTTCTTTTTTGAGTATATGCAGAAAAGCACAAGTTTTATTACTCAGATTATAATATAATTTCCAATTGCTGAGGCTTATTTATTTCAAGGTATTGTATTTATGCTCATACATGCTCTCCTTTTCATTTTCAAACTAAATATGAAAGAAGTAAATATTATATTCCTAAATGAAAAAGGAAATAAAATAGAAATTAACCTAATATTGGGTGTGTAAACCCTCTGCTTTTATTACTGCCCTCATTCTATGGACCATGGATGATTTCAACTATTATTCAAATCTTCATCAAAGGATACTTCCTCCCAAGCATCTTGTATTTGATTCTACAAAACCTCTTTTGTGTTACATTGTATTGCAGGCCAATTTAAATCCAAAACTTTCTTCACCTGTGCCCACATATTTTCAATAGGATTCAAATATGGTGAACCAGGAGGCAAACAGTCACTGTGATATCTTGCCTTTGTGAAAACAAGTTTGAAATTTGCTGACTTGTGTGGACATGGTGGTTAACCTGCTGGTATTCAATCATTCCATCAGGATATCTAGCCTTATAGAAGGAACCAGGATGTTTTTGAGGATGTCTTTAAACTGCTGGCTATTTAATGTACCATCAAGCTGCCATAACACACTTAGGCCATCTTGTGTTATCCAACCCCAACATGACAGAGATATATGACCTTCACAATCCATTTTTTACATATTTTGGTCATAACATTTTTCTCTGGGATGTAAGACAATTACTTACAAACGTAGCCATAGATATAGGGACTTCAAGTGCTCTTGCACCCTGAGACACAGAGTATCCAGCAATGTTCGCAAACTTAAGGAGAGATATCCTTGTAGCTTCATCTTTGTGTGTGTGCTCAGCAATAGCAAATGCCAGTATGTTTGCACATATGCAGAACTTCAAGGCTATGACATGCATGCACATGATCACACCAGGCCTATCATAACTGCACATTGGGTGGCGACTACGGGGAAGATAATGGAAAGAGCTTTGAAATTTTGGTTCAGAACTTTAAACTTAGGAAAAAGTAATGTGTTAAGGCAATATATAGAATACCAAGAGAATAGTTTAATGAATTATGGATGGGTAAGTAATTTACAAAAAATTTTGGAGAAAAATGGGTTAGGAGACATGTGGAGAAGGAGAGAAAATAACGTGAAGAATTTTTGGAAAAAGGCTAGGAAAAGACTGGAAGATATAGAAATACAAATCATGTTCAGTGAGATTGCCAAAAAGAGGAGCTCATTGGTTCATTATAGACCAATGAAAAATACATGGGGTAGGGAAAAATATATAGACATAGTAAATAAAGAAGGGAGGGAATCTGTTGCATGGGTAAGAACCAGAGCATGGAGCTAAGACAGGGTATTCTTCAAAACCAATGTCTGATATGTGGTGGTAATGAAGATATTGAACACATAGTATTTAAGTGCCAAGGAACAGAAAATTGAAGAAGAGAATTTTTTAAAAAGAAGTGGTTGAAGGGGGATAGAAATACACTTATAATCGAAATGATGTGCAAGGATGCTAGGAGCATTGGACAGTTTTTGTGTAAAGTCAAAAATAAATGGCTTTGGACAGTGGATAGAGAAAAGCAAGAGATATTGTATCTTACTTTGAATGAAAAACTATGGTGAATGTGTGATGGTAAAGTAATCAATAAGTGAAAAGTGAAAAACTAGTGGAAATGGGACATGAAAAACTGAAACAAGTTAATTTATTGACGAGAAATTGTAAAAGGCAAATAAACTGTGGGGATTGTCTACAGAATGAGTGGCCAGGGTCAAAGTTCAGTAGACAATGAAGTTGTAAATCTCTTAGCACAATAAATAAATAAATAAATAAAAACTACACGTTTTGCACATCCAATATTAAGTCAATTAAACATTTCTTTTAATTTTTTGCTTTAGAATTCTTATTAATATGGCATTTATTTTGAAAACGAAAATAGTAATTATTTTGTGTTATTATGCATGAATGCCTTAAAATTAATAGATATATCATGCATGGAAAACATATATTTAATAAATTAAAATTTATATAATAAAAACTATATACACCAAGGATTCAACTCAGGTTGTTCAAATTACGAAATACAGGCATTTCATTGCTCAGCTGCCATGCATACAACAAAATGGAAAGACATCTTCCTACTTATCACCTAGCTTTGAAATGAACACAGGGTGGTATTGTGAATGCAGGTTCTCCCCTACTTGTTTTTGAAGCTGCCTATAACTTTAAAATAAAAAATTAAAACAGTAAAGTGGTAAACAACTCATGTCGGTAGCTATAAAAGGATAAAAGATGATAAAAACAATAAAATATAGAGGTTCAGTTCTTTGGGCAGAGTCACGGAGACTGGGGGTGGCTAACTTGTATTTTATATTAATAAACATGAAAACACTAAATTTTCTTGGATGTCTTGGCAGGTAAATTATTGATTGAAACCGATGTTTCAAATGTGTTCATCTTCGTCTTCAGGATAAACTTCCCTGCTTTTCAGTGTTTTTAATTTGTAGTATTTCAGTACACTGAAATCACTAGAACAGTTTCCCAACGTTTCCAAGTCCATAATCATGTTGAGGTACTAAATTTCATGCAAACTATAAGTTACATTAGTGCAGTAAATCACTAACAAAAAACTAAATACTGTATTGTGTGACAGTGTTATTAGAAAATTAAATACTTATAACTGAGCTGAAATGTTGTTAAAATATGCTTTACTCTCTGAACTAATGTGATGCCTCTACCTGCTATTGCTGTTGTATGTTGGGTTTAAGTGAAATTAATTTTAGTCAGTAAATAAGTAATTCTATTTCTGTGCTTGTTTTTTACTTGAAGTTGAGGATAATCATTTTTCACACAGGTAGAAAATGTTGAATGATATGAGAACATTTAATGCCTGATTTGATGGTTTAGAATTTTAAAAAAAATTCATAACTGAGCAACATTTTAGTATTAATGTTATGCATCATACACATTAATCATGGCTAATAACATACAACTCTTCTCTTACTGTCATTTACAATAAGTTTGAACTTTTGAAATATAGGAATGGGTATTCAAGCCAATTGAGTTCACTGCACTTTTCTGAAAAGCAACTTTCACTCACATTTTTGAGAGCTGAGAGATGTGATACTACAGAATCACAAAAATTGTAATGGAAGCAAAAACATTCTCACTTAGAAAAAGGTGCTACACCTAAAGGTAGAAAATGTTTAAGGTTAAAATTCTTGCCCTAAATTAATATTTTCTGCAGTGCTTGACTTTATCATATGTTTGGAGTACAGTAATGATTGAGCTTTGAAGACAGAAATTCAGTAAATTTAGTTTGCAAAATATGTTGCTATATAACCAATGTTGTGAGTCAATTGACATTTAAAACAGTCACATATCATTCTCACAATCATTTAAAAAGTAAAACTTCTTGCCTAACCTTGAAGAGTTTTACAAGGACTACTTCCTAAAGGCCAGTGTGCTTCTGTTTGAAGCAAGGGGTACTTATGATCACTACCAGTTTCCTTACAAAACACAAAAATATCTTGCATTCAATGAGTAGATTTCATTAAGCATCACTTTAACTGCAATGTTAAAAACTGTTTTCATATAGCTGAGCATGGTATCCAATATCACATCTTAGTGCAAAGGCACCAGTCTGCTGTTCAAACTGATCATGCACATCAGAAGTTAGTTTCCACTCAGTAGTGTGCTTTCCACCAGGCAGTGAAAGTTGGTAGCAGATGAAGCATTAACTGTTACAATTTTAAATTAGAAAACATTTGTAATAGCAGTCACCATGTGCTAGCAACTATATTAAATATCCACATTTTAAGTAATCATCTCAGTAATAACATTTCCATGAGAAAGGCACTGAATTATATTTAAATTCTGGGCCCATTTTACTGCTATACTTCAGACATGAGGTATTCCCAAAGGTTACGAATATTTTTAAATTTAAATACAAGTAAGGGAAGGATTTCTAAAAACTAAAGAAACCTGTACACCACAGAAATGAATATTAGCTTTCTTGCAGCTATATAAAACTATTATATTCTTTTCAACAAGTACTTTACATACTTAGCTGTCATACAGTGAACAAAGCATGTAAATGTCTGTTATCTCTTGCACTTTGAATTACTGATTATGCACTTTACAAATGTTTCAAAATTAAATATCATTTTCACTCTAATCCTGTGCATTAAAATATTCACCACATGCCCAAAGGTTAAATTTAGTAGTATTACTTACGGCAAAATGAATATATTTTTAAGAAAATTTTGAATAAGCCAAATAATGGTATGGGGTGAAAACACTTCCTAAACTCCGAAGTCTTTGAAGTTCTGTCTGCTATGCTCAGTGAAATATGACTCTTCTTTCTTGTCATGCCTTGTGGTCGCCCGGGAGCAGCTGGTTAGGTCATCCATAACTTCTGACATCAGAAGATAGCTGCAGCGCCACTATTGATTTATCCCTCTGTTGATTGCTCCTAAGATGTGCTGGCCGATAAGGTAGCTACTGTCATACTGGTGGTATCGATGTCTGCTCAGATGAAATGACATAATGTATCATCAGCCGGCAATGCAGTAGGAAAGGCCAGCTGGTAAAACTGGTATGGCAGCAAAGATACTATGGGGAAGGGAGCCAAACTGCTCAAACAGATTAACTATTGTATGTCTCTAGTTATAGCTTTGTTTATTGTGTGTAAGTAGTCATGATCAACAGTAGAGAGGTAGGAGCAATTATACACTGCATTAATTTCTTTTACCAATGAGGCCATGACATAAGCTACTACACTCATCCATTGCAATACAAAAGTAAACAATTACTGTTGTGTCACCTTCTTTGGAGCAACTGTGGCACATTAGCTCAATGGGGCATGACCCATGTTTCGTTTTGTACGCAGTGCAAAACACATACTGTAGAGCACAATTAGTTTACTTTCAAATCATAAGTCTATGCTCCATCGGGTACCAAGTTTTGCTGCCTGTTAAACACATAAGTATGAATTAAGACTAAATTACATTCCACTATTGTATGGATGGATAAGTGATCATGGAAAAGACAATCTTCATTGACAGTGCCCTTTATTCATACCTAATGAAACTACAAGAGGAAAGAATTCAACCCCAATATTTAAAGTAAGAAATACCAAATGATAACTGTCAGAACTTTGAATTGCAGTGTATGACTCAGAATGTGAACAATGACAATAGGATCTACAGTTGTGTCATTGATGACATAAAGACAGGGGATGAACAGTTGGTTTATTTTACAGGCTACTCAAAGAAGCTTACCTCAAACAATGCAGGAAGGCATATAATGACTGAAGTATTTGACAGATCTTGTCCATTAGGTCTTTTGCTATTCTGAATAACTTGGCTAGCTCTTCCCTGGTGACCATGCATTTAAAATAGACCAAGCTTTCTAAAGCAGGTTAAATGATACTGGATCACTCAAGATGAGGGTGCCATAGGGGGAGAAAATCCTTTACTCTTATACTTTATATGAGGGGTCCACAGGAAGAACATGCTAAGTCACTTTTAATAATATTTTTGTTTTTGATGCCATCTGTTAGTTTATAGGATAAACTATGTTTCTAGTAATTCAGCAAGGCAAAGTTCCTGCTTAGTCATAGGTACAGAGGCAAAAAGAATTGGGGTACAGGGAAAAAACATTCTAAGTCAATTGCAATGTGGGAAAGAACATGCTAAGTTTCATGTTGATGATGTGGCTGCATTGCTGGTGTTAATTTCCCTCCACTTTTCCATTGTTTTTATTATAAGGGGCAATTCTTGAGTAAACCTTGGAGTGCTCTGTGAGTGTTTAAAGCTGTTGGTTTGTACAGAATGTCTGAACCAGAGTCTGTGAATGAAACTACCACATTACCAAGCACCAAGAAGAGGAAGTGCATTGGCCAGATGAGTGAAGTTGAAAAGTAATTAAGACTACAAAGCCAAGAAACAGGAAGTCATTGTTAATGCAGAAAAAGGTGCTTTGATTTAGTAAGTGAAAACCAAAGAAAACAAATAAGTATGAGAATGAATGATTTAAACCACATGATGAAATACACTTGTATCTCAGTGGACTTATTACTATTTTTTCAGTGCAAAAAAAAGGCCATGTAAAGGTGATGAGGCTTCTTTTCGAGATGCTTCATATAAATTTATGTTTAGGTGTGTTGCTGATGGAAAAGTACAGAAATACATTATGTGTCAGAAGGCACTCATTTCCCTACATGGCACTGGAAAAGCTAAAATTGTTTATATAACCAAATCCCTAAAGTCTACAGGTCAAGCCCCTCATGGTGCTAGAGGAAAAGATTTATAACTTTATTGTAAACTAGATCCAGAGGAGCTTAAACTGGTTCATGGCCACATAAATTCTTTACAGTATAGAACCAGCCACTACAGTCTACATAACAGTAAGAAAAAGAAGTATCTTCCAAAGGAGTTGAATGTTAAAAAAGTTGTTTACAATGTTTCAGAAGATTCTTACCTAGCTATGCATTGCCTATGAAACATGTAGAATTATTTTTAATAGAGATGTTAATATTTCATTTGGGAATTCATGTGCAGACACATGCAGCATGTGTGATGAGTACATTGCTAGGAAAAAGGTATTGGAATTAACACTCCAAACAGAGAAGGATGGCAATAGGAAAGGAAGTCAAAGACATACGCACACTGAATGAGCTATATCTTTGGAAAAATGAAACATTTTATGAAAGGAAGAGAACCTCAAGAGCCCAGAGCCAGAAATTTGTTACAAGAGAAGCTATCTGCTTTTGACTATTGCAAAAATTTTATGTGCCCAAACATATCAACTAATGATATATGCTACAAATGACAACTTTCACAACATATCTTTAACATCCAATGTATTATCTACAGAAAAGAGTGTCTTTTACATGTATCCTGAAACTGTTGGTCACAAGGGGAGTGATGATGGTGCTCATTCTTACAACATTTTATAAATAATTACACTGATGCAAAAGATGATGAAGTTGACTTTTTTGTGATTTTGCTAGGGCCAGAACAAAAATGCTACTGTTTTCAGATTTTTTCATGGTTGGTAAATATATAAAGATGATTCAAAGTGGTTCAGTACTGTTTTCCAATTAAAGGGCATTCTTATTTACAATGTGATAAGAATGTCATCTTAATTAGCTATAGAGCTACTGGTGAACTTCCTGGTGATTGGGCAGAGATCTTCAGAAGTGCTACACAGAAACCTATGCCATTTGATGTGATAGAAGTTAATCTTGAACCAAGCATTATACGAGGATGGACTGAACTCTTGAATAAGCAGTATATCTCCAAGATGCCCTTTGCAATTTGACCAATCAGAGAATTTGAAGCCTAAAATTGTCATGGGAATTTAGTAGACTTGCAAAACACCTACATTGGAGCATGGGAACAACTTCCCATATTATTTACACAACACAGGAGAAGAGTACCCCAGCTTTCAAAGAATGAATTCCTGATGGCAGATGTTGCTTATGAAGGTATGATAAAAAAAATTCCACATCTGATTTTGATTTTAAAAAGTTGTATGCATATAAAACACTTTCTAACAGTTATGTATTATTATTATTATTATTATTATTATTATTATTATTATTATTATTATTATTATTATTATTATTATTATTATTATTATTATATATTTGAATAGGACCATTACTAATATCCAGTACAGAGTATGCAGATTTGCAAGTGTCAAAACGTTTTTATGTTCCAAAGACACAACATTTCTTCTCCAATCTACCCCTTGTGTAGATGGAGATGGACAGAACATATATTTAACTACAGAGACTAACTTTTCTTATGTTTACACTTTTGTTTATTTGTGCCATAATAATTATTTTTATACAGTGATATATTAATTATTAATTTATTTATTCAGTTGATCATTTGAGCAGGAGTCAAAACTTAACATGCTCTTTCATTTCTTTGTTCACATTAGGGTATGGTATGTAAATATCAGCAAAGCTGTTTAAGATAACTCAATGATAACTACTCATTTATGCTGTATTTTCTTCCAACTAGCATGTTTAAAATTAATAAATGTAAAATAATAAAGTTTTGATAGTGTTTTAAAGTTAAAAAAATGCTCTCCTGTAAAATTTATAACAAATTACTTAGCATAGTCTTTCCATGGACCCTTCATATGTATTCTTCCGTTTGCCTATCATCTAAGGAGTTTCTATTCTATTAGTGCACTGTTGCTGTAGAGTGCATCTACCAGCAAAACATGAAGTTGAAGGGAGAAAAGAGGGAAATGTACGCCTGCTGTAAGAGCACTTCTGCAAATTATTGGTCCATGAATAGAATGGCAACCATCTGGTGTAGCAAGATGGCTGGTGAATAAAGCCTTTGGCTGTAAGAAAGACTCATAGAGGTTAGAAGGACCTACTATCGTAGGTATGGATTTGGCATATCTGGGATTCTAGTGAAAGTGGCACCATCTCTGTGTGAGGCCTGGGACTTATCAGCTGACCCTCATAAATGAAAAAGAATGTCAAGACTGCTACATCTTCAACTGGAACAACTGCTAATCCCAGCACTGAGTAGATGCCTATTTTTACAGATTTGTCTTCTGGGTCATTGTATCTTGCATTATTTTCAGAGGTGGTCTAAATTTTAGGTGAAATGCTTCTTTTTTATCGCTTATTGTAATTTAAGAAGTTTCACATTTTATCCCAAGAAGTGTGCATATAAATTGAAAACATACATATATGTCTTCCTGATTACAAAAACAATCAGTCGCTTGTCTATTTCTTCATTTTCAGCAACATTATTCTGGTAACCTTATGGTATAACTTCCAGGTGTTCTATGGATGAAGGGTCTAGTATCTGATCTCTGAGGCATTCTCACATTACCAGTCTGAAATTTATTGCAAGCAGGTCAGCAAAAGAGACTCTACCATATGTTTCCTTCATTGAAGTTTGAAATGTAATAACATTAAAGTAATGTGTTATTATGTACAGTCTGAGTTCCCCCTAAAAGAAGAAAATTAAAAAGAAATCACTGCTTACTGGGTAGGAAATGTAGATCTCATTAAAGGACTCAATTTATGTCTGCATAACGTTTTTGTAGCACTAGCCATTTCTGAGACATTCATTTATAATGGCTTGAATTTTCAAAACCTTTAAACATTTTTGAAGACATTGTTGGTTTATTTTACATGCTCATGCAAAGAATGAAATTTCAAGTCCACTGCATGGGGACCCAATTTTTTAAAGATATGACCACTTCAGCCTGTTGTATCCCCTTCAATGACCTGCAAACATTTATCTCAATTGACATGAAGTAGTTTGGAGAGTAGTATGTAGAAGATTGATAGAGAGAGTCTTGTGATTGTAACACTTCAGATTTTTATTATAAATTCTGTTTCAGATCTTTCTACCCTTGGCTGAAACTAAATCTGAAGGACCATCATATGAGGATAAAATAATTATCAAAAAAGGAAATTTGTATCAAGAGCATCTACCTATGTCACCACCTTCAGAGGAAGTGAACAATACCATGTTATTTAATGTTATTATGGCTTGTCCCTCACTTTTCAAGAAATATTCACTAACTTCCACTAAAGGGAATTTAGCACAGTATTCATTATATACTAGAAGTTTAGATAATACTAAAGCTTCAATAGTGCAAATGAAAACTCCGCAGTACACTGAGGAAGAACTAACTGTTAAATACTATCTTGTTAACCAAATTACGAATCTTAATGCTGTCATCAACAAGTGAGTTAAATATTAATTTTTACTTTTGTGTTTTATTTAACATTATCAATGTGGTTTAATATTTTGTTTAATGCTTGGGTATTATTCATTTTTGTTAGCTATAATGTGACTAATGAGATGACTTTATTCACCATGATTTCTAATACAGAAATATCAACTTTGTCAAATTTAAATAAGTGTTATAATACAATGTGTAAGAACATGAATAAAGTTACATATACAAATAATGAAAAGACATAAAAAAATTATGTGCCCTAACGAATGTGTTGGGACAAATGAAATAACCAAAGTATGAATATTGACAGATATAAACATAATAAGTATTACATAATAAAGCTATAGCCTTTCAGAATATTTGTCCACGAAATAAAAACAATCTTGTATTAAGAATTTCTTTAATTCTTTTTTAAATATTGCTATGGTTATTGATTTCTTGAAAACTGGAGAGGTTTTATTGTATAATAGAATATCATTATAATGAAGACTTTTTTATACAAAGTCCTTTTATGCCCTGCAATGTGTAACTGAAATTTACTTCTAGTATTATGATCATGAATGTCTGCATTTATGTTAAAACTATTCAACTGCTTAAATGTTATTACCAGCATTTTGTATATGCAAATTGATGGAACTGTTAACATGTTTAATAATTTTAAATAAGATCTATAGCTTGTGCCGCCACAAAGATTTAGCACTAGTCTGATTGCCCTCTTTTGTATTATAAAAATTCTATTATTATGGCTTGACTTTCCCCAAAATATTATACCAATACAATAAATGTAAATAGAAGTATGTGAAGCAGGCTATTTTCAGCACATCAAGATATACTAAAGATGTTAGGGTATATAACTCAAAACATATTTGGCATAATACTTTGGCTGAAACATGAATATGTATTCTACAGTCAAAGCTAGTATCAATCCAAACTCTAAGAAACTTAATTTTATTCAATAAGGTTACTAATTCATTTTCTAAAAGAACATGTAAACTTACATTTTTGTTCACTTGGTGATGAAATCCCAAGAAACACTTTTTATTTTTGTCAATTATACGTTTATTGTCTTTAAACTAACTATGTAATTTGTTGCCATGTCAATGCTAACTTTGTGTGCTTGTTTGTTTTTAACAGAAATTAGAACAGTTGTAACATCAGTGAGAAGAGTAAATTTAGCATTAAATGAGGTCACTGTTTACAGCCAGGTCATTAATATAAAATAAAAATAACAAGGGACCCAAAATCAATCCCTGTGACACTCGTATTTAATATTTTCAACATTATAGCAAGAAGCTTTAATTTCATTTGAGTTCTGTCTACAAATTCAACTTCAGTAAAATGCTTTTTATTCCTAAGGTATGATTTGACCCACTTCAAAGGGATTCCTCCTATATTATAATTAGACAACTTATGAATTAATACATCATGTTCAACCAGGTAAAATAAGCTTTTGACTTTTCAAGAAATATTATCATGCACTGACTTCCAGTATCTAGTTTTTTATGTACTTCTTCAATAATATTCTGTAATGCCAAGTTAGTAGATTTACGTAACTGAAACCCATGCTGTACTTTTAATATAATATTATATTTATTTAAAAATAATACCCTATTGTGCACCACCTTCTCAATTACTTTAGAAAACACTGTATTTTCTAGCTAAGAATTAGCACCCTTTTTATGCACAGCTTAATTTTTGAGACTTTTAAGCTCTGAGGGAAGGATCCTTCTTTCATTGATAATTTAATTGTATAGAATAATGCTTTGGTCAAATGTAAGGAGGAATTTTTTAGTAGCTTATTGGAAAAATCATCAAAACCTAGAGACTTTTTAGAATTTCTCCTTCTAATAATAGGGAGTAATTCCTCATCAGTTGTTGGTGAAAAAGTAAACACAAACTACATTTTTTCTTCTCTTTAATATCACTAGCAACAGCAGAAAAAACTGATTGGGTTCATGAGCCACCATTGCAGGATCAGAGACCAATCTGCCATTTACATTTTTACTAAACACCTTATCATTTATTATAAGTTCAGCAGTTTCATGCTTTATAATGCTCCATATTTTTTTTGATTAAGGTATAGAGTTTTTTTTACCAAATTACCATTACAAACATTTTTGCCATCTGAGTTACTCTGTTGTATATTTTTTTTGTAGTTTGTATAATATTGTTTCATACCATCAGTGACGTGATTCTCTTTAACCAGTTTACTTGTGGTACATAACTTTTCATTTAATACACAAATACCCTTAGCAACCCATTTTTCCTGTTTATAATTTTTCTCTCTAAATGTTTTAATAGGTATAGCTGTATTCAAATAATACATTATAATCTTATTAAATGCATCATAACTTCCATAACGTCACTTAGACATTGATACACTTCAGCCCAATTTTGTTTAGAAAGTAAGTAATTAAAGTACTTAATATTGTCTTCACCATATATTCTACCTTTTTAAACTTAGATTGACTACAATTAATTTTATTATAATTGGACATAATCGTAAATTTTTGGCCATTGTAATCTGAGATACCTATTTCAGAATTGTCATTGGCATATTTAAAATGATTAGTATTGAGGATCAGCTGATCTATACCACTCATAGATCCTTGAGTTACTCTAGTAGGTGCCTTAACAACCGTTTTTAGGCCATATATATTGAGTAAATCCATAAATTCTTTTACCTTGACTTTCCTGCATAAAATTTATATTAAGATCACCTACAATGATTACATTCCTTTTTTGATCTATAAAAGCATTTTAATATAATCTCTAATTTCTTAATGAACTCATTTAAATCACTACTTCCTGTACAGACAAATTACTATGATTTTAAAATAACTTAGTTCAACTATACTTCCTTTAAAACGCTCATCATACATTAGATTATAAAAAATTAATATAGGATTAGCTAAAATATTTTGTTTTACAGAAATACAGGATCCTCTATTATTCTTAATTTTTCTGCAGTAAAAGCTTTCCCTTATATGGCCATAAAAATTTAATACATCAATATGGCTTTCTTTTAACCAGTGTTCAGTAAGTGCTATTATATGAGTACTCTGTAACTTATCATTTATCAGTAACTCTAGGTTATTGCACTTTTTTGTAATTCTTTGTACACTTTGATGAAATATTGTAAATGTATTTAGCTTACTATCATTTTCTGGATGCACATCCACCACATTACCATTCAGTTTCCTTTTAGCACTGATGAGATAACATTAACTAACGGTTGACCAAATTTAGCTGATCCTCTGCAGTTTAGATGTATACCATCTCTACCAAAGTCATTGTCATATAACCAAGAATTACCATCAACAAGCAAATAACCTTTGATGGAACACAACTACTCAAGATCTCTGTTAATTCCCGTGATTCTATTTCTATTAATATCTCACCTGTGAAGAACACCACTTATTATGATTTAGGCCCACTTACTTGAGTCTTAATGTAGTTCACAAGGTTAGTTGCCTCCCCAAGTATTTCTTCATCACTTATCCCCCTTATTTGTGCCAGCTTGAACCAACCCACATTTGGATTTACTACCTTTATGTTCAAATGTTCCTGTTTTGCACTGCACTTCATTTATTTTTATGTCTGGAAAGCAAGGTGTTTCATAATCTCTTGCTTTAAATGCCTCACTGGAGAATTACAAGATACTCATACATGTATTTATTTATAATTGAATATCATTAGGTAAATGTCATATAGATGCACATTGTGAAACTATTTGAGTTTTATTATTTTGTTTGAAGAATTAGTTCTCGATTCTGTTTGGACTTGCTCCTGGTAATATATGAAAGTGCTTGTGAGTATAGCTATTTTATACGTGTACCTATCCATACTTATGCTGTTTGGCATGAATGAACTTTAGAATTCTGAGTTATACTTTAATTTCATTCCCTAATGCTTGTTATACTTTTTGGGTATAAAGTTTCAAAAAAACTCCTCATAAGACAAGAAGTGCCAAAATGTATTAATCAAATTCCAATGAAAGTCAGGAAACATTATAATCAGTGGGTGATAAAACCTGGTATTCCAAACAGGAATACTTTGTAACCTTCAGCCCCACACACACACACACCAAAAAAAAAAAAAAAAAAAAGATCAACTCAGAGTGACTAATTCTGTAACCTCAATCAGACTTGCACTTTGAGTTTTGTGAAATACTTACTGCAGGAAAAATTATGTTCCTCCTAACAATTATTTTAATTTGCATGTATGCATTGCACACTTCTGTTCAGAACTCCATAAAATAATTTAGTGTACACCTCCCCTGCATTAGTAAATTTGGAGATTTGGGATCTGATGATATGGTCAGGCACTTATGATTTTGAGATAAATATGATTGTGGTTGTTAGTGTCTTTAGACAAAAATCAAGCTGTCCCTAGTTCATTACAAATGCTTATCTTAACATATGATGTTAAATACCAGTGGGAACAGCTTTTCATTTTGTTTTCACATAGAAAATATTTATTAACAAAGTTATTGTTATGCTTGTTATTTGGTATTTTTGATATTTTTCTGGTATTTTAAGTTTCTTTAGGTTCCTAGATTAAAAATTGGATATTTATTATCCTGACCTTTTAGGAACAGTGGGGTAAGATATCTACAGAATTATCCTAGTTTAAATAAAACAACTGGTATCTGTAGCTAAATGCTCCAAAACAATATTTAAAAAGCTTTTACAAATACCATAGCAACCTAGCAAATGCAGAAGTAATGAACAAGAGTGAAAATAATTTACAAACTAGTGAATGCTTTTAGAGTTAATGTATCCACAGAGGTTTCAAATATTTGAGTCTTTTCATTATAATGCCTTAAACAATATCAAAACATCCTCAAGATTTTCATACATAATCTCCTAGTCACTATAATCAAAATTATGAGGAAATTGGAAACACTTATAGTACTGTAAGTAAATATACTGTAGTTCCAGCTCCAATAAGGTGTCTAAACTGCTGTGTCTTTCAGTATGATGAAGCTTTCGTCATTCTGGCTTTACAGCTTCCATTCAGCTCACTTGTCCCTTTTCTGTTATTTTACAGGGAGACAGCTGTAAAACTCAAAATTAACTTGTCTTGCTATAATAGGTTCCAAAGGGATACTGTGAATATCAACCCTGCCATTCACTTCAGTAAAATGCATAACTGATCATATGTTTTATTGCATGGATGGTAACTTTCTTCTTCCTTTATTTGTCTCCTATCACTTGAACCAGTATTTAGTTCAACTGGCTGATTCTCAGACAGCAGTTGATCCTTTATATAGGTGCAAGGATTTATTGAAGCTTTAGTTCTTGGAAGTTCAGGAGCAATTTTCCATATTACAACTTTGAGTAGTTGCTGTACTTCTTCAGAAGTTGCACTACTCATCACATTTAAACAAAAACAACAGTATTTAAATTCCAAACGATGACAAATATTGATAGTCACCAATTGTATAGTTGAAGGTAAGTATTCACATCACCTAGTTTAGTCATTGTGCCAGAATTTGGGTACTTCAAGTGAAAAATGTCTTAACAGCTTAGGACATCTGTTATTTCCTCTTCTTTTTTTAAAATTTATTTTTCATTTGCTGCTACAGAGCACCACTCCAGCTATTGCAGCATATGTAAATAATTACATTGAATGCATATGTAAATAATTACATTGATTACATATATTATAAGATATATAAATAATATATAAAATAGAGAACACAAAAAGCCCATAATAATCGAAAAATAGGAAAACTGTCACAACACATAATTTACAATATTTAAGTGATACAAGATGAGTGTTTATATAAAAAGAAAGTAAGAAAGAAGGAAGGAAGCAAGCAAGGAAGGAAGAAAGAAAGAAAGAAAGAGAGAGAGAAAAAGAGAGAAACAGAGAGGGAGATAGACAGAGAGAAAGAAAGAATGAGAGGAAGAAAGCAAGAGAGAAAGAGAGAAGGCAAGGGAGAGAGAGAGAAAGAAAGTAAGAGAGAAAGAAAGAGAGAAATAGAGAAAGATAGAAAGGGAGAAAGAGAAAGAAAGAAAGAAATAAAGAGAGAAAAAATAAAGCAAGAGAGAGAGAGAGACAGAAAGCAAGCAAGAGAGAGAGAGAGAACGAAAGAAAGAAAGAAAGAGGGAGAGAAAGATAGAAAGGGAGAAAGAAAGAAAGAAAGAAAGAAAGAGAGAAGGAGAGAAAGTAAGAGAGAAAAGAAGAGAGAGAGAGAAAGAAAGGGAGAGAGAAAGAAAGAAATGAAGAAAGGAGGAAAGAAAGAAATTCAGAAAGGAAGGAAGAAAGGAAAAAAGAAAGATAGAAAGAAAAGAAAGAAAGAGAGAGAGAGAAGGAAAGGAAGAAAGAAAGAAACAGAGAGAGAAAGGAAGAGAGAAAGAAAGGCAGAAAGAGAGAGGGAAAGAAAGAGAGAAGGAAAGAAAAAGAGAAAAGGAGAAAGGGAGAAAGAAAGAGAGATAGAAGGAGAGAAAGAAAGAGAGAAAGAAAGAAAGGAAGAAAGGAAGAATGAAAGAAAGAAAGGAAGAAAGAGAGAAAGAAAGAAAGAGAGAGAGAGATCAAAAAAAGAAAGAAAGGGAGAGAGAGAGAGAAATAAAGAAAAAGATAAATGTGGTCCAATTGCTATAAAAGAGTAATCATAGTCATCATTAACATTTGGCTTCCTGACCTGATTTAGATATTGACCCCCAATCAAGTCTCCAGCATACTCATTTTCAAATCCTTTGAAACCCCCACTCTTTGACTCATTGCTAGCATTGGTTACAGTTACATAAACATCTGAAACATTGGTCCCTGACTGTCACGTTGAGAATTCATCAGAAGACTCACCATCAACATTGTTTTCTAGTTTTAAGGGCTGCACATGCACAATAATGGGACCAGCTACATTGATAGCTTACTGTAGAGTAACACACATATCTATAGATCCTGCAGAGCTATCATTATTGTTGACTTTCCTCAAACCTACATCTCTGTCGATTAAATGGCTATCGATAGCAGATTCATCAATTACAGCATTTCTTGCAATTACAATATTATTATAGTTATGAGGATTTACCAGGTGGTAACCTTTGCACTCAGTTGAATATCCTACAAATATCAGCGAATTAGATTTTTTATCAAGCTTTCCTCTCTTTTCTTTGAGAACATTCACCTGCTCTATACCTTAACACATGCAGGTGAGAGACATAAATTTCTTTTACCCTTTCAGACTTCCTCGTACTGCCCCCTGTACCACAGCAGTTAGTGACAAATTCTTTAAATAGATGGCTGTTAGCATAGCCTCTATTCAGAACATTTTGTCAAACCCTGATTCAAAGAGCAGGGTTTGGTTAGTGCGCTCAACAATGCCATTTTGCTGTGTTGTATAAGGCACAGTAGGCTGATGTATTATGCTATGTGTTTTAAGATACTGCTCAAACTCAGTACCTACATATTCCTCACCATTATCTAGGGGTAAACATTTGATGATCAGGTTAATTTCATTCTCTACAAAGGACTTGAATTCAAGAAATTTAGAAACTACCTGATTCTTATGACATATCACAAATCTAAAGACTTTCCGGTGTAGTCCTTAATTAAAGTAACTCAATAGTGGGCAATCCCCCAGGAAGCTACCTCTATTGGGCCTATCACATCTCGTGGATGAGCTCCAATTTTGCTTCAGCTCTTTTACCCTTTCTTTTAAAAGGGTGTACTGTCTGCATTCTCTCCAAACAGGTTATACATATCTTATTGTCATGTTTCTCATAATCAGTGCCATTTACAAGACCATTTTTCAACTGTCTCAAACCTTTATGAGAGAGATGACCAAATCATTTATGCCATAGTCCCTGAGTGGATAAAGCCCTTACTGGCTCCTGAAGTTCCTGATCTACCAGATACAATCCATTTCTTTTAGTCCCAGTGACCTGAACATTACCTGAAGCAGAAAAATTGCATCCATCATACACTCTGTAGTATATGTCATCAAGCAGTACAACATAACCCTTTTCAGTCATTTAACTTACAGACACTAAATTTGTTAAAGGATGAGGCACATAGATTACAGTTGCAACCTTTTTTTTGTCTTTATAACCATGAACATTTATATCCTCTTTGAATTCTCCAAGGATGATATTGTTTCCTTATTCAGGGACATATCTGTTGTTGCTCCAGAATCAATCACTCACTCAGTTGCCGGCATCTTGGAAACCAATGCTGTTGTCAGGAGAGTTCGTGGAATATGTACAGACTTCACACTTTCAGTATCTTTGACTGACTGACTGAATTTTGGGCAGCCGTCACAAATGATTTGGATCTATGCAGTTGTAGGAGTGTGGTTTCTTACTTTTGACCTGTGATTTCTTCTTGATGTTCTGCCTGAAGAGAGGAACAGCTGTGCCAGATGAAGTTGACTAGTTCCTCACTCGTCGTCTCTCATTCTCACTTAAGAGTCCGTTTTTCACTTCATCTGAAGTTATCTTCACATTTTGTTGGGTTACCAGAGATACAAGGGGTTCATATTCAGATGAAACTCCACTCATCATGGCAAATTCTATCCATTTGTTTTCCAAAGGTTCATATAAACTGCTCAATTTCTGTGCAAGTGTCAGAATGCTTATTATATAATCTTCAGCAGAAGAACAGCTAGCTTGTTCCACATTGAATAGACACCTAGTTAGTTCAAAAATCGTGACCATTCTTTTTCCTTCAAATGGTTTGGATAAGCTATCCCATGCTTTTTTAGCTGTTTCCGCATTAGAAATGTAAGCATAACAGTTTTGCTTCACAGAAAGGCAAATTTTGGCAACAACTCAGTTATCATATTCCCGGTCAGCTGGTGAGGTTAAGGCACTGACCAATCCATCCACATGTCCATATAACCCTTCTGGAATCAAACTCATGTGCATGACAAACTTCCAGCTTCTATAGTTAGATTGTCCTTCCAGCTTCTCGATCAATGGCATTGATGATGTTACAGTGATGAGAACACATTGCTGCTTGTAGTCAGTGTTAAGGTCATTATGGTTGATTCATCGGTTGCGGCATGTTGAACTACCATGAACACAGTTTCACATGACAAGTTATTTGAGTTTATATATTCGCAGCAAAAGGTAAATGCACAGTGGTGGCATATTGGTCCATAACCTGTTGGGATTCATGGAATATTAAATAAATATGTAGCAATGCATAGCTGCAAATATGGATTTATTTATACTTCAGCACTATTACACTGTTACGCCACCTTGGTGGAAGAACAGAAGAAGGAGAACTGGAAAAAACAACATAGAATCATGGGTATAAAATAACAAATAAAACCTTTGGCACCAGCATGCATGTTGCCAACCTGGACAATTTCTCACTAGACTTACACTAGATTACAAATAAATATGCACACATAAAGATCTAATGTTATTTTTTATACCCTCATGTTTAAAATTTATTTTTCAATCTTTTGGTCACATACATCCCATAACATCCCAGTAGTTGCTTTAGAATGTGCTTATAAGTAATACTGCTAGAAGTACAATAGAATTTATATTTATGCTTTGAAACAGAAATAATTTCATATACGTCATTGCATCTCTAATGGAGATGATAATGGTAACATTAGTTATGTAATATTTTTCACACATAATTTCTTTTATCACAACAACATTGTTTACTGAGTATAACAAAGGTACTTAGTATTTTGCATTTTCAGATTAGTGCAATACCTGGAAGAGGATGTCCTACCATGTATGCCAAATATACCAGAGCTGGATGTGAAAAATCTAACTATGTTACAAGTAACTGAAAACACCAATGTTATCAGTCAGTTGGAGCAGTGTGTTATATTTTGGGAAAATCATATCATAAAGATAATAGAAGGCTGTGTTTTGAAGGTAAGATAAATTTGTACATTTCCATATCTTGTACTAATAGCTGTGGTTGTGATAGTAACACTAGTGGCAGTAGCTCTGATAATGGGGATGGTGATTGATTGTTTTGGTGATTATGACAATGTTAGTAGATATATTATAGGCATTAATGACGGTAGCAGTAGTTGTAATCATAGTAATGGTAGTGCTATTAGTACATTTTAGGGCCAGTTCTTCATTGTTGCACATTATGATTTTGTTGGTGCTTTCTTCTATGTAGGGGTAATCTGTAAAGCTTGCTAAATAAGTTTATTTATGCAAGAATAATTAAGTAATTATTATAAAGTAACTTCAGAAATGTACTATATCTATCATTTATCAATTGACCACTGTCTAGTAGGCTTGTGCTGAGCAGGTGTGGTTGCAGTGTGCCTGCCCATAAGAAGTAGGTAGAAGTATGACTACTAGTTTTGAAGAGTGAGGGTGATAAACACATAGCACTATTCTATAGGCTCTCCAAAGTTGCCTTTTCAAGGCTTTGCCTTCTGCTCCTCTGGTGTAATTTTTTTAGTCCAAAAGGTACTTGGTATAATTTTAATTTCCTCTAGTATAGACTATATGCATTCAGCTTGAGAGGCTTTGGATAGTTTAATGCCATTGCAGGTGCAGGTTCAGAAGACAAAAGCAACTGGGATGAAAAAACAGTGTCCAGGATGCAATCTGGCTAAAATCACTTTGCGACAGGAGGTGTACAAAGAGATACACCAGGTGACAGGGAGTGGCTTAATCTCCTGAACGTTTTTCCTTTGAATACCAGCTCATTCATCTCTCCAGTGCAATAGCACCCTGGCATGTCCAGGAACCCACAAGAAGTGCATGCTAGTGTCAGTACCACCTAGTGAGTGAAGACAGTCCTAGAAGTGCTGTACAAGTGGGTGGTACCAGTACGTCCACTGAAAGCTATGGATTGCACTTAAGGAATCAGTACAAATAACAGAAAGTTGCAGGTCTTGGTGCTGAATGTATTAAAGAGCTTGGCGACAATTAAAAAGCTCAGCTGTAAAAATCAAACACTGACATAAAAGATGAAATCTAAAACTCCTTTGGCCATGTATAAAAGCACAGACTAGCACCAGTTTGTTCTTTGAGTCATCTGTGTAAACAAAATTGCAGTTTTCAAACTGCCCTTTAATTTATGAAAAGTCCAAATGAACACCTGTAAAGCCACAGTGGTCTTAGATATAAAACCAAAGTTAGGTGGGCTCAAGGATATTTGCACATTTTTCTCAATCAACTTAGTACAATCGAGTGCACAGAAACTTATTGATGCTTCTGATTTCCTAAAGTGTCTTTGTTTATTTAGTATTGGTAGAATCTCCTTATCATCTGTGTACCACACCACCCCTGAGTGAGTCAATCTCTTATTGGTTTGAATCCAAGTCCAACACACACATCAGCCTATGAACAAAAGTGAGTAGTGAAAGGTGATACGGTAATTTGTATCACAAATTACTCAGATGTAATTAATGATAATAATATGAATATGTATTTTTATGTGACATTGATTTCAGAGGTTTATTAATTGTAATTATTATTGGTAAATAATAATATACGGCTTTACTGAAACTGTCAACAATAACGCAATAATGCAGAGAGGGGGTGAGTTGTTTGTCATTACCGGGAACCAGGAAGTTACGTAATGTTTCGCGCCTTTTCGGTAAAAGCTTCTAGAATGTTCCCTAAAAGAAATATGTATTAGTGGTTTTCATTGGATATTAAAATAGATGCTAATGTTGGCGCGTTTTATTAGCCAATAGCAGTTCATTTATAATCTTTAGGCGTATCTTGAGGCAAGCGTATAAATAAGCCAGGCCCGAGGTAGCTTGCCGTTCAGTTCAACAGAATTCTCAGTACTCTACACATCGTCGGTCGGTCCTTCAGTTCAAGTTACGCGCAGCAGAATTACGAGAATCTAAATTATTATAAAGTTAATTCTACACAAAGTTGAAGTACGTGAGTTAAAAGTGATAAATAAGAAGTTATTACAAACAGTTTCAGTTTGGCGAGTATCCAGATCCATATGTAAAAGTGTTTGTGAACGTGTTTGGCAATAAAAATTACAAAACCAATTTCTTCGTCAGTATAATTTCTGGATAAAAGATTCCTTTCCGATTCACACCTTGCACAGAGATAAATGTTCTACCAAGATAAGATGATAGCTAGCCGGAGGACAATATACATAACCTTAAATTCTTTCAGAAACTAATTGATACAAATTGCTACGCCAGAGGAAGCTACGAACCAAACAAGGAGTGACGTCACAAGATGGCAACGCGTGAAGTAAAGCAGCACAACATATGATCTACAAGTTCTAATAACTTACGCTATAAATATTACGTAAGCAACATTTCCGTCGCATAATTGCCGCACCAACGTGGGGCTACAATAATGTTAAACACATTGTAACCATAATACCGTTACAAATTGGCACCCAGAACGTGGGGCGCGATAACCAGGAAAGGAAGGCGAAGTGACCAGGAAAGGAACACGATGACTAGGAATGAAGCAGAGTAACCAGGAATGCAGCGGTGAAATGATCTACAAGACGCAGATTCAAGAAACAACTAGAGGAGCGACAAACGGCGCGGATAAGTGGATACAAAAAACATCGAGACGACGTAGATTCATCATAATACAACGCAGAAGCGACATACAAACATAGGAGAATGGGGCAGACAGCTAGACATCTAAGCAACATCAGCAGATTGCATCAGAAAGGTTAGAAAAGTGTGATTTTAATTCTAAAAAAAAAAAAAAAAAAAATAAAGTGTAAAACAAGAAACAATGATGGAGGGAGATAATGTAACAGTTAGCTGTAATTCAATACAGGTTACAAAAAAAGGCTCAAACAATATAGTATTGGAGGGAGGAAATGTTAGTGCAGGAAGTGAGAATATAATAGCAGGAAATATTAATTCTGATACTAGAATGATTATGGAAATGCTGAGAAATATTAGTGAGGAAATGCAAAAGAGTTATAGGGAATTAGGGGAAGCTATTGACAGGAATCATAGGAAATTAATGGAAAGTATTGGTAGGAGTAATGAGATATTAGAGCAAAAGGTAGATCAAAGCAGTGGAGAAATTGAAAAGAAAGTTATGAAGCTAGATAGTAGTATGCCAAAAATGAGAGATGAAAATGAGGAAGTAATAGCAAGTGAGATAGGAGAAATTTCAAAGAAAATGCTAGACATGAGTAGGGAAAGAGATAACAAAGAAAGTGAGGTTAATACTAAAAGTGAGGTTAATGTAGAATGCACAGAGTTAGGAAGTCAAGTGAGTAGTATTTCAAGTGAGATAAGAGAGAGGAAAGAGGTTATGAATGTAGATGTAAATGAGGCGCAAGTTAAATTCAGAGGGGAGATATCAGAAATACAGAATGAGACAGTAATGCAAAGAAATAAATTGTACCAAGATGTTCAAATTGAAAACTCCAGTCCAGTACAGTTTAGTACAGATTTGTCAGAGTACTTTCAAATTAAAGAGATAGTAAAAGAATTGAAAATGAAAGTTGTTAAAATATGTGTAATTCAAGAAACTGTAGATTGTTTTCAAATGTTATCATATGACGAAATTTCATATGAATACAAGAGGTTATTCATTAACAAAAATTTGAAGGTTAGGTTACGGCTACGAGTAATGTTTAGCCACACACAATTTGATCCAGGAGGGTAAATAGCAATGAGATGTAAAGTAAATGCTGGATAGATAAAGATGACTTGTAGAGAAATGTATTGGAACGTAAGAGGGTTAACTAAATGTATATGTCATGAGAAAACAGAAATTTAATAAAAAAAAAAAAAAAAAAAGGGAGAAATAAATATTTAAAAAAAAAATATGTAACAATTTTTAGTAACTGTAACAGTATTTGAAAAGAAGAAGGTAATAATTGAAACTTAATATGATATTAAATTAAAAGTACGTAGATACCATTCCAAAAGTATTGTTAAAATAAGGTACAAAATAACAAAAATGGGTAAAAATAATAATAATAAAAAAAAAAAAAAACAAATACTTATGTAGCAAACAGAACATGTGAAACATTGTCTAGATTTAAGAGATGTAAATATATGTAGAGGGTGAATATTTTGGTAAATATGTATAATAATTACAAAAATCTTAAATGTATAAATTTTTGTCAATAACTTAAGAAAGTAAACAATTTGGTAACATTAATTAAATAATTTAGGGTAAAGTGTTTGCTATAAAAAAAAAATTTTTGTATTGTCAGATTAATATCTAAATTAATTAAACCAGAGCCAGTAAGTAGTGGCGAGATAAAACATATGTCGTGTGTTAAATGCGTGTGAAGTGTTAAGTGAAAGTGATAGCGTGTGTTCCAAGAGTTAGGAGACTAAAAACACAATTATAAAATTTCCAAACAAGTTATAAATATTTATAATTATGTTTCTAGTGGGGCATATGATACGGTAATTTGTATCACAAATTACTCAGATGTAATTAATGATAATAATATGAATATGTATTTTTATGTGACATTGATTTCAGAGGTTTATTAATTGTAATTATTATTGGTAAATAATAATATACGGCTTTACTGAAACTGTCAACAATAACGCAATAATGCAGAGAGGGGGTGAGTTGTTTGTCATTACCGGGAACCAGGAAGTTACGTAATGTTTCGCGCCTTTTCGGTAAAAGCTTCTAGAATGTTCCCTAAAAGAAATATGTATTAGTGGTTTTCATTGGATATTAAAATAGACGCTAATGTTGGCGCGTTTTATTAGCCAATAGCAGTTCATTTATAATCTTTAGGCGTATCTTGAGGCAAGCGTATAAATAAGCCAGGCCCGAGGTAGCTTGCCGTTCAGTTCAACAGAATTCTCAGTACTCTACACATCGTCGGTCGGTCCTTCAGTTCAAGTTACGCGCAGCAGAATTACGAGAATCTAAATTATTATAAAGTTAATTCTACACAAAGTTGAAGTACGTGAGTTAAAAGTGATAAATAAGAAGTTATTACAAACAGTTTCAGTTTGGCGAGTATCCAGATCCATATGTAAAAGTGTTTGTGAACGTGTTTGGCAATAAAAATTACAAAACCAATTTCTTCGTCAGTATAATTTCTGGATAAAAGATTCCTTTCCGATTCACACCTTGCACAGAGATAAATGTTCTACCAAGATAAGATGATAGCTAGCCGGAGGACAATATACATAACCTTAAATTCTTTCAGAAACTAATTGATACAAATTGCTACGCCAGAGGAAGCTACGAACCAAACAAGGAGTGACGTCACAAGGAGGCTTCAACACACGCGATGTAAACAACAAATTACGTAAAAACATATTACGTAAGTAAAATCCACTTCAAAGGGGAGCAGTACAGAAATGTTTTACATGAGTGGCTGGAAGGCATGCTTTACAATGACAGTTCACACCAGCCCCTGGATTGTTCCATCTTGTATTCGTTGATGTAAAAAGCCTGGTACTTGAGCATGAACTATGAATATGGCCAGTTTCAATCTCAGGAAAAGGGGCAGTAGGACAAACAATTAAGCAGAGTGTTAGAACCAGGTGGGGACTGGACGTAGCAGAGGATGTTTAGTATTTCGTTACTAATATACACCACTGCACATTATATCGACACATTATGTGCTTGATAATATATATGTGTATATATATATATTTCACAACCAATGGTTCTGAATATATGATCTGCAAGAGGAGACTTACAGCAAACCACAGCTCATTTGGAATTGATTGAGCTTTCTCAAAAATGTTTATTCCCTATAAATGGCCAATGATGAAGTGGATTGACTGCCTGGGAAAAAATATACATGACTGAGTGTCTTAGTTAGAGCCTAGTGCACGTTAATCAAAAATAATTTATAGACTTAGGATTTCCTCCGGAGTAAAAATCAATTGAATGGTCAATTCTTACTCTGGTTAAACCTGCATTTCTTCAAGGATGATTACATCAAAAGACCATTGCACATTCTGAGGTGATAAGTAACTATTTTTTCAAGAGTGCCTATTGCAATGGAGTTCACTTTCAGGTACATAAATGGAATGATATACCTCAAAAACAGCATTTATGTGCTTTGAATATAATGAATGCACAAATCAACTGACCAGAGCAGGTGAAAGAATTGGTTCAGATTTAGAATCAAATGTTTAGGTTCTGAGGGCAGAATGTCTCAGAAGTTAATAGTAATAGTAATAGTAGTATTTATTGTGCTAAGAGTTTTACAAATTAGATTGTCTACTGCATTTTGACCCTGGTCACTTATTCAGTAGACAATCACTACAGTTTATTTACATTTTACAATCTCTTGTCACTAAATTAACACATTCACTATAGTTTTCCATTCAAAGTAAAATGCACTACTTCTAAGTTTTCTCTTTCCACTGTCCAAAGCCATTTATTTTTTACTTTACACAAAAACTGTCCAATGCTTCTAGCGTCCTTGCATATCATTTCAATCATAAGTGTATTTCTATCCCCCTTCAACCACTTCTTATTAAAAAATTCTTTTCTCCAATTTTCTGTTCCTTGGCACTTAAATACTATGTGTTCAATGTCTTCATTACCACCACATATCGGACATTGATTCTGAGGAATAACCTGTCTTAGCCCTTTTAGCCTCCATGCTCCGGTTCTTACCCATGCAATAGATTGTCTCTCTTCTTTATTTACTATGTCTATATATTTTTCCCTACCCCATGTATTTTTCATTGGCCTATAATAAACTAATGAGCTCTTTTCGGCAATCTGACTGAACATGATTTGTATTTCTATATCTTCCAGTCTTTTCCTTGCCTTTTTCCAAAAATGTTTTACGTTATTTTCTCTTCTTCTCCATATATCTCCTAACCCATTTTTCTCCAAAATATTCCATAATTTACTTACCCATCCATCATTCATTAAGCTCTTCTCTTGGTATTCAATACATTGTCTTAACACATTACTTTTTCCTAGACTTAAACTTCTGAACCAAAATTTCAAAGCTCTTTCCATTATCTTCCCCTTAGTTGGCACCCTGCCATCTGTAATTGTGCTACCTGTCTTACAATTGGCTTTGGTAGCCCTAGTATTTCTCTACAAAACATCCTGTGCACCACATCTATATATTCCCATCCTCTATCTAATCCCCATATTTCTATACCATACATCATTTTTGCCTCCACAACCATCTCATAAGCTTTTTCCAGCCATTTAACATTTATATTAGGTACTTTATATTTGCAGCTTCTAATTGCTGCCATCGCCCCTTTACCTTTTGCCAATGCAAACTTCTTTTGTTTCTCCCATTTATTACCTCCATCTACTTTTACTTCTAAATAGATACAGTCACGTACTACCCTGTAATCATTATTCTCTCCCTTCCACTTTTCATATTTGCCTACTTTTCCCCCTTTTTGAAAACCACAATCTGTGTTTTCTCTTGATTCACTTTTAACCTCCATTCTTTACAATATACATCAACTGCTTGTAATGATTGTTTTAAACCACTTACTGTAATAGATCCTACCACTAGATCATCTGCAAAAAGAAGTCCTGGAATTTGGATGTTGTTAATTACTGGTGCACAGTTATTATTTCTTCCATTTCATAGTAAGACATCATCTATGTATAAATTAAATAAAACTGGACTTAACTTACATCCTTGCCGAAGGCCTTTCTTTTGTGGAATTTCGTTTGTTACACAGCCTGTTTCCACCCTTACACAGAAGGTGTTCTCAAAATACAGTGCTTTTAGAATATTCACCAATTGCTGACTTACTCCCTTACACACTAATTTATGCCACAGAAGTTGTAGCTCAATTTGGTCATCTCTAAGTCTACAAAAGCCATAAACAGTTTACCCCTTTTTTCTTTTAAATATTTGTCTGCTAATGTCTTTATAATAAATAAATTATCAATTGTTCTCCTTCCCTTGCGAAAGCCCATCTGGAATTCCGAAAGGATATTATATTCTTCAACCCAAGATTGTAGTCTTGCTACCAAAATGCCCGCAAAAAGTTTTCCTATATTCGATAATAATGCAATACCTCTGTAGTTATTAGGTTTATCGACATTGCCCTTGCCTTTATATATAGGATGGATGATAGCTTCTCTCCATCGTTTAGGTACATAACCCTTTCTAATAATTACATTAAATAAATCTAGTAAAATTTTCACTCACCCTGTTTCATTACACCACTCCTTAAGAAACTCTGTTGGGTTGCCATCAATTCTAGTAGCTTTATTTTTCTTCAGTAACTTAACTTGTTTTATTATTTCCTCACTCCTAATTTCACCATCCAATATCTCTACAAAAACATTCCTTATTTCCAAAAATTCAGTACTTCCTATACTCCTTTCTTCCCCATATAATGTTTTAAAATACTCCATCCATTGTCCTGGCTCAACATTGGGTTTAGTTACACATTTATTATAGGTCAACTTAAGAACCTGCCATACCTTATTAACATTATTTTCATTTAGAAATTTTATCAAATTCCTTTCATTGCATTCCTCCAGTCCTTTTTCTTTTGCTCTAACAGTAAATTATGTGAATTCCTCCCTTGCATATAATCGTCCCTAGATTTTCTATCACCTAATTCTCTCCACCTAACCAACAGTTGTTTTACTTGTCTTTTTGATACCCTACATTCTTCGTCAAACCAGTCCTTATCATATATGTAAACACTCTTTTTTGTTTTCATTTCCTCTCCCGCCCTTTGCATAACTGTATTAAGGATATCTATTGCATTCTCAATTTGATTATTCTTAACCATGAATGTTACTCCACATAGACATATCTTTCCATAATTCGAGTCAAGAGTCTGTTTAAATGTGTCACAAAATTCTTCTTTCCATTTGTAGCTAATATATTCTTTTTTACAATAGCTTTCCACTGTTATATTGTGTTTTACTCGTGCAGCGTGCATCATAAAATCCACAATCAGTGGATAATGCCCGCCAGTTGAGCTTAAATTTAATACCTTAAAATTACTTAAAATATGTCCTAAATTCAGAGGCCACAACACAAAATCTATTACACTCTGCCCATAGAAAACATGCTGTAAAATTATGTATAAATTAATAAATCCTATATGCTTTAGTTTTAAAATAATTTCTTGCATTCAAAAACTGTTCATTCTTTTGATGTACATTTTAATGATAATATTTCTGCAATTTATATTTTCTTCATTAACAAAGTTTTATCTCAGTAGGTATATGCTTCATGAGAAGGAAATAAAAATTGAGGATTTATACCTACTCCAAAAGTTAAAGCAAGTTAGTGTATCTATTGGCTTCTTTTAGCAGTTATTGGCATTAATTATACCAATTGGTACTTTCTTTTCACTAGTATGTATGCCCATAAATAATGCTTGTGCGTCAAATTCTAATTGGTGATTCCCTCTATTTTCAGTATTTCTTATTTCTTTTGCCCCCATTTTGAATTTTGTTTTTGTTCCTAATGGGCTATCAGGAATATTTTTATACAATTGGGTATTCTCATATATTTGGTACATGAGTGTTGTTTGCAAACAAATTCATAATGATGTATTTCATATTCTCATTTTTAAGAAAGAAAAAAAAATAGCTGGAAAGTTTAATACAACAATATAGTTGTAGCTTCTCTAGAACCACATAAGAAATAATGTGCCATAGTCGCATGACATTGTTTATGGATTACCGTTTTGTAGTGACTCTGTGAATAATTCACATAAAATTTTTGTTCTTTATGATTTCTCATATATTTAAAATACAGTGAGAATGAAGAGAATTTCAGCAGACCTTAGTGGATAATACTAATATCTCAAATTTTGTTTTAATAAAAATGGATAGATACATATTTAAAAAAAATTAAAATAATGAAAAGCTTGAATTAAGGGTTCTTTAGAGTAGAAGAATCATGTCTAAATCTTTGCTTTAACTCCTTTAAAGGTGTCCAAATGAAATAAGAAGTTCAGTATGTCTCTGATTTTACTGAATTGCACAGTTCTCTTTCCCTCTCTGTAATGGAATTTCTTGCAAAACACTTTAGATAGAATGAAGGGCCTCAAAAAGTGCACTTTCACATATAATTTGATTCATCACTTCAGCTGTTTTTTGTGGGGGCATATATTGCATAAACACAGTTCTTCAACATATCCCACAACTAGTTGCAAGATATTAAGCAGAATATGGAAGCTAAGCATATCTCCAAACATGGGATGACCAGGAAACATGAAGAAACCTTATCATAAGCTATGGTGCCACCACTCCATCATGCTGAAACTAAAACTGCTTTTATATCCATTCCCCTTTTGATTTGTGAACATCAAGAAGTTTTCCAGCATATAACAATAGCAATCAGCTGTTGGTTTAATAATATTATTTTTTGTAACTGTTATCAAAGTGAACTGCCAGGTTATACCAAACTGCAAAGATCAGGTACAAGCTCATATCATTAATGGAAATGGAAATCATAATATAGTAGACCCTTGCTAATTCAAAATCGGATAAACCAAAAACCTGGTCCCTGCCGAATTACATGGAAAAATCTACTACTTAAACTGAATTTCAGATAATTCATACTACAAACTAAAACTTTGTCCCCTCATTAGATATCCCATATGTTATTCTTCATTTAAACTGAATATGTATGTTGTGCTGTGCACTATGGTATTTTCCATTACGCATTCACATAATTTTTCTGAATACTGTACTGTAATTTCTCAACAATGACCTGATTGCTTACTAACTGCTTATGTATCACTTCCACATCATATGATGCAAAGGCGGGGAAAGAGGGGATTGGTCAGCAGACCGCACATGGCACGTAACTTGCATGCTCCATCACTCGCTATACCACCAAAAGAGAAACATGCTCATAATGCTTTCATGCTGAAACAAAACCAGCAAACTTTACATATGGTCGATAGTGGAGAGAAGACCAAAACATAGGTTGCAGAACATTTTCAGATTCTGAAGTATACTCTCTCATCAATTATAAGTTCAAAACAGAAAATAGAGGCAAGTCTGACAAGCTATTCATTTAGTGGCAATAGCAAGCACATGAGACCAGCAAAACATGAAGAATTGGTGGATTCACAGTTAGAATTGTTCCAACACATGTGTTCACAGCAAATTTCACTGTCCAGCCCCATGCTTCAAAAAAAGGCTCAGGATATCCCTAAGAAAGAAGGAATTTCTGGGTTTGTGTCTTCTGAGGGATGGTTGTGGCATTTTCAGAAGAGGCATAAAGTCAGTGCTGTCATTGTCTGTGGGGAGGCACATAGAGTAAACAAGGAAGATGCAATGAGTGGGCGTGGGAGTTTCAATCTACGTTCTCTCATCATCACCCAAGAAATGTGTTTAATATGGGTAACACAAGCGTTTTCTATAACTTGATGACTGAAAAAATACTATGTGTCAAGGGCACAAAATACCATGGAGGAAAATGCAGCAAGAAGAGACTGACAGTGATCAACCATTGGATCAAGGAATAATCGCCTCAATGAAGCATAATTACAGATGCTGACTAGTTAAGGCTCCCATCAGTGCAATAGAACTACAAGAAGCAGTTCCAATTTGGAATGTACTGCAAGCTATCCGCAACATATCTGCTGCTTGGGATGAAGTTACAACAGATGCCATAACTAACTGTTTTAAGAAAGCCTGGACAGCAACATAATGCTGCTGAAACTGAACAGGAAACCGATGATCCACATCTGAACTTATAATATGGATACAATTGGGATTCTGATAATGCTCTTCTACATGCTTACACACAGTTGGTGCCCTCTTGTACCGTCATTGTGGAAGAATGGACGTAGGTAGACAATAACATCTGTGCTGCTGAAGAACCAGTCATCTGCTGATGATGCAGCAGAGAATGATAATTCTTTACTGTCATCTTCTGAGGAGGAACATGAAGATAGAACACTGCGACCCCACACTGAAGTTGCAACTGCAATTTCTGTTCTTGAGAGATTTGTTGCCACTTCTGATGTCTCCATGGCATTTCAGGCTGCTCTGGATGTGATATCTTCAGAGTGTGCCATAATATTATGACCAACTATCTGCCAAAAACAATTAATGCTTTTTTCAAATTATAGAACTAAAATGTGTAATGGATAAGAGCTGTAACTAAAACATATGTTCCGATTAAAGCTTAGTATTAAAAGAACGGTATATTTAAAGTGTTTTTTAAGGTTATTGTTTGTTGAATTATATGACTCACTAATTCAATGAGTACCTTATTTTTCCAAATAGTACTGTTTTAAAACAAAATTATAACAAGCATTTGACAGTATACTTTCTCAATTAAAAAAATGCCAGATATTCCATATACAGTAGTTATTTATACTTTTTCTTAGAGGTCATGAAAGTGGAACACCCTTATTCGTTTGTATGTATAACAAGAGAGAAAGTGAACTCAGCAGTCATATTTTACCATTTCAGATAACACAGCACTATTTTTTCAAAACCTCGTTAATTCAAACTTTGTTAAACTGAATTGGCTATTTTTCGGTCCCTTGGAATTCGGTTAAATGAGGGTTTACTGTACATGATGCTCAGGCTTTTTATTAATGTGTGCATACTTTCTAATTCACTCTGTATAGCCAAAAACCCCTCCCCACAGACCAAAACCTTTTGTTAAATAAACATAGAAATGTTTTTATTTAAAGGTGAGTCGAAATTGTTACACTAACATCACTTAAGTTTACTTAATAATAATAATTTACTTAATAATAACTTAAGTGATGTTAGTGTAATAATTTCGACTCACCTTTAAATAAATTCAATACACATCACTGTTTCTAGCTTCTTTTCATTACAATACATACGTGATAGAAATGTTTACTTTATGTGTAGAATAGCTGCATTATTAATCAAGCTGTACAACCGAATATAGGGTTCTAACAACATATCCTTTCAGATATTTAATCATAATGACTAGATGAATATGCATGCAGAATTTTATGCATGTGAAATATTAAATTAGTGCCACAAAAATTATAAACATGTATTCATTTACAGTTATTTTTCTTGTCTGGGCCCCTTTAATGGAGGAAAATGTTAGATGAGAGTTGGTGGAAGTACTGTTCGCCAACAGAGAGAAAGTCCCTGGCAGGAATGTGCTGCCCTTATCTGTTTGGAAACAATGCGACAAGGACAGCAAATGTGTGTGACGGAGAACGCAAGCTATGCAAGGAGTAAAACTATTCAACACATTGTAACCGAGCTGTTGTGTGTGTCATAAATAAGGGTACCATAAGCAAGTAGGCAGGGTTCGGACCATGTCTAATCAGCAATTTCCCCCTTGCGCTTCACTCCCTGGGGACTTTCTTTGCTGTGGAAGACATTAGAAACCACTGCATTGGCTTGGCCAGATTGTCAGGGGAAGTATTTGGATCAACATTGGTGCTAATTACTTCTGACATTCTGGTAATTGAATGGATAGCTTCACCATCTACAGAACAAGGTTTATCCTAAACTATGGAGAAACGCAAAAATAAATCAATAAAATCAACACATGAGGTCTTTCTGATGCCTTGATTACTCTGGGATGCTTTTGTGCAAAATGGACCAAATTTTCAGTTTTCTTGCATAGGAAATGCAGTAATACTGTTCATGCATGAACAACAGCCTGGCATTGCTTTGTTCATCAATGTGAGCATTGAGAAAGTGAAGTTGGTGAAATAGAGCATTCAGATTAGAGACAATCAAGAACTGATATTGAGGCAGTATTTTATATCACAACACTGTAAATGCCCGAGTGATTATAGTGTAAATTAACATTATTGTATGACGATGATATTAGATGTTTGTTAGCTATAAGCATTGTTAGGAAATAAAATTTACACGGCTTCACTGAAACTGACAATAGGAGTGGGTAACAATGAAGCGATGGGGTGAATTGTTTATCAATTAGAAGAGACAAACAAATGACGTCAGGGTAGCGCGCCTTTCTTTAGAAATGGAGGGAATATCTTCCCGAGAGCATATGTGTTTGTAATTTTGATTGGCTTATAAAACAGACGCTAATGTTGGTGCGATTTATTAACCAATAGCAGCTCTATTATAATGTTTAGGCATATCGGGATGAGGGAGTATAAATTCTTGAGGCATAGGCAAGTACCGCGCAGTTCTACAGAATCATTCACAACGTAAACGTCGCGCAGTTCTAAGAAATCTCTCCCGTGAGTTACATGTCAGGCAGTTCTAAGGAAGCAGTCACGAAGTACACGTTACGCAATTCTACAGAATATCTTGCGTCGTAAAGTTAGTTACAAAATGTGAAATACGCGAATTAATAGTGCGCGACAAATAAGTGATTGTAGTTATATTCGAAAATATTACAGTTTCAGTCAGGCGTGTATCAAGATTAAATATGTGAAATTAATTAAGTGTGACGACAATAAAAGTGTGAAAACAAATTCTTTTATCAGTGTTATCTTTTAGTAACAACTCCTTTCCGTTTACACACCCTGTTCAAGAGATATTTGCTCGACTAAGTAATAATAGCTAGCCGGAGGACAAAGAACCCAAAATTCAAAATAGTAAAACAATAACAGGCGCTCAGCAATTAAGCCAACACAAGGGGATTACTGTGACAATATGTGCTACCTTTTAGTCAACATTGTTGAAATAGCAAGCATCAACAGAAAAGAGAAAAGACCTCAGTGTATTTTAGTAATTGCTAAGCAGATACTTGGAAGCATGCGTAATAAGAAATGAAAGCAATGATTGCTAAAATGGACTATGTTCCACTGAAACTGAGCAAGCAGAGAGATTCACAATTATGAGAGAGTACCAGAAAATTCAGAAATCTCTGTAGAGAAATGTTGGAGAGCTATAGAAAATTGTTGATTAGTATCCATTTTGCACAAGCTGTTGGGGAATGATATCAGCGATAGTAAGAATTAAAATTTCCTGCAAGAGATAAAGATGCTAATAACCTACATAATTTGAACATGCAAAGGCCAAGTATGATGGAATGGTTATAAATATCTTCATGAGTTAATGATATGATGCCTGAATCAACAAGGAACACCATCCTCCTGTGCAGATAAAGTGCACTGGAATGTATCATTGGAGATAATGAAAGTGAAGCTCTGTCTTCTACAAACAATTGATGATAGGAGAGTGCATACACTATGAGTTTCACCCTGTGCACAGGAACACTGTGTAAATTCCCCACAGCCGGCTTACCCAAATGAAACTGAGTCCTGTTTAGACTTTTATAAATCTTTATTATTTGGAAATCATTACACATACACAGAAGAGTCCCAGAAATCTATTAGGTGAGGTATACCCAGAGCATAAAATATCCATAGCTAGCTGTGGAACCATTATTCATGGTGTCCAGAACCTCATGATCATTTGTGAATGCGGCGGAATTAATGTTACAATGTGTTTAACATTATTATAGCCCCACGTTTGGAAGCCAATTTGATGCGGTATTAAGGTTGTGTGACTTCATGTGTTGCCATCTTGTGACGTCATTCTTTGTTTGATTCGTAGCTCCATCTGGCGTAGCAATTTGTATCAGTTTTGAAATAATTTATTTTAAATGTCCTCCGGCTAGCTATCATCTTATCTTGGTAGGACATGTATCTCTATGTAAGGGTGTGAATCGGAAAGGAATCTTTTATCCAGAAATTATACTTAATGAAGAAATTGGTTTTATAACTTTTATTGCCGAACACGTTCACAAGCACTTTCACAAATTGATCTGGATACTCGCCAAACTGAAACTGTTTGTAATAACTTCTTACTTATCACTTTTAACTCGAGTACTTCAACTTTATATATATTTAACTGTATAATACTTTAGATTCTCATAATTCTGCTGCGCGTAACTTATGACGAACTGAAGACAGCGTGTTAGAAATTTTGATGAACTGGGCGACCGACGTGTAGTGTGTTGAGAATTTTGTTGAACTGGGGGGCAATTTACCTCGGACCTGGCTTATATACACCCACTCCTCGACATGCCTAAAGATTATAAATGAATTGCTATTGGCTAATAAAACGCGCCAACATTAGCGTCTATTGTAATATCCAATGAAAACCACGAATACATATTACTTTAGGAGACATTCTAGAAGCTTCTACCGAAAACCCGCGAAACATTACGTAACTTCCTTGCTCCCGGTAACGATAAACAACTCACCCCATCGCTGCATTATTGCGTTATTATTGACAGTTTCAGTAAAGCCGTATATTATTATTTACCAATAATAATTACAATTAATAAACCTCTGAAATCAATGTCACATAAAAATACATATTCATATTACAATCATTATTTACATTTAAGTAATTTGTGATACAAATTACCGTATCATGAAGCAGACCACTTTGAGAGGTCTGCCCATCCATCTGTCCCTTCCTTCCTTCCTCCCTCCTCCAGGAAACCTAAGGCAGTAGGTCACAGTAGCTACAGTCCATTTTGAACAATTTAAAGTTCTTGTTGAAAACACTTGTTAAAAGTTATGTTTTTCTAAATAAAGGTTACAAAACAAAAAAAATCACTTAGTCAATACATTACAGTTACATTTGGTGTTGCATGGGGTAAAAGACTCAGAAATACTCAGCAGGTCTGACAGAGACGGGCAACAAAGAAACTGAACAAGGATATGAAGATAGGAACTGACAAGCCAAACAAAATGAACCAGGAGATGAAGGGAATAAATGAATGAATAGATATCCAAAATATACATCAAAATCTGGCATGGAGGACAGAATTAACAGCATGACAAAGGTTCTAAAGACTATTAAACAAATGGAGAATTGTAAAGACAGCAACTCAAGGTTGTTTGACTGGAGATCTTTACATAATTATTCATGTAAAGAAGATTTTCAAGTTTTAACACCTTTACTATTATCTCCTGTGCTGAGCCCCACATTTATGCATGGGCCATATGGGCACAGGGTGGCAACATTGAGAAAATAAATAAATAAATATATATATATGCTAAAAATAAATTTTCACACATGCTAAAAAAGAGCAGCAATGATAGCAGGAATTATTATTAGTGACAGGGAAATTGTAGGTAGACAGATGGAGATCTTATGTGCATAATGCAACTTGCAATACTGCCTTCCTGCATGCTGCCTGCACTGTTTTTGAGTGGCATTGTGCAGATGGGGCCCCATGGGTGTAACATTACTTAAATATGGGGCTACTTATGCTCATTCATACTCTACAATCCTATACAAATACATACATATAACCCCATTAGTCTGACTCTTAACGTGTCTGATCATGGCCTCATCTGTTGTTATTTACACTTTACTCCAATCATTTCTGTACCTGTTGGTGGCTTATTTCCTGCTCAATAAGTCAGTTGGTTTTTGAATAACAAAAATGTGCTATCAGGATTGCTTTGTGATACAAGCAGTTTATGTTTGTGTGTTGATACTTATGTGTTTTTAAAAATAGTTTTCAGTGCTATTTACAATTACATGTAACAAACATATGCAACATTAATATGGCAACAACGAAACATAACCACATTACACCGTCTTTGACAGAACAGTTAAAAGTGCATGAGAGGTTAGATAAGGGCGAGTCTCTTCAAAAAGTTGCCATTGAAGTAGGAATCGGCTTAAGGACTTTTAAAGACTGGAGAAAAAATAGCAAAGATTAAAAAATTTATACAGTAAAAGGACTGAAAACTTGCAAAGTTTTGAAAAACCAAAATGTAAGACCTTAGACTCTGCATTGTGGGTATGTTTTGAACAGGAAAGAAGAAAAGGAACTCTATTTTCTGATGAACAGCTCTACTTACAGGAATTTACAACTAGTGATGGCTGGCTTCACTGTTGGAAAAAGCAGCATGACATTCAAAATTTTGTAATCTCAGATGAGAAGCTCTATTCTGATGAAAGGGCTTCAAGCGAATGCATTCTGAAACTTTCTAACATTGCTAAAGAATATGATTTAACTCCTGATCAGTGTATAACAATGAATCTGGCTTGATTTATAAGATGCTCCCAAATAGAACCTGGCAATACAAATTGAAAATGTTAAAGGTATGAAACTTTCCAAAGACAGACTCCCTCTCATCTTATTATTGGACAATGCCCATCTCACTCATCTAAGGAGGAACTCCCTTAATTCAACCCATGGACCAGGGGGTGATTAAGTGGCCTGGTCACAGCATATGCCTACTCATGTAACCAAGAAATTAGATTTATATTCCCTAGCAGTGAGGGTGGTAACAGCTTAATACTTAAAAAAAATCATTTAAAATCAATGAGTAAGAGTGTTTTGCTGAAAATTTGTGTGCACAATATTAAATGCATAAACACACCAGACCGCAAAACAATCCTCTAAACAAAGAGCAACTTCATCTTTTTTACTTACAATTGCAGTTTAAGGCATCAGTTTTTGCTCCAGTACAATTGAATATGTGATTTTTGCACTTGAGACATGAAAATAGTAATATAGGCCCTTCTGCTGTAGTACTGTAGTATTACACAATTTTTCTTTTGGAATGTTCAACTGCCTTGTTGCATAAGCATTAGTTTCTTAACCGCTTTGTCAAACAATGGTTTCATTGAAAGTGCAGATGACATCTGTAATGCATGCTTATTCAGTAAATCTTTACAAACACCACTTTTTGCAGTAAAAGGGTAGAGCACGGGGTTATTGTCAGTTTTGGTCCAATTCCAGTCAAACTGTTATTTCTGAGTCCTAATATGAACATGTTTCAAAGGACCTGGTGCATCATCATTGGTTTCTAATTATATTCCTTGCTGCTTTCTGCACTAGACTCAGTAGAACTTTCTTCACTCTCTGCTTCATATTCAGAAAAACCATCACTTTCACTATCACTCTCTAATATGCTTTGTATCAGTTTTCTCAAACCCTCATGTCATTCAAATGGATTCTCTTTGAGGCCACTGATGCAAGTGCAGGAAGAATAAAATTATTTTTCCTTGGTTGAAACTCGTTGGTGAGGTCATACTGTGGGAATTACAAACATCTCATGCCAGCAGTTCATTCAAAATGTATACAAATAACATTTGTGAGAAGAAACCTAAACTACATGTAGTTATGTAGAGCAATGCAGTATTGTGAGTTGAGCTAATCATATGATTCATATGCCAAAACAGTTGTGTAACCCTGTTCATCAAATGATGTGAATGGGTTAAGAGGTGATATCATCAGAAATGTACAGGATCCATCCTAGAAAAGACAGAAGATGGCTGCAGGTGATGCATGCTCTTAGTGTAAAATATGCTATTTATACAATTGCTGAGGCTTGGGAAGAAATTCCAGCATCAGCACTTGAAAAATCTTGATGCAAACTATGATTGAAGATGAATGAGGAAGGTCAAAATCCAGCTGAAATAGAATAAGAAACAATCCACAAAAATGAATGCTTGGACACTCCAGTAATTTTACATGATGAAATCACTGCTGCCATCACCCTGACTTTAGATGACAGAGAGAAAGATAATGAGTCAGTATCACATGCAGATGCTAAGCAGGCATTCAACACAGCTCTTCAGTACAATGAAGAAAACTTCTTTTTCATACCAATTGATATATTGTGGGTACAAAAATGGAGGAACATTGCAGCAAAATCAAGGTTCTGATCTGCTAAACAAACTTTGCTTGTCCTTCATAATTCCCTACAGTTTGAGTACAGGTACTCAAGGTATTCAGTTGTTATAGTATGTTTACTTCATACAATGTAATGCTAGCAGCATTTTCAACTTTGTAAATCATTGTCTTTATATCATGTTTTTACATCAATAAAAGTGTTCCTTTATAATGCAATCGTTTTTGTGTTCTGACCATGCTCCTGGTCCCATTGGGGTCAAACTAACAGGTTTCTGCTGTAGTCTCTTAGAAATTCTCAGTGCTAACTTTTGGGATAGTTTGGAGTTATAATTACAGAGTGTATATTTAATATACTTTGTCAAAATGGTGTAGTATCTTTGGGTTTAACTGAATGTAAGGATTAACACAATATTTTATTTCCTTTTTTAGAGGACAGTAGGAGAAGGGCCATCAGCAGAATATGATTTTTGGTCTGAACGACTAACAGTCCTAAGTGCTGTAGTGGAACAAATGAACTCCTCTACTGTAGCAAAAATAACTACTTTTCTAAAAGAAATTAATTCTACAGCTGTATTCCATTTTACTGGAATACAAAATGATCTCTTCCAGTTTTATTTGGAAGCCAACAACAATGCAAAATTTTTTGGCATACTACTTCAACATTTTCAGGTAAGTGAGTTCAAAAGCTGTGTTTACCAAAGATTATTAATTTTGAGGGGGAAATATAAAGCACTTTACATTTAATGGTATTGTATTGTATTATTTAATGGTATAAGGTTTTGGTGAGCAAACCTTGAAGTTGCATAAAACTTCACTTTGAGATTCACAATGTTTTAAAGTTTGTAAGTGTCTGCATTTAAGCAGTACATTCAACATGATTTTAATATGCTGAGTTTTTACATCTACTCAAGCACTGAGCAAGTTAAAGATCCTTCACATTCTGAGGCATAGCAGTAACATTCTGTTATTTGAATCTATGAACTCTTATCATTATTGCTTTAAATGATATGTACTATACATACACACACACTTATATATATATATATATATATATATATATATATATATATAAACAAATAAACAAAAATATATTTATTTATTTACACATTTATTTATGCCAAGCTACAAACAAGGTTATGGCTTGTTCTTCATTGAGACATAATTACAGAGCAATAACCATGTCCATTTATTTTTAATTTTGTAAAAGTAATCTCCTAATGAATTTGTAATCTATCTTCAAATGTTCCCATTATGCTATTTCTTTATTCATTTTAAGCCATTTTGATTTCAGTAAGTTAAATCTTGATTTTTCTATGATGTTTATAAATGCTTGACATCTCTTGTACCTCAAGGTCTTTGCACTCAGTATGATCTGTAAACTTACTACTTACTAATGAGTAGACCTCAGATTTGTAGACCTTTAAAAACCAGATTTTAGGCACCTAAAATAAATAAGACTCTCAACTTATAAAAATAGGCACTGAAGATAGAGCTTTAGGTACCAAAACAAATACAGTTTCCATGATCTAAATATTAGATTTTATGTATCTAAAATGTATTTCCACTTTCTAAAAGTTTAGAAAGCAATTAATTACTGAGCATTAAATGTTATATAATAACAAAGTATATTTAATAATTATTATAACTAGAAACATTTTATTATGTATTAAATTATGAATTTGTTTTTGCCAATACTTAATATGAACCTATAAAGTTGAAAAACACCTCTCAAAATGAACTGAATAGGTCATAGTGGAATGCACTATATGCTACAAATATACCATTGTGTCCTAAATGCTCTAGAGCTGACATGAAGCCATCCCCAAAATGTTATTTGCAAAACAGAATACATTCTTAATGATATCAATATTAAAGAACTGGTTGAAATACATTTGAAAAGCAACAGAGAAAACATGGAGAAAACTTGTGAATGTGTGCATATGAAAAGTTAAAATATGTCATTTGAAAGGGATTTCTGCCATTCTGCAGTTGTCTCCAATATCAAAGGATGATAAAAAGACCTATAGGGGGTAAGTATTCCATTTATCTTTCTACAAAAGGAATTAATCTACCTGCTAAGTGCTAAAATAAACCAGTCCTTTTCCCAGAGTGTCTCATTCCTACAACCAAACTATTACAAAGTATTTGAAACAAACCAATCCCATGGTATCAATACTTTATCTCTCATTGCTGCATGAAAAAAGAGGGGATTACTACTACTACTACTACTACTACTACTACTACTACTACTACTACTACTACTACTACTACTACCACCACCACCACCACCGCCACCGACGCCGCCGCCGCCACCGCCACCGCTACCGCTGCCGCTGCCGCTAATAATAATAATAATAATAATAATAATAATAATAATAATAATAATAATAATAATAATAATTATAACAAGGAAACAGCACAAATGCTGAAATAGTCACTTTTAGCCTCTGAAAACTTAAAATAGGTCTCAACGGTCAAAATAGGCATTTTAGGCATCACAAAACCCCTTCCATACGTTTATATTTTGTATGAAATGTAAAGATATTTAACTAGTTTAATTTATTCATTCATATAAAAATAGAAATTTGGCAATTTTGTGTTACATGTTAAGAATTGAGTTTATCTATGTTTAACATTTTGCAAAATAATTAATAATACTTACCATGAGGGTTACTTGCTTTATCATCTTTTTAGACTCTAGCAACGTTTTGTTCTCATCATGGGATAATTTTCAAAACCTCTGTACCTCAGAGCCAAACAATGCAACAGCCGAATACATTTTACAAATAGCAATTTTTCAAAGAATTATGCTGTTAACCAATAAGACATAATTTTATTTTGTATGCTGTGGTGCACTTGTGGGTATAATATTATTTGAATTTTATAACTGACTTGCTACAGCATAGGCATACAAATTATTACATGGCTCTAAGTGAAAATTTGTTATGAATTACACTTGTCACTTAGCACGAAAGGTCACAAAATCATTATTTAAGATATGAATATATATTACATCACAATAAGGGTTGTCCTCCGTGGTGTAGTGGTTACCATGCTAGCCTGTAGTTGACAAGGTTGTGAGTTCAAACCCGGCAGAAGGTGATGGATGTTTTCTGTTGTAAAAATCTTTAGCATGACTTTCTTCAGAAGGAAATAAAGCCTGTGGTTCTGTAAAGAACAGCATGTAACATGTAAAACAGCTGTAAAAGAACTTCAAGCCTTATAAAGAGACCTTTGAGCAAAATTACTGGTTTTTCACACCCAATATACAATGGGATGCTAAGGGCCACAGCAGTTAAGGAGTATACTTTAAAACTGAATTTAATTTGATTTATTGAAATAAGGGGCCCAGTTAATTTTAAATGGCAGATATGAAAGAAAGACTCTTCAGTTTGCAATATTATATATTCAAGGAGACATGTAACTGTATAATTATTTTAAAAATAGTATTATCTGAATGCTCCACTTGTATAGGCAACACATCTTTATCAGGTCCAAAAAACAAAGATGGCTGATGCTGCATGCCAGGGTGGTCAACAATAACTTGAGTCAGTACATATATAATAGGAGAAATTACCAGACAACCTATTTACCAAAGATGTATTTCAGTTTTCTGATAGTATTATGAGGCATTATCATGTATTTTGTCATTATTATGTTAAAATTGTAAACAAAAAATTGTAATAGTTTCCTTGGTATATCTGTGTAAATAAAACAAACAAAAAAAGAAGAAAGAAAGAAGAAAAGAAGGAAGGGAAGGAAGGAAAGGAAGGAAGGAAAGAAGGAAAGAAAGAAAGAAAGAAAGGTAACTTTTTTCAGAGCATGACTTTAGGCACACACTTAAATTGTATGAGTGCATATTGTCAATTTATGCCAGACAAATATCTTTAGTTGTGTAGTCTCCTTTATGTACCAACTGCTGGAAAGTGGTGAAGACTGTTTGGTTGGCTATGTATACCAAATATTCTTTTACCATTTATTTCATAGGAAAGATGAAACTTTGGGTCATGGCACTAAAGTATTCAGTTCCATATTTACTTGAAATCATAAAAACATTTCAAGCAGATTGGCCAGTGTACAAGATTTGAAGCCAAGACCTCCTGAATGCAAGTTATTTCAGCTACCCACCTAAAACGACTAGAACAGGGAGTATGAACAAGTTGCTCTATCATCCATTGCCACTTCTTTGAATTTATGCTTTTAATTGTCTCTAATAGGTATAAATTACATACAATACACTTAAATTCTAGGGCAATGTTCATTGGTCCCTCTACCTATAATTGATATGGGAAAATGAAATATATTATAGTACGGGGTTAAGATGTGGGAGAATCAAGGTTTAGTGACTAAACAGTCATTAAGTAAAGTTTGAACTCCATCGACTGTATAAAAAGGGAGCCAACATAACATGTATAATATAAATAAGCTTCGCCATGCTTGTAACAGGTGCTTATTTGAGGAAGATTTGCTGGGTATGAATGAAATGTAACAATTAAAAACTCACCAGATTCTGGTGATTTATTCCATAATGCTGGAAAAATATCAAAGGTTGTACTTCAGTAACGTAAAATATAACCTAATGAGATGATGATGATTCTTATTAGCTTATAGACTTTTTCAAGTTCGAATCATTGTCAAATTACAAAATGTACTTACTTTCATTCATTTATTCTATATGTATAGACGGTTTTGTATTAAAATGTTTTTAACTGCCCTCAAATCTTGTTACCACTTAAGATTTTTAGTTCTTTTTGCAGCTGGTTGTTCATGATTTTGCGTACTATAACTTGAGAAACTAAACTTCATCTACTTTTATTAGAAATAAAAATTTTATCATGAAAGAATATCTTAATAAATTTAATGTTTACATGTTTCTTAAAAATTTATCCTTAAATGTTCACATTAAGTTCAAAATTAATATTTTGCTGAAATCATTTGGAATATGGATAGTCAAATTCTGTGTTTCTGATGTAGTTATTTGAAGAATGACATATTTTGTTCTGCTCTCTGAAACAGATATATAAAAGCGATAATGTGTGGTTATTACACAAGCAAATTTTTAAATGTTAAATATATAATTATAATGTTATCTTAATTTCTCCTTGCCTTCTGTAGCTATTTACCCATATATATATATAGGAGACCAAGAAAGTATGACATGATTTTAAATTACACCCAATTTTTATGAATTCAAGACATCAACACATATGTGCAATTAACATGTTAAGTAACAATATATATATATATATTGTTACTTAACATGTTAATTGCACATATGTGTTGATGTCTTGAATTCATAAAAATTGGGTGTAATTTAAAATCATGTCATACTTTCTTGGTCTCCTATACACGAAGCTTCTCAATGCAATAAGCACTTTCAATTGTTCCACAGAAATATATAAACGTAAACAGATTATTGTCAGTCCTTATTTCACATACTAGGGAAATTTTTCAGTAAACTGGAAAGTAACTAAGATGAAGCAAAATTCTCATGAACCCAACTCACGCTGATTTAATGTCGTCATTGGATACATCTCTGTAGCGAGATTTTGACATATTTGTTTGATTCAAGAGAATCATTTGTATTTAATCAGAGGAATATAGGTATAGATAATTATTTGAAATATACTTTTAGCAGAAAATCTATCAACAAACATTTTGTCAAAGAAATATTTTTATCTTTTTGTCAAATTTGCCATCATAATGCCTTTGAACATTGAAAAACTCGACAAGGGGAATGTTGACCATAGGTATTTGACCTTTTGTGAAATCCATCAATACTAGATATGAAAATTTAAAAGTTTGACTAGAATTAATGGGAATAATGATGTATAAAACATAAATTGTATTTGTACTATTCATACACAATCTGCATTATGTTCTGAATATAATTTCAAATTGTAGCTGATTGAATGTAGATAACAGGACATGTAATTGTTTGTTTGATATTCATCATATTTCCATACAATATTTTTAATTCTGGTTGATTTAATATATATTTATTTTTAATGGGCTGCTTAACATTGTGGTGTCATCGCAACAGTAATTTTATAATTATGTTGTTTTCATGCCGATCTTTGTGAATATTGTCTAGAAACTAGCATGGTGAGTAACAACCATTTTCTGAAATTTGGAATTCCACCCTTGAACTATATTGTTTGTTCTTTGGTGTCTGAATGTTCCACATCTTGCAGGAAAATCATGCTAGAATTGCCACATGTTCTTTTGCTCATCTGCTATGGTTATACATGGCTTCATTCAGGGAGTCAAATAGTATTGTCATAAAGATGCCCATAACCATTACGGCTAAATTGTCATACTGTTGCCCTCATTTGTGTCACTTTTGCCCACATTAGGTTACTTCCAAAGTATTCTCAAAGTAAAATGCCAACCAAGTCTTGGACTTCTTGATTTTCATTATACAGTGTTTTGAGACCACATTGCATCGCAGTATAGCACCAAATGGCCTGTGTATGGTGGAATAAGGAACCACATACCTAGGCTGCAGGGTACATGCACCTGACTGCATTCATTGCTGTCAGCTCAAGTCAATTAAGAACTTTTCAGGTCGCAGAATCAAATTTTACTGCTGTAGTGCATTTTTTGGTACTTCAAGGAGTATTTTATAAACATTTTCATCCAGTTAAGACATATAGTAATGGAAACACATAATCATGTACCACACCATATAGTGTGTCTTAAAATATCATTTGTACAATACAAGAACCTAAAAGGCAGTCTATCTCCAACAACATAGACTATAGGGTTTAAATTTTATTTCATATTTATACAGTAAACTACCTGAATCTATCAGAATACCACAGGGTAAATTGTTTTAAGATAAAGGTCAAGAATCTAATTTTTAACCTTATGTTCTATACAGTAAATGACTTCCTGCCAGTGGCGTGCGGTTAAGGTATCTGCCAGGGTAAGCATTCTCACTGTAAGTGGTTAAACGAAAATATACTGTAGATACATACATAATTGCAATTAAAATGAGAATATTACAGTCACCTCATGCATTACACTGTAACAAAATACAGTATTTTTACCTTATCTTATTTGAAGCAGAGTTGAATTCTCCTCCCTTTCTTGGCAAAATCGTCAATACCATGGTCAAAAAATTTGAAATCCAGTTGTAGATTTACTAGAAATTCCTTCTCTGTGCTATCAAAGATAGGTTTGACAACCTTTCCTGTGCCTGTGTGTTGCATGCATAATTTTTTATGTCTTTTAGTTTAGAAAAACTACGTTCACTGCAGCACCACTTGCTGGGATAGTTAACACCAACTCGCACAGTTTTGTTACTTCACTATATGCCCTGTTCAGTTCATTTGTTTTGATAAAGGCTAAAAGATCATTCACGGCTTTATGATGCATGTCTAGTGACAGGTAAGTTGCAGAGAGTTGTGACCTCAAAGCAACAAAATCAAAGACTGTCCCATAGGACTCTCTTAGTGACTGTATAGGTAATTCTGGAAAAGATGGCTTGTATTAGATGAAGTTTTTAAAATTTAACAGTTCCAGAAAACGCAGAGACTCAATATTACCAAATCTTTCTCTGAGATGAAGTAAAAGTGTATCCAGAACCTCACAATACAAATGTTTGTAGTGCACTTTCCTGTTCTATCACTGCCTGTATGGTGCTTCATAGGTGGTTCTTGATCACTAATATCTTCTTGAATGTTATCCCATACTTCGTTGAAGGAATTGCACTTCTCTTCCAAGGCCTTCTGAAATTCCTTAACTTTCAACAAGCAATATCCAACATCAGATGACTTTGCTTGGAGAATATCATATAGAGTGTCACTGATGGGGAATATTGTAGCAAACATCTGTTAATAGAAATTTGAAGGTGAAATCCTCCATTGTGCTCACGAAACCTCGTGCAGCAGTATAAGCATCTTGATCCCACTTTTCATCAGCATTGGCAATAGTTTCAAACAATGAAAAAAGTTCTTTTCTGTACTCATACATTCTTTCCACCAAACGAGAGCTGTAGCTCCAGCGCATTTGTGAAACACGCAGCAATCTAATATGTATCTCATTGTCTAGGGCCTCAGTTCTCTTACAAGACTTTGAAAAAAAATGCTGCTATCCCATTAACGGTCATAAAGAATATCCTACATTCTCAAATGTGTGAAACTGCCTGTGATAGAACTAAATTTAATCTGTGGGCAAAACAGTGCACAAATAGAGCATGGGGAAATGATCCTCTTACTTTCGCTTCAAGTCCATTTAAATGGCCCCCCATAACAGCCGCACCATCTACGTCTGAGCAACTAGCTTTTCCCCCACAGTCAAATTCTTCCATGAGATCGTTTACAATTTTGTATAATGCATCAGCTGACCAATCATCTGAAATATTCATGAAACGGAGAAATCCTCTTGAACATCGCCTTCAGCTCCAACAAATCTTATTACTGCAGAAAGTTGGGATAAATTGGCAACATCTGTACTTTCATCCAAACTAATGGCAACAAAGCTGGTCTCTTGGATCTCTCTCTTTATCTCCGCCATTAGAACATTGCTTATTGATTCAATTAAGTCATTCTGGATCAGAATTGATAGCCCAGTAAACACTGTTTCCTGTTCCATGAAAGTTCTCAACTTCTTGTCATACAGACAAAGGAGGTTTACATGTTCTGCATAATTCCCCTTGCTGCTGGATTCTGATGACTCATCATGACATCTAAATGCTAGTTTCTGTTTTCCCAAAAAACAAACAATATCAATTAGGCATTTCATTACTTCTCTATTTTTCTTACCAGTTCATTGTGCTGATTTTGTCTCACTTTCTGCTGAATTTCCAGCATGTGGTCTATTCTGGATTTGCTAAATGTTTTCAGCAGAATGATGGTTTGGAGATGAGTGCTGGGCAAACTGTGTTTTTTGATTGCTTTGTGAATATTCCCCTTGTCATGAACCCCCACTAGACCACACATTTTTGTCATTAGCAAACAGAAGACAACACCCATAGTAAAGCTTTTGTTTGTGCGGACAACCGGTAAGCCATTCATTAGCAATATATAGTTGTGAATTGAATTTTCATAAACAGCTTTCATTACAGTAGTAATGTTTAGGACAGGCTTTGGTCTTCCTTCCTCACAATTTTAATCTTTTCTTCATAGTTTCAAGAAGAAAAACTTTGCACACTATGCTATGTCATCCGCGTCTGCACTTGTGTTCTCCGATGAAAGTGAAGATATCATCTTTCCTCCCTACGTTTTGTTGTCCAAGCACTAACGTATGCACGTGTTGAAAATGCTTACCTTATGCTTAATAGAGGATAATTTTGTTCAACATGGCATGTAAAATATAAAAAAACTAAACATAAACGAACTGAGAATAAGATGTCACACTTGTCATCGAATAATAAGGCTAAACACTGTACAAAATCACTCGTTACTTATATGTACATTCACTCGAAATGAACTTGTTAGTTGTTACCATTGTTGAAGTTCATTCACTTTTGCCCACACTTAATGCATCTGCTTCCCTTGAGTCGATGGCGACCAAACTGACCCAAAATGCTACGAAAATGCAGTCGCGCAGACAGAGCACGTTAAACGTATGGGATCGTATCCTTGTACAATATAATTAAATCTTATTTCAAGATCACTGAAGTAGCCAAGTAGCGGTGAACAAAATAACATGTACTGGAAGATAATTTAATCTAATTAATTTTGCAGAATTTTTCAGGGTAAGCACTGCTTACCTTGTGTACATGGACTACACACCACTGCTTCCTGCATACATCCTTTGGCTGTTTAATGCTCTTCATATGGCCTTTTGTAAATACTTGGTCATTAAATAGTATCTTTGTGTTATGTTTTATTTATGTTGTATAAATTTAATTAGAGTATGACAAAATCTCAGTTGCCAGCTGGTGATGTGAGCTCATGTTCATGATACATGTTCTGCAAAATAAATAGGTGTGTGAAGCTAATAAGAGTGTTTAGGTTGACTAGACTTTTATTAAGTTGTTTACTCTAATCTAATCTTATTTATGGCTGTCCAAAGATTTCAAGAACAATCTTAAAAGTTCTATCAGTAAAACCATGGGCTTTGTGTTAGGAGACATAAACAATCATATGATGAAAAAATAATAATTCAGATGAGGTCATGTAAAAGGGACTTTTCATATGTGATAGTGACATATGGTACTCATGACAACTTTGGAGAGTAATCTTGGTATAGGTGGTCATTACTTATTTTGTTACCTGTTGATGTCTTGCAGAATATATTCCTGTTTAGAAGCCCTCAGTAATGCCTTCCAGTACTGCAAAGTGTATTAATCTGTGGCAAAAAGAATGATGCTGCACATAGCAACCAGCTATTAAGACTAATGTTTATGCTTAAAGACTACTGTATTTCTATATTGCCCTTGTAAATATATATTCCCCTTACATCTACAAGAAAATTAGCAATAAGATAGAGCCTGCAAATGTTTGTTTCGATTAACATGAAGTAGATGGAGAATAAGCATTTGTAAAACTAGTTTGTACAAGAGTAGAGAAAGTCATCTGAGTGTAAAACATCAGATTTTGTTCAAATTATGTTCCTTCTTCATCAATACCCCATTGAAGTCTACCTGGAACACTCTGACACACATGCAAACACAGCTGAATGTTGTAGTCCAGGTTGTGGAAGGTATCTTCAGTGTAACCAGTCAGGCTCTTCAAGAGTGGTATCCTTCCATAGACTTCGTCTTTAACCATATCCCAAAGGAAGAAATCAATTGGGATAATATCGGGGGAACATGGTGGGAATTCAATTGCAGCACTATGTCCAAGTACTCTTTCTTTGAAAACGTTTTCAAGGTACATCCTACAAGCTAATCCATAATGCACAGGAGATCCATCATACTGGAAGAAGAGTTGATCATAGTTGCCCATATGCATCATGATTCCTGGTGTAATCTCTTGAAGTAGAGGCAAGTACTTGTCTCCAGTGAGATTTCCATCTATAAAGTATGGCACAATTACACCATGTGCTGATATTGCAGCCCACACATTTACACCATGTTGATTTAGTGGTTGCTCCAAAACAACCTGGTGGTTTTCCATGTACAAAAACTACACTTACGTTGGTTTACATGTTCTGACAACTTGGTTGTGGCCTCATTTGTCCACAAGATGTTAAGGAGCAAATTCTGGTCAACTTGATACTGATCGAGCATAAGTTCACAAAACTGTAGCTACCTGTCTGGATTATCTTCCAGTAACCCATGTATCAGATGTGAAATGCGCACTTTGAAGTTCTCCTGATGTAATATCCTTTAGATTGACTAACATGACAGTTCTGGGAACTCTACCGCTCAGATATTAAGTTCATTGTCATCAGTTTATCTTTTTTTTTTTATTTATTTTTTAAGCTGTATACAGATTAGTATGACTGGTGCTCAGCCCTGGTTCTTTGCCAGTTATACTCATATTTTACAGTAATTTCATATTTGCAATTTATTACATCATTTATAAATTATTGTTTAACTCTATTTAGTTTCAATACTTTTTAACTTTATATAAAAATTGCCTAATCTTCTTACTATTTTTTGAAACATTTCCACTTGCGCTGTACTTCTATCTATCTTGAACCATTTCTTATTTTTTTATTTATTTATTGTGCTAAGAGATTTACAATTTGATTGTCTACTGAACTTTGGGCCTGGCCACTCATTCTGTAGACAATCATTACAGTTTATCTACATTTTACAATTTCCCGTCAATAAATTATCTTGCTTCAGTTTTTCAGGTCCCATTTCAACTTGTTTTTCACTTGTCACTTATTGATTGCTTTACCAACACACATTCATCTTAGTTTTCCATTCAAAGTAAGATACACTACCCCTTAATTTTCTCTATCCACTGTCCAAAGCCATTTATTTTTGACTTTACACAAAAACTGCCCAATGTTCCTAGCGTCCTTTCACATCATTTAGATTATAAGTGTATTTCTATCCCTCTTCAAGCACTTCTTTTTAATAAATTCTTTTCTCCAATTTGCTGTTCCTTGGCACGTAAATACTATGTGTTTAATGTCTTCATTACCACCACATATCGGACATTGGTTCTGAGGAATACCCTGTCTTAATCCTCTTAGCCTCCATGCTCTGGTTCTTACCCATGCAATAGATTCTCTCTCTTCTTTGTTTACTATGTCTATACATTTTTCCCTACCCCATGTATTTTTCATTGGTCTATAACAAATGCTATGCTAGGTTGCCTGTTGCAAAGAACATCCAAAACAGAATCTTGAGTTTCAAATTTATGAATTAAAATGTAAACAGCCTTATGTGTTGATGGATTTGACTGAAAATGTTCTCTCCATTCCCTCAGTATAGCACTTGCACTACTTTGGTAAGTAGTCTTCACAGCAAAAATTCTTTTTTTTCTCTTCATTAACATTTTGTGAACACTGTCATTTGTGTTGTCAAAACAATGTTACTTAGGGTTATGATTAATTTGTTAACACTATATGCAATTTCCTGTTTCCTACCAACCATATCAATGTACATGGTATGCCCTACCAACCTAGATACATACATTTCCCTAAATGTGTAGTGGCTTTTGTGTCACCCTGTGTATATGGTGCAACTACATATGCACTATTTTCTTGTATAAGTAACTTTTATTTGCCTATATATAATTTTGCTTTTTGTATAAATAACCATATTACATAGAAAGAAAATTTACAAAATTAGACTATGTACTTGTCATTTAACTTACAAAGTTTAGTTGACTACACAAGATGAATGAGACTGTTCCTGGAGGTGCAATGGCTTGCCAGTTGGTTTGCTAAGTGTATTGTGGTGTTGAGATCCATCTTACTGCAAACTTTTCTGCATCAAAGCAATGTCTTGTAGGTCAATTTACTGAAATAAAAAGTAGATTTGAAGGTGTTGGATTTGTAAATGATTTCTCTGATCAGTTATGGTTAGATTCATGGAATAATCATGTTCAGATTCAGCTGTAGACATAGGTAAAATTTCAACTAATTTCACAAGGTCTTTCCTGAAGTGGGAATTTGTTGCAGATTTTCTTTGTTGATAATTTGTAACTAGTGATGCAAACATGCTTTCATTTAATTTAAAATCCACCTTTTTAGATAAACAAGGAACTGACATGTATCCATAAAACATATGTTCCCATTAATTTGAAGATCACAGATCTGGATTTAATACAGCTGTGTCTGAAAAGAAATCCAAGTCTTCAAAACAGTTTTTCTGCCAAAGACTGAAAAAATGTCTTTCAAAATATCTGAAATGTGCTCTATTCATCACATGATGGTTCTTTAATTGTGACTTCTCTGAACAGCCCTTTACCTGCAATTCTTGTACTGTCATCTTAGCTCATTTGGCCTGAGCAGAGAATTGTTCTGTGGTCCACGACAATGGATGCACAGCCAGAACATAAAAATGTCTCATTGTCTCCTTTCATATATTCTTCTGTTATCCCACAGATGGCACTTGATGTTCATTTGCTACAATTTTGCAATGTTTTGTGTTGGTAACATTGACATTTGAGAGAGATAAACATACAAAAGCAACTGCCGATTGTGTTTGCACTACAAGTATATTAATAAACGCTAAGTAAGGATGGCTGTGCTGAGAGGTTTGTCAGATGAAGAGATCACAAAATTGTTGTTATAAAGCGATCAGAGTGAATATGAAGACATCAATTTCGATTCCTGTGAATCTAATTCAGAAAGTGAAGATGCCATTGATGATGAAAATGATGGCAGTGAAGAGGAAAATGAAGATATTGCAGACAATGATGTAGCAGCTGGGAAGAAAAGTGGTTGGGCATGGAAAATGGAACCAAATCAGGTAAACAATATTGCATGCTCTGCTATACAGGGAATAAACGTGGCCAATGTAAAAAGATTAGGAAATAATCCTTCACCTTATGATGTGGCTAATGAATTTATGGGTGACAGATTTTATACAATGATTATAATAGAAACTAATGACTATGCCATCAAGCTTTTGCAGGAAACAGCTAAAATCAGATACTAATTGGGAAGATTGTATTGTGAATGAAATGAAAGCATATATTGCATTGCATATGCTTATGGGTCAAATGAAGAAATTCAACTTAAAATACTATTGTTCAACAAGAAAAGTAATTGAGACCTCCATATTTGGTGCTACAGTGAATTTTGTGAAATATTAATTGAAAATAGTAGGTTCCTTCACTTCTCTGATGACAATTTCAAGAATAAAGATGACAGGCTAAGACAAAATTAGATCAGTAATTAGTTACTTGGAGATTTAAGTTTATGAAAATGTATTCCATGATGGGCAGAAATGTAGCAGTGGATCAAGGTCTCATCAAGTTCAGGGGTCACCATACTTGGACAACTGGCATTCTTCCCCCAGCTATTCTCATCTTTGCTACTGAAAAATACACATGCTGTTGTCACAGTTACAGTAAATAGGAAGAATATGCCAAAAGGATTCAAGATTGTAAAACTGCAGAAAGGTAAAGCCATAAGAGAAAGCACCAACAACATCCTAGCTGTGAAATGGTGTGACTGGAAAGATGCCAGCCTTCTTTCAACACTTTATTCTAATATTGATTTGGAACCAGCAAGGAATAAAAGGAGACTAAAAGGTGGTGGAGAGGTGGAGGTACTTAAACCAAAATGTGCACTAGATTACAATCAAGGAATGCTAGCAATTGACCGTTAAGATTAGGTTCTTGCTAGCTTTCCCATAATGTGGTGAACAGTAATGGGCTATTGTAAGGTATGCTTTTATTTACTCTACATGGTACTGTTCAATGCATTTAAAATATGTATGCAAATTCATGGCAAGAAGATACACTTCACCAACTTCAGGGTAAATGCAGCAGAGGGCACTTTGCAGAGAGTAGAGCTTCCTAATAGAAAATCTTCAGGTAGATCTTCCATCGCTGAGGACCCCCTGAGGCTGCAGGTCAAAAGTTGGACCCATTTTTCCATCCCCATACTATCCAGTGCATTAAAAATGTTTTCCTCAAGATCTTGAAAAGTGTGCATAAAGCATAAGAAAGAGCAGGAGTACGTTGGTTGTACAAGAAATGTCAGGTTCCACTATACTTAGAAGAGTGCTTTGAGGCCTACCATATCAAATTGATTACTGAAGGACTAAAATATCCAACTTTTATGTTGAAAGAATACATGTAAGCAATTTGATCATCATAAGGCATTAATAAAGTTGATTAATTGCAGTTCAAATAAAAGAATAGTTGTGTTTAATGTTCCTGAACAAATATTTCAGCCCAAAGGGAGTTTTAAGTGAAAATTTCCAGACCCAGTCAGTTAATATGCATTGTTATTTGTTTAAAGGGCTTTTATAACTAAATCAATATCTTGTTTTGCTCTAAGAAATTAAGTTCTTTTTTTTTTTTATTATTATTTTTTTGCATAAGGAATGAGGATACTTGTAGAGCCTTTAAGGATTCAGTAAGTACAACTAATTCAATTATAAGCAACCACTTTATGAAATATTTTACCATCTTTCAAATTTAGATCTCTTGCTAGTTGTTCAGGAATCATCATGACTCAGCTCTCCAAAAAGATGGACAACAGACCTGTGGCTTTCAAGAACAGCTGTAACAAGATTAAGTGATAAAGTAACCCAATGTACATAAAAACATGGTCTCCTTTTAACACTAGAGTGTGAGTTTGCAACGGTATTAATGTTGTATTTATTTAACATTAATTGTAGCTCCACGTTTGGAAGCCAATTTGATGCTGTATTAAGGTTGTGTGACTTCATGTGTTGCCATCTTGTGACGTCACTCCTTGTTTGATTCGTAGCTCCCTCTGGCGTAGCAATTTGTATCAATTAGTTTCCGAAAGAATTTAAAGTTTTGTATATTGTCCTCCGGCTAGCTATCATCTTATCTTGGTAGAACTTGTATCTCTTGCAGGGTGTGAATCGGAAAGGAATCTTTTATCCAGAAATGATACTGATGAAGAAATTGGTTTTATAACTTTTATTGTCGAACACGTTCACTAACACTTTTTACATATTAATCTGGATACTCGCCAAACTGAAACTGTTTGTAATAACTTCTTATTTATCACTTTTAACTCGCATACTTCAACTTTATGTAATTTTTTAAATGTATAATACTTTATAATAATTCTCGTAATTCTGCTGCGTATAACTTGGCGAAATGAAGGACTGACTAACGATGAACTGAGAGACCAACGTGTAGAGTATTGAGAATTCCGTTGAACTGGGTGACCGACGTGTAAGGTATTGAGAATTTTGTTGAACTGGGGGGCGCTCTACCTCGGACCTACACTATTTATAGGCCTGCATCAAGATACGCCTAAAGATTATAAATGAACTGCTATTGGCTAATAAAACGCGCCAACATTAGCGTCTATTTTAATATCCAATGAAAACCACTAATACATATTGCTTTAGGAAATGTTCTAGAAGCTTCTACCGAAAAGGCGCGAAACATTATGTAACTTCCTTGTTCCCGGTAATGATAAACAACTCACCCCCTTGCTGCATTATTGCGTTATTATTGACAGTTTCAGTAAAGCCATATATTATTATTTACCAATAATAATTACAATTAATAAACCTCTGAAATCAATGTCACATAAAAATACATATTCATATTACAATCATTATTTACATTTAAGTAATTTGTGATACAAATTACCGTATCAAGTTCTTGCAGAACATCTGTAACAATATCTGGTTTTTGGGAATTTCAGAAAACACATAGCATAAGAAATCTAAAAAGGACTGTTTATGGTACACATCATACATAATACAATGCACATATAATTCCATTTTGTGGTTCATACAAAGCATGACAACTAAGTCCTTATGTAGATGTTTGCAGAGTAGAGCAGCTTTGCCTTTGTAAGGTGAACCATTGTTGATGCACTATCTGTTGTAATACCTACAAGATTGTGTTTTGGTACATCATATGTTTTAATTTTCTATAATATATGGATAAGGTAGTAACAGTGATATGAATTTGAAATTATAGAAAAACTGAGTCGGAGTTGAAACACTTAACATCACTTACATGCTTTTCGTCTTGACTGGTTTCAAGAGCTACTTGCTCTCATCATCAGAAGTGGCCAACTGGTTCCTTGTGGTGCTGTCCAGTGTGTGCTTGTGTGTATTTGTAGTGGAAAACAAAAGTGATAAACTAACATTATTTGATGCTACTGCCCTTTTCCCAAGTATCACAATAGACAAACTCTTAAAAAACAGCAGAGGGTGATGGATTTTTTTTCAGGTGTAAAAATCCTTAGTATGGCTTCCTTCAGAAAGGAAGTAAAGCCAGTGGTCCTGTGTCACAGATTTATGGCATGTAAAACAACTTCAAACCTGATAAAGAGGCCTCTGAGCAAAATTTCGGGCCTTTCATGCCCAATATAGAATGAGATGCTAAGAATCATAGCATTTAAAGAGCATCTATATATAAAACTCACTTTAGTTTAATTCTTCCTACAGCAACAGAAAAAAATGGCTTACCCAAAACAACATAACACTAGAGGAAATAGATGATCTTTGGAATCCCATACAGTTTTGCAGCACTCAGAACAGTTTAACTTTCAGCAATAGATATTATTAGCAGACTTCTGGTTTAGCCATGGGCAGCCCACTATCACCTTTCCTTGCTGACGTTTTTATGAGTAATTCATAAACACACATAACTACCTCCTTTCTGCACATTTACAAAATTTGGCATAGTAATGTCGATATATTTGCTGTAGTACCTAACAGGCTCATCCAGGATTCCCTCAAATTATTCAATTGACAGAACAAAGATATACAATTCACTATGGAAACTGAAAATGAAGGCAGATTATCATTCCTAGATTTAAAAGTAATTAGAAACCATAACAAGATCATTTTTCATATCTACAGGAAGCCTACACAATCTAAAAACTGCATAAAAAACAATAGTTTCAATCTGGTCCCATACAAACATGCAGTTCTAAACAGTTTGGCCTATAGATTGGTTTGCACACCATTAACATAAACAGAATACAAACACATGGTTAACACAGCCATAAATAATGGCTTCACCAAACAAATCATTGACAAAGAATAGTACAGTTCAAGAAACAAAAGCATATTAAGGATACCACCCTCACTCACTCAACAAAAAAACAAAAATTTCACTTTCAACCCAAGGACTTACTACAAATTCCACTTCTTAAAAAAACATCTGTCTAGTTCCACAAAATAAATTCAGTCTAGAGAAATTACTCTATAACAAATCAAAGGACCAAGTACCTCAAAAAAGCAGGAATCTATCAAATTAATTGTTCAGAATGTGATCAAATCTACATAGTTAAAAAGAAATACAGAGACCAGATTAAAGAGCATATGTGACACATCAAACACAAACAGCTGGATAAATCTGCTGTTGCAGATCACTTTTAGATGACAAATCACATCACAGTAAACATAAAACTCCTAAAACTGACAAAATACGCAACATAGTTGCATACTCGGGAAAATATATTAATAAGAAAGCATAAACACCATGTAATAAATTTTGAATTGCCACTGCCAAAGCTACTATGGGAATTCATCACTCCTCCACCAGATGTTGCCACACACACACATGCATATACACCGGACAACACCACGAGGAACCAGTCAGCCACTTCTGATGATGAGAGCAGTTAGCTCTTAAACCCAGTCAAGATGAAAAACGTTAAGTGTTTCAACTCCGAATCAATTTTTTTATAATATACTTTAATGTTTTACTTTTCAAGAGCAGCTAACACTTATTGAAAATACTTTCCCCTGTCATGCTTTCTAGTTAACAATACTGAAAGAATAATCGCAAGCAGCTCCTTCAAGGGACTAACATGCATATAACAGGTTTTATTAGAAATCTTGTACTCAACTATTAAGCCACTATAATCATATATACTTGATTCTATAATGAACTGAGCAAGATTCTTCTTCTTCTTTTTCATAATCTTTCAGCATTAGTAGTCAGAATGCAGCATATTACCAAATTATATATCATTCAGTTTTTGGAGTTTGATTACTGTGGGATATATTTTGAATTATAACTTCTGTTTAGCTGTTACATCTGAACAGCAGATCTGCAGATCTGAACAATGAAGCTGTTGTTTACTTTTTTTATGTTGCTTTCCCTATAACTTTTGAATTTCACTTACAGATATTTGTATACTTTGTTTTTATTTATTACATATGATTTCTATGCATTTCATGTGTGATTTGTACTTTACATGATCACCAATTTTATTATTTAGGTTTTTGGAATTATTTGTTGTAATGCAAACTAGAAAGGCATTATCAATATGCATGCATTCAATACTTTCCACATTTTCATGAACTTCCAAACACACTGTGCGTATGACTAAATTTTTGTAATTTGCAGACAGTCCTGGCTTAGTATTTTGCCAGTTTTGAAAATATGATACAGCAAAACAATTTCCCACTATAATTTCATCATTACTGTTACTCCCATTCCCACTTAGAGACTTCTCAAAGTTTTGGTCCCTCAAAAATTCATTAACTTTCTCTTTGTTAGCATCACCAAATGGGGCAGCACAGTTAGAACTTGGTAGGTACTCCACAGAGATCAAAATTTTTACAAGAGCTATGAAATATTTTTACAAAGTATCCAATCTGGAAATTAGTGATATTATCAAAGAGTGTTTCCATACACAAAGAAAAGTAAGTGGAAAGAGTCATGGTTATTAAAAATTTAAGAAGTTATGGAACAGATAGATACGAGAGATGGATGGATAAAATACACAATATCACATTAGAGGCTTTTGGAAAGAAGTAGAATTAAGACTAGAAAATTTAAGGCTGCCTTCTAGAAGGCTAGAAGACAGACAAGATAGTTTTGGCAGTACAAGGCAGAAAAGTTCTTGGGGATATATAGGAAATAAAAACAGTATGGGAGAGGAAAAAGCATGTAGAGGTATGCAATAAGTTAGGGCAAGAAGGATTTGCATGGGCGAGAACAGGAGATGGAAACTTTAAAGGCATAAGGTACGGTGAGGATAGAGGAAAATGTCCAATGTGCAGTGAAGTGAACATGGATTTCTACTGCATTACATTGTAATCAAACAAAGGCATGGAGAGAACAAGTTTGGCTGCAGAAGTGGAAAAACTTGGATGGAAAAGTATTAATAAGTAAGATTCTGACCATAAAAGGAGATAAAAAAATAAATGATATAGGAAACTTTTGGGTAAGTCAAGAGAAATAGTTAAGAATAACTTCAAAGAAGATGGGCTAAAGGCATGCAAAATAGATGAATATTGTAAGCAAATGGATGGTGGGTCATCAATACATGGAAAAGCAGGAGCTGTGTGTATTGAGACCATCAATTAACATAGGCAAGCAACAAAGAAGTGAATTTATAGTGTAAATAGCCTAATATTTTCAAATTTTATTATAATCTAAAATGTATGTAATTTGTGAGTGTTGAGAAATGAATATTCATTCATTCATACTAAGTTATTAAAATTGGAAGATTTTTGAGGGAATTTGTCCTCAACATCAGCAGCTAGGTGACTGGTTGTTAAAGTCTTTTAGATTTTGCAAAAGCTGAATTTATTCATGAAACAAATATCTGATGTATCCTGGATATGTATTTGCAGGTAGTTTGAGCATGTTATATATTAACAGATGGCTTCAGTGTTTCAAAAATTCTCAAGTAAAGTGCAGTTCAGAAATAATGGAACAAAAGTATATGTTACATTTATTCCCTTGGAACTTGGCAATAATGTATTGAATTGAATACAGAATGAACATAGAGATGTCTTCAGCTAGATATTACTTAAGTTTTAGTTTCAAATCACAAAGTTGTCATGCAATCAGACAATACTAGTGGTCATGATGTACTATTGTTGCTTAGCAATATACCTATCAAATTGACAAAAAATGGATGTGAGTGAGTAAGCCTGCATGCTTGTGTTGGTTTTATGGAATAAAAGTCTGTTACTTCTTACCATGCAGTCCTGCCTCATGGACAACAATCACCTTTATTGCAATTTTTATAAATATAGAAGGAATGTAACATAGGAGTTATGTTTTAGTGAGTTTTTGAGTATTTGCTTATTAAACATATTGTTTATATTAAGTATGATAGATTATCTGTAATTTTTGGATAAACATTAATCCTACTCCCACCATTATAATGGTTAATCAGGGTTCTTCTGTAGTTTTTCCAGTAGAATAGTAGAAATTCTCCAAATAGGGATGGAAACTTCCCACATTGCCCCTGCAAGCTGCACAATGGATCATACTAATTATTTTGACATTACACTCACCTCTACTAATGCACTATAAACTGCTGTTTTCTATTCACACTAATACATGTTTATTTTGCAGGCGTTGTCAGAAGCTGTTTCAGCCACTACTGTGAGAGAAAGAATGTTCAGCTTGATGGACTGTATTCATAAGCTTTGGACACTCTCAAAGTACTATTCTAATGACTCAAAAATGGCATTGCTGTTAGAGAAAGTAGTATGGCAGCTGTGCTACAATGTGAGAAATAAGCTTGATGTTAAAACCTTGTTCCAGTAAGTGTCTTTACTTAAACATCCCAAAACTTTACATAGCTAACTAACTCCTCAAATTGTCATGAATTTTTAAAGTATTTGAAAAGCATGTGTGAAATGATCTACCATTGCTCTAGTTAGAGTTACAGAGACAAAGAAGAGTATATTTAGTTTAACTGTCTCATTTATATAGCCCACTTTAACCTTTTTATGGTCTAACTTGAGAAACAACTAATGGTGTTAGTGAGCTCCAAATTTTGTTAATGTTGCTTTTTAAATACCTTTTACTATTAAACAGTCACATTCACTTCCACATTCATACTCCCAGACTCTGGGGAACTTAGGGAATGTTTCTGGTTAAAGAGAAATTTTCTGCCTCAGCTGGGAATTGAACATGGGACCTCTGAGTTGAGAAGTCAAAGCACTGACCACCAAGATGTCACACCTAAATTGTGATTTTCAATGTACTGTTACTTAATTGTCCTTTAATGCTGTTTGTGCAAGTGCCCTTTGGGCTATCATTGTTAGAAATCTGAATGATCAATAAAATCTTTCCCTGATTCATACATCTTAGTAAATGTGCAAGGTGATTTCAATTACTTGGAGGTTCATATAATTTATCACTTGTAGTGCTGCAGGTACGTTTACTTTCTGGTCTTTAAAGCCAACTATACTGTTTAGATCAATTTATGTATCAATACATGTTCATTCACATTGGCTGTATGAGAGCTAATGTTGGAAAGTCGAATCAGGTTTGAAAAAATTCATTGCAATGGACAGATCTGAAACCATGGATCTTCAGTTTTTTCTACCAACGATCTACCTCTGAGCTACAACGTTGTGATACTGGATATGCATGAACATTTCTCATTCTGATTCATTTTGATTTGGCATCAAAACTGTTTGATATTTATAGTCTCCTCTCCTTATACAGTGCATAATGAAATTACTTTTTCTTTGGCATTAATCTGAAGACTTGGGGAAGCCCTGTCATAAATGTGATTTTAATTTGCTTCAGTTGTCAAGTTATCCAATTTATGAACTATTTCACAGTATGTTGCTCTGTCACCCAGTTTCACTTATTGTATTTATTGTGCTAAGAGTTTTATAAATTTGATTGTCTACTGCATTTTGACCCTGGTCACTTATTCAGTAGACCATCACTACAGTTTATTTACATTTTAAAATCTCTTGTCACTAAATTATCTTGCTCTTTTTTTTCAGTTTTTTTTTCATGTCCCATTTCTACTTTTTTTTTCACTTTCCATTTATTGATTACTTAACCATCACACATTCACTATAGTTTTCCATTCAAAGTAAGATGCACTACCTCTTACTTTTCTCTTTCCACTGTCCAAAGCCATTTATTTTTTACTTTACACAAAAACTGTCCAATGCTTCTAGCGTCCTTGCATATCATTTCAATTATAAGTGTATTTCTATCCCCCTTCAACCACTTCGTATTAAAAAATTCTTTTCTCCAATTTTCTGTTCCTTGGCACTTAAATACTATGTGTTCAATGTCTTCATTACCACCACATATCAGACATTGGTTCTGAGGAATACCCTGTCTTAGCCCTCTTAGCCTCCATGCTCCGGTTCTTAACCATGCAATAGATTCTCTCTCTTCTTTATTTACTATGTCTATATATTTTTCCCTATCCCATGTATTTTTCATTGGCCTATAATAAACTAATAAGCTCTTTTCGGCAATCTCACTGAACATGATTTGTATTTCTATATCTTCCAGTCTTTTCCTTGCCTTTTTCCAAAAATGTTTTACGTTATTTTCTCTCCTTTTCCATATATCTCCTAACCCATTTTTCTCCAAAATATTCCGTAATTTACTTACCCATCCATCATTCATTAAGCTATTCTCTTGGTATTCAATGTTCAACTTAATGCAACTGTTCTTATTTACTGCAAGTTAGACTCACTAATGAGGTTGGGTATCTAAAGTAATGAGTAGGATGACTTAACTACACAGGGTATTCTCTGATATTGCCAAATGTAGTATGAATTGTGCTCTCTAGGAATTGTAATTCTATGGAAGCTTCAATAGTGGATTGTGCAAAACATTTTCGTTTAGACAAAAGGATTGGTGAGGGGTGGGGCATAAATTCAATACATTGCTGTTAAGAATTTAGTAACATCTTATCTTCAATAAGTAAAAAAAACTCTAATATTGGCATTAAAATATTAATGATAAGTGGTACTTCGGGCTATAAATAAAACTTTTAAGCAATGTCATTTTGCACTAAAAATGATAGAAACAACAAACAAAGTGGTTTTCAGGGACTGTGTAAAAACATGGATGTGATACTATATCAGTGAGTATCACAATTTCTATAACCTTTAAAAATATCCCTGAAATGAATCACAGGACATCTTTTTCAACAAATTACCTGATTTTAAAAATGATAAATTGAATCGTTTCTTCTATTGCAACTTGGTAGGGCTATTTTCAAGCATCAGAAAGTTGTAAACTAAAATCTAATCTTAATAAAGTTAAGTAATTTTGCCAGTCATATAAAGTTGTACGGAAATAGCTCTTCCTGTCAACTTTGCACGCACTCATTTATGTACTCATTTTGTATTAGTAATTTATACATCCACGCCTGTTTATAAAAGAACAGGAAAAATTGTCCACATGGACAGGAGAAAGCTTAGAAATGTAAAATATAAAATACTAATATAGTTGTCATCCTAAAATAAGTTAAAAATTGGATAATTCTGTGAAAGTGAGCTAACTTGTCCCATACTTTGTATTTGTCATTAAGAGCACAGAAGTTGTTTTGCATACTATTTACATCAAAATCTGATTTAATTTGTCAGAGACAAAGCCACTATGAGTTTTTTTTATGCCTTGGCATTGCTTCTTAAACCTATAAGAATATTTTCGTATGCAGAGAAGAGTCTTTTGCTGTCCACATTGGACACAGGTATCCACAGCAGTTTCATGCATTTTTCGCAAGAGCATGTATTATCACACGGAAGTCCAAAGAGCCAGTTCAACACCTCCACTTCACTACCATAACTACCACCTTGTAGCATCTCACACACCATGTTTTTGAGAGCAGTATATCCTTCTTTGAATGTCTTCCCTGGTAAACCTTGACCAAAGGGTCCAGAGAGCCAGTTCAACACCTCCACTTCACTACCATAACTACCACCTTGTAGCATCTCACACACCATGTTTTTGAGAGCAGTATATCCTTCTTTGAATGTCTTCCCTGGTAAACCTTGACCAAAGGGTCCAAAGAGCCAGTTCAACACATCCACTTCACTACCATAACTACCACCTTGTAGCATCTCACACACCATGTTTTTGAGAGCAGTATATCCTTCTTTGAATGTCTTCCCTGGTAAACCTTGACCAAAGGGTCCAAAGAGCCAGTTCAACACATCCACTTCACTACCATAACTACCACCTTGTAGCATCTCACACACCATGTTTTTGAGAGCAGTATATCCTTCTTTGAATGTCTTCCCTGGTAAACCTTGACCAAAGGGTCCAGAGAGCCAGTTCAACACATCCACTTCACTACCATAACTACCACCTTGTAGCATCTCTCACACCATGTTTTTGAGAGCAGTATATCCTTCTTTGAATGTCTTCCCTGGTAAACCTTGACCAAAGGTTAACATTCCTCCCTCTTTTTCAGTAGTTTCCTTAGTTCATTTTTTGCATTTTCTGTTATGTCAGACAGCTTAATGGCAAAACAAATAACTGCAACAGCTGAATCAGCAGCCATCAAGGAATTAAGCTTTGTTACTGACTTTGTGCCCAGCTGCTTGAGCTGATTTGTTACAGAGGATTTTTGAGAATTGGCAGTCTCTTTAGCAACCTTGCTGTTTTCTCTCCCTATTGTAAAAGTATTTGATATTCCTTTCAGTTGTTTTGTAGTCTGTGAATGAATGGATATTTAGATCCCTCAAGCCCTTCAGTGAGTTGACAGGTTCCTGGAGGAATGATGCCTAACATGTTTATCATATTTTGGGGCTCAGAAGTCTTACCTGCTCTTGATATACTGAATTAAAGAGCTGTCTTAACTACTGTCTTTAAAACACTCCCATATATAACATAGATTTTCAGATATATATGATATTGCGTAAAACTTGAAATTCCACCTGCTCTGAATAGAAGATAGGAATCATTTGTCTCTGTCTGTTTCATCAATGTATTTCTCTTGAAGATACTGAAACTACCAGTGCTCCATTTTATCTAGCTTGGAAAATTCAGCACTCCGCAGATTTCCCACTAAATTAAATTTACATGACTAACACTGCACATAATGAGGTCATCACAAATTTAGACTTGTAGAGATCCTATGTTTTAGAGACTTTATATTGGGAAGCCAGAGGGAAAATCATGCATATCAATTAATCCCCAGTGCCTTTGGTGAACAACAACAACAGATACAACGTGTTTGGTTTATGCCTTTATTTATCTTGCTGAATCTATTATATGTTTTCTCAGCTAAATATTTTATTTATTCAGGAGTTCCACAATGGCTCTGTTACATTCCATAGAAATTGCATTTTGTAGCACATTGATACTGGCAACAAATAAGTCAGGGTTGACTTTGTATTCTAGTGTTTGAAATACCACTCCAAAAATGTACTGGCCTTTTCTGTCCATCGCCTCATAATAGAGAACTGCTAATATATTATTTTCCACACACTTTCTGAAGTGCTGTTCATGTTCCTCCCACAGCTGTAGAATATTTGATGATCTCAAGGTATCAGCCATTGGCAAATCTCCAGCTCTTGTGGAATGAAAATATTAAATAAATTAAGTGCCTAATTAAGTGCATATTCATCTTCTACTTATCGTCTTCAAGAATTCTGAGTCTGGAAGATATTTCATTGTATCTGAAAAATGCTTTTGTTACTACTTTTAGCATTACTTTTCCTAAAACTTTTCATAATCTATTAATATCAAAAGGTAGTGTTTAAGAAATGCATCATAATTATCTTGTATATATTTGTTCATCCAAACACTGATGTTGTGGGTATAAGACAATATACAAATGGAAATGCATTACTCTGATAATAACCATGGATCATAAACCATAGAATAAATATTGGTGGTAACACTTTTGAATGTGCTGTTCATGAGCCACAAATCACTTTTCCAAGGTAACACATATTTTCATTGTTTGCCATAACAATTTTTCTATGTCTCATTTGGCTATGTTAGAATGCAGCAGGAATCCCTCTCCTTTTATTGAAGTTGTGTATTCAGAATCAATTTCTAATAAATCAGCAAGTGATACAGGGTTTCTTGGGAGTTCAGCTTACTGTCCTCTGTTGATCGTGTGTGTTGGGGCTCTTCTTTTGATAAATATATCAGTGCTCTGACAGCTACTTGAGCCAAATCTTCTCTGACAGTCCCAGTGGGAGGTTCTTCAGGATGCTGCCCACCTGTTCTCTTAATGTTCATAACTAATTTCTTTGCTATTACCAACTCAACATTGGAGGTATGTTTATGCTCAGTTACCTGTAAAATTTGTGGCAGGTCACCTTCTATCACAGCTCTTTCTTTACACATGATGGATGTTTTATGCACAACTAGTATGTTTTCCTATAATTTTTATTACTCCTTTGTTTGTGGTACATACAACCTAAATAAGCTATGTGAAAATCTCCTCTAGTTGTTGGGATCAGTTCTGCATCTATCTGCATGAATGCATAGCAGCATAACCAAATTTTGTTTAAGCACTAAGCAGTTTCTGCATAAAACTGCAACCATAGAAATGTTTGTATGTCAATTGTGTGTATGCAAGATGTATGTCAAATGATTCTTATGTCATTGACCCATATGTCAATAATTGTGTGTATGGAAGATGCAGTACACCAAATGATAGAACACCCCTTTTGGAGCAGATAATAAGAATTATTTAAACATTTTCATAGTTAATTGAGTGTTGTTTAGATTTACACTATACACCACTCACTAATTTTGAGTTAATCTCACTGTTAAAGTGACTTCCAGTCATTAGTGATTTTCATAGTTATTGATCTTCAGATAATTTTAAGGAAAGTCAATGTTCCTTAAGCACACTTTGATATTAACAGTTATCATTTAAATGACATAATACACGTTCCATACAAACTTAGTTACTTACTGACAATCTAGTGCCTGAGAATATAACACTTAAAATATTTTTTAATTGTGTCACATAAATGTCACCTTGGACATTTACAGCCCTTTCAACTTCTCCACTACCAAATTCTAATTATTTAAGTTGATAGACACCATTACTGAGTGGGTTAATAATAACCCTAGTTGTGATGGGTTCAAACAGAGGGATGCAAGCACAGTAAGAGTATGATAAGCAGCATATCCTTCCCACTTACTTAAGTTGTACTTAACCTCCATAGATATGAAATAAACCTAATAACCAGGCTCTTGATGGATATAGAAACACCTACATAGAATGGGAATCTTTAGAGAGGAACCAGTATGCAGGCTATGCAACAAAGGGGATGAAACTGCCTCTCATATAATCTTCAAATGTGAAGCACTGAGTAGGAAAAGATATGAACTTTTGGTTTGATAAACCCAAATGATGATTTTCTTAAAGAAAGCTTAGTTGATAAACTACTGTCCCTAATTAAAGGGACAGGACTATTTAACTAATACAAAAGTGATAGGAGATAATACAACAAACCCTTAGGTTTCTATGTTAAGGGGAATTATAACTCAATTCCATCACTACGATAGTCAAGTTGATAGACATAGTGTGCTGATGTTTTTATTTTCTGTATCCTTTAACACAAAACAGAATGTCATTAGGGCAAGCATTGACTGTGCAGGCAGCAAGGTGGGGATGCAGTTGTAATTGTGATCTGTTTCATGGTGGCTCATATGTTTTAGAAGAACAATGGCAGAAGCAGCTACAAAGGCTAATATAACATGATCAACACCAACATTTTTGCACATGTGTGAAGAACTATTTCTACACAGGTACTGAATATGATAGTGTGGCAAAGTGTTTCATTTATGCAAATGCTTCAGCAAGTAAAAAAATATAATTTACAATGCCATTATTCAAGACTACATAGATATGAAGGAAAGGACCAAGTAAAAGAGTAGTTTTCAGTGAACAAGCACGTTCTGAGTTTCAAACTTTCACTACAGATTGCAAAAATTGCTTGCATATATGATGGACAATGTACCAAAGACTTTAATAGTAACAGCCGCAAAACTTTTTTTAAGTCAAGTACAGGCAATCAGTTAATCTCCAAGTATATAATAATGCATCCAGGGTATGGCTGGCAATATTGGTGAACAGCTTGTAAATGCATTGAACTTCATAGAATTTTCATTGGCCTTAAGTGAGAGCACTGACATTTCTGACACTACACTGTTATAATTTTTAAAGGGGGTGTTGCTCTAGTCTCCATATAAAGGAACAGTTACTGGGTCTCATTCCAATACATGACACAATTACAGGTGTAGACATTTTCACTGCTTTGTAGTGAACTATTGAAAATTCTGAATTACATTTAAAATGTTATTTCTTTGGAAATGGATGGAGCCCTAATATAAACTAAAAGTAGAGCTTTGGGTAATTAAGACAAAAGATCTGAACTTAAGTATAGGGTCTTTCAACAAGAGTGTCCTATCTTTGAACTTAAATAAAGCACGTTCTATAAATGAGAGAGGTTTATTTATTATTTTATTTTGGAACATAATTAATGTCATTACGTGTGGAAGAGAACATCAGTTAAGTGACTGCCGCGACTTCATTGGGTTTTCAATGTCAGAAGAACATAAATTAGGTCCAACTTCACAAATAACAGGTGTGATATTATTCATAAGATCATTTACTGTTTCTGGCTTGTTGACATAAACTCGAGATTTAACATAACCTCACAAGAAGTAATCCAACGGCGTTAAATCACATGATCTCGAGGGTCAGTTAACATCACCACCACGGGAAATGATGAAATCTCTGAATTTCTCCTTCAAAAGATCGATTGTTTCGAGAGCAGTATGACGTGTGGCACCATCTTGCTGGAACCAGATGTTTCTGAGATCCATGCCGTCCAATTGAGGCCAAAAATAGTCCCTTATAAGAGCCAAGTATCTTTCCCCATTGACAGCTAGAGCTTCCACCATACCAAAATCCACACCACACAGTAACCTTTTGGAAATGAAGTGGTCGTTCTTGAATCTACATTGGATTGTGATTGTTCCAAAAGCGGCAATTTTGTTTGTTAACACAACCATCCATCCAAAAGTGGGCTTCGTCGCTGAAGATGATTTTTCGACAAAATTCCGGGTCAGCTTCCAATTGCTCCATAACCCAGTCAGCAAATACACGGCGCAACCTATGGTCGTTGGGCTTTAGTTCTTGAGTTAATACCATTTTATAAGCGTGAAACTTCAAGTCCAGATGCAAAATTTGCCAAGTTGTGGTCAGTGAAAGTCCCAATTCTTGCGCTCGACAAGCAATTGATTTGTTTCTGTTCTCGCGTACACTCTTACGAACGGCGCCTATATTTTCGTTGGAGCGCTTACGTCTATTACGTACAGGCGTTCTTTGATCGCTGACAGAACCACTTCTTTCAAATTTATCGATCAAACGCCGAATCGTTCTCTCGCAGGGACGATTATGCACACCGTAAACTTCACGCAATACACGGAAGGTTTGGCGAACACATGATCCATTTTGATAATAAATTTTCACAATTTCTACATGCTGCTGAATGCTGTAACGTTCCATGACTGTTTCGCAATAACAAATGTAACCACATGAAAAAAATGACTGCTGTAACTTATAACAATGGCAGCTATCACATGTTAAAGATAGGACACTGTTGTTGAAAGACCCTTTACAATATCCTTGATTTGCATTATTAATTCATCAACAACATTTTGTGTGCAAGAGTTATACAGGTAAACAATGTCATACCTGTAGCAATGAAAACCATAAATACAAGATTGAAAGGTTTGAACAATCTCATTTCTAACAATTCCTTCAGAAATGTAAAAGTGAGTATGGTGATCTCCCATACCATATCATTGTGAAGTATGTTGGTTGTTCTGAGGAAAAGTATTGGATATTTTCTTTCAATTAAAAAAAGATATAAACTTGTTTCTTGAGATGTGAGATAAAGCAACAGCTAAGCTCAATGATGTCAATTGGATATATGACTTGGCTTACTTGGAGTCCTTTAAAATCCTGCATGAAAAATTGAATGTTTTATTACAGGAGAAAAATCACATAAAGTGAAATCATTTAATTTGAGGCTGAACCATTGTCCAAGTCTATAGCAACTTCAAGCTTACAGTAGTAGGTGCACATAGTAGCAGAAGTGATTGAAGAAATTGACTCCAAATTTGCAGGAATGTCAGACCTAAAACCTTACATTCACATATTTGCTATAACTTTTACTTTTTCTATCATGTACATAGTAGGTAAAAAAGGTGTCATATTCCACCAAAAAATTGATAATGATGATAATAATAACAACAACAACCAACATATACATCCAGAAATGACATCAAGTAACTTAACTATATGCTACATATTTACACATTTAAAAATATTACCTTACAACATTATATTTACATCACTATTCATAAATTCATCAATTGAATAAAGTGGTCTGTTACCAGCCGATTATAAATACAGCTTTTAGTCTATTGACAGAAACATTTTTAGCTATCTCAGGTAGTTTGTTGAAGATATTAATACCATTGTAAAGGCAGGTATTTAAGCTAAGAGCTAATCTACAACTTGAATAATTTAATTTAAACTTATTTCTTGTGTTGAAGTAATGAAATTCAGCCCTTATAAAATGTTGGTCAATATTGGTTTTAATGTAGATTAGCGATTGGTATATAAACAGATTTTACACAGTCATTACTCTTAATTTAGTGAACATGGTTTACAGGCGGAAATACATGTTTTGAGGCACTCTAGATTAGAGAAAAAAGCATTTTTAGAAAAAGGTCTATGTGTGTCTGTGAGCAACATAACTCAAAAATGAAAAGTCAGAAAAATACCAAACTTGGTATCTGAGTTCAGTATCTTCCAAACTGCAACACAAAGATTTTCAAGAAAATCCTCCTACCCCCAAATTCCCTTTACATTGAAAAGTTTTTGAAAATTTTTATTTTTTTAAGAAATGACTTTAATGATTTGATTAAATTACCATATATTAGAGATATTTACATAACAAATAAAATGTATATCTTGAATTCTCTGGAAAAAAACCTGTGAAATCCTCTTCATTTGGAAGGAACTTTGTATAATCTTGTATAACTGATAACATTAAGTGATGGATAAAAACAACTATACAAGAAATGCAGATCTTTTAAAACATACAATTCATTTTAAATAAATTTTTTTGTGTCATCAAGTCTTTACTAGATATCCATTATTAATGGTTTGAATTGTTGAATGCTTTTGTCTTTCTTTTTTAAGCCCTGTCAATTTTTAACTGTTCCTCGTGATGTCATGGAAAGAGTATGGAATCCAGTTCGTAAACATTTGACTATCACTATTCCCTTTGTTCTATAATGAAGCATAATGCAGCTATTTCCGGAAAGGTTTATCTTGATTAAAATAAGGAAGGATAATTAAAATAAGGTAGGAAAATAAACTTTCCTAAGAATAATTTATATACTCTCTAATATGCACTAGAGGGTAGAGAAAGTCATGTGAAGGTAATCAGATTTTTTTTGTTGCAATTGTTACTGAAACTTCCCATGCTGCAACTTTAGGATTAGCACAGCTATAAAAAACTTCAAAGATAATTTACAATGCAGAAAGAATATGAGTGACTCCCACACAATTTCTCTCAATCATGGTTTCTATGACTACATCATTTGCTGCTCAGTATATCTTAGCATGTTTACATTCACATATTTACGAGATCAATTGTTTTAACTGATAACTGCTTGTAAACCATGACACAGAACCTAACTATCACAGCATATGTATTCTTTGTCTTTGTGAGCTAGAACATGTAGAAATGAGTAATCAATGTAGAAATGCAGAATGCCGGAACCCACAGTAAGCCCAGTGCCCTCAGTATCATCATCCTTTTTGCCCATCATAATCTGCCCTGAGTGATTATCATAAGGCAGGCTACTGAAGTTGATAGCCTTATAAAAGCATTGAGGGAATCATGTTACTTTTCAGAGAAACAAGCACTGTTAAACTTTGAATTTGTGGTTTTTTATATCTTATAACACCAAACCTTCTTAATATAGATATATTATAGCATGTTTTGTATAAGATTACATTCTAAACCAAACATAGCATATGGCAACAATATGAATGATATAGAAGGTTATATCCCTTTTGCACTGACCTTTGAACTAAAATTTATATTTGCTACAATGACTGTCTCTTCTCAGGAATCCACTAAAGGAAATACAATATATCTGCAATCAATGTGCAGAGATGTTGAATATATGGAAAATGGCTTATTTTGATACAAGAGAGAAAATAGAGCTGGCAAATGAAGGAAAGAGATGGGAATTTGACAAAGTGATGCTATTCAGGCAAACAGAATACATTGCAGTCATTTGCAGGGAATTCTGTCGAATTTCAAAGGTAGGGGTAACAGTGAAAACCCTTATAAGTTATATTCCTCCTTTGACCTTAAGACCTCATTTGTTTATTTTAACTTGCACTATTTAAAACTGAGAAATATACACACTTATTTTATTTGTATATTAATTAGCCAGTTGTATGTTACCTGCTGAAGAACTGAGAGAGCTAAGATAAGATAAATGGAGAGATAGAAAGAAAGTAAGTCCATCACATCTGCTATACTTACCTTCCTAGTTCTGGTGTGTGTGTGTGTGTGTTCTATAAGCATGTAAAAACTCAAAAACTACCATTACCTTTCTAATCAACTTAGCACTGAAAGCATGCATCTCTTGTCCATGGTGATTAGCATGATATATGAAGATATAGCAAGTAGAAAGTGCTTATTTGTTCACTAGTGATGTTAGCTACTTCTCCTTATTGCTTTATTGAATTATTAAGAATATGAAAAGTTTATATCATAATTTCATGCAAAATACCATATTATCTTATAGTTATGAATGAGGGTTGTTTATTTTCACAAATATATTAGCAATGATATATGAATAAAATAAATTCTAATAGTAATACAAAACTTGAGAGTATTAAGCCAGTACTGGAGGAGGAAGGACATGCAGTGAGAGTGCTAATGATTTCAAAGTGAATGTGGCTTAAGAAACAATGGTTGTGGAGTTGAAAATATGGCTGCTGGTAATGGAGGACTGCTCTCCCCATAAATTAATGTCTCTTAAATAAAGAATATAAACAGGAAAGCAACAATAATGTCAGATGCTATTTTAGTATACATTTCTGCACTCTCTGACTTGGTTTATAGACTTTGTTTTGTTTAAAATGTTTTTGCAACTCTTATACAGTAGTAGCACGAATTGTTTCATTACAGAGTGTATTTACTACTACATCAAGTCCATCCAGGAATCCTAGCATTTGTGGATACTGTTAGAGGTGAGATGTGTTGAGGAGAATGCTTCGGTTGTGGGTAAGGGGTGAAGAGACATAATATCAACTTGGCAAACTCACTATTGCTTCTTTCTCCATGCGGAGTCATTCAATTTCACTGCTTCCTCCACATGAAAAAAAATATTCAGTCTTGTCTAATATTTAATCCATTTTATGAATTGATTTTAAATTACATTTTATTCTTGAGTTTTAGTGCATTTTAAACTATAGCATTGTATAGTAAAAACAATTGAAAGCAGAAAATAAACAATTCCCCTTTACTATAATCTTAGGTAACTTATTTATGCATCACCTAATCATATTGCATGCAGTGCTATGATTCACCCTTGCACATCTTATGTACTGGTACAGGGCTTGGAAGCATGTGTTATGTAAAATATATGATTTAACCAATGAATTCAGTGTAAGTGAGAAGGTTAGTAGAGACTGAATGAAGGCAGGGGAGAAACTTGGGGCAGTATACAAAATTTGATTATTTTATCTGCAATTGCCAACTGTGTGGAGAGCATGAAAGTGTGGCATCACTTAGGCTGGTAATTGAAACACTAAGGAAGGACCTGGATTCAGCAAATAAAGATATGTGGAGCTACATAATAAAAATCACATGTTTAAGAATGAAAAAGAGGATCTAGAGAGGAAACTCAGTGAAAAACAGGAAGATGAATATAAACAATGGCTAGTGATAGAGAAACACAGTGGATTCCACTCAGAACAAAGGCTAAGTATGAGTGTTGGAATCAGACAGACAATGGAGAAATTTCAATGAAACAGCAGACCTATGGAACATCTATTCAAAATAGCTTCCAATTACTGAAATCCCCTAAAGATAACATATCCTCTACAATGAGCAATCATATGAAGAATTCATCACAGGGAGAACAAGAAGACAATTTAGTGATAGAAAAAACTCCATCAGAGCAACTTTACGAGAAGAAATCGGCCATAATAATAGAAGACTTGTTGGTGCGTCACATTGGTAAGCAAGTTGATGCAGATATGACAGCATATTGCTAACCTGGATCAAGAATTTAGCATCTGGAAAAGAAAACTGCAGAACAATATGGATAACCCAGACTTCATCATTCTCCGTATGGTGTGCCCACCTGCATTCTGTGAAAGCTTTGAGAGACATTAAGCAAAAACTGCCTCAGTTAGGAAAACTGGAAAGGACCAGTTTCCATGAGCTGAGATATATGTCAATGGGATTGTATGTCGCAGGGACGAGGATTTATGCTAAATAAGTTCTGTGAATTGGATGCTTGAAGCAGTATGTATAGAAAATGACTATATAAGTTGAAGGCAATGCATGGATAAGTGATTATGACTTAGGGAGAGATGGGCTTTGCTTAAATAGAAGAGGTGCTGGGAAATTTGGCAAGTTGTTAAATAGGATAATAAAGTCTTTGAAGCAAAAACACAATAAACTGTAGAGAGCAGTAGTGACAAATTACATCATCCAACCACTAGTGAAATGTGCAACTTGGGTAATGTGGTATGGTGCAATGGGATATTTAAGAGAGTTAGTCAAATAACATTACAATCCTGCATCAAAATATTCAATATCTCACAAATAAAGTGGAATCTTAAAGTATATTTTTGCAAGAAGTTGGTGCGGAGGTTGTTATTGTGTGAACATGGTGTAAAAGTTGATCAAATAGAAGGTTAATAATTATAACATGGTAAGTAGCTATTGTAGAACTAAGTCTAAGAACTAAGGGGGTGATATGGCCATACATGTGCAATCATGTAAATAGCATAGAGCTGATAAGCATGTTAAGTATAGAAAAGATGATTGAAACCAGTGCTATCAAAATTAATACAAATAATAGCCCTGTATTGATACTGCGTGACTATTGTTCCCCTTCAGAATCTGTAACTCATTTTCTTAAGAAACTGGAAAACAACTGGCATAAATTGTGTAAAAACAACCCCCAAACTGTAATAGCTGGTGATTTAAACATAAACCTGGATAACAGTAATGCTGGGTATAAAAACTCAGAGATATTTTCAATACATATAATAATATAGATAGGATTCTAGTGCCCATGAGGGTAGTGGAAAAAATCTGCAACACAGATTGACTACATAGTAACAAATTATGAAACTCATGATTTCTGGGCAAGTATAATAAATAGCTTACAATCTGACCATTATGCATAAATAATACATGTAAGTAATTTTGCTATAAATAACGTCAAAAACAGTGCATATATTAACCACTGAAGCATAGGTAATAAAAATATAGTTCAACTTAAACAAGCACTAGAACAGGAACCATGGAAAGCAATACAATTAGCTGAGGGTATACAAACTATTTTTATAAACGCTTATTCTCCATCCACTTCATATTAATCAAGATAAACATTTGCAGACTCTATCCTATTGCTAATTTTCTTGTAGATGTAAGGGGAATATGGTAGGCTTTAAGCGATAGTCAAATCTTTTAAGAGCTGGTTTCTATGTGGAGTATTCCATTCTCTTTGCATTACCAGGACAAAAAATATCTGATGTGTTACACTCACATGACTTTCTCAACTCTTGTAAAAACTATTTTTAGAAACGCTTATTCTCCATATGCTTCATGTTAATTGAGATATCGAGATGTCAATGATATTGCTAATTTTCTTGTAGATGCAAGGGAAATATGGTAGGTTTTAAGCGATAGTCAAATCTTTTAAGCGCTGGCTGCTATGTAGCGCATTCCATTCTCTTTGCATGTCCAGGACATAAAAAATGAATAACGAATTTGAGAAAAAGTATAAGTATTGGAAAATTTAAGGGAATAACAAGCCATATCTCGAAAATGGTTCACTCAACAAAAAAAAATGTATATGACATAAATTGTGTATTTTAACGCGATCCCCATTTTTACTTTCTCTACTACGTATAGTAAGTAGGGGAAGTATTGCATTCCACCCAAAAATTCGATACCGAGATTTCACCGGAAATATATGTTTTGAGATCTCCTGAATCCAAAAAAAGCATTTTTGGAAACATGTCCGTGTGTGTGTCTGTGTGTGTGTGTGTGTGTCTGTGTGTGTGTGTGTGTGTCTGTGAACAGCATAACTCAAAAACGAACAGTAGGATAAGCACCAAACTTGGTATTTAGGTTCAGTATCTTCCAGAGATGCGACACCAGGGTTTTCAAGAAAATCCCCCCACTCCAGACTACCCTTTACATGGAAAATGTTTCGAAAATTTTAATTTTCTCAAAAATGGCTCTAACGATTTTGATGAAAATATCATAAGATAATGTCATGAGAAATGAAATGTATATCTCGAATTTTCTGGGAATGTCTCCAAAAGTATTCTTCATTGTGAACGCCTTTTGCATAACTGGTAAACCATAAGAGATAAGACAAAATTTTACTACACAAAAAATGTAGATCGCGTTAAGATACACAACTTATGTCATATACATTTCTTTTTTTGAGTGAACCGTTTTCGAGATATTGCTTGTTATTTCCTTAAATTTTCCAATACTTATACTTTTTCTCAAATACGTTATTCATTTTTACTTTCCCTACTACGTATAGTAAGTAGGGGAAGTATTGTATTCCACCCAAAATTTCGATACCGAGATTTCACCGGAAATACATGTTTTGAGACTCACTGAATCCAAAAAAGCATTTTTGGAAACATGTCCGTGTGTGTGTCTGTCTGTGTGTCTGTCTGTCTGTGTGTCTGTGAACAGCATAACTCAAAAACGAAGAGTCGGATAAACACCAAACTTGGTATTTAGGTTCAGTATCTTTCAGAGATGCGACACGAAGGTTTTCAAGAAAATCCCCCCACCCCAGACTACCCTTTACATGGAACATTTTTCGAAAATTTTAATTTTCTCAAAAACGGCTCTAACGATTTTGATTAAAATATCATGTGTTTAAGATATTGTCATAACAAATAAAATGTATATCTCGAATTTTCTGGGAACGTCTCCAAAAGTATTCTTCGTTATGAACGACTTTTTCGTAACTGGTAAACCATAAGAGATAGACAAAATTTTACTACACGAAAAATGTAGATCGCGTTAAAATACACAATTTATGTCATATACATTTCTTTTGTTGAGTGAACCGTTTGCGAGATATTGCTTGTTATTCCCTTACATTTTCCAATACTTATACTTTTTCTCAAATTCGTTATTCATTTTTTTATGTCCTGGACATGCAAAGAGAATGGAATGCGCCACATAGCAACCAGCGTTAAAATATTTGACTATCGCTTAAAACCTACCATATTCCCCTTGCATCTACAAGAAAATTATCAATAAGATTGACATCTCGATATCTCCATTAACATGAAGCATATGGAGAATAAGCGTTTGTAAAAATAGTTTGTACAAGAGTAGAGAAAGTCATGTGAGTGTAACACATCAGATTTTTTTGTCCTGACATGCAAAGAGAATGGAATGCGCCACATAGCAACCAGCGTTAAAATATTTGACTATCGCTTAAAAGCTACCATATTCCCCTTGCATCTACAAGAAAATTTCCAATAAGATTGACATCTCGATATCTCGATTAACATGAAGCATATGGAGAATAGGCGTTTGTAAAATTAGATTGTACAACAGTGGAGAAAGTCATGTGAGTGTAACACATCAGATTTTTACTTTCTCTACTACGTATAGTAAGTGGGGGAAGTATTGTATTCCACCCAAAATTTCGATATCGAGATTTCACCGGAAATACATGTTTTGAGACCCCCTGAATCCAAAAAAAGCATTTTTGGAAACATGTCCGTGTGTGTGTCTGTGTGTCTGTCTGTGTATGTGTGTCTGTGTGTGTGTCTGTGAACAGCATAACTCAGAAACGAACAGTCGCATAAACACCAAACTTGGTATTTAGGTTCAGTATCTTCCAAGGATGCGACACGAAGGTTTTCAAGAAAATCCCCCCACCCCAGAGTACCCTTTACATGGAAGATTTTTCGAAAATTTTAATTTTCTCAAAAATGGCTCTAACGATTTTGATTAAAATATCATATGTTTAAGATATTTTTATGGTAAATAAAATGTATATCTTGAATTTTCTGGGAATGTCCCCAAAAGTATTCTTTATTGTGAACGACCTTTGCATAACTGGTAAACCATAAGAGATAGACAAAATGTTACTACACAAAAAATGTAGATCGCGTTAAAATACACAATTTATGTCATATACATTTTTTTTGTTGAGTGAACCATTTTCGAGATATTGCTTGTTATTCCCTTAAATTTTTGAATACTTATTTTCTCAAACGGGAATTCGTTATTCATTTTTACTTTCTCTACTACGTATAGTAAGTAGGGGAAGTATTGCATTCCACCCAAAAATTCGATACCGAGATTTCACCGGAAATACATGTTTTGAGAATCACTGAATCCAAAAAAAGCATTTTTGGAAACATGTCCGTGTGTGTCTGTCTGTGTGTCTGTGTGTCTGTGAACAGCATAACTCAAAAACGAACAGTCGGATAAACACCAAACTTGGTATTTAGGTTCAGTATCTACCAGAGATGCGACACGAAGGTTTTCAAGAAAATCCCCCCACCCCAGACTACCCTTTACATGGAACATTTTTCGAAAATTTTAATTTTCTCAAAAACGGCTCTAACGATTTTGATTAAAATATCATATGTTTAAGATATTGTCATGACAAATAAAATGTATATCTCGAATTTTCTGGGAATGTCTCCAAAAATATTCTTCATTGTGAACGACTTTTGCATAACTGGTAAACCATAAGAGATAGACAAAATTTTACTACACAAAAAATGTAGATCGCGTTAAAATACACAACTTATGTCATATACGTTTCTTTTGTTGAGTGAACCGTTTTCGAGATATTGCTTGTTATTTCCTTAAATTTTCCAATACTTTTACTTTTTCTCAAATTCGTTATTCATTTTTTTTATGTCCTGAACATGCAAAGAGAATGGAATTCGCCACATAGCAACCAGCGTTAAAATATTTGACTATCGCTTAAAAGCTACCATATTCCCCTTGCATCTACAAGAAAATTACCAATAAGATTGACATCTCGATATCTCGATTAACATGAAGCATATGGAGAATAGGCGTTTGTAAAATTAGATTGTACAAGAGTAGAGAAAGTCAGGTGAGTGTAACACATCAGATTTTTAGCATTAGTTTCCGAAGATAAGAAGAGTTAAAGAGAATTTTATTTGTAAGAGAGTTTGTGGTGGTGTTGGTGCTGTGGTGGTGGCGGCGACGGCGGCGGTGTGGTGATGATGGTAGAAGCTTAGTTGTAGCAGGCGTTTATAGCAGAAAAAATACATGAAATATTGCCTGTGAGATCGAGCGTTCAGCGACTGAGGAGGTTACAGGTTCAATTTCCAACTGCGGCGGGGAAAGTTTTCTTTAATTAGAATATTTCCCTACTCTCCGTTAAGTCTGGAAGTGAACTGAGTTGCTTAATCTTAAAAATGATTACACTAGTCTGCATGATATCGGATGACTGAAAATTAATAAGTGATCCTGACTCACTTTTTTATGCTGATTTCAGAACTGCTTTTAGTTTTTTACTTTCTCTACTACGTATAGTAAGTAGGGGAAGTATTGCATTCCACCCAAAAATTCGATACCGAGATTTCACCGGAAATACATGTTTTGAGACCTCCTGAATCCCAAAAAAGCATTTTTGGAAACATGTCCGTGTGTGTGTCTGTGTGTGTGTGTGTGTGTGTCTGTGTGTGTGCGTGTGTCTGTGTGTCTGTGTGTGTGTGTCTGTGAACACCATAACTCAAAAACTAACAGTCGGATAAACACGAAACTTGGTATTTACGTTCAGTATCTTCCAGAGATGCGACACGAAGATTTTCAAGAAAATACCCCCACCCCAGACTACCCTTTACATGGAACATTTTTCGAAAATTTTAATTTTCTCAAAAATGGCTCTAACGATTTTGATGAAAATATCATATGTTTAAGATAATGTCATGAGAAATGAAATGTATATCTCGAAATTGCTGGGAATGTCTCCAAAAGTATTCTTCATTATGAACGAATTTTGCATAACTGGTAAACCATAAGAGATAGACAAAATTTTACTACACAAAAAATGTAGATCGCGTTAAAATACACAACTTATATCATATAGATTTTTTTTGTTGAGTGAACCGTTTTCGAGATATTGCTTGTTATTTCCTTAAATTTTCCAATACTTATACTTTTTCTCAAATTCGTTATTCATTTTTTTATGTCCTGGACATGCAAAGAGAATGGAATGCGCCGCATAGCAACCAGCGATAAAATATTTGACAATCGCTTAAAAGCTACCATATTCCCCTTGCGTCTACAAGAAAATTACAAATAAGATTGACATCTCGATATCTCGATTAATATGAAGCATATGGAGAATAGGCGTTTGTAAAAATAGATTGTACAAGAGTAGAGAAAGTCATGTGAGTGTAACACATCAGATTTTTTTTTACTTTCTCTACTACGTATAGTAAGTAGGGGAAGTATTGCATTCGACCCAAAAATTCGATACCGAGATTTCACCGGAAATACATGTTTTGAGACTCCCTGAATCCAAAAAAAGCATTTTTGGAAACATGTCCGTGTGTGTGTCTGTGTGTGTGTGTGTGTCTGTGTGTGTGTCTGTGTGTGTGTGTGTGTGTCTGTGTGTGTGTGTGTGTGTGTGTGTGTGTCTGTGAACAGCATAGCTCAGAAACGAACAGTCGGATAAACACCAAACTTGGTATTTAGGTTCAGTATCTTCCAGAGATGCGACACGAAGGTTTTCAAGAAAATCCCCCACCCCAGACTATCCTTTACATGGAACATTTTTCGAAAATTTTAATTTTCTCAAAAATGGCTCTAACGATTTTGATTAAAACATCATATGTTTAAGGTATTTTCATGACAAATGAAATGTATATCTCGAATTTTCTGGGAATGTCTCCAAAAGTGTTCTTCATTCTAAACGACTTTTGCATAACTGGTAAACCATAAGAGATAGACAAAATCTTACTGCACAAAAAATGTAGATCGCGTTACAATACACAATTTATGTCATATACATTTTTGTTGTTGAGTGAACCGTTTTCGAGATATTGCTTGTTATTCCCTTAAATTTTCCAATACTTATACTTTTTCTCAAATTCGTTACTCATTTTTTTATGTCCTGGACATGCAAAGAGAATGGAATGCGCCACATAGCAACCAGCGTTAAAATATTTGACTATCGCTTAAAAGCTACCATATTCCCGTTGCATCTACAAGAAAATTACCAATAAGATTGACATCTCGATATCTCGATTAACATGAAGCATATGGAGAATGGGCGTTTGTAAAATTAGGTTGTACAAGAGTAGAGAAAGTTATGTGAGTGTAACACATCAGATTTTTTTGTCTTGGATATGCAAAGAGTTATAATCTGTGGCAATGGGAATGGTGCTGCACCTAGCAACCAGCTATTAAGAGATATGTATGTGCTTAAAGGTTACTGTTTTTCTATATTGCCCTTGTTAATATATTTTCCCCTACATCTACAAGAAAATTAGCAATAAGATAGGGTCTGCAAATGTTTATCTCGATTAACATGAACTAGATGGAGAATAAGCGTTTGTAAAAATACTTTGTACAAGAGTAGAGAAAGTCATGTGAGTGTAGCACATCAGATTTTTTTGTGTAGTAACATTTTGTCTATCTCTTATGGTTTACCAGTTATGCAAAAATCCTTCACAATGAAGAATACTTTTGGAGACATTCCCAGAAAATTCGAGATATACATTACATTTGTCATGAAAATATCTTAAAAATATGACATTTTAATCAAAATCGTAAGAGCCATTTTTGAGAAAATTAAAATTTTCGAAAAATTTTCCATGAAAACGGTAATTTGGAGCGGGGATTTTCTTGAAAACCTTCGTGTCGCATCTCTGGAAGATACCGAACCTAAATACCAAGTTTGGTGTTTATCTGACTGATCGTTTCTGAGTTATACTGTTCACAGACAGAACACACACACACGGACTTGTTTCCGATAGTGTTTTATATGCATTCAATGCACCTTAAAACATGTATTTCCTGTGAAATCTCGGTATCGAATTTTTGGGTGGAATGCAGTACTTCCCCTACTTACTATACGTAACAGAGAAAGTAATAAAGCAGTTCTAGAAACATGTCCGTGTGTATGTCTTGTATGTCTGAGTGTGGATCTGTCTGTGAACAGCAATACTCAAAAACGAAAAGTCGTATAAAGACCAAACTTGGTATTTAGGGTCAATATGTTCCAGAGATACGACATGAACGTTTTCAAGATAATCCCTCTAGCCAAAACTACCCCTTACATGGAACATTTTTCGAATTTTTTTATTTTCTCATAGAGAACTCTAAACGATTTTGACGAAAATACTATATGTTTAAGAAATTTTATATGGCAAATAAAATGCTTATCTTGAACTTTCTGGGGATGTCACCAAAAGTCCTCTTCATTCTGAACGACTTTTGCATAACTGGTAAATCGCAAGGGTAGACAAAATTTTACTACGTAAAAAATGTAGGTCTCGTTTAAACACACAATATATGTTTTTCTTGTAAAGTGAATCATTTTCGAGATATTCCTTTTTATTTCTTGAATTTTCCAATACTTCCACTTTTTCTCAACTGATAATTCGTTGTTCTTTTTACTTTCTCTACTACGTATAGTAAGTATTGTATTCGAAAAATGTTCCATTTACAGGGTAATCTGGGGGATTTTCTTTAAAACCTTCGTGTCACATCTCTGGAAGATAGTGAACCTAAATACCAAGTTTGGTGTTTATCCGTCTGTTCGTTTCTGAGTTATGCTGTTCACAAGCACACACACACACAGACACACACACGGACGTTTCCAAAAATGCTTTTTTTGGATTTAGGGGGTCTCAAAACATGTATTTCCGGTGAAATCTCGATATCGAATTTTTGGGTGGAATACAATACTTCCCCTACTTACTATACGTAGTAGAGAAAGTAATATTTGACTATCGCTTAAGTAAGTCATACTATGTTTGCCTTGTTTTGTATTTGCAAGGGCAATATAGAAATGCAGAAGCCTTTAAGCATAGGCATATTCCTTAATTGCTGGTTGCCTTGTGCAGCACCATTGCGTTGCCACAGATTAATACTCTTTGCATATCCAAGAGAAAAAACACGAATAACGCATTCCCATTTGACAAAAAGTGTAAATATTGGAAAATTTAAGGGAATAACAAGCAATATCTCGAAATGGTTCACTCAACCACAAAAATTCATATGACATATATTGTGTATTTTAACGCGATCTACATTTTCGTATATTAAAACTTTGTCTATCAGTTATGGTTTACCAGTTATGCAAAAGGCGTTCACATTGAAGAATACTTTTCGAGATATTCTCAGAAAATTTAAGATATACACTTTATTTGCCATAAAAATGTCTTAAACATATGATACGTTAATAAAAATCGTTAAGAGCCGTTTTTGAGAAAATAAAAATTTTCGAAAAATGTTCCATGTAAAGGGTAATCATAGGGGGGAGATTTTCTTGAAAACCTTCGTGTCGCATCTCTGGAAGATACTGAACCTAAATACCAAGTTTGGTGTTTATCCGACTATTCGTTTCTGATTTATGCTATTCACAGACACACACACAAACACACACGCTGACATGTTTCTAAAAATCTGATGTGTTACACTCACATGATTTTCTCTACTCTTGTACAAACTGTTCTTACATACGCTTATTCTCCATATACTTGATGTTAATCAATATATCGAGATGTTAATTTTATTGCTAATTTTCTTGTAGATGCAAGGGGAATTGGTAGGTTTAAGCGATAGTGAAATACTTTAAGAGCTGGTTGCTTTGTGGAGTATTCCATTCTCTTTGCATTACCAGGACAAAAAAAAAAAGAATAACGAATTCCCATTTGACAAAAGATATAAGTATTGGAAAATTGAAGGGAATAACAAGCAATAATTCGAAAATGGTTCACTCAACAAAAAGAATGTATATGACATAAATTGTGTATTTTAACGAGATCTACAGTTTTTGCGTAGTAAAATTTTGTCTGTCTCTTATGGTTTACCAGTTATACAAAAGTCGTTCACAATGAAGAATCGTTTGGAGACATTCCCAGAAAATTCGAGATATACAATTCCATTGCCATAAAAATGTCTTAAACTTATGGTATTTTATTTAAAATCGTTAGAGCCATTTTTGAGAAAATTATAGTAAGTTTTGCTTACTGCAATTATTACTGTGCTATTACATAGGTCCTATGGTGAAAGTATTCTTTAGTTTGTTTGTTCTGCAACCACAAAATATATAAAAACCAAGTTCCAGAAGATGTAAACAAAAACAGTAAATATGTATAATTAAAAAGAAGAAGCAGGTGAAAAAAGTAAAGCGAACGCAAGTCTTTGTATTACCCTTGGGAGATAGGTGCTTTATTCTAGTTTTGAAACGATAATAAGTTTTCTTCACAACAATAACTTTATTAATATAAAGCTAATACAAAAAGTTGTGTATTGTTTAAGATGTAAGATTTATAAGCATTCACAAGTTCTGTTATCTTAAATGAATAGCTTTATTATAAAATGCAGTATAAGTAAAAATACGGAAGGGAAAAGAAAGAAAATAAAAAAGAAATATTATGTGTTAGATTCACGTGATTATCTCTACTCACTCTTCTACAAACTATTTTTGCAAAAGCTTATTCTTCTATCTGTTTCTTCTTAAACGAGATAAAATTTCATTGCACATTTCGTTGTAAATATAAGGATACATAGGCTAAAGCGATAGTCAGATTTTTTAAAACCAGATGACTATATAATGACCACGAGGAAAGTACAGATAGGTACTTCCAACCTCTATTTCAAAACTCAAACCAATAACAAAGACTTTCTCGGAAATGATTAGCACAATTTGACCTAAAATTTGTCCTTTACTGAGATTGCATTTTACGCACAGTAAGATTTTTCTATCTCTTACGGTTTACCAGTTATACAAAAAGTTGAGAAAAAGAAGGAATTTACAAGTTATTGCCAGAACATAAAATTCAAGATACAAATTTTATTTTCCATGCAAATATTTTAAACATGCGGTATTTTACAAAAAATCGTTATAGCTTTTTTTGAAAAACTCATAACAATAACAAACATTTTTCCTAAAGGGTTCTTTTCTACATGTTCGTGAGCGTTACACACCAAAATCTGGCTTTCCTTATTCAAAGTTTTTGTAGCCCTTTTCTTCGTGGCGTTGGCACTTTTGATACTCGGCAGAGGGTCATTTGCTGGTGCGGCCGGAGGGGCAGCAGCTTGGTTCATTTCTCAAGGCCTCCACATCTTAATTAAGCTACTAAACCAGAGGTCCTAGTTCAAATCTTACCTGCGTAACTCTAGTGCTTAATAAATATTAAACTAGGTGTGTATGCGCGGACAGATTAAACATGCATTTAACAAATATAATTATTTATATTAATCACTGGTGTTTACTTAGATATCCCGATGCCTAGACACGATTCTTTAGTTTCTTTCTTCTTTTCTCTTTTTCTTTCTTTTCCCTCTTTCTATCTATCTCTTTCTTTCTTCTCGATTTGCACACATCCAAGCGTTCACATATACACGAGCATGAGCACATACATAAACAAACATACACCAGTGCACGCACTCATACACGTGTGCACACATACGCGCACACACACGCACACATAAACATACATACGTATACATTCACCTGTACAATTACACACAGACGCACCCACATACCCATACAAACATGGACACATACACCAGTGCACGCACGTATGTGTACGCACACACATACACACACGATAACATTGGAAATTATTACCTTTACAGTATTGAAAAATCTTTGTTTCATTTCACTGTAACCTAGCAAAATGTAATTCTTTTCAGACTAACACATTCACATTACTTCATCCGAAAGCATTTTTATAGATCGTGTAAAGACATTATGCAGGTATTCTCTGAGAGAGAGCGAGAGTGAGGGAGAGGGGGAAATTGAAGCAAGTAGGGATGGAAGTGCTGAGAGCCTCTACGCACGCGCAATAGATAATTCCATTGCGTGAAATAATCACGTGACGTGTAAGCATCCCCACCAGGATGATATACTGACATGGCCAGGTGGGATTTAGATTGCTTTATAAAAAGCTAACGACGCATGCTAGACCCGTTATGAGCTTATTAACTCTACATTTAAATTTTAAAAAACTTCAAAAATCAATGCGATGTGCTTTTAATTTAAGAAGAGGTGCAAATCATTGATTCTACACGCATAGTATTAATCAACACGAAACTATGCAAGGTGAGTGAGTTTTTACATTACTATACAAATCAGTGGTGGCTTTTGTGATGCATTTAATTTTGTTTAAACGATGCAGTGCATGAAAGACGATCCGTTGTAAGAGTTGATTCGACGCCCACTCCATACTCTGTCATTGACACCCAGTGTGTTAACGTCAAATCAAAAAGTTTCGTCAGGCATTGGGCTTTAGAATCCTATAATCATGGATATCACCAGTGTTACCGGAACGGCGAGATTCGACGACGAGATCACTAAAGAAGAGGAACATGAGTTTTTACCATATAATACATCAGCTCTGGACGCTAATGACGAGATTAGCATCCCTGGTCAAGCTGTGCATTTATATACTTTACCCAGTTGAAGTTATCTATACATCAATGGAAGTATTACTAAACCTAATGGACTAGCTACTACTGCAAAGCTTATACACAATAGCCAGTCGGTGTCGGTACTGATTCGACCCAAGGACTCTAAAACTGTATTATAACGCCTCAGGGCGAAGAGAATCTGTTGTTAAACCTGTACTAATCGATGGAGAAAGCCTGTGATTCGACTTTCTGATGCTGAGATCCTCAAGACTGTCAAGCTGGATAAGACTCTGTTTCACCCATTTAGGACCATGGATCTGCATACTCAACCTGTTGTGCCGCAAACATTTGCCTGGAATGCCGCCACCACATCTAAAATTAGATAAATCGAGATTTGTCATTTTTGGTGCTCTGACTTTAAGATCGAGTAATGCAACTAAAGACTGTTCCCTTTTTTATCATCGTAACTAGCTAATTTGAGACTTTATCTTAAAGTGAATGTTATCCCTATTACGATAGGAGCTTTGACTTTGGAACTCGAGATACGCATCATTGCATGATACGTACTCATGTTCTTATTATGAAAAAGAGAATTATCCTTTATTGAAGAGAAAATATTTTTTCTTAAATTTGTTCCTATATTTGTTATAGATTGCGCTCATCAATTAGAGGAAGCTGTAAATTGCTGTGTCAACATCAGAATGGAAATTCAAGCTAGTGCCAATATCCCTGCACAGACCTCCTTGTATTGTTTAATAATTCATGATAAAGTATTTACATCCAAGCCTCTGACTCATGTGATGCAGCTTATATTTTAAACTAATCATTGTAAGGACTTCTTTTTGCATTAGGAATGTAAGGATTTTTAATGAATAAAAAACATGATGTAAAAGCATAGCTTCATTCTTTTTATTATTATTTATCATACATTTCCATCACTTTCCTTCTCCATCTCCTCGTTCCTGTGTATGACGTTTCGCTTATAACGGATAGGTTATGCAAATTTCTTTATTATTTAAATGAAAATCTCTTTATTTTCATAGTTTTTATTCCCACGCAGCAAACAGTCTTGATACTGTTAATGTACACAGAATTCAGGTCCTTTTAGGGATCAAATTTCATCACTATTTAAAAGTATTTTCACAATCATTTAAATTACTGCTCAATTCTTATTTTCACCGAATATAGGGAGACTCGCTCGAGCTAACTCTCAGCTATGTCTTGGATTGTATACAAAATTGTCCGTATTTTTTCATGTATGCCCTGGAGTGTTATATAAGAACTCTGTCTTAACGTGTTTCGGTGATGTAGACGTCTCAGCACCCGCTTCTTACCGAAATGTTTCTTGGGGTTGTCGACGCTGGTTATTCTAACCCCCAAGAGCGTCAGCAACCTTTCCTGAGCTGCAAACATGTTCTTCTTCTTCCCCTTATTCCGTCAGAAACATTACACAATAAAAGTCTTAAAGAACATGCTTTTGTAAGTGAAGGTAACCTGAAAGAATTACATTTTTTGTTAGGATACATGTAAAATGAAACACAAAAGACTGTATAAACATTCGGATATCAGACGCTATTTCATTGTGATATATACCTTTGCTGAGGGTAGAAAAGACAATTTACATTACTTAAATTTCCATCTCTGCCTTATATATCATGTATATTTTTCCAGGCATTTCTGCAAGCTCTTCGTTGGTTAACGGATTATAGCGTTCAGGCTAGAACACTTACAATCCTCCAGCGAAGATACGATCCTGGTACCGTATCTTGTTTGAGCTCTCTTTAAGGCCTCTATCTCATATTTAAGACTTATTTCGAGATATTGAACTCGCCAAGTCCGTGGGAAACTACCTCTTCAGCCATTTTGTTAAGTCTATTTGCTAAACATTCCGTAAGAGAAATTGATCATGAATTATTATTTTCAATGCATTATTCAGATGGAATGACAAGTTATGCATTTCTTTATATTAGAACTAAAGTGTGTGTTGTGCTACATGACCACAGTTTGTGTAAGTATGCTAATGCATGCTTGTGTTCGGGTCTACTCTTAGATTTTCGTATAGGTTCGGGTGCTTGTTAGAAGCGCTAGTTTGTGACAATTATGTAGGCGATGAAATCTGTGTGATGGTGAATGGAAGAAGAGCGTGTGTTGATATTACTGTGATGGTAAAACAAAGAGTGGTAGAAAGAATCGTGTGAATTTGACTGGAAGAGTGTGTAGAGAAAGAACGAATGAGTAGAGAAAATCGTATGAATGTTAATTGAGGATGGACTTGTAGAGAAACAAAGAATGAGTAGAGTAAATCGTGTGAATGTTAATGGAAGATGAACCTATAGAGAAACAAAGAATGAGTAGAGAAAATCGTATGAGTGTTTATGAAAGGAGAACATGTTGAGAAAATCGTGTGAATGTTAATAGAAGAAGAATGAGTAGAGAAAATCCTGTGAACGGAAGAAGAGTGCGCCGATAAATCCATGTGAGTGTAAAGTTAAGATTAAAAATATGATACTCTTGCAACGGGTCGGCTTTCATGCACTGCATCGTTTAAACAAAATTAAATGCATCGTAAAAGCCACCACTGATTTGTATAGTTATGTAAAAACTCACCTTGCATAGTTCCGTGTCGGTGAATGCTATGCGTGTAGAATCGATGACTCGCACCTCTTCTTAAATTAAAAACACCTCGTGTTGCTTTTTGAAGTTCTTTAAAATTTAAATGTAGAGTTGGTAAGCTCACAACGGATCTAGCATGCGTCGTTTGCTGTTTATATAGCAATGTAAATCCCCCTTGGCTATGTCAGCACATCGTCATGGTGGGGATGCTTACACGTCACGTGATTATTTCACGCAATTAAATTATCATCTATTACGCTTGCGTAGAGGCTCTCAGCACTTCTATTCCTACTTGCTTCAATCCCCCCTCTCTCTCTCGCTCTCTCTCAGAGAATACCTCCATAATGTCTTTACACGATCTATAAAAATGCTTTCGGGTGAATGTCATGTGAATGTGGTAGCCTGAAAAGAATTACATTTTGCTAGGTTACAGTGAAATGAAACAAAGATTTTTCAATACTGTAAAGGTAATAATGTCCAATGCTATCGTGTGTGTATGTGTGTGCGTACACATTCGTGCGTGCACTGGTGTATGTGTCCATGTTTGTATGGGTATGTGGGTGTGTCTGTGTGTAATTGTACAGGTGAATGTATACGTATGTATGTTTATGTGTGCGTGTGTGTGCGCGTATGTGTGTATACGTGTATGAGTGCGTGCACTGGTGTATGTTTATTTATGTATGTGCTCATGCTCGTGTATATGTGAACGCTTAGATGTGTGCAAGTCGAGAAGAAAGAAAGAGATAGATAGAAACAGGGAAAAGGAAGAAAAATAGAGGAAGAGAAGAAGAAGAAGAGCAAAACTAAAGAATCGTGTCTAGGCATCGGGATACCTAAGTATACACCAGGGTATAATATAAATAATTACATTTGTTAAATACATTATAATCCGTCCGCGCATACTCACCTAGTTTAATATTTACCTACTAAGCATTAGAGTCTCGCAGGTAATATTTGAACTAGGACCTTTGTGTACCTAAGAATACCACACATTAAAACATCGTAATGACATATAAAAATTAAATTATATTTGTTAAACACATTTTAATCTGCCTGTATATGCCTCCATAATTTAATACTTATTAAGCATTAGAGTTTCTGGGGAAAGATTCGCACTAGAAGCTCTGGCTACCTAAGAATATCCTGCATTAATCAAGGTAATGATATATAAAAGCTTAAATTATATTTTTAAACACATTTTAATCTGCCCGTGCATGCTTCCATAATTTAATATTTATTAAGCATTAGAGTTTCGCAGGGTAAGATTCGAATCCGACCTCTGGATGCACGTGAACGCGTTTCATTAATCAGGGTAATGATGTAATACTGTTTTACCCTATCAAAGTGTGAATTTTTTAATTAGCAATTAAAACATTAAACTGCCTGCAGTAAGATTTGAACACAGATCTAAGGATGTCTAAGTATACACAGGGGTTTAATATATGTAATCATATCTGTTAAACACGTTTCTGATATCACTGTTTGAAAAAAAATCAATAATTGCAGAAACAGAACATTATAACTATGCTCGGTGATTCTTGTTGGTTATCGTGCAGATTCGTGTGTTTGGTTGATGTGTTAGACTTGTTACGAACATATATATATCTATGCTCCGGTATACCCATGGGTCTTCGTGAAGACTGCTGCTCTCGGAGAGAACTAGCCTCAGACAGTGCCGGACAGATGATTGCGGATTCGAGCGGTGGTGGAATTTATGGTCTATCAGGTAGATGAAACTTGCCTCGGGGGAAACGGGACTCTCTCTCTTTCCCTCGGTCAAACAAAGACAGGTCCAGCTATAGAGCCTTCACGAGTTTCTTTTGTTATCGCTACGCCAGGCTGCCTCTTTGTTATATTCATCTAACATGCACGTGTACGGCAATTCAATAGAGTTGGAATAATGACGTCTGTTTTGTTAGCTAGGCTCCAGCCCGTCCTTTTGTTATATGACTGTGGAAGGGGGATGCTGCACGGGTGGTTTTCTAACGAACTGTTACTCTGGACAATGGAATGGAGGACAATAGAATCAGCTCCCTTTGTTATTCAATTTTCTATTGTTATTTTGCACGTGTTTGTCAAACAATGCGACTGGGAGGTTGCTTGTTGGAGGTGGGCTTCCTAAAAGTGCACACGTGCAGGGAATTCAATAGTGCTGGGACAATAGGGTCTCATCTTTTGTTTACGAGGCTCCAGCCTTCTCTATTGTTAGAGGCGTATTTTATTATGCCCTTTGTTCATTTTGACAGGTGAAGGACAACCTTTGTTCTGTTGCACGTGATCGTTAAACAATTCGGCTAGCGGTGGGTTGTTGCAGGTGCGGATATGGAATGGGTAGACTGCACTCTCCGCCTTTGTTACAAAAGCATAATTTATTATCCCATTGTTCATTTTGACAGGTGATGGATTATCTTAAATGCTTACCTGTCAAGCTTTCCATTATACTCAACAATTTTTATGACCCCTGGCTGCAACCAAAAGGTACCACGGGGCGGGGATGGTGGGGGGAGACCTAATTAGCATATTAATTGCACATTTCTAAAACTTAAGTGTGCTGGCTCCCGAAATTCTATACTACTTACATGTTTTGAGGTGCACTCAATGCATATAAAGCATTTATGGAAACACGTCCGTGTGTGTGTCTATGTGTGTCTGTCTGTGAACAGTATAACTCAGAAATGAACTGTCGTATAAACACCAAACTTGGTATTTAGGTTCAGTATCTTCCAGAGATGCGACACGAAGGTTTTCAAGAAAATCCCCCATCCCAGATTACCCTTTACATGCAACATTTTTCGAAAATTTTGATTTTCTCAAAAATGGTTCTAACGATATTGAATAAAGTACCATAAGTTTAAGACTTTTTATGGCAAATGAATTGTATATCTCGAATTTTCTGGGAATGTCTCCAAAAGTATTCTTCGTTGTGAACGGCTTTTGCATAACTGGTAAACCATAAGAGATAGACAAAATTTAACTACACAAAAAATGTAGATCGCGTTAAAATACACAATTTATGTCATACACATGTTTTTTTATTGAGTGAACAATTTTCGAGATATTGCTTGTTATTTCCTTAAATTTTCCAATACTTATACTTTTTCTCAAATGGAACATCGTTAGTCCTTTTTTTTTGTTGTGCTGGTAATGCAAAGAGAATGGAATACTCCACATAGCAAAACCAGCTCTTAAGATATTTGACTATCGCTTAAAACCTACCAATTCCCCCTGCACCTACAAGAAAATTAGCAATAAGATTAACATAAAATGTGTATTTTAACGCGATCTACATTTGTTTTGTAGTAACATTTTGTCTATCTCTTATGGTTTATCAGTTATGCAAAAGTCGTTCACAATGAAGAATACTTTTGGAGACATTCCCAGAAAATTCGTTCGAGATATACAATTAATTTTTATGAAAATATCTTAACCATATGACACTTGAATTAATATCGTTAGAGCCGTTTTTGAGAAAATAAAAATTTTAGAAAAATGTTCCATGGAAAGGGTAATCTGGGGGTGGGGAGATTTTCTGGAAATCCTTCTTGTCTCATATCTGGAAGATACTGAACCTAAATACCAAGTTTTGAATATTGAATAGTTTATTGTGCTAAGAGTTTTACAAATTTGATTGTCTACTGCATTTTGATCCTGGTCACTTATTCAGTAGACAATCACTACAGTTTATTTACATTTTACAATTTCTTGTCACTAAATTATCTTGCTCTTTTTTTCAGTTTTTTTCTCATGTCCCACTTCCACTTTTTTTTTCACTTTTCATTTATTGATTACATCACACATTCACTATAGTTTTCCATTCAAAGTAAGATGCACTGCCTCTTACTTTTCTCTTTCCACTGTCCAAAGCCATTTATTTTTTACTTTACACAAAAACTGTCCAATGCTTCTAGCGTCCTTGCATATCATTTCAATTATAAGTAAATACCAAGTTAGGTGTTTATCCGACTGTTCGTTTCTGAGTTATGCTGTTCACAGACACACACACCCACACACATGGACATGTTTCCAAAAATTTGATGTGTTACACTCACATTACTTTCTCTACTCTTGTACAAACTATTCTTACAAACGCTTATTCTCCATATGCGTCATGTTAATCGAGATATCGAGATGTTAATCTTATTGCTAATTTTCCTGTAGATGTAAGGGGAATTGCTAGACTTTAAGCGATAGTCAAATATATAGCTGGTTGCTATATGGTTCTCTTTGCATTAACACGACAGAAAGAAATGAATACCGAATTTCCAATTGAGAAAAAATATAAGTATTGGAAAAGTATAAGCGAATAACAAGCAATATCTCAGAAATTGTTCACTCAAAAAAATTCCATATGACATAAATTGTGTATTTTATCGCGATCTACATTTTGTGTGTAGTAAAAGTTTGTTTATCTCTTACGGTTTACGAATTATGCAAAAGTCGTTCACAATGAAGAATACTTTTGGAGACATTCCCAGAAAATTCAAGATATACATTTCATTTGTCATGAAAGTATCTTAAATATATGAGATATTAATCAACATCGTTAGAGCCATTTTTGAGAAAATTAAAATTTTCGAAAAATGTTCCATGTAAAGGGTAATCTGGGGTTGGGGGATTTTCTTGAAAACCTTCGTGTCGTATCTCTGGAGGATACTGAACCTAAATACCAATTTTGGTGTTTATCTGACTGTTCGTGTCTGAGTTATGCTGTTCACAAACACACACACACACACACACAGACATACACACGGCATGATTCCAAAAATGTTTTTTTTTGGATTCAGAGGGCCTCAAAACATATATGTCCGGTGAAAACTCGGTATTGAATTTTTGGGTGGAATACAATACTTCCCCTACTTACTATACGTAGTAGAGAAAGTAAAAAGAACAACGAATTATCATTTGAGAAAGTGTATTGGAAAATTCAAATAGATATCAAGGAATATCTCGAAAATGTTTCACTTTACAAAAAAGTTGTTTATGACATATATTGCGTGTTTAACGAGATCTACATTTTTTACGCAGTAAAGTGCATCTCTTGGTTTACCAGTTATGCAAAAGTCGTTCACAATGAAGAGGACTTTTGGGGACATCCTCAGAAAGTTCAAGATATACATTTTATTTGCTATATAAATGTCTTAAACATATGGTATTTTAATGAAAATCGTTAGAGTTCTTTATGAGAAAATAAAAAATTTTGAAAAATGTTCCATGTAAGGGATGGTTTGGGATGGAGGGATTATCTTGTAAACTTTCATGTCGCATCTCTGGAACATATTGAACCTGAATACCAAGTTTGGTGTTTATCCGGCTTTTCTTTTTTGAGTTATGCTGTTCACAGACAGACACACAAGACAAACTGTTCGCAGGCAACGTTTCCCCATTCGGCTACAAAGCGAACGGAAAGCTTTGAAGCCTGATCATAAACCCATCAGTAAACGATTAGTAGGGTCTTCCCATCCCTCAACTACAATACGTGGTCCTTTCTTTAGCTCCACCAAAACAAAGCGTTGTTGTAATGTCATTTCTGTTGTTTCTTCGGTTTTAGCAGCTGTGACTTTTCGCACGTGCTTTTCTTCCGACTTTAGTTAAGCTTATATCTTACTTCTTCAAAGAAGTTATATAGTGTTTCACTTAGTGCAATTTTGTAAGTTTTGTTTGAAACAATGTAAACATGAGCCTTTGGTACACCTGATAAATCAGTCTCTTTCAAATGGTGAATTTCCCTTTTACTCAAAAACTAATATTGTATGTCCAGCTTATAAAACAGGAGATTGAATGCAAGTGAAAAATTATAGGCTAATCACGCTAACATCAATGTAGCTAAGCTCTTAGAGAAAGCTATACTTCCCAGAATAGATAAGTTCCTACTCGTATTAGCGAATAACATAATTAGACTACACAACAGGGTTTTTTAAACATTATTCAACCTTGACAGCCACCGATGAGCTCCTTAGGTACAGTGCAGACATGCTTGAGAATAATAATAAGAAGACAGTTGGCATGTTTTTGGACCTAACTAAGACATTTGATTATGTAGATCACAAAATATTACTCAGTAAAACTATGGAATGAGGGGGGTGAGTGAAAAGCTACCTAAGCAATTGAGTGCAAAGCACTGAAATTCCATGTTATAATGGAAATTATAAGGAAACTTATAAATCTAGGGAGAAATTACTCCAATATGGGGTTCCGCAAGGTTTGATACTGGGACCTTTGCTATTTATATTGTACACAAACGACATTCCCAATATTTCAAACTCAAAGTTAGTGTCCTATGCAGATGATACAGCTGTAATATGCTGGAACTCATCCACTCAGGGACTAAGTGATAAAATAACCACTGTTTCAGCTCAACTACTTCAACATAAATAAATTGGGTAGCAATATAACAATATAAGTAAAACTAAAATAGTAAACTTTGTAATCTCCCATAAACAAAGTAATAATTTACTTGCTGCTAAAGTTTCTAATGAACCTATCCAGGAAAGTGACCATACTTCATTTCTGGGAATACTTTTTGACAAACATCTCACATGTAGTAAGCACATCAATCACATATGCAACAAAGTAATTAAGAATGTCTTTCTGCTGCATTGTTTTGGCAGATTCAAAAGCTTGAATGTGTTAAACACTGTGTACTATGACATAGTATACCCACATTTACTTTATGGTATTGAACTTTGGGGGAATGCAGCTAGTGTACATATTAATAGAATATTAGTCCTACAAAAGAAATGTTTGAGAATTATGTCAGATATAAGCCCTGAACATCCATGCAGAGAGCTGTTTAAAAAAAATTAAATTCTTACAATCATCTCGCTATATGTCTACCGTGTCATATTACTTATACATAATTCCAAATCTTACTAGACACTGCGATGTGCATGATTATAATACCACAACACAAATTGATGTATATAGGTATCCACACATCAAAAAACTCTATAATAAAGGTCCTAAAAATATAGGTGCAACACTGTACAATAAACTTCCTAGAGATTTAAAGATGCTAAAAAGCAGACTGTTCACATCTAGATTAAAAATACCTTGTAAATAGACCATTGTACAGATTGGATGAATTTTGGCTGTATGTGTATGTGCGTGAGTGAGGCATGTGAGTGTGTGTGTGTGTGTGTGTGTGTGTGTGGGTGTAATAGTTTTGTAACTAATAATCATATAATGTAATCTCTGTATGTAATTTCTTGTAAAGTTAATACTGACCTGACCATGCTTTTAACTTGTATTTCAAAGTTCACAAGCAATAAAGAATTATTGCTATTAATATTATTGTTGTTGTTACCATACAACAGCTGTAAGTATGCATTTGAAGTAAAATTCCATAAAAAGTCAATGAATTATAATGAACAGTGTTAATAGGAACGCATCTGCATGATTCCCATGACCATATCAGAGAGTAAAAAGTATTTTTTCAACTCTCAAGAGGATAAAAACATTCCCTAAGAGCACAATGAATGAAGACTGATTTAATGCTTAAGCCACATGTTCTTCTCTTCACACCTGATTTCAAACATATGCTGAATAAAAGCATAGAACAATGGGCTTCTACCACAGAATATTAATTAGATTGCTTTAGTTACTCAAGTTTCATGTTTATTAGTAAAACAGGAAAGAGAAAGAGGGCAAGAGGATGAGTGCCTGACAGGGTGGGAGCATTTATTAGAAATGATATAATAAATAAAGTCAAGGAGAGAAAATGTAAGCTAGATGGTATGATGTGGTTGGTACTTCAAGACTGGGAAACGGGTAGTGGCGAAGCGTGACTTTCAAATTGAGGGAGGCTCCAAGTAATAATTTTTATTAAAATAGGAGAGAACCATGAATGTTATATCTATATTTTTTCTTAATCTCGATAAAAAAGGAACTAAAAATAGATTTAAATTTTAAAAATGTATCCAGAACAAATGAAGTGTTTGTTAGCGTGAATTTTATTTGCTTTCTTCTTCTTTTTAAATTCTTGGGGGAAGCGGCGCTTCCACCGGTTCCATGCACGCTTCGCCACTGGAAATGGGTCTGGGAATAGCCTATAGCCCACCCAAAAACTCTGAATTTTACAATTCTCTTATCTTCCGTGAAATCGAAAATCAGATGGAGGAAATAAGGAGTGAGTATGCCCTCATTGAACTCATGATAGTAGGGAATTTAAATGCAAAATGTGGGGATCTACAGCTAGAAGTGTTAGCTTAAGAGGGGATAAGAATAGAGAGGATGATAAAGGTTTTTGTGTCAGAACCGTAAAGGTAAAGCAATAAGTGAAGAAGGCTTAAAACTGATTGACTTTTATGAAAGTATGAGTTGCATTATATTATATGGTTGTTGGGGGGGGGGCGCAAGGAAGGTGAATTTACATGCGCTGTTGGGCTAGGTGAGAGTGTTATGGATTATGCGCTTTTTAGTGTGGATTTATTACCATTAATAGCTGATTTTTAAAGTATCAAATTTTCTGGTTGCAGTATTCATTTTGCTTTAAGTATTGCATTAACGCGTAATATAAGCACAGATGAACTGATTAATGCACAGGAGAACAATTATGCAGTGAAAATAGAATGGTTCAAGTGGGTTAAGGTTTGAAGATATGCATAGTCAAAACATTTGGGCTGAGATAAATGAGAAGAGGACATTTGCTTTTATAAAATGACTAAATCAGAACCAAACAAAGAAAAATATTTAAATATATGTAATAAAAAGGAGAGGGTTCTGGCTGAGGATGTGGAAGTTAAGGTTGCGAAAGGAAAATGTCATGAAAGATATATGCCCAATCTGCGGAGATAACGAAGATGGACTGCATATTTTGATGGAATGTAGAGGAACCAATGAGTGAAGGAAAAAACTAATTAAAGAAAAATGGCAGTTATAATAAAGCTGTAGTGATTAGGAAAATCTTAACAGATCAATCACAGATAAGTCAATTAGGAGAATTTCTTTGGAAGGTTAGATTGAAATGGAATTGGTCTGTCAACAAATATTAATTTGACAATCTCTTTACTGTAAATAAGAGGTTATTGAAAATAATATATAGAGAAGAGAGAAGTGTAAAATAAACTGTAATATCTGGATGTCTATGGGATAAGTGGGCAGCCAGTTCCCATTCACCCCATTATGTATTGGACTTAGCACTGAATAAATATTATTATTAACAATTATTGTTAAGATTATTATTATTACTACTATTATTAATTTAGATAGGGTCAAGTATTATTTTAGTTTTATTATTTATATTTTTAGAGGCATATAATTGCACAATAGCTTCCTACAGTTTATTTTATACCCTTGAACATTTTCCAATGCATGCTGCTTGCTTGGTAACATCCTCTATATGTTTAACTCAAGAATAAGTTTGGGAAAGAGCAAAAATAAACTCTATGCATTTCCGCTTAAATTCGGATTTTATTCTGACATCTGAATAAAAATTATTATAGAAGGTAGAAACTGAAAGTTTCTTTTGGAAACAGGACAAAGGACATGAACATATTTTTTTCTATCTTCATAAACCACAGACTTATTTATGTGAAAGTACGTATAATTAAGATTTGTAAACCATTTATTTTGTAAAAGCAAAGCGCTGAATATCCATTTGTTATAAAACTGTGTTGTCTGTTGAAATTTTAATGAGTATTTTTTAACACACAGGTGCACTGTATAATATAATTGGCATAAGGCTTCCTGCTACTGAAAGGAATAATACAATAATTATTAATATATTTTAATTTATGATCACTTATATAGATGTGATGTACTGCACATTTCATTTCTGAATTTCACTAATGCTTAGGACTTTTTAAGTAATGAAAATGCAGTCAACTGAGCAAATGAGAAATTAATGCAACAGTGTTTTGCTTTATATAGGTATTTTCATTTACATATATTTTCTGGTAAACTGTAGAATAAAAATAGGTGCATAAAGCATGCTTAACACAAAAACATTCAACTGCCACCCTCCCAAACTTGCAAGTCATGAGCTACCACTGGTTGAATACATTTAGAGCAAAAATTGGGCTGTTTGGGAGAAGAAGACGAAGACAGAATAGCCACAAAAAGGGGGGAATGTAACAGATGTGGCAATAATTGGACATACCCTTTTATATTATTGTTAATGGGAGGAGTACAGATAAATCCTGGTCGCAGGAATTGCAGGAAGAACCAGAAAGAATATTGGACAGTATGGATCAGTGTTAAGCAATAAAATGAGCAGAATTACCAGAGAAATTGCATAATAAATGAAGCAGAATTTTCTACAGTTGTCACGAGAAATGGAAGAACTCAGGTTCAGGGTGGATGGAGAAGAATAGAAGATCTGGTCTTTATTGGGATGGTGGAGGAGAGGAAAGAGAGGCAGCATATGAAGTAGAATTAATTATGAAAAGGCAATTCAGAATAGAAATAATTGGATAGAAAACTGTAGAGCCTACAAAATTGAAAGAAGAAAGGAAAAGGGAATGAAAGTCATTAGATTAGCATCAATGCAGTTATTCTATGAAGTCTTAAAGAATAGAAAGGAATTTAAGGGTAGCATGTTCATTAATGGTGAAATGACTAATCAAATAATGTGGAAAAGGAGGTTGATATAATGGATGAAAGAAGCAAGAGCCATGCATAAAAAAGCCTTCATCAGAAATATGAAACTTTGGATCGAAGGAGAGGAAGTACCAGGTGCCAGAATATATTTAAAAAAGAAAACTATTGGACACTGTACAGAGGTACAGGAACAATCCAAGCACAACAATTCATATGGGATATGAAACACATATGACATATCAGCGGAATTCTGGAAATCCAAAAATGACATGTGAGAGGGGACAGCTATCGTCCCAGCTGAGTGGACCAAAGAGTAAGGTGATGATCACGGTCAGGCATTGCATGTAGTGGTGACATCACAGAGCCTGAAGAAAAAGGTAATGCAGAATAGAGGCCTGCTACTTTCTTGAATCAGATGACATGGGGAGATAGTGGGGAGGAAGAAATGGAGTTCAGCAGAATCCATTTTGTCAACATCAAAGAGCAGTTTACTCATAGTCAACACATCAAATGTAGGACATGCAGCACATGTGGGAATAGAGTCAAGAATTAATTAAATAATGTGAAAACTAATTCAAAGCATGCCATTGTATGTGGAAATAGTGTATTATCTGCCAAAAAGCTCCCAGTTTCATAACAATTTCATTAAGTGGAGAGTAAAACGAGTAAAATAAGGAAAGAATATCCAATGATAGAATTTATTATGGTCAAGAATGGGAGAAATGAAAATTTACAAGCAAGAGAGTGTGAAATGGAGGTAAGTGGAACAAAAGATCATTTGGGTTAGTGAAAAAATTAGTAAGGATGGGATGATATGAGGCTGACACTGACATTTTTATAAAATCAAACAAGGATTAATTTTAAATTTTAAATAAACATATAGCAGTCAGGTATGGAACTGGGTCTTTGGTGTTCCTGTATAAAGTAAATCAAACATTCAACTAAATTGCAAATGAAAGTAGTAATTTTGCTGTTGTCACCCATAATTCTCATCCTTCCATCATTCTTCTCTCCCCTGCTTCTTTCAGTGATATTCTCATACCAAGATGTGATGAGCATTGGTAGCACATGTCCCAAAGAGATCGAAAATTGATAATTAATTATCTGTTTTTATTTAATGGAGCCTTGAATATATATTTTGATTACGTTGATATTGTAATGAAAAGAAGCTAGAAACAGTGATGTGTATTGAATTTATTTAAAGGTATTAGTATTTTTAGACATATTGTTTCAAAAGTTAGTTTCAGCCCAGTTAGAACCATACTTTGCTGTTCATATAAACCCTTCAAATTGTAATTTTACTTCAACTGTCTTTAGACACTTTTACAATCCTTTTTGAGTGTGTCAGTGCTTATGTAACTGCCATTTGTTGCACTTAAATGCCATATAAAGCAGTTAAATTATCCAGATTCTATTGAATTATGCTTTCAGGAACCTATTACAATATATGAACAAAAGTACATAGGCTGAATGTTTACATGGTTTGTAGAGTAACCATGGACAAGCAAAACAAATAAGAATATTTGCAGCTATGATACTAAATATGTATACATATGTCTCTCTCTAGTGACTTACACTAAGGTTACAAAAGTTACTTAGTCTGTCAATTTCCATTCCTATTCAAAACTAAGGTATGTAAACACAAAATGGAGACTGCCAGTGCATCAGTACCATTATTATCAACAAAATGATCATCAATTCTGCACAAGGATTTTGGTTATTGATCTCTTGCATATGTAGGTTTCCATTTGTCTATAGCTTAAAGGGAGTTACAGTTGAACTTTAAATGTCCTACACTTTTAAGCTACAGCCTTAATATTTTGTAGGTATACTTAGAGTATGGCAAAGAATAGGTTGGCAGAATTACATTTCTTTAATTCTATTAGACTTTTGTGTTTCAGAAAGTAATTTTTGAAATATCGGCAGAGTTAAACTTATATAGCTTACTAAAATTACTGCAATATTTATTACACTAGACCACAAAAAACTTAATGCACTGGGTTTATATGTTGACTACAGATGGGAGAAAGCATTTTTTGCAATGAATACACTAGGTTACAAATGTAAACTATTTTTCTACAGTATGATTAAAAATACATGACCTTTACTAATTTTGGTGCACAGAATTCAAATATGTATTCCATTTTTGTGAACACATCTATGTTTTGGCCATATGACAATGTTAAATGAAAATATAATTGTAAAATTTGAAAAATATATTACACACTCTTATACAATTTTTAAAGAAAATAAAGAAGAATAATAACATGAAAGTGTACCTGAATTTGAGAATGTATGTTAGTTATCTTGTGTACCCCTTTTTCTTTTCCCATGGAACTTCAGTATACAGGATTTTCTCAAGTGTTCTCTAGTAGGTTTGTTGCATGCAAGACACCAGCGGTAATCAAAAGTGGAATGGGTCAGGCAGCAGCATTTGAGGATTACATGCAGGAGCTCCTAGTTTTCTTTTTTCCCAACTACAAAATGGCTACAGCTGATCTGCAACTTCATGGAATCCCATATATTGCCACACTCACATCAATCTATATCTTGCCACCCACCATCAACTGGCCAGAACAGTACAGCAGTACAGCAGACACCATTTCAAATACCACTAGAACACAAGTGCATCCTTGAGAAGTGCCGAATAATCAATGAAGAAAGAAGAAAAAGAAGCCAGAACCACCTATAACCCATTCAACCTTACCCTTCCTTAACGCTGTCAAGTCTCTAGGTTGCAGTCAGGGCAGTTTGTCATGGCTGTAGCCTTGGATCCTACTTATTGCCACATTGGATGGCAGCTCAGTGTCTCTTGTCCGATTAACGCAGGTGCTATGCAGGACCATGCCACCTTTACCTATGATTCCTTTCATTATCATCCTTTCTTTTTCCTTCTGGTGGAGGAGCTTTTTATGGGTAGGGTCGACTATTGGCGAGCCCCACACGCTCAGTTCTGAAATCCCATCAGGGCTGGGGTAGTGCCTAACAGCATTTTCTCCTCCATTAGAAAAAAAAATCATATGCACATCGCAACATCCCTGATAACATCGTTCAACATCTTTCAAAGATGGTAAAACCTTTCACCTTGCTCTTCACTGACAGGCCCTAAATTCGACGGGAAATAGTCAAGATGTGGCTTGAGGAAAAGAAGCTTCAAACTCATATTATAGCCAAGCAGTCTGAAATTTCCCAGCATATGTCTGACAATTTCTTTGTGTTGAGGGTCTTTCACACTGTCCATAAATATCTTAACAACCTCTCTGAATCCATTCCATGCATATTTTTAAATTTTATTCATAGAGCTAGAAAAATTAACATCTTTCATGAATTCCCTTATCTGTGGTCTATCAAATACTCCCTCTGTGATTTTAGCCTGTGACAGTGATGGAAACTTGGAAGCAAGAGCAAAATTTCTCAAGTGCTTTCATGAATTGTTTCATGATGCCAAGTTTTATGTGTAATGGAGGGAGTAGAATGTTTTTACAATCAACAAGAGGCACATTAGTAACATTTTCTTATCTAGGTTCCAGTTGCTACCTCTCAGGCCATTAGTGAGTTTCCCAATGTATATCTCTCATCCTGCTGTCCTATTTGCAAAGAAAACAAGGGAATTTTGTGTATCCTTCCTGTTGTCCTAGTAACAGACTAATGACCTTCAAGTCATCACGTATTTGCCACTCATGGTCACGGTATTTAATTTTCTCAAAAACATGCTTCAGAGTTTCATAAGACTCTCTTAGGTTCATAGAATGTGCAAGGAGTATTGAAGCAAACTTGTTGCCATTATGAAGTAACACTGCCTTAAGATTTGTTTGGAAGAATCAATAAAAAGATGCCAGTTACTTGGTTCATATGCTTCCCTGCCCAACTGTTGAATAAGATTCCACACACCCACACAAAACACAAGTTGATCTTCTGCATAGTATTTGTGGAACTGTATTTTGCGATTCCTATACCACGAAAATGAGTGCCAGGTGATAACAAATTCTTCTCCTGTAGTCTTGAGCCCAGTAATTCACTTTTTTGTTTCGTGAGGCCTTAATCACTTACTAAGTTATTTAACTAAAATTGATTAAGCTGTTTTGGTGAATTGTTAAACTCTTCAGGATCAGAAGCCTACTCATTGTCGGAAGTCATGGAGCTGTTTTCAAATTCACTAAAATCGAGGTCTGCTGGTAATTATGGGTAGTTCAGATCCATGAGGAATAGGCCTTGTAGCTGAATTCAGATTGGATATTTCATTCCTGCTTTATTTTTCTAGTTGTAGCCAGTAACTTTGCACATGCAAATGACAATGCTCATGGAGATTCTGCTGCTCTCTCCATATAATTGTTTTGGCAAACGGCATTGCCTTCCATTTTCCTTCATACTAATAACATAATCTCTCAACACAACTGTTGCATGCAATGTGCAAATGATTTATCCTTATTCACCAACTTTCTCTTTGAAATATGAGTAATAAGGTTTCTTTGTTTATGAGTCTATTTTATGTACCTTTCCATCAAACACATAACACCCACAAAGTGACAAAACTTCTGAGGACTTTATAGGCACTGTCTCCTGTGTAATCCTGATGTAGAACTCATACTGAAATTTTTATTTTAGCACTACACATATAGAAGATTAATGTGCATATCAACACAAGTTTTCAGCTCAACTGAAGCTGAGATCTGGTGATAGATGTAAATGTAAACATAAACACCTCACAAGAAGACAGACCCGACCCATGGAACAAAATTGATAATTGCTGGGAATATAAACATAAACATCTAGATGATAAGGGAGGATGGACGTGAGCCAATTAGGAAGCAAATCAACAACAGATTTACTATAACATAATGAAACATAGCAATAAGCTGTATAAGCTGCATGAATTTATTACCATACACATATATGCACATGTCATAAAAGCTAGATGCAATAGCCAAAAACGGACTTCATTTTTAAATCAGGTTACTGATTTCCATTAAAGTCACATATTTTCCTTTATACCGCAGAATTGGTGGCGCTGTGGCCGAGTGGTTAGACCGATCACCTCTCATTTAGGTGGCCCGGGTTCAATCCCAGGGACCCGTACGTGGGATTTGTGGTGGCCAAAGCGGCGGCTGGGCGGGTTTTCTCCGGGTTCTCCGGTTTCCCCCATCATTCATTCCACCAACTGCTCCGTCATCACCTTTCCTTTCATCCATTTCGCCATTATTTCGTTTCATCTACTTCCTTCATCTCATTCCAGGCATCGGGCTGATCACCCATCCTGGCTATTCTGCCTGCTCCATGAGTGTCTGCTCCTTGACGGGCCTCTGACCCCAGGCACCTGCCTGTAAGTCCTGGGGGGTGTAAGTCCTACATAAGTTAAGGATAAACAGAGAATGAATGAATGAATGAATGAATGAATGAATGCCCAGTGATATCTTTAACCCAAGAAGTTTATACCTCTTTGCACACATTTTCTTTTTCACTTCAAATGTAGATATGGAATCACAGATACTATTCTCCTTCTATTATTTTTCTTTCCATGATTTATAGAATATATATTATAAAATTAGGCCTTTAAAGCATTTATTTTGTAGATTCCATTATGCGTTGAACTTAAAAGTACTGCAAATTAGAACATGAGAATATGACTTTAAAGTATGGCATTTTCTAAATAGTAAATAGGTGATACCTTAACTGTGACATAATAAGGCAGCTTGCATTTGTTACAGCTTGCATACGTGTACCTACTTGAAAATACCCTTAAAGGACTGACTGTTTTGATTACCATTTTGCATGTATCGCTATTTATTCAGCTTCTCCATTCCAGATTTCATTTCATTTCAGTTGTTGAAATATTATCTTCATTGTATTTAAATGTCACTTCTGACAACATGTTACTTGTCCACTCTTTCTCTAGTCACTGTTGAATTTATTTGCCCTGAGCAATTCCATTAATGCAGTGCAAAGCAGCCTCTTCTCCCTTCAGTTGCTCACAATTGTTGAACTCAGGTCTCACCTTCTCTCCTCATGGTTGTACTCTCATGTATGCTGCAAGAACTTACTGAGTAAATAGCAGAATGGAACGGAATCCAACTTATTGGGCCAGCAATAATCTTTTATACCCAGATGGCATGCTCTTAAAATTTTCTCCAGATCAAGGAAAAGCAGCTCTAGAAACTTGTAGTAGTGTCCTGATAGGAGCTCTGGACAGTTTGGCTAGCTGCTGCCCAAAACCACGACCAGGCGCAAGGTGGCACAAGCAAACAAGAGGCACTGTCACAATACCATCAGTATTGAAAGAACCTGAACCTGGAAACCTAGGGGCAGACTCCAATCACTCTTGATTAAGGGTTCAGGAAAATTGATAAGGGCCAGCATAAAGAGGGGAAGGCCAGCACCATCAACACCTTCCCCTCACTTCACATTGAACATCATGTTTGGGAGCAGTGAGGATATTCTGGAGGGCAACCCTATAAGGTGTTAGACATGGGAGCGTCATTGCCTCTTGCCATGGTGCGATGACTACCCAAGAGGATGCCATTTAGGTGCTATGAGCTACAAACTGCCTCATGCAAAATCTTGACCGTAACAGAAGAGGCTTACTTGAAGTAGACCTTTGGCATTGTGTTCATTATTGAAGAAGTCTTCCTGTACCTGGATACCCTTTGGTTCTTGGATGCCAGGATGGTTATCACGTGTTGCACCTGGACTCAGATGAGATGCTGCTGAACCACCTAGAGGAGAGATTGCGGTCAAGTAAAGTTCTTACTGGCTGCATGAGAAATGGTTTCAACTGGGAGCAAGAAGGTGGTGACAGCTTGGAAGGATGGATCCCTAACAGAGAAAATTATCTTGTATGGAGGAAATCCCCAACAAGATATATGGTACGTCATTAGAACACTTCTTTTGGCTCATTAGACCTTCCTGCTGAGAGTTGTTAATGTCTCCACTTGGGACCAGGTGCTGCCTATTGGGCTGCCCTATAGAATTTTCAGCTGATTGCTTTGGCCAAAGACTGAGAGTCAAGTAAAAAGCAAAGATCTGGAAGGATAACTGGGAAACTTTGTTTGGGAGGTGGCTGAGATCCTTTAATAAGGTGAGAAGCAGCAATTTCTTAACCTGTTTGCCAAATTCCAGGACGTTTTTAGTCTGTTGGAAGATGTTTATAGACATACCAATAGTGTGATACATTGCATCGATACCAGCAGTTTTTGAAATATCAGACTAATGGAAGCTGAATGAGATCATTAACAAATACTGTTTTTTTCCATGGATTGATGGCATCTTAGACACCTCAGTGGTTTCCAATTCTGAACCTGAAGTCAGGGTACCTCCTGGTATGATGTGCTTTACCCCTAAGATAGGAAGAAGACATTGTTTTCCACTGGACATGGATTGTAACAGTCCACAGTAATGCCTTTTGGACTCTCCAGTGCTTCAGTGATGTAAAAGTCTTAACTGTGATGCTTGCCTCATCCATCTCAATGTCATTTTGATAGACAAGACTCTCAAAGACCAAATCAGCTTCTTGGAGCAAGATAATGGAAACCCTTGAAAGTACAAATGCTCAGATTCTGAAAATATAAGTTTGGGATCTGCTACAATTCTTTTTATTTCAGATATGATAGGTACAGTAGTCTAAATATGAATTTTAATAGTTTTACAATATGTTTATAACTATTGTTTGGTTTTTGCAATAGCTTATTTTTTAAAACAATTCTCTTAGAGATGTCTCTGTGACAATACTTTAAATGTGGGTTGACATTATCTTTCTTGTAAACTGTGGCTTGATATTATGATACTTATAAATGAAAAATACTATAAATTTACACATAGGTACAAGAAGTGCTCTTAAATGTTTTATTTTTAAACCTATCTGAAATTTAAAAACCCTTTTATAAGTATATTTAGTAACAGGTTTAATCAAGTTTATGGCATATATATTAAAATGGCATACTTTTTTTATTTTCCACCTTAAATAGTTACACAATCATAGATCCAGAGTTTTAAACATACTTCTTTTAAAGCACCTGTTCATGTTGTTTGTTTTCATGTGTAGTGCTCTTAAATCAGTCATGATATACAGATGAAGAGAAATGAGATCATTATACTTTTAGGTTGAAATTGGTACCATTTCCCTGTATTTTTAGATAGATTTCCTAAATCTAAAGTAGGTGTGGCTCCCCTCTTCCTGAATGAAGTTTTGCGCCAAGGTTCCAAGTCAGTATAGGAATTTTTTATTTTCAGCATAAAAAGATTGCTGTGAAATTGTAAAACTACAGACATCTATAATGTTTAGCATTGTCCCATTTACGCTAAAAGCCCTCTTGTAAGGTGTTCAGATAAAGATGATATGCTCAAAATATCAGTTTGTTGCATCTGTTTCATCATAAAGGGTTGTCCTCTAGATGCCTTTGCAATGATGTTTACCCACTCTTCTGTTGCATAAATGTAGTTGTAATTAATCCTTCTTAATGAGAACTTGGGCAGAGACCATGGTAGTCTGGTATGGCTGGGAGGTAGCATGATGTGAATGATAGACTCATACAGTTGCAGCTATCATTAAACTGATCATCGTAAAATTTTTGTTTTGTCCTGTGTAGTTATCTGTGAACATGTACAAATGTTCGCCTCTTTTTTCACCGTTTTTGATAAAGTGTAAAACACAGGATGAAAGCTCATCAGCACTCTTTTTACCAAGAGATTCTAGCCAAAGATATGTGTATCCTCTTTCTTCTCTGCAGTCATGTATTAATAAGTTGTAGGCCTAGAGTTTTCTACTATAGAATGCAACACTTTTAGATAACTTTTGGGTTAGTAATGCTTGTTGCAGATCAAAATCAATAATTTGTACTTTCTCTGGAGATTTTTTGGCTTTTTTCTTCAGATCTGACATAGATTTTGTGACTGATTCAGCCTTTGCAAGGTACACTGCCAATTCACGCTGTGCTTCCATTTTGAATTCTTCATCCAGGGTTGACTCGATGAAGAGACGTTTCTCATCACAAAAACAAGCATGTTTCATTTCTTCTTCTGTGATAAAAGATGAATGATGAAAGATGATTGACAAAAATGCCCTTTTGCATATCTTATTAAGCTGACCATCCACTTAGACATGGCTTATTTTGTTTGTAGTGTATTTCCTTTTGACTTTGCCAGAAATGATAAGGCCCCAAAGATATGAATTCTGAAGGGCAAAATTGCCCTATTACACAATTCTTCAAATATTTTGATTGGTCTTTACCATTGTCTTCACTCTTTCATTGATTGCAACATTGTTTTCGTTAGCTTTCTTTTGTCTGTTTTCTTCCTAAAATATAAACAAACCATAGTAATTATAGCTTGTCTCAACCTTAAAACACAGTATGGAGGTACACTGGATATCTCTGTCTCTATCTAATGCATACATGTTGCTCTTAGTATCATTCTTTTCTACTCTTGTGCTGTCGCCAGGTTGCTAATAAGCTGTTGGTTGCTAACATGCTATAAATATTCATTTGTTATAAATTTCACTTTTAACACATTGTTCTATGCAGATTATTTTTGTTTATCAGATTATATTATTTTTACAGCCCTTAAATATATTTTTGTGGGCACAAATTTCTAAGCAAAGCAAGTTTTTCAGTAAAAGTCTGATATTTGCCTTTTCTATACTTATCACACAGTAACTAATAAACTAAATGGTAGAATGCAACAATATTTGCTTCTTAGCTAGAATAAACTAGTGTGCTGATATATGCCCAGTTTGAATTCTCTACCTTTAATAAGATGAGCGTTATAATTAATTAAATGTAATATTTTCAGAAAATTCTGTATCTGTGCAGCAGAAAAGTCAGTCAGTGAGAAGATATTTTGTTGTTGAATTCACAACAGGGGCGCAGCATGATAAAATGTTGAGGAGGGTTGGACGTAATTTTTAAAAGAAGCCAGAATCCTGTAACTTCTTACATTCACTGTGTATGACAAACAAAAGTCATCCACCTATTCAGCTAATGCAATGTGGAAGTCAGTAAAGGTTTACATCAGTTATAAGGAAACGGTACATTTATAGTGTGAAGGGTTATGTAGGTTAATTTTTTAACATTTTACATAAATATTTATGTTTATGGAGGAGAAGCTAAGAAGAGACAAAATGTTGGTAAACAAAGAAGAGTAATAATAAATGTGTTAGATTATTATTCAAGTAAAATGAGTGTTAGTAAGGCAGTAAAAGAAACAGCTAAGGCTACCTGGGTGTTCATAAAAAGTAGTGTATAGGATAAAAAAGGAATGAGTGAAAGGATCTCTAAGGACCCATCAAAATGAATGCCAAAATGTTTGGGGGGAAACAAAAAACATGCTAGATTAATGCAATATAATGAGAGTGCAGAGTGTGGTGCATCATTCATTTTTGCTGTTTGAAAACATTCCACCGATGTTGAATGTAATTTTGTTAAGGTTAAACAGTACCAAATTATAGGTTTTATCATTTTATATATCCATATCATTTCTTTGATAATATATTTTTATATGCCTGTAAAATCATACTTCAAAGTACTAAAACTACAAAGAGGAGACATAAAGTGCAGGTGAAGATTAGATGTCTTACAATTACCTTAAATATCAGTGCAGATATTTCACTATTTGATGATATATCTTTCTCAAGAGAACATTAAATTGGTAGATTGGCTGCAGTTGGGCACCAAATTTACAAGCATATGAATAGTACATGTGGCAAAAATATGACCCACATAATTTGTACTATGTTTTAAGCAAAAGATGTGATATAATAATTAATTCTATATGACTCAATATTAGGACTTAGATGATTTTAAATATTTTGTTGGACAACATGTATATTTTTTGAGGTAAAATAAGGGTAGGCATCAAAATATGAAGATTGCTAAGCAAGAAAATGGTAACCCTCATATTTCTTTATAAAATATGCAATGAAGCCATAATCTTGGCATTAACATATATATATTGCAATATTAATCCAGATAGCACTGCAAGTACAGTTAATAAAACTAAGTTAAATTTCACAAATTTTTAAGTTTTAGGTTATAATGGTTAATGAATGCTAGAACAGATAATAGTTGCTTTATACTAACCTCTGCAGAATTTTATGAATCATCATAAATATCTGGGATGTAATCACTATCTTCTAAACCACTAAAAGACCCATATTCATCATCACTCTTCATTATTTCTTCAAGTAGGTATTTATTTGTAATTCTTTTGGAATTGGTCATAATTGTTTGTTGATTAACATTGTCTTGCCACTATCAATATCAATCAGAATCCTCACCATTTCTTCAAACACAGTACAAGTGGCACTATTTGTCACTTTTAAGATAGCTGTTAGAGGGACATCTATTAGGGGTATCATTAAATACAATAATTCCATTTCAGATAAATTGTAGGTTACCATTATTATCTTGCTCCAAGGAGCTGAGCTAAGTAAACAAGCTTGTGTTTGAAAGGCAGCATCAAGTCAACCTTAAGCTTAATCCAAAGAAAAGGAGTATGCTACCTTGAACACATCATAAGCCATGATATGAGCGCTGTCCCAGAAGTACCCGACCTAACAAAGAAAACACAAAAATTTTGGGAAAACACTTTTATTTCCCTACAAAGTCTTGTTTCAGCTCGATACACTTTTCCCAGTGATGTTCAATAGCTTTGATACTCTGTTTATAGTGAGAACCATCGAGTTCTGCAAAATAGCCATCAACTGCAAACTCCACCTCTTCACTGTTGGCAAATCTTTTACCACCAAGCCATTTCTTCAACTTTCAAAACACAAAATAATCAGAGGGGGCTAAGTCTGGCGAATAGGGTGCATAAGGTAGCAATTCGAGGTTTAACTCATTGATTTTGGCCATGGCATTAATTGATGTGTGAACTGGTGCATTGTCTTGATGAAACAGAACCTTCTTTTTTGCTAAATGCGGCTGATTTTACTTGATTTCATCATTCAAACACTGCAATAATTTGGCATAATACTCGCCATTGATTGCTTTTTCTTTTTGAAGATAATCAATGAAAATTATCTCACAGGAATTCCCAAAAAACTGACGCCATGACCTTGCCTGCAGATGGAACTGTCTTCGCCTTCTTTGGAGCCGATTCTCCCCTTTCAATCCACTGTTTTGACTGTTCCTTCATCTCAGGTGTGAAGTGATGGACCCATGTTTCATCCATGACTATGAATTGACGCAAAAACTCGGCTTATTGCAGCGAAACATTGCCAAACACTCGACTGAAACATTCTCACGACGCTGCTTTTGTTCCATTGTGAGTAAACGCAGAACCCATTTTGCGCACAGCTTTCTCATGTCTAAATTTTCAGTTAGTATGCAATGTACAGCACTTTTTGAAATGCCTATGTGTCTGCTAGTTGTGCACTTTCAGTCGATGGTCATTTTGTGGATTTTCTTCACAATTTCTGGCATGGTCACCTCATATGATCAACCACTGCAATGTTTGTCTTGGCAGCTCGTACTGCCTCACTTAAACTCTGCCACCCAATATTTTACTGTTGTAAACGAAGGAGCAGACTCCCCAAGAGTAGAATCTAGCTCAGCTTTAATATTATTTGGACTAAGACCTTTCAATTGAAAGTATTGTATCACATAACGATGGCCAGTTTTATCCATGTTTACAAATTAGCTGAGAGAGTTCACTATTAATGGCTGCGAAGCAATTACTAAACAACGTAGCATCACCAAATTTCAAACTTAAGCTTTATAAGGATGGTACTTTCTACCATAGTCGTTTGTTTGAAACAACAACCGCTATATATACGTCAGGTTGGGTACTTCTGGGACTGCCCTCGTAAGTGATGTGGAAGCTCAGAAACTATAAGCTGTCAAAGATAGCTACAGGCCGAGGAAAAAAAGTGGAACTATGACAGTTGCTGGGCATCTGCACGTATCGCAAATTTATTGCAGGGTATGCAAGCTTTGCCACAGGTCTTATCAAAGAAAAATGGGCTGCAATTTATTCAATTGGGCTGGGTAGCTTTTCTGGCCCTGGAGAATGCCTTGTAAACCATCCCAGTTCTACAATATCATTTACATGGAAGCCAGTGAGGTCAGAAATGGGAAATTCTGTCAGTAGAGTAGGACGGAGAAGAAATTGCCAACTTCATTAGAATGAAACCATTCAAAAGCTACTGCGTAATACAAGATCTACTGATGATATTGGAGACCATGAAGCAGTTCCACAAATATCTTTACAGACAGGTGTTTCCCTTTCAAACAGACAATTTACCCTAACTTGCCACTTGGGCTTTCAGAACTTGGAAACAGAGGTGGTCCCTGAGTTCAGAAGTACTCGAATCATTGGGAAGAAAGACATGGACACTTTACCCTATACCTAAGCAAATGAAGGCAGTGTGTGGAGGTTGGGTCGAGGGAGGGATTTGCAGCCTTACACCTGATGATTTCAAACTACAATAGGTGTGGAGGAAGAGCTTTGGGGAGGAAACAACTAGAGGACCGAGACATAGATCCCATCTTGATGGAGAAAGAATCTGCTAAACAACCTTGGTGCAGATTTTGCACCCAGAGGTTCAATTCGCAAGAGCTTTTGGGCACAGTGGTATGCCATGGTAGTCAGGAATGGTGAGGTAAAGAGGGTGTAGTAATCTGCAGATGGAAAAACCAAGATGTAACAGCATGCTCCCAAGGAGCAAGGTGAAGCAAGTTCTCGAGTAAACCAATGCCGTCATTACCAAAGGGCCTTGGTGTAAACATTACCTTAGAGAAACTGCATAGTCGATTTTACTGGTTACCTCATTGAGATGATGTAGATAGGTGGTGTTAATAATTCAATTTTATGAATTTATTTGAGAGTCACAGGTGCAGTTGTAGCCAGATGCGAAGTACAGCATCAGAGTGCCCTTTGAATGAATTGCCATTGACGTAGCAGGCTACCTCTTAAGGATAAACTTGGGAATCACTACTTTTAGTGGCTATTGACTATTTCACCAAGTGGCTGGAGATTTAAGTGATTACCAAACGAGCAGCTTCAACATTGACTGATGCATTAGTGAACATGTATTGCAGATTCAGGTTCCCCAGGAGGTACACAGTAATCAGGGCAGCAATTTCAAATCTAAAGTGATGCAAGAACTACTCCAGTGCCTTGGGGTACACAAAACCTGTACCACTTCCATTCAACAGATGGACGGGTTGGGTAGTGCTACATTAAGATGGTAAATATTTGCGCCTGATGATGAACAATGGTGACTGGTCGTGAAAAAGATTAGAATGTGCACATGCCACTGTTCCTTCTGTCCTGTCAAACCTCAGTACATGAGTCCACTGCTGTGGCATCTGCCAACATCGTATTCAAATGAGAGCTGTTGTTCAAAATGCATCCCAACACAGACCAGCCAGAGATGCATTATGTTGGGCACAAAATAACAGGCTGAAAGACTTCTACCACCTCTCCAGGGAACAGCTGGAACTGGCAAGCAACCAAATGAAAGCATGATCATCTGGCAAACTGTGCCATATTCCAGGAAGTTGATTTCAAGTTATTTTATCATCTCACAAGGACTAAATGGAAGCCATCCAGCTAGTAATGTTTGCAGGACGGCGCGTAAATGTTATCATCTGGGGTATACCGCATTCAACATCAACCACAAGTTAAGATAAGGATGGTACTCCTTGATTGCCTTGCCCCATATCGTTTAGCTGTTAGTGACGACCAACTCTGAGGAGGGAGCTATGTGACGGTGCATCTGCATGATTGCACCGCATAATGGCAGACATGGTTTTCAGCAGTGCTGGTTGTGGCTATTTGTTGAGAGTAAGGGGGAAATGTTCTCAGCCTATAAAAATCTCCAGGACACGGACATATTGGCCATAGTTAGAAGTTTCTCGAACTCCCTTTCTCCTGGTGAGGATAAAACTTAAGAGTGTGTACCACTCAAGTAATAAACAAAGGTGAATGCAGACTCACAAAGCTGGATTCAGTTCTATTTTGCTGTTTGCTCAGTGAGATCTTGCAGTATACATGTTGGTAGTACTGCTGTGAGGAGAGGTGAGTCCTCAGTTTGACATGGTAGTGAGTGTTTGGAAGGGAGAAGTTGATTGATTTATGCTTCATTAATTGAAGTCCTTAGTGTAAAGAAAACTAAAGATTGACTACAGAAAAAAGGGACAAAGTCACAGTGTTATTGAAATAGTTTTATGTATTATCTGGATAGCTGGAAATAGAACTCCTTTAGAACATAAAGTTAAAATTTCTGTTATAAACATTGTCCTTAAGTTTATAGTGAATTTATCTACAGCACCAGGTCACTACTTTATGTACCATGCTACAGAAATTGTTTTCTTTTCAGGTTCTTGAAGAATTTGAAAATATTTTTGGTCCTGAGCTGAAATCAGCCATGGTAAACCCCACTAAAATTGATGGAATAATGAAGCACATAATGGGTCTCACTACATCTTTTACAGATGCTGAGTTTGATATTTTTGATCCAAAATTTGCACTGAGTTGGAACCAGCTTATAGAAGCATTTGATAAAAATGTAATTCTTCTGGAAGTGAAATCTGTGCACCTTATTGACGAACTGTTCAAAAATCTAAGGTAAGTGTCATAGTTATTTAAACAACAAAAGTTCACATGTTTGTCATGAGGTCGAATATTTGATATTTTTCACACAATTTCATAAAGAAGTCTCTTATTTCCATGATTGTACAATAGTTTTGTAATGCTGAATTTGATCCATGAGCAAAAATTTTTGTATTTGTTTACAAAATGCTATACTTGATTATTTATAATGCTTAGTTTCTTAGTGAATGCTAATGTACACAATGAGGCTTATAAAACACAAGCTGTGGATATTTCTGTCTGATGTTCAAACAAGGGGTTTAATCATTTAGGATCGTTTCACACTATTTGATTACAAGGTTCAACATTTTACAACTAGGTGCCGGGGTAGTGCAGTGATTTCATTTCCGGCTCTCGCACTGAGTGTATGGAGTTCAACTCCCGACTCTGGGATGGCAATTTTAAGTCCACCTTCACCTCTGCTCATGTGAAGTATCCGTAATAACTAATGTGGTTCAGAGTCCACGATAAGAACTGTAGGTCCTCTCATACCACCGCTATCCCCTGCCGTCAGAAGCAACAGATTCCACTTGCTGGGTGCCTCCACCTCAGAAATGGGTCCAGTTATCACTTGGTAGAATGGGGTATCCCCTGAAGGTTACACTAGGTTACAAATGAAAACTTTTCTTCTACAGTATGTTTAAAAGCAGGCCGCTTTTACCAATTTCAGTGCGCAGAATTCAAAAATGCATTTCGTTTTTCTGTAGCCCATCACGTTTTGGCATTATGACAATGTTCAATGAAAATATAATTGTAAAATTTGCGAAAGTATTACACACTTATATACAACCTTAAAAGAAAATAAAAGAATGATAATAACATGAAAACGTACCTGAATTTGAGAATGTATAATAGTCATTTTCAGTACTCCTTTTGTCTTGCCATGGAACTTCAGTGTACGTGATTTTCTCGAGTATTCTCTGGTAGCTTCGTTGCATGCAAGACACCAGCAGTAATCAGCTATCACATGTACGTCTCAACGTCCCTTATAATCAAACAACATCTTTCACCTTGCTCTTCACTGATAGCTCCTAAATCCAACAGGAACTAGTCGGGAAGATGTGACTTGAGGTAGTGAAGCTTCAAACTTGCATTACAGTCAAGCAATCTGAAATTTTCCAGCATATTTCTGACAATTTCTTTATGCTGAGGGTCTTTCAATGGCCGAGAAATTTCTTAGCAAACTCCCAGAATCCATTCTATGTATCTTTTTCCATTTTCATTCATAGAGCTTGTAAAATTAACATATTTCATCAATTTCCTTATCTGTGGTCCATCAAATATTTCATCTCTGATTTTAGCCTGTGACAGTGATGGGAACTTCATGCATAAGTACTGGAAGCAAGGGAAATATTTGTCAAGTGCTTTCACAAACTGTTTCATCATGGCAAGTTTCATGTGTAATGGAGGGAATAGAATCTTTTTGATGATCAATAAGAGACACGTTAGTAACATTTTTGATCCAGGTTCCAGTTGCTGCCTCTCAGCCACTAGTTTCCCAATGTCTGTCCCTCACCTGGCTATTCCATTTTCAAAAGAAAAAAGGGAATTTTTGTATCCTCCCTGTTGTGTAGTAACAGACCAATGACCTTTAAATCACCAAATATTTGCCACTCATGGTCGCAGTATTTAATTTTCACAAGGACACGCTTCAGAGTTTCATAAGACTCTCTTAGGTACGTAGAATGTGCAAGTGGTATTGAAGATAACTTGTTGCCATTATGAAATAACACTGCCTTAAGACTTTGTTTGGAAGAATCAATAAAAATACCCCAGTTGCTTGGATCATATGCTTCCCTGCCCAAACTGTTGAATAAGATTCCATAAATCCACACAAAATACAAGTTGATCTTCTTTTGCGTAGAACCTGTGGAAAGGTATTTTGCAATTCCTATACCACGAAAATGTAATACGAAGAGATAAAGAATTCTTCTCCTGTAGTCTTAAGTGCAGTAATTCCCCTTTTTTCTTTGTGAGGCCTAAATCCCTCACTAAATCATTTAACTCAAATTAATTAAACTGTTGTGGTGAATTGTCAAGTTCTTCTGAATCTGGATCATAAACCAACTCATTGTCGGAAGTCACAAAGTTGCTTTCAGATTCACTAAAATTGAAGTTTGCTGGTGGTGCAGGTATGAGTAGTTCGGATTCATGAGGAATAGCTGAGTTAAGATTTGGATATTTAATACAAGCCTTATTTTATTTTTTATTTATTTGTTGTTTTTGTAGCAAGAAACTTTGCACATTCAAGTAACAATTGTCATGATTCTGCTGCTTTCTTAATATTATTGCTTTGGCTAACGACATTGGCTTCCATTTTCCTTCATACCAGTAATTTAATCCCTCAACAGAACTGTTACATGGAATATGAGGTGTGAACGATTTATCCTGATCAACTTTCTCTTTGAAATATGAGTAATATAGTTTCTTTGATTGTGAGTCTACCTTCCCGTCAAACATGTAACACCTAGAAATGTAACGAAACTTCTGATGACTTTGTCGACACATATCTCCTACACAATCCTGATGTAGAAGTCATACTCACTTTTATTTTAGCACTACACATATAGTTGTTGGAGGTATTGGGTTTAGGAGAGGAAGGTTTGACATAAGGTGTATTCGGTGTGGTCTTATGCTTAGGCTTGATGGAGTTATGGAGAGAGTTGCAGAAGGTGAGGTCTTTGGTTCAGGAGAGGAAGGAGTCGAGGAGATGGAAGTTTTAGATTTGGAGGCTTTATTCTAGTCCCATGCTTGCCTTTATAGCTGAAAGTGCCACTTGGATAGCCAACGTCTTCTTGCTGTTCTTCACCATTCCAAAAATCTAATTGGAAGAGGAAGTACAAAGGTTAAAAAGCCTAAAACACTACTAATGAGGTCACAATGTTAATGGACCTACTGCACTCTAGCGTTGGTACTGTTCAGTAACAGTAACTATAGCTATTCTAAAGTGAGTCTAAATAAAACAGAGGAAAATAAAGAAGACGTAAGAGAGAAAGAACAGCTAGTGAGCACTTAGAAGTATGAGGAACAGAGGACCTGTCCGAAGACGCCTAGATTCCAGTCAAAGAATGTGGGCAGCCAAAGAATGTGGGCAGCGGTCGTGCTAAGACTGTCGGTCCCTACTGGATTCCCTGATCGCACTGCAGCCAGTCACTGAGCTTCCGTGCAGCAGACTGTAGAGCTCTCTGCAGTAGTAGTACGTTTCCTCTCTGCTGTTTTACTGGAACTGTCACACATAATTTTTAACAAGGATAAACATTTTCAGTAGTAACCACGGAAGGGAAGAGGTAATTTAAAGGCAAAATGGGTAAAGAAGCAAGGGATTTAGGATTTTCAAGTGGTGCTACCACAAATATGCACCTGCGGATCAGGGTAAGAATGCATGTTGGTCTAGAGTTTAGGCCAGGGGAGAGAATGATGTGCCGGGAGATAAGCTTGACAAGCCAGCTTGCCACCGCGACGAATTCGGGGGCGTGGCGTGGGAGGAAGTGCACCTATTCACGTAAACTTTATTTAATTTTTTTGGGCTGCCGAGAGTGGCCTTTGTGTCCGGGTGTCCGGTTACACTGGAGGCGCTTTAGTTGAAAGTCTTCGATCACCGTCTGGATGCGGTTCATTTCCTCCTTGATTATCTTTCGGCTGATGAGCGTAAATGCGTGGTTAACACGGTTCAATTCTGGTGTCGTCAGTGAATGGATCTGTGAGCGTGTGATGTTGCCCTGCACATGTTGCCGTTGGTTTGTAACGTTCATGTAATTGTTGAGTTGTCGTCTTAAGTTGTGCTTTTCAGTGAATATCTCCGGTAGAGCTGGTGTGCAGGCGTGACTGTTCGGCGTTGTCGGGTTTTCCTTGCATGGCGTGCCCGAACTGGAAACTGTGCTTGTAGTTGTCGTCTTCCCGGGTAGCATGGACACTGCGCCTGGGCTGTGTAATGTCCTAAGCCATCAAGGTGGCGCAGTACTGGACAGTTCTGTAGATTGTGCTGCAAATATGCGGCTGTCAGGATAGAGGCGCCACAGTGATGGCATCTTGGGTCGGTGGGACAAGATTCAGCGGAGTGACCATACTGACAACAGTATCGATAGGGCACAGGGTGAACACTACCTCTGGCCTGAATCTAAAATGGTTTCCCAAACATGGGTAGTCCCACATCCAAGGCTATCGAGTATACCTTCCTTTACATGAATACTATTCACATTGCAGCGTTGGTTTCGTTGACTATGTATTCTGGAAGCTTTGGATACGGAGGCCCAGAATTCCTTGGCGGCTCGAAGAAGCAGTGTGGTATGAACTTCCCTTAGTTCAGCAATGATGCCGGAAGGAAAGTGTAGATGTGAAGTATTTGATGCGGCGCTGATGTGTACGGCTACGTTATTGTCAGCTCCGGCATTTGACAGCGGCAGACGGTCGCAGGCGAGGCGTTAGCTGCGCCAGGTTCAACTACTTCCACAGCAGTAGAAGGTTTAGGAGGTGCGGCATTTCTTGGTTTCATCCTACCCATGTTGATTAGAGAGCTCGAAGCGAAGTCAATATTGTTTTCTTTCCAGTGGAGGGGAAAGGCAGTCATATGCTAACCCGGGCTCTTTTCGGAGACTGAGAGTGTGAGACTCACCAATAGATGGCCAAAACTCATCCACTGGAAGGAGAAAACAAGAAAAGAATTGATTATGAAGGTGGTGCGGTCCCGCGATAGCATCCGCGTTAGTAGAAGGAAAGGTACTTTGCTGCCGCCAAATGGGCGAGAGCGGGTGAAGGCAAGTTCCTAGGCTACAGCTATGACAAATTGCCCTGACTGCAGCCTTGAGATTAGAAGGTGATAATTAAGGGAAAAGTTAGGTAAGGGTTAGTTTGTTGTGCTGTTAGTGGCGTCGTATTCTCTGAGGCTCGTTGAAGGCACTGTACTTTTCTAGTAAGCGCTGAAATTCTGGTAGAATGGTGTATGATGTCTGCTGTTGTTGTGCTTGTGGACTCGTGTGATGATCTGACGGCTGTATTTGGTGATGTGCTCTGGTTTTGGACTCCAAGGTCAGCAGCTGGCGACGCTGTTCAGTCAAGTTGGCAGCTCGTAGGCGACGGTCTGGTGGTGATGATTGGCGGCGGTGATAGTTTCCTGCAGGTCCTGTAGTTTTTCAGTGATAATGTCGGCGAGCGACTCTTCCATGGCAGCTAAGCGGGCACTTGTTCAGTACCTCCGCATGGAGGTCCTGTATGGAGACCCGCATTGTCTCCACAGCTAAGACTGCCCATCGGCTGATGGGTCACTATCGGTTGCGTTGTTTACTTGCTGTTCAGTTATAGGGGGTACTGGGCCTGACCGGTGAAGTGTGAAGTGCCATCGCGGTGGCACAATATCGGCGGCGATGGCGAAAATAATACCCAGTGCACTCTACCATGAAAGCGTTGTCACCTCGACGATGAGGAGCAAGCGTTGGCGGTGTGCCCGAAGGCACAGCAGCGTCGGCAAGCAACTTTATTTCCTGTTGGCATGCCTCGACTCGGAGGCGACAATCTAACAAGGTCAGATCTGAAGCCAGGTAGCCTCTAAATCGGCGACGCTGGCCAGCTCCAGTCGAAAAAGGGGCGTGGGTCCCCGGGTGACGTGATGCGGGTGGCCTTCATTGCTGAAGACCACTGTTGCTGCGCAGGTGTCAGTACAAAGCGTGCTGGCAGGTCCCGTGGTACACCGTAGATTACTGCGTTGAGGCGGCTGCTGCGGGACGGTGACGGTATTGGCCGAGCGGTGGTGAATGGCTGACTTGCTCCCAAAAGAGAGGCAGGGCCAGTTTCGGACTACAACGGCTTCTTCACCTGCGTTGCTTTCCGATTAAAGGATGATGCTGCCGCGGCAGGAGGCTGCGATCCAACAGGATCTTCTTTCTCATGGCTAGATGGTATAGCTTTCAACACTCGATGTGAAATGGATATTGCCTTCTTTTTAGTCGAGGAGAAAAACGCATGTTACATGCTAACCTCAGCCCCGTTGGGAGTAGGAGATTGAGAGTGTGGGTCTCACCAATAGGCGGCCATACCCACTAAAAACTCCTCCACCGGAAGGAAAAGGAAGAATGAAAAAGAAGTATTTCGGGTGAGGAAATGCAACAGTACCGCTATTGCAACTGCGCATTCGAGGAGCGGATATAATGGCCGGTTCAATGAACGTAAGCTAGGTGAAATGAGAGCCAGGACACAAGCATGGCCTAGGCCCTATTACGTCCTTGGGAATTCCGAGCGAGGAATTGAAAGAATTGAAGTAATGCGTCTCCGGATGTAGACCTCGTCCAACTGGTCATAACTTATTTACATTGGTTTGCTGTCCTGAAACATAAGTGTACATAGTCATTAGTATTATTGTATAAACATTGAGTTGGTTAGTTGCTTGGACCTAAGAGAGTGTTGAATGACATGCGATGCCGTTCCCCTTGGGAAGGTTCTATCCTAGGTTTATAGAACCTCGAGGTCTGGCGTCATCCTGAAGCAATAAATTGTTTCGGCTTTAATACACCGTTCTTTGGCTGTGAGCTGGGTCGTTGGAAGTGGTTAGTAGCAATTATGCTAGTATTGTTACGCTTAGTCTTATCTTAGCAATGAGACGTGTCAGTAAATTCTGTTATTGTATTTAGTATTAATTCCGTATTTTAGTCATATCCATTAGTACTGCCTTAGTCGAATTTTGAGTGCCGCCTACATCGTAGGCAACCTGCACTCAGACGTCACTCTGATGGGGGTGCCCCTCCTCCTGGGACCGCATTGACTCTAAGTGCAAGGACTTCAAGGGCCACTTTTGTCAGGTTTGATAGTAACCATGACATGGCTAGTTTGTGAGTACCTATTATGTCTAGTTGTGTTCGTATTAGAGCGTCTAAGTATTCTTAAATATTGATCTCTGGTTCCCCAGATCGATGTTTCTATCAAACGGCGATAGAGGTCTCTCTAGTTGTTGTTAAGCACCAAATCGCAAATAAGAGGGTTGAAATTCTTGCCCTTCTAGTGTATAAATTAAAGCTTTGTAGCTTAATGAATTCCTCTATTGAGTGTAGTTTTAGTTGCTCGTGTAGGAGATAAGCCGGAGCGGCCGATGGGAGTTTCACTATAATTCTATTTATTTTTTTGAAGAGTTTGTAGCCGGTGTAGGTGTGACTGCAGCATAGCTCCAAACTGGTGCTGCATGTGTCATGCCCTTGCACTATTTATGTGTTGTTTCCATGTGAGACCTACGTCCATAGTGAGCCAAATAGGTTCCATTCTGTTCTCTCACCGTTGTATGTCAAGAGCGGTGGAGCAAGCCTAGGTAATCTGTCTTGTACCTTTTGGTAAAAATTATTGACTGGCAGTGTTTATTTTAATTCACCATTTTGTATAGCATGGCTCCAGCTAATTTAGGGCTGCTGTAGCCGTAAGTGTAATATCCTGGGCTGTGTGGACTGCGTTACAAGCACCATATCTCTGGCGTATATGTATTTTTCTGTACGAGTGGGCTCGGGCACGTAATTAATGTATAGATTGAAGAGTATCGGTGCGAGCAAACTTCCTTGTGGAACTCTTTCACTGATACGCCTAAGGGAGGAGGAGGAATCCTCCACCGTTACTTCTAACTGACGTTCGCTAATGTAGCCTTTGATAAGGGCAGTCATAGAGTCAGCAAAGTTATATGACTTGAGCTTGTGAATGAGGTCCGCATGCCATATTATCAATATCAAAGAATATGGCGCCAGTTGACTTATTTGTATTGAATAGTTTAGTAATTCACTTAATTGTAAGAGTCGAAGCGTCGTTGGGTGTTGTGACCTAAATCCAAACTGCTCTGGAACTTGGATGTTGTTCTTCACAATGTGTGAATTTGTTCTTTTTAGAATTTGTTTTTCTAATACCTTCTAGATTGTGCTTAGGGCTAATTGGTCTGTAGTTGGCGGGTAATGATAGGCTTTTCTTTTGTTTCGGGAGCAATATTATTTTTGCCACTTACCATTTTGATGGAAGAGTCAAAACAGAGAACTCTGCTTTGCCCTGAGGAGTTTGTGCTATCGTGTTATTAAGGTTGTTAATTATAGGCAGTACAGTATTGTCCGGCGGATTGGGAAAGTACCGCGCACTTGTGTGACTGTTGGTTGGCCGACAGCCAATGATAGTGGCCGCTTTAAGAAGGACTTTCAAATTAAGTCCAGTGGATTGCCGTTTCTGGGATAATGTTTAGTTTTTCCTTGAAAATACCAGAGCTTTCATGTTTAACTTGATGTATAATTCCAGACACAGACAATTCTCTCTTATCGGAATCTTTGTGGTGGCCGGCTTCTATGATGTGTTCGGCTAGAGCGGACTTTTTAGGCGGATTGTGTTTTAAACTTCTAACGCGCTTTATATGTCGTGTGGCCAATGATTCCCCATCTCTCCCATACTCGTTTTCCCGCAGTCTCATGGTTGTTTATGCACTTCTGGATTAAGCAGAGGGTCACTTTTCATTATATTGTTATTGTTGTTATTAATATTATCATTATTATTATTATTTCATTTGCACAGCCTATTTAACATTTTGCTCAGATCAAGAACCTTTGACTTAAGAAACAGCTGAGGATGTTGTTGCTCGCTGAATTCTAGGGTTTCTTAATGCTGGCTTTATTAGCTTTCTACTATTAAAGTCCGGCCAGCTAGAATTGAACTTTGACACTTGGTGTGTGAGACAGATAGAAGATGTTACTGTGTTGCCACGGATTTGCAAGGCCATATTCAATGCATATAGGCAGTCCGGGCGAGGTATGCGGCAGTATTGACTGTGTCCCTATAGCCGAAGACTAGGTTTTCATTTAACATTTAATTCTTGAAGATGCTATACAGCATGGTATAACCTACTTTCTATCCTTTAAAATACTCAAGAACTAAAATACCTACTTTTGTTATAATAACTATGCGTTTATATCTTAAACAAACCACAATAGTATCCTTATAGTCTTAGGAAACATGGTTTTATGGAGATAAATATGTGTAAACTGTAAACCTTTAAACTTACTGTAGACATCCTTTATGGAAGGGGTTGAGCACCGCAGTCCTCGAAAAAATTCGAGTCATCCGCAGCAGAAGAAATATCGTCATCGGTATCAGTATCTGTATCGCTATTACTGTCTCCCGAGTATATCACCAGTCATCCCCTTGTTCTTGTATGACTCCCTCCTTGTCCAAGGTTTCTTGTGTGATGTTCCAAAGATGACACACTGCCTGCTGTCACTGTCAATTGACACTTCTTCTGTTGTGTGTTCCACCAATTTCTGACAGATGACAGTGTGAAACTGGTATTATGTACCCATGTCCCTTTATACTTTCTCAAATTGTCTCGATAGGGTTAAAGTGGCAGTTATATGGAGGAAGTATCATTACTTTGTGACCACACTCTGCGGCTATTAAATCTATTTTACAATAAAGGTACCGCGCTTGTGGGCCGCAACCAAATGCCAAAGTTCCATTTTAGTCAGTGTTTCACTACACGGAATATCATTCCTTTGTTACCATTTCGTAATTTCTCCCTTTCGGCTGCGTATGGTCGGAGCTTTATTTAGTTGTGTAGAGTGGTAAGATGCATTATACAGTAAAACCTGTCTTCAGCGGAGTTAAACGGGGCTCTCGAACATTTTCGTTAAAGATAGGTTTCCGTTTAATGAAGGTAAGCCTAGGTTATTAACAAAATTAAACCTAAACATCACGCGCATAGAGCAGGTAACGCAGACTTTCAAAATTTTCTAAACTCTGCATTCCGGAACTGGAAAGTTTCGGTTAAAAGGCGTGCTTTGATTTTCGTTGTTCGCGTAAGACAGTTTCCGTTTAACCCTCCGTTGGTCGCTAGTGGCCTGAGAGACCCCTGGCATTATGTAAATGTTATAATTTTCGAACGAACGCACTTATGCAATTGCCTGACTAGGACGTCTAGCATTACACCTTGCGCGATTGTTTGCTGCAGTGATAACCTTGTCTGCTTATTTGTTTAGCTGGAAGAACGACTAATCAGCAGTTACGTGTCGCGCAGGTCCACCAGACCCCGCGCGCCTGCTCTCGTTACATATTGTTGACAGATTTGTTTCTCATTAGCTGTTGTTCAATATTGATTTGCTATTGCAAGGAGCTTGTTACTGCTTCGTCATGAATACGAGTAAAACATACGATCTACAAAATCCGAATGATTTGGAAGAAGTACATCGCATACTTTGCGATGATGATGCCTTTGCCCGTGGATGACAACTTATATGAATCAGATGATTCTGAAGATTAACTCTAAATGAGATCTTTATATTCAGAAACTGACCATGAAGATGAACAGGAAGACGATGAAAGCAGCTTGGTGTGATAACATGTATTTTATAGGTAACATCATATGCTTATCATAGTAATTCTTCTTCCTCTTCGAATTATTATTATTATTATTATTATTATTATTATTATTATTATTATTATTGATAATACATTCTGTTGTAATTTACAGGAAGAGATTGAACAAAATGAAAACAGAACACCTTGGAAAATAACACAGACAAGGGCTCACAATATATTGACCAAACTTCCTGGTGTGGTAGGAGCTGCCAAAAATGCGAAAAAGTAAATTGATTGTTGGAACCTTTTTGTTACCAAAGATATAGTTGATTTGACTGTTGAAAGCTCAAATACTTACATTAGCAGTATGCAGTACAAATTTGATAGTGAAAGAGACAGTAGACCTACAGAGGTAATAGAAATAAAAGCCTTCCTAGGCTTATTGTACCTGGCAGGAAGTTTTGGTGGTGGACGCCAGAATATTCAGGATTTTTGGAGAACCGATGATCTTGGAATTCCTCTATTCCGAATGGCTATGTCCGATAAACGATTCAGTTTTCTAATACGCTGTATTCGCTTTGATGACAAAAACTCAAGACAGGAGCGACGAATATTGGATAAATTGGCTGCTGTTAGAGAAATGTTTACCTTGTTTCTGAACAACTGTCAAAACCATTATTCTCTTGGACAAAATGTCACTGTCGACGAACAGTTGCCGGTATTTCGTGGTCGATGTGATTTCAGACAATATGTACCATCCAAGCCAAACGAGTATGTTATAAGATATTCTGTTTGAGTGATGCAAAACTATTTTATAAAACTAACATGGAGATTTATTGTGGACAGAGGCCGGACGGACCATATTTGCAAACTAACTCGGCAGAGGCTGTAGTGCTGAGACTAACTGAACCAATCTCTGGCACTGGACGAAACGTTACTGCAGATAATTGGTTTACCAGTGTATCGGGGTGAATTAATTATGCAAAAGACAACTTTCTTTCGTCGGTACAGTGCGAAAGAACAAGAAAAGAATTACCCACTAATTACACTTCTCCAAAAGATCGCAGTAAGTACGAAAGCATATTTGGTTTCACAAAAAATGAAACACTTGTTTCATATGTTCCAAAAAAGGGTAGAACAGTAGTTTTGCTCTCAGGACTACATGTTTCATCCACACAGTTATCAGAAGGTGCTGAGAAAAAGGCTGAAATAATCCTGTATTACAACACTAAATTAGGAGTTGATGTAGTAGATAAATTATGTGCTATATACAATGTAGCCAGAACAACGAGAAGGTGGCCCATGGTAATTTTTTACCATATCTTGAACATTGCAGGTATTAATTCTAGGGTTATCTTCCTTGGAAACCAAAATAAATATTCCACAAGCAGGAGTATTTTAAAGCACTATCTTTAGCTTTACTGTTGCAACAGCTACAAAGGAGAGCAACAGCATCAAATCTACCTAGTGATTTGAAAGGCCTTTTGACAGAATATAAACCTGAAGAACCCGGAGTACATGAATTGTCAAATACACCGCTATGCACATGAAAAAGGAAACGATATGAACCCTGCAACAAAGACAAAATGGACAGCAAAGCTAAATATGTATGTGGGAAATGCAACACCCCCCTGTGTTTGAGCAAACATGCTAAAATTATTTGCGATGGTTGCTTAGTTCGGGAAAATACGGGTGAGATAGTAGATGATTCTGAGTAACTGAACATTTGAAATTACAAGTTGTATGTATACCTGAAAATGCTGATGTATTTCTTTATACTTACTGTAATAGAATTTATAATGTATATGTACTCATATTTTAGCTTGTATTTTTATGTTGTAAAATAATACCTACTAATGAAAGCCATGTACGCTTAATCTAAATAAAGGTAAAAATAGGGAAAAAAAGAAAATAAACTAAGGAAAACAAAAATACAAACAATAAAAACAAAAATATAGCGCGGGTCTATTAGGCCCCGCGCGACTAACGGCGTTCTACCAATGCGCACCTGACGGAGTGTTAATAAAGGGAATGTAGCATGTTTTCACCCCAAAATTCATGAGACCATGAAATATTTCCTTTTGAGACAGATTTTCGTTTAACAAGGGGTCCTTTGAAGGCAGGTTTCACTGTATAACACATGAAGGAATTTGGCCCAACATTGTCCAACAATTTATTTTTAAACAATTCTTTAAAGAATTGACCCGCCATCTCCTCATGATAGTTCCCGTTTTTTTTACCTGATCATCAGCATGGAATTCAGAACAAATCGTGCAGAAGTATCAGCACGTATAAAATTGGTTTCCAGCTTCTCCAAGGTTTGTCTTCATGATTCTGTGGAGTGAATCGTCGGTCCAAGTTTATTTTCTTGGATAGTTTACATTCAACCTTTTCTCATGCACCCATACAATGTCTTCTGGACGCTTATCACAGATTTCCTGCAAGAACCTTCATCTGTAAGCAACCACGTCACTTCTTCAATGAGCACTTTTCTGTTGTTTTACTTTTATCCATTAAAGCTAATGTCTTAGTAGGCGAGAAAAGCAGCTGTTTCCACCATTAAACAGACCATCTCTTTTAAAAGAAGCTAGTAATATATTTCTCGTATGATACTCCTTCCTTTTAAAATAACAGTAGATATGATGTTGAATGACATCATTGAAATTATCAAGCGTCGATTTCTGTGCCTTTCGAGGTCTTGATTTTCCTGGAGTCCTTAAACATTACAAGAGATTCATTTAAGTTCTACGGAAATTTTCCCTTGGTTATTTACTTAACTGTTTCCGCAGAAATGGAAGGCGCAGTCGAAACTTTCTCCAACACTTTTTAAGGAAGAATTATAGCACCTCCGTTTGCTCTTTCCCGCTCAAAATATGCTTATAAGTTGTCCACGAGTTCTCGGGCTTGACTGTTAAGGGTTACGCTTAACAAACTTGCCTTTATTCTCACATGATGAAACCATCATATAATAGAAGTATACCAAGGTTTAAACAAATAACTATCCCTACTTCGACACTACAAATAAAAGCTATAGCAATTAAACACTATATATGTAAAGCAAAAATATAGCACTTGAGAATTTCAACAACAAAGTAGTCTTTCAGCGACAACGGGCTAACTGGGAAACCTCTAGTCTACTGCGAGCTTTCGCCATTGTATAATTGTCACGCGGTGGGTGTTGTTATAGAAAAAGTTGACAAACTCCAGATACAGGATTGGTTGGAAGTCACTTGGTTTACAAAACACTTGTTTCTGTCTGACACACGAAGTGTCAGAGTTCAATTCTGGCCGACCGGACTCTAAACGCACTCACATTCACTCCTGTATTCATTTTTCCAGACTGCTTGGGGATGGGGTGGTTCCAGTTAAAGTGAAATTCCCTGCCCCAACAGTAATTGAATCTGGGTCCTCTGGAAGAGAGGACTAGTCTAGGATTACTCTTATACTTTACCGTAGTAGGGATTGCAACTTTTTAATGAAACTATGGCGAGTGTTAACTTGATACTTAATGTAAAATGTTGCTAATCTCTTCTATGATACCCTGGATGAAAGGCAGTCGAACCCACGCGGTATTGTTTTGTTTCCTTCGTTCGAGTGCTTTTTTATGTTCTGCCAGGATCTTATTTCCTTTTCGAAATAACCGTAGCCTCTATTTCTTGTAGGTATTACTTTTCTGCGGATTCTGAGTCAGACAGATGCGTGCAATTCGTTAAAAAACAATTAAACCGTAGTTAGTTTAACTGTTGTTGAGTGATGCGATATGGCATGTATGTATTTGTCCATGTATGCAGCTTTGGCTACACTAAAGGGAACTAACTGTTTTACTCTTACAGTTTCGTGTGATCATAAGAGGTAGTTTTCCCTTTCGTTGCAGCTCCATAGTAAATTGTATGGATGGATGTAAGCTATTCTGCACAAGTATTATCTCCATATCTCAACCAAAGAGCGGGCGGTATTTTACCCACTCGGCCAGAATAAAAAAAAGCTCTGTGGCCTAATGAAGCCACATTATAGGGTGGACGAAACGTTGACAAACCCAAACATCTGGATGAGCCTACAACGGAAGAAATGGACTTAGGAAACTTCAACACCAGCCGTGGAAGCCTACGCAAACATCTCGGAGGATTTTTCACCAAACCTATGTAGAAGGCGTGCTGGACGAAATGGAGGAAATATAAGTGCTTCATGAAGTAGCTTTTTAGGATTTTGTGATTATCCTCACATGTAATTTCGTATACACATGAGCATTAAATTTTGTATGGGATGATGGTTTCAATACAGCGCATTATCTTGTAGAAAAAACCTCTTCTTTGTAGACACACACATACAAACGCCAGGACAGGACTCAAACCCGCAGTCTTCAGTGCCACAAAACATCTAGAACCATGAATCATTATCTAACTCCTCTCTGCTACCCCTAATTTGAAAAAAACTAAACAGGTGATTCCTAAGGTACATTTTCACGTTGGAAAAAAATGCATATTTTTGCACAGAATTTTTTTCAATTTTTTTTCTAATGATGGTATAATAAACTAAAACTATTTACACCATCAAAACTTAAAAATAATTTTTGTAACCATAAAAATTTCATATATTTTTAAAACACTGTAGATTCTATAAAAATATAGATATTTTAGAGTTTAATACAGCACTTTGTTTCTATAAACATGTACAATGATGTGAACCTGAAATATCTCAAGTAAAGTGGCTGTTTAAAAAGTTATGAATTTTTAAATTCAAAATTCCTCTTTTTACCATTTGAATTTTGCTTTGAATGACCACAGAGTTTTTTTTTAATTTATGTTAAGACCACAGTAGTTGGTTCACATCATTTATTGTCTAATAAGCTTCAGAATGTTGTATGAATAAGGTCTGTAGCTTAATATTAAGAGTACTACTTAGTGATTCAAAAACGTAAAAATGTTGAAAATTTTAATTTGGAGAAATACTGAAAAGAAACTTCTATAATGTAATATGCCCAGATAACCTGATTTTTAAGCTAAAATCCTCCTGGTATGTATGCAGGACCCTCAGCTGCAATTTCTGATTCTCACTGAGTTTTTTTCTTCCTCGAAGAAACCTCTTCTTCTGTTTTTGTTCAGGAGTGTAGTGCAGAAGACTGTTGCGCAGTCGTTGCCTATCAGCGTTGATAATGCCTGATGTGCATTTTCCAGGATTTATTACCAATAGCTTGAGGATTTCCAGCTCCACTTTACTACCACAGTTGAAGTGACACACTGCATCCATAACACCTAGTTTCAGGGTAGCAAGTCCCACATATGTGTCTTTTGGGCATCTTTTCCATATTGTGCCATTGAAACACTCATTGTTATTCTGAGTCTTCCCATGTAGGCATTTCGAAAGCATTTCTTTGCTAGTCAGTCTCTCATATACAGGTTTCACAGCCTTGATTATTTCTAATGGAAGGCCAGGTTTATGTTTGTAAGATTGAAGTTTATCATTGGCATTAGCTCATTGAAATGAGTACCAACTTTTCTTACCTTCAGGATATCTTGCATGAAAAGGTAGATTCTTATTTGCAGATAAATGATACAGTGTAGTTCAGATTGTCTTATACATCGTTTCACTGCTAGAAGTGTTCTTTCTCAGGACTATTCCAAAATAATTTTGCATCTTATCTATCATTTCACCTGGCAACTTTCCTTTTCCACCCAGATCCTTTCCTAATGCAAGTTTTCGAAGTGCTGTTCCTAATCTTTTTGGATAATGGCCTATGCATTAAAGTTTTGATATGGATTGCATTCCGTTACAGCTTTATAGCTCTAGGAATCTCCACTGCCAAGAAACCCTACATATTGAAGGCCAAATTAGTAAAAACCTTGCAAATATCACTTACAATTTAGTGCCACGCCCACTTTTGCTCAGACTAGCAGTGCAGGTTGGTACTAATTGTTAACCCTCCGTCAGGCGCTCGCTTTGGTAGAACGCCGTTAGTCGCGCGGGGCCTAGTAGACCGGCGCTATATTTTTGTTGTTATTGTTTGTATTTTTGTTTTCTTTCGTTTAATTTCTTTTTTTCTCTGTTTTTACGTTTATTTAGATTAAGCGTACAAGGTTTTCATTAGTAAGTATTATCTTACAACATAAAAAATACAAGCTAAAATATGAGTACATATACGTTATAAATTGTATTACAGTAAGTATAAAGAAATACATTGCCATTTCCAGGTATACATACAACATGTAATTTCAAATGTTCAGTTACTCAGAATCATCTACTATTTCACCCGTGTTTTCCCCGACTAAGCAACTATCGCAAATGATTTCAGCATGTTTGCTCAAACAAGGGGGGTGTTGCACTTCCCACATACATATTTAGTTTTGCTGTCCATTTTGTCTTTGTTGCAGGGTTCACATCGTTTCCTTTTCAATGTGCATAGCGGTGAATTTGACAATTCACCTACGCCGGGTTCTTCAGGTTTATATTTTGCCAAAAGGCCTTTCAAATCACCGGGTAGATTTGATGCTGTTGCTCTCCTTTGTAGCTGTTGCAACAGTAAAGCTAAAGATAGTGATTTCAAATACTCCTGCCTTCTGGAATATTTATTTTGGTTTCCAAGGAAGATAACCCTAGAATTAATACCTGCAATGTTCAAGACATGGTAAAACATTACCATGGGCCACCTTCTCGTTGTTCTGGCTACATTTCAGGCTTTTTCTCAGCACCTTCTGATGACTTTCTGGATGAAACATGTAGACTTGAGAGCAAAACTGCTGTTTTACCCTTTTTGGAACATATGAAACCAGCGTTTCATTTTTTGTGAAGCCAAATACGCTTTTGTACTGACTGCGATCTTTTGGAGAAGTGAAATTAGTGCGTAATTCTCTTTTTTTGTTCTTTCGCACTGTACCAACGAAAGAAAGCTATCTTTTGCGCAATTCATTCATCAGCGATATACTGGTAAACCAATTACCCGCAGTAACGTTTCGTCCACTGCCAGAGATTGGTTCAGTTAGTCTCAGCACTACAGCCTCTGCCGAGTTAGTTTGCAAATACGGTCCATCCGGCTGCTCTCCACAATAAATCTCCATGTTAGTTGCAGTTTTGCATCACTCAAACAGAATATCCTTATACCATACTTGTTTGGCTTGGATGGTATATATTGTCTAAAACCACGTCGACCACAAAATGCCGGCAGCTGTTCGTCGACAGTGACATTTTGTCCAAGAGAATAATGGTTTTGACAGTTGTTCAGAAACAAGGTAAACATTTCTCTAACAGCAGCCAATTTATCCAATCTTCGTCGCTCCAGTCTTGAGCTTTTGTCATCAAAGCGAATACAGCGTATTAGAAAACTAAATCGTTTTTCGGACATAGCCATTCGGAATAGAGGAATTCCAAGATCATCGGTTCTCCAAAAATCGTGAATATTCTGGCGTCCTGCCAGGTACAATAAACCTAGGATAGCTTTTATTTCTATTACATCTGTAGATCTGCTGTCTCTTTCACCATCAAAGTTGTGCTGCACACTGCTAATGTAAGTATTTGAACTTTCAACAATCAAATCAACTATATCTTCGGTAACAAAAAGGTTCCAACAGTCAATTTCCGTTTTCGCATTTTTGGCAGCTACTACCACACCAGGAAGTTTCGTCAATATATTGTGAACCCTTGTCTGTGTTATTTTTCAAGGTGTTTTTTTCTCCATTTTGTTCCATCTCTTCCTGTAAATAACAACAGAATGTATTGTCAATAATAACAACAATAATAATAATAAGAAGAATTACTATGATAAGTATATGATGTTACCTATAAAATACATGTTATCACACAAGTTGCTTTCATCGTCTTCCTCTTCACCTTCATGGTCAGTTTCTGAATCAAAAGATCTCATTTCGAGTTTATCTTCTGAATCAGAATCATCTTATTCATATAAGTTGTCATCCACAGGCAAGGCATCATCATCGCAAAGTAGACGATGTACTGCTTCCAAATCAATCGGATTTTGTAGATCGTATCTTTTACTCGTATTCATGACGAAGCAGTAACAAGCTGCTTGCAATAGCAAATCAATATTGCACAAAAGCTAATGAGAAACAAATCTGTCAACAATATGTAACGAGAGCAGGAACGCGGCGCCTGGTTGACTTGTGCGACACGTAACTGCTGATTGGTCATTCTTCCAGCCAAACAAATAAACAGATAAGGTTATCGCTGCAGCAAATAATCGCGCAAGGTGTAATGTTAGATGTCCTAGTCAGGCAATTGCATAGGTGAATTCGTTCGAAAATTATAACATTTATATAATGCCAGGGGTCTCTCAGGCCCATAGCGACTAACGGAGGGTTAAATTAAACTCACTTATGGTAAGAATTGGCATACAAACTATACATTTGTGAAAACTAGAAATTCAGGGGTATTATATGACGTGAAAAACAAATAATTGGACATTTTTAAAAAAAATCGCAATTCCCAACGTAAAAATATACCTTAAGTGGTGTTATCTTACAATTTTACTAAATAAGCTTCATTAAAAGATCCAATACATGCTAAGAGAACGTAGGCTTTCACGGCCGGAGTCAGTATAACTGGAAGTTATTTCCGTGCTGTTTTGCCGTGGTCTGCTGGAGATCGATGTTCCAGACGTTTCGTCTACAGCTACGGTAGACATCTTCAGTGGCCCTGTCGAAGTCTTCTAGGAGAAGGTTGCGTTGTGTCTGAAATTCCGCGTTTTTTTCGTTTGTAGGGCGGCCCCACAGCCGGCGCTCCCGGTGACGATCATCCTCAGAGGCTACATCGTCTCCCCATGTACATGCTGTTAGTATCTAAACATGCAGGCTAAAGGGGTGCTTTGTTAGTAGTTGTGTGCAAAAGAGTGGTACAGGGGTGGTGAGGAAGGTGGTCAGGTTCCGCGGAAGCACCCCGGTTAGTATCGGTTAGTTCTAATCAAGCTAGCATGCCGGGTATGCAAGCATCTTGTTGTGGTTTCCCGGCGCCAGCCATGAGAAGTCCTGACTGGCGCCCAGGGGGTTAGTGCGTGCAGTTGGTGTTAGTGGTAAGAGATGCGTGTAGAGCTACGGCTTATGTCTAAATGAGATGGCGCGAGTGTGTTAAGATTGCGGTGTACGGAATGGATGATATGGCATGCACTTACCTCGGTCGCCGTAGTGTGGGTCCGGAGTTCCGTGATCCGGTTGGCCGCGTGGTCCTGCTTCGTTGTTCGTGGAATTTCTTGTGAGTATTGGCGGGAATTTGCTGCAGCTGAAGGGTGGTCGTTTGTGTGCTACTGGAACTGAAGGCACTATTATTGGCAATGTGTTATCAATGGTAGTTTCACCGGATTAAGCGGTTTAGGAATTCGCGGACTTCTTCGGCTGCAGTTTCATCGGATATGGAGCGGTCAAAATGTGAGAGCGGACGCTTCTGCTTGTTAATTGTGGTTTCGTATGTGCCTAGTGTTTGGATTAGGCGATTTGTGTTTTTGGGGCAGTTGCGTACAGATCGGCCGCCAGTTTTTTGATAAACTGCTCTACAGTGTGCATTTTAAGTTTCGGGTGGAGGCGTTTTGAGAGTGCAGGTTTGGGAACTTTGGCATTTATGCGCAGGATTTTGTTTTGGAGAGACTGAAGCGTGTTAATGTGACTTTTGGCTGCATACCCCAGACGGGGGCAGTGTATGTGAAAATTGGGCGGAGTAGCGTCTTGTGCTGCTATATTTATACTGAGACGGCTCTCCGCTGATTGGTCCGGGTGCCGGTCGGCTGGTAGAAAGGGCCCCAGCTGCCTCAAAGGTTGCTCCCTTCCGATTGACTCGCTTTGTTTTCTCGTGTTATATGGCGTTTCTTGCCTTGAATGAGTGGTTGCCAGATATTATTGAGCTTTAGAGCCTCTTCTTTCTTATTAAAATTATTCGGATGCTTATATATTTCGATAGCTTCACGCAGTAGTCGGGCATGGTAACGTGTCATGGATGAAAGAATATTGGTGTCCTGGAACTTAATTTTTGGCGACTGCGGACTTTTTCTTTTTGGCCCAAGCGGCAGTTTCTTTTGTGTTCGGTGAGTCTGGTGTTGACACTGCGCTGTGTGGTTCCAATATAAACCGACCCGCAAGAACACGGAATACGGCATACACCAGCTGATGACAGAGGTTCCCGAGGATCTTTAGTTGAGCGTAGTAAATTATATAATTGTTTGGTGGGCATGAAAATATTCTTATAGTATGTGATCAATGCGGTCAGTGACATTTTTGAAGTATGGCGGAAATACCGTGCCCTTGTTTTTCGGTTGATCTGCCTTCTGAGCGGCAGCATGAAGTCTGGCGGGGCGGCGAGCTCTTTTTACTTCTCGGGTTGAATAACTATTTGATAATAATGTTCGCTCCAGATGACAAAGTTCTTGTTGCAACAATTGTGGTTCACAAATGCAAGAAGCACGATTTACGAGAGTTTTGATTATGGCCCGTTTTTTGTCTGGGATGATGGTTTGAGTCTTTGTTCAGATAGCGATCAGTGTTAGTGGCTTGCGGTAGAAAGTGTGCTCAAGTGTTTCGTCTGCTTTTCTGCTGACCAAAACGTCTAGGAATGCCAGCTGTCCACACTTTTCTTCCTCCATGGTAAACTGGTTGCGGGGATTGATGTTGCAGATGTGTAGGAGGAAGTCCTGAAGGGCTTCCTTTCTGTGGGGACATATAACGCAGGTGTCATCCACGTAGCGGAACCAGACTGTAAGTTTAAGTGCAGCTGTATCTAGGGCTGTAGACTCAAAGGATATCATGAAAAATTTGGCAACCACTGGGCTCAGAGGGCTTCCCATGGCCACACCGTCTATTTGTTCGTAGAACGTATAGTTCCACTGAAAGTATGCCGTTGTGAGAACATGTTGAAGGATTGCAATTATGTCGTCTGGAAAGATGTGTTTCTACTGTGTGAGTGCCGCTTGTATTGAACCATGGTGAAGAGTGAGACGACGTCGAAGCTGACAAGAAGGTGGTTAGGCTGTAAGGTGCCATTACTGCGGGGCAGGGTGTCTCACAGAAAACTGCACTGCCGACGTCACCGCTTCTGCGCCACCTGCTCCGGGCATATGCACTTCACAGGGCAGGCTCATTTCCTCAGTACCCCCGGAGCCAACAACCAACTGGATCACCCATACTGACAACGTCCATTCAACTCCGCCGACGTCGACGTCGCCTCGTGGAAGGGTGAAGCTTCAACCACCAGCTCCTGGCTGTACAACACAACCTGATCTGCAAGCCACTCTGTCTGTAATGCAGGCAACGCTCCAGTTCTTCACCTCTCCCTTGGCTGAGTTACGCTGTGCAACCAACACGCGCCTTGCGGCAGTGGAGGCTAAGCAGCGGACCTCGGCCAGAACAATTAGCGCCCTCTCAAGGCAGATCGCGAACCTCCACGGCGATGACGGGATCCTCTCATCGGTCCTGCGCAAGCTGGAACGCATCGAGTGTCATCCTGTCTAACCAGACGACACCGAAGATGGAAGCTACGACTGGCCCACGCGATTTGGAGCCCTTGAGGCTTCAGTTGCGGGGCTTTGAGAACTCCAGACCGAAGCCAACAACTACATCTCCAATTCCACAGAAGAACTACAGGACACTTTGAAGAGTGCAGAGTTCCATGGCCACATCACCGGACTCACCATCACAATAAGAAGAATGGTCAAAGAAGAACCCCGCTTCTCTAGGGACCTTCACCAACCAGACACCGAACCACCGGACTGGCCGGACGCAGCACCTAGAGGCCGAGTTAGGCACCCTAAGAACTACTAACAACATCACACTCCACTCATGCTGGGCCTCGTCCAACTTGCCTACCGCCACACTATCCCTTTCATAATTTTCCTTCACAACTCACCTTCGAATTCCCAAGGGCGAAAGCAGGGTCTCGGTCATGCTTGCGTCCTGGCACCTTACTTTCACCTGGCCTAGGCCTTCGTGGCCGGCCAATACATCCTCACCATTGAATACGCTGGTGCAACAGCGGTACAGCCGCACTATCACCCATGAATTCCTCTTTTTCCTTCTTCCATTTTCCTTCCGGTGGAGTTTTTAGTGGATATGCCAACTATTGGTGAGTCCCATACTCTCAGCCCCTACTCCCATCGGGACTGGCGTTAGTGATTAAATCATTTTCTCCTCCACTCGAAAAAAGCTGGCACTTCTGACGCAACGTAACCTTCTCCTAGAAGACTTCGACAGATCTCAGCCACTGAAGACCTCTTACCGTAGTTGTAGAAGAAATGTCTGGAATATTTATCTCCAGCAGACCACGGCAAAACAGCCCGGAAATAACTTCCAGTTATACTAATACATGGTGTTAATATACCTATGAGAAATAATTAAATGTACGTTTTAAGGCTTACGGTATGTGAAAAGCTACTGATCCCACAGGTTGGTACGAGAGGAATGATATTTAAAATTATATAATAATAATAACAACAACAGCTATTGTTGCACCTTTTCTGATGAGCCTTTAAATTGCTCAGCGCGGTGTCAAGGAGGGTAATACGCTTACAACGTGCTCTTTGGTTCACCTCCCGCTGGGGGAAGTCGGCTATCTGTGGTGATGGGGTAGGGTTCTATGGAAAACAGCCTCTACGGTTATTAGTGATATAACATCGTCTAATATATTACCACACACCAAAAATAAAAGAGTTAGGAGGTATGTCCCAAAGAAATCTGTAGTTCTATAACTAAATAAATAAAAAGGCAACAACTTAAGAACATGTAGCTAAAAGTCAGGCGAAGTAACGGAAGATTAGGGTTACTCAGAACGGAAAGAAGCGCCAAGGAATTATGTTATGCTGGAAAACAAAGAAGGAAAAGATGGATAACATGGAGCAGATTATACACGGCGGCACATGCCAGTGCAACGAATAACACACAATACACGTTTTACTGGATATTGCGAGTCAGCCAGCACTGGAATAATTTTGGTAGCAAAGACAAAGAGAAACGGAACTGAAGTAAAAGCTGGCACTGGATTAGAAGATGTTACATCGTGAAAGGCCCATTACTGTCAGCACAAAGAGGTGCAGGGTCAGAAAATAGCATATGTCTGTGATAAACGGCAGTCCTGGAGACACAATTTGGCTAAAATCGCTTCCTCGTAACGAGAGGCATGCAAGGAAATACTTCGGGGATGTGAACAGTCTTAACGTCCTTTGGCCTTTGTTACATAGAATACCAGCCCACTCATGCAATTGTGCGATAGAACATGATGTGAAACACTGCCAGATCTATCAGAAGTAAGGCAAGCGCTAAAACACTTGGGGAATGAAATTGCAGCCATGTCAGCGGCATCAGAACCTTATTCTCAGGAACCCATAAGAGACAGGCTGATGTCAGCAACAGCGAGCGAGTAAAGACAATCTTGGATGCACTGTACCGGAGTATGGCATTCGTATATAGACGAAGATTTTGGAGTGCACTGAACAAAAGCTATGCAAATAACACACCAATGCATATCTTTCCGCTGAATATACTAAAACGCTTGGAGAATACTAAAATAATCAGAGGTTAAAATCGAGCACTGTTTTAGGAGCAGAGATCTAGAACTCTGTTGGTCAGTAATAAAAGCACAGCCTACTCCCCGAACATTCTTTGAGCCATCAGTATAAAGAAATTGGCAGTCGAACTGTTCTCTAAACGAATAACCAAATGATAGTGACGAGCTTCTGCGTAGACTTCAACCAGATCGAAGCTGGAGCAATGGAGGAAAACGAGTTTATGCTTAGATAAATGTCGGCGTCAAAGTGACGTCCAAGAGCCGAAGGGGCAAACCAAAACGAATACCTGTATGGAGTAACTTTAGAAAGCTTATTGCATACTGACGGTCCAATGAATCGTTAAAAAAGAGGAATGTCCGAACAGGTTGGAGAGTCTGTTGCGTAAATACACGGAACGTCGCGGCGATAAGACAGTGGAAGTTATGTAGCTTCCATTCACAAGTTGATAACATGACTCGTGGAAAAGGAGCCGATGCTCAGCCTAATACCCATGTCTGAAGCTTCTTGAAATGGAATGCGGCGCCCTAGATTGCACAATGCACCCATAATAAAGTTTTAGTCCACCTGCGAGCGGTACAGTCTTAAAAGAACCGTCCGATCAGCTCCCAGGATTCGCTAAACCGCCCAAACAATTAAGAAAACGTTCAGACTTTGTTTTTTTGATAGAATATGTGAGAAGATCAACTAAACTTTCTGTCAAAAATGAATCTTAGAAATTTTATCTCATCTATGAATATAGGAAAATATGCCCGAGATATACAGAAAGCGAAGGGAATATCTTCCGTCTCCAGAAATACTTGCAGATGATTTTCTAGCGGATAATTTAAAGCCGTTTTCGATACTCTGCTTTTCGCCGGTAACGATAGTTAATTACGAAATCATCTAAGACGAATGAAGAACAAATACCAGTTTTAACACCGTCCAGGATAGGATTTGACGGGAAAAGCGAAGAGAGTGACGCTGATTACCCACCCTACGCCATTCCGTTTGAGTAAAAACAAGGAATAAAATCGAACTCACTCGTACCCGAAATACACTATTCCTCTGAACTATCAAAGAAAGGCCAGAAGTCAACCACGTATGGAGGGCACGGAAAATACCTGCCGTCCAGCAAGTATCATTGGCTTACTAGAGGTCGAAATATGCAGCAACTCAGAAATACGTCATTAATATACGTGGATAATGAAATTAACAGTTCGAGTATAAAATGGTAGCAATAAAAATCACACTGGATGTTCAACAATAGTCTCTTGAGACACAGCCAGCATATCAAACCTCGATCATTCGTTCTATCTTTTTGGCAAATGCAAGTGATGATGGAGCTCGGCGGATAACTGAAAGGTAGATCTCAATCCTTCTCAGGTTTTAATATGATGGTGGCCTCGCGCCAAAATGCGTATAAAATTATACACCTCCAAAATAAAGGCTTTTTGATGGAAGGGAGGTGCTGCACCATTAAGACAAGAATACCACCAGGTCTAGAAGCAGAGTGTCCAGAGCAGTATTGATCCAGCTCCTACGTGCTGAAAGACGCATTGTAACACTCGAGATTAAAATATTTGAAAGACAGCTAATACGATTCAACCCCGTTCTTAACGGAGAGAAAAGCCAGTGCTTGAAACAAGGGCAAGACAATTTACCGGATTATCGGCAATATCAATTGAATTCACGTTGGTGTGATTATTTATCTTAATGCTGGGTATTTTGGACTCTGTGATACTTTGTCAGCTACACCGAAGCTTATCCCATACCATAGACGAAATGTGAAGCGATAAATGATTACAAAACGGCACGATTTGCCTTCTTGCTGATCTGAATGATGCGTCCAGCTCTGGCACGCAGTCGTTTATAAGTAACAGATTTTAATGGCTTCGTCGGTCCACGTAAATGTCATGAGATGAGGATTACCGCGGCAGCGAGAAGGTTGATAGCATTAAAGCAGTCAAATCATTTGGCTAACATCTTCGAAAAAATGGTCTGCGAAAACGGCTAGGCTGGAGTAAAGATTCCAGTTCACCTTTTCCAAATGCCGTGGGTACACGTGGCGTTGAGGCGCAGTGAGAAAGCAAGCTGATGTCGCAAGGGAAATGACCGCAGGAGTAATTTTCATAATCAACGTCCCATTGAATACGATGCGCAGCTGTGCAGAGCAGACGGATAAATCCAAGCGTGAGAGTGTTATGGAAGAATCGAAACAAAGTTGGGTTCAAGATAGTTTAAAATAGCAACGTGGTCCATTGTAAAGAAGTTGTTAAGATGCGTACCCTCGCGCAAGCTCTAGAGAACCCCAAATTGATTGGTGGGCATTAAAATCTCCTAACTGAAGACATGCTGCTTAGATCTGGCACATGACATGTACTATATCCCAGTGGCGAAGGGAGATTAAGTGGCTAAACATACCCCGGTGCAAGATCACAGCATACTGGAATATGTCAAATAATAACCATAATGTAGTAAGAACACAATAAGGGCTGAATCCCCACCTGTGCCAATGAATACCAGTACATTCTATGTCAACCTGCCCATTAATGAGAGAATAACAATTTTATATATTAGGAAGGCTAAAACTTACTTCTTATTGCTGTGAGGAGATTTGTATCTGATTTAATCTTGATTCGTGGACTACTTGGAGTGAAGGCTTCATGTATGTTAAGCTATTGTAATAACAAGTTAATTTGTTGTGGTAAATGGTGTGAAAACACCCTGCCGTGCACACCTAATCCATGGAACCTCCTGGGATTCACACATTCGAGGAGGGTAGGGCGACGAATTTTTCCTATCCCATGTGACGGTGGAACCTTCAATAAATCCTTCGGGGACTACTATTTCTTAAATTTCCTCTTCAAGTGAAGCTTGGATAGCAACCCTGTTTGGCGTGGATGCAGTGACTGAATGGTTGGCTTTAGAAGACTTAGTGCTGCCACTTGATGTAGATGATTTGATGCTTGGAAACAGTAGCCGTAGTCTATATCTGCATGGCGATATCTCTTTGCAGTACTGGCACAGCAACAACTAAAAATGGTGCACTGAAGTAACCTTTTGCTTGGCAAGATATCCGCAAAGCTCTTCGTTTAACATTTCAAGGAGATGGGTAGTGATGATGCCACTTTGAAGAATTCAGTCTGTGGTATTTATCGACACAGATAGAGTAGCCATGGAGAACAGTGACCAGCAATAAGTCTTGGTTTGCTCATCTGTGGTACTCTCCACCAAAAGAGAACCATTCTGCAAATGCATGCCGGAATTTACATCTCCAGCGATTCGGCGAATTCTCTTTTGTATAATAAAGAAGTTCATCTTTAGAAAGTAGTGTAATTATTGATTACCAACCAAATGAAGATGATGTTACTTCCTTATCAAGATTCATCTTTGCTTATTGGAAGTGTTGGAGTAAGATATCTTTGTCAGGACAAATATATCTTGATGATGGGCAAAATCCTAAACCATTGCAACCATCTCCAATCTCGGGTCAAGCTTTCTGGGTGTTATGCCAGCTTGGGTGAGTGGCATATCAATAACAGTGTTACATCAAGGGTGTAATGATAGAGGGACCTAATCACCATCATTAGTTATAAGTTTTTACAATGGTCCCTCTGTGGGACTTAATTAAACAGAGGGTACAAATATAGGACTACGTGATGACCCAGTTGCTGAGTATGACGCTATTACCCAGTAATTGAGTGTACACTAATGCAAGATTGCATACATCCACATTAGAATCAGGAAAGCAAAGGAAAATGAATTGAAAAAGTCGGTTAAACACATGATTTGGACCAACGTGTGGGTGTCCCACATGCAAGGAAGACTGGTAAGTGAAGAATAATGGAAGGTTGCCCATGAATGACATGGGCAAGAAAAGACAAGAAAAGAGGACAAGAGTTGAAATAGGAAAGGAAATGGTATATAACATACAAGAACCTTCATTGTTATCCCCGGTCACTATGAGGAAGAACCCACCTTGTACAGTGAATTAGGCTACGTGGGATTATTTTGTACTGTTTTCTCTTTGGCTAAAGAAAGTTAAAAACAAAAGAGTGTGTTAAACAAAAGAAAAAATGAAAGAACACTGTAGATTCGTGCAAAATTATTTACTCAGAACTGAGGTTTAGTGTCACTAATATCTAATTTCACTCTCTGAATTAAAAATGCTCAACAAAGAGACTGCAAGTTATACAGGGTAGGCTTGATGTCCACCGACAGACTTCAGGGGGTGATTCCTGACTGGAAATGGAGCACAAAATTTCATATGTATAGTTTCCACGGTAGATGGCACTGATGAAGGACATCAAACAAAGAGCCCGGGCACACAGTACTTGGCCTGAATCCCATCCATATCACAACAGATGTTCAAAGTGGCCTTCATGGGTTGCCTCACTCATTTGAATGTTCTGGGCTGTGCCTGAATATTGTCACAGGCTACATGGACATGCTATTGAAGAGTCTGAACATCAGGAACAGGCTCACCATACACAAAGCTTTTCAAATGCCCCCAAAGTAAAATTCCAGGAGGTTTAAGTCTGGTGATCAAGGAGGCCATGCAACAGGGCCTCCACATCTGAGGTGTTGGCAAACATATGTGGAAGTGTGCTGGTGCTCCATCATGCTGCAGCCACATTGCCTGTCGTATTGCCAAAGGCACGTTCTCCAGCAATGGAGGCAGATTATTTTGCAGGAAGTCCAGTTACATATCTCTGTTCAGGTGTTGTGGAAGAAGAACTGTTCCAAGGAGGTGGTTGCCAATAATCCCTACCCTGACATTGTTACTGAATCACTGCTGATGAGATAGTTCAATCATTCTGTGAGGATTTTCTGTAGCCCACAGATGATGATTATGCAGGTTAATGATGCAAACTCTACCTTCATCGGGAAGATGATTGAAGACAGAAATACCATAATGGTTGCAAAAACTAGTGACAGAACCTTTCCCATGAAGGAAAATCCACCTGTGATAATCCTTGCACATTTTGGAGGTGATAGTGGTTAACATGTGCGATACAGATAACCGTACCATGGTTTACTCCATGTTGGCAGACCAATTGCCTGGATCTTGTACCAGGGTTGTTCTCAATATCATGGAGAACATGTTCTTCCACATCTGGTGTATGCACAGTCTGTGGCCGCCCTGAACATTCATCTGTCTCAAAGGACCCATGATCATACAAATGCCAAAAATGGCTCCAAATGTTGTGTGATGTGGGTGATGCTATCTGCCAGGGTATGTGGCTTTGTACATCTGTGCTGCTTGTTTTCTCCTGCTTGGCCATATACAAACACCATCTCGGCTTGTTCCTGGAACAAATACTGGACTATTGTGCTTCTAAATCACAAGATCTGCAACACACAAAATGCACACTACAAGTTAAGAGAGAACGTCATCAGTGCTATCTACCATGGAAACTATGCATTTATGGACACAAGCTGATATGAACTTTTGTGCTCCATTTTCAGTCAGGAATCACCCACTGAAGTTTGTCGGTGGACTTAAAACTCGCTCTGTATATAAATTACTATTACTATATTGTAAGATGTATTTATTTGTTTTTCAGATCCTGTGAGCATGCACTGGGAGTTCTACAAAAATTTAAAAATGTTAACACAAGGGCATGTATTAAGCAAAGGCTTGCTTCTAAATATGATTCCATATTGCAGTTTTTCTCCAAAGAAATAGGAGCAGTGGAGAACATCTTCTTGGTATGTCATTAGAAATACTGAGTAATCAACCTTCATTTCCTTAAGAGTTGTATGCTTCCTAGCATGGAATAGATGAACATCAGTCAGTTTCACTTTTTGTACCATGTACTTAGAAGGTAGAGGAAGCATTGTATTCCATCTAAGTATTCAATATTGAGATTTCACCAGAAATTAATATTTTAAGCTCCCTGAGTCCAAAACAATATTTAAAGAAAAGTTTCCATGAACAGCAAAATTGAAAAACAAAATATAAAATAAATATCAAAATTTGGTATTTAAGTTCAGTATCTTCCAAAGATGTGAGAGGATACTTTTCAAGAAAATCTGCCAGCCCATACTACCAATTCCATGAAACATTTTTCAAAATTTTTTATTTTCTCAAAAATGGCTCATAATATTTTGGTTAAAGTATCATATATTTAAAATAAACACATGGAAAATAAATGTACATCTTGAATTTTCTGGGAATAGTCAGTGAAGTTCTCTTCAGTTTTAAGGAATTTTGTATAATTGTTAAACCTTAAGAAATAGATAAAACGTACTACACAAAAAAAATTAAGAACTGTTTAAAAGACACAGTTAATTTCAAATAACCTTTCCTACTGCATCAGCCATTTCCAAAAAATCCGTTATTATTAGTCTAAATTCTTTCAATTCCTTTTGTCATTATTGTGTTGTGTCATTTGTGTTGTGACTATTCAGCTCTTTCTGATAATGTCATGGAAAGAGTATGGAACTTCAAGGCAAGCATATCCTGGCATCTGACTATGGATTCGGTTTCCACTATCCCAACCCACCTACAGCAAAATATATAGTGTAACTTTTTCACAAAGGTTTATGTCCATTAACATGACGTAGATACAAAAATAAGTTTTTGTAAGAATAGTAGGTAGAAGTTATATAAAAATAAACTATAGTGGGTAGACAAAGTCATGTGAATGTAATCCCAAAGTTTTAAATTTATATGTAGCCTACCATACCAATGCTCATGTTTCTCTCCAGTTTACATTCAAATTGACAGAAGCTCATAAACTACCCATTTATATTTCCCTGCTGCTCTTAATAAGGTTGTAATGTATAAGTGTGGTTATACATTGCCCCATTGGGACTAATGCCAGTTGCTTATCCAAGCTCATATTTTCTTAAATAATGTGGACTTTTTTACACATAGCTTATTGTTCAAGGAAACAGCGAATTGAAGACTTGTGCTCTGAAAGAATACATGAGCTTGAAAAAATTTGAAAAGTATAAAAATTAAGATTACATATAATTTTAATTTTTTACTTTCTCTACCAAGTACATGGTAGGTAGAGAAGGTATTGCATTAAACCCAAAAATTTAATACTGAGATTTCACCAGAAATACATGTATTGAGGACCCCTTGGATCCAAAAAAGAATGTTCAGAAAAAGATCTGTGTGTGTCTGTGAACAGCATAACTCAAAATGTTGGATAAATATCAAACTTGGTATATGAGCTCAGAATTTTCCAAAGATGCAACACAAGGATTTTCAAGAAAATTGCTCCACTCCAACTACCCTTTAAAAGGAACATTTTTCAAAATGTTTTATTTTGTAAAAGTGGATCTAACGATTTTAATTAAAATACTATACAGTACTACAGATATTTACATAACAAATAAAATGTATATCTTGAATTTTCTGGGAGTAGGCTGTGAATTTTGTATAATCTTGTATAAAAGTTACCTTTTACATTACATTAGGTGATGTTAGTTACATTAAGTGATAGATGAAAATGAACTACACGGTATAGATCTCTTTAAAACACATTATTTATTTTCAATACCTTTTTTGTGGCATAAGACATTCCTTAGATATCTGTTTTTAATGGTTTGAATTGTTCATTACCTGGGTCATTCTTTTAAAGTCTTGTCAATATTCAGCTGTTTCTTGCAATTGCATGGAAATGGTATGGAATTTTAAGGCCAGCGTATAGCATCCAGTTCTTATTTCCTTTGTATCTATAACAAAATGTGTAATGTAGTTATTTCTGTAAAGGTTTATTTGGATTAAAATGTAGTAGATAGAACAATAAGCTTTACTAATAATAGTTTGTATACCCACTAAAAAGTGATAGAGGGTAGAGAAAGTCATATGAAGGTATCACATAAGAACTTTTAATAGCATTTAATGCCTGCTCTTTCTACACATGACATCATAGGCACTGACACTGGTGATAGATGAAATTTATAAGGAAATATTAGAAAAGAAATTTTCCAAGCCTAAGTTTGGAACACTTCCCGTGCCTTAATGACCTTTGTTGGTATGATGTGCAGTCAGCACAATCTTCTATATTAACACGGCATTGGTAAAGTTGATTAGGATTGCACAGCTGGTTGATAATATGTGAGCGCAGGGCCACATAGAACTGACCATTGTCATACCACCTATTTTTATTCATCAATTGCTTTGACACGCTTTTGTAATTTACTGTTTGAAAACATTTTTATCCCAATATCTTTTCTTAAATAATGTAATCAAGGCATTCATTTTCACATTACAGAACACTTATTTAATGTACAATCTAAGTTATTTTTCTCTAGTACAGCGACATTTTCTTAACAATGTCTTTTTCACTGTGTCTGAATTTTTAGTATTGTCCTTCTGGCCTGACATACTATTGCCTTAAAAAATTACAATTATGTGAGAGATTCATCTTCAACTTCCTGTAAACATTTTAGTATTTGTTGCTCTCGATGTTCCATGTTGTAATCAAACTTTTGCTTATCATTGCAGACAACAACACATTAGTGAGTCATTACCTAGGAAATACCGAGGATCAATTGGTAGTGAGTGGACACAATGTAATGTGAACAACAACAGTACAATAAATTACCTGTGTATTCTGAAAAAAAAAATGACAATGAGGCAGTCATATAATATCAAAGTTGGACATGTAGGCCATGTACTCAGTTCATTAACATGTACCACGTCTTCTGCTATCTATAGGAGATTGAAATATTGGAACAACACTCCAGAACTTATACCAAGTTATTCCATTAAGAAGTGCAAGCTATACAGTATCACACTCTATTGGCTTCAATGCTAAGCAATATAACACACTGAAATCAAAAGTGAGCACAGCATTTACACGCTGAGCAATGACGGGTTAATCAGAAAACTGTAGGTGGGAAATGAAATATAAGAAACAGTATGGTTAATTTTTTACCTGCCAAATTCAGTTCCTATCAGAAAGTTTGAGAACTTTAGTGTTTTCCAATGCTGAGACCACATAGCTTTAGAAAATGATTATTTCTGGATTTGTTGTTATTCCATTTGGGAACATTTGCAATTACAATAAACATTTTAGAGAAACTTGTTTTTAACACAAAATTTAATTAATGTATGGAAGTATACAAAAAATGAATTTGTCTACATAAATTGGGTAGAACATAGTTTGAAATTAAATTTAATCATATTTAGAGTAAAATTAAACCTGAACAACTGTACTATGTTACTGAAAATTACATTTATGACATTTAGCAAGTATTAATATTTTCTTGAGTGCATGTTAAACTGCTCGTAACCATTGCAGGCGAGTATTGCTTTCTTTCATTACACATCAGTCTTGTTTGGCTTCATTCAAATAATGACCATCAATTGAGCTGTATATTTTTGCCTTATTTATGATCTAGGGACATAGTACTTCTCTCTTAAACTCCAGATGTTCTTTAGCATTCTTGCCATGTAGCTCATAATGGATTTGCCAAATACTGTCATGTTCAAACCATTTGCAAAGAGATTCCACCACCACTTCTTGCTTCATAGTTACATATCATAGCTTTATAAGAGGTGGTCAAGAACATGTACATGACGCATTTCCATCGTAATTCTTCACAAGGTTTAGCTCTGGAGCATCAATCCTCTTTTTAGACATTATAGAAAATCACTTTCTATTTCTCACTGGCATATGTGTTTGATGGTTTGTAGTCAAGAGTAATTACAACATTATCATTATACCAGCATTTAACTTCAGTACAGTTTGAATTCTTGCTGTGGAGTTTCAAGGATAATTACACATTACCCTTGTGATGGAGAAATACAAGTTCATACCTGAAAGCTTAGATGTTTGATGATTCCACAGGTTGGAAGCCAAAGAGAAGCTAATTTGATATTTCAAGAAGTGTTAGGAGGAATTGAGTATAAATACATATGTAAACAGGATGGGAATTAAGCTTGGGGGAGAGGGATTCTTTTTTAATGTTAAAAGTCATAATCATACAGGTATGGTGATGAAGAATATGATAATGCAACTTGTGTGATCTCTTTCATAAGCCCGCTCGTAGGCTCTTAGAGGTCTTTGTGTCACTTATCCTGGGCATTAATCAAGTCTGATGATGTGGATAAAATGGACCATGTCCTTTTTATAACCTCAGGTTCCAAGAAAGAGGACACTAGGAATACATATCCATGCATAGCAAATCCTTCACATTCACACAGTATGTGCTGTAAGGTTTCAAATTCACTTCCACATCTCCTGCATAAAGGGTTTTGAGTAAGTCCCATTATTTAATTCACAATAAAATTGCTTTGGTGGACTTTGTGACAGTGATGTGTCTATAATTAGTAATTATTGAGTCAATTGTAACACTACATCACTTACTTGTTTTTATAACGAATACATGTTTCAGGAGCTAATTGCTCCCATCCTCAGTTCCCTGTCGACTGCCCGCATCCTTCATCTTGGTTGTAAGCTTGATCTCTGGTAGCAGTTGGAAGAACTTCTTCAAAAGTAAGTCTCGTGGTGGGGTTTCAAAATTATAAGTGCTGTTTCTGTTCTTCCAAATATAAATGTTTTCCCAAGTTGTAAGTTCTGCTTTTCCTGAAATGTGTTTTAGTATTTTTGGGTTTCTGTCTGTGATGTGTTTGTCTCTCCAAAAGTGCCAAGCTACTGCTGATTTATCTTCCTGTTTTTGCTTTATGTAACTGAAGTGTTCTTTTATTCTTGTTTTTTTATTTCTTTTGGTTTGCCCAATGTATATTTTTTCGCAGTCATTGCAGCTGATCTGGTATATTCCTGGTTTGTTCTCCTGTGGGATGTCATCTTTTAGTTTGGAGTTTAGTAGGTTTTTTTATGGTGTAATTGTTTTTTGGGGCCAAAGAGATGTTGTGTTGCTTGAAGATTCTCTGGAATTGGTAGAAAGTGTTGGGTGGTATGTAAATAGATAAAGATAAATTCCTCTTTGTTTTTGAAATGCTGTTAACACTTTGACAGAAGGGACACCAGGAATTGAATTGATAAGCTGAGTCTCTAGTGGATATTAGAAGTTTCTTTAAATTGCACATTTACCACACACCATAAAAATGTTGCATAACTGACAAGCAGTTATTCAGACTTTAAGTGAAGTTAATTATCCATTCTGCAGATACATGAGCCAAAGCTTCCATTCTGCAGCACACAACCTAAAGCTTAAGAAATATGGCATCATTTACATATAGACACTATAATACCATATAAGATTTAAACTTTTTTCTCCTGTGAAAGTTGGTCCTTCTTCACATAATATGAAATCCCAAAATATTCCATGTCTTTTATTCTAAAAATATATTAGTCACTTATTTTTAATTAAGGCAGATATTGCTTTAACTATTTAACAAAAATAATTTTTATTTCCTGGCCCGTAAAGATCCATTTTGCATTAATGGTTGACTAGATTAAGTATCTTCAAGGCTATCTTGGCTCAGTTGTAAAGTATGTATTAGTAGTGTAAATACGTTCAGTTTTAAAACCTCTAACATATTGCTCAACCAGCAAGAAAGATGTAAATGAGAACTAAAGTATGAGCATATAGATACACTAACATTACTCACAGAAATAAACTTGAATCATTTAACTTTTGGGAGATACTAAAAGCTAAGGGTATTGGAACCTATCTATTATGCATGTTATATGGTGTACTGTGCTCCTGTCTTTGATGAGGCATGTAGTATTGAGGCAATATAAAACCTCTTGGACATATAATTTCATTGCGAGGCTGTAAAAGTATGTTTGAAAATGAGAAACACTTTTTGTTTTATTTTTAAAACTATTTTTCTTTTCTCCTTCTTAGTCACAGACTTTTCTGAAAAGTATGTAGTTCTAGTAATAAATTGCCATACACAATTAAACCTGTCCAGAAGAAGTCCTTGCTCCATATCAATAGCAATATTATCATGTTTAGCATCCTCAATTAGCCTACATCTTTACTAAGTAATAGAGAAATCAAGGTACATTGTTTCACAGAATTGAAGGTATTGCCAATATTAAAGTATATAGGTATGTATACAGAACTATTACAGAACTACAGTCTTGCAATACTGCTTCATTTTGAGATATATGTATATTACTTATTAACTTTGATGAAACAACAGACTCTTGATAGTCCATAGCAATGGAGGGGAAGTTACTACAGATAAAGCAAATCAATAGTTAATCCAAATAGGATCATAATCTCTATGTTATGTAGGTACTAATGGGAGATACATTCATATACAGGCTGGAAGGTGACCTATGATCATAGTTTTAAAGTATGAAAGAACATGTTGTTTTTAGTGTTTTTCCTTAGAAATATTTTTTCATAATGCTTTCCATTCTTGAGATAATTGCTATTTTATTTTCCACAATATTGCAAATCAGCAAATTCAATACAGATTAACTTTTAATTCTTCAGCTTCAGCTGTTATGACAAGAAACAAATAAACCCCTCTGGTAGGTATACAAATAGACAGAAACTACACATGATTGTAATGCAACCTAATCATGCAACAATATCATACAGAGTATGGAACTTAGGAAGCATTTACAATATTATGCAAATTATTAGTAGGAACACTTATTTATAAAGGTGAATAAAAGCTTGAGAAGCCCAAGTTACAAGATTATACTTCCTTTCTTTGTAAACTATAAAACTCTTGAATAATTACAGCAAGCAAGAAAATCACTGAGAACTTGTTTTTAATGCTTAGAGAAATTGTTTAAAATGTACACCCCTCCCCAACACACATGCTTCACAAACGTTTTCTCCAATTCTGCTGCACTCTATGAAGTACATTCAGGTTGTTTTTTATTTCTTCTGCTGCTTGAAGTGTTCTTCTTGCAACGTTTCCAATCAGGCACTTCTATGATGTATATTTGAGTTTTTATATCACCCCAAAGTAAAAATTGATTGGATTTATATTTTATGATCTTGGTGGCTGTCTTATTGGTCCATACTGAGTGATCCAACATTTTACATAGATGTTGTATAGATTGCCACACATGGCTCTCCTTAGATATGTGTGGAGGTATGCCATCATGCAATAGCCATATATCATTTCTGTGGTTGTGGAGGCAAAAACGATGTATGATATAGAAATATGGGGATTAGATGGAGGATGGGAAAGTATAGATGAGGTGCACAGGATGTTTTTTAGAGTAATATCAGAGTTACCGAAGGCAATTGTAAGACAGGTAGCACAATTACAGATTGGCAGGATAGCGACTAAGGGGAAGATAATGGAAAGAGCTTTGAAATTTTGGTTCAGAACTTTAAACCTAGGAAAAAGTAATGTGTTAAAACAATGTATAGAATACCAAGGGAATATTTTAATGAATGATGGATGGGTAAGTAATTTACAGAACATTTTGGAGAAAAATGGGTTATGGGACATGTGAAGAAGGAGAGAAAGTAATGTGAAAAATTTTTGGAAAAAGGCAAGGAAAAGACTGGAAGATATAGAAATACAAATCATGTTCAGTGAGATTGCCAAAAAGAGCTCATTGGTTTGTTATAGGCCAATGAATAATACATGGGGTAGGGAAAAATATGTAGACATAATAAGTAAAGAAGAGAGAGAATATATTGCATGGGTACGAACCAGAGCATGGAGAATAAGACGGCTAAGGCAGGGTATTCCTCAAAACCAATGTCCAATATGTGGTGGTAATGAAGACATTGAACACATATTATTTACATGTCAAGGAACAGAAAATTGAAGAAGGGAATTTTTTTAAAAGAAGTGGTTGAAGGGGGATAAAAATAAGCTTATAATCAAAATTATGTGCAAGGACGCTAGAAGCATTGGACAGTTTTTGTGTAAAGTCAAAAACAAATGGCTTGGGACAGTGGCTAGAGAAAAGTAAGAGGTAGCGTATCTTACTTTGAATGAAAAACTATGGTGAATGTGTAATGGTAAAGTAATCAATAAGTGACAAGTGAAAAACAAGTGGAAATTGCACATGAAACACTGAAACAAGATAATTTATTGACGAGAAATTGTAAAAGGCAAATAAACTGTAGTGATTGTCTACAGAATGAGTGGCCAGGGTCAAAGTTCAGTAGACAATCAAATTATAAATCTCTTAGCACAATAAATAAATACAAATACTGCCAGGGGAGCATCCTCAAGCAGAACTGGTAACTTTTCTTGAAGAAACTGGAGATCGATGGCTCCTGCTAAAACCTGAGGATGAATCCACGGACTGATCGATGTGTTTCCTATGATTCCTACCCAAACATTTATGGAAAATCTGTGCTGAAAGCTGTCTTGTCTTATTGTATGTGTATTTTTGTAAGCCAGATGTGTGCATGATGGTAATTATTTACTCCATTTCATAAACATTGCTTCATCCATTGCAAGAACTTTAAGGGGAAAGTACCCTCCTTGTTGAAGAAATCATTTGGAAAATGCTACTCTTGTTCATTAATCTGCTTCAGGGAGATACTGGAAGCACTGAGTATGATAAGGACATAGCAATATTTCTTTTAAAGTTCTCAAAATAGTCCAATGGGGTAACCAATAGTGTGAGCTATAACATGGCTGATGCTTCTAGAATCTTCTTCCACCAAGTGAAGGATCTGTTCTTCTTGTGCAACATTTCTTTGATCAACTCCTTCAATGTGAGGAGATAACCTTCCTGTATCTAGAACTCTGACAGATGAAAAAAATGTACTATGAGTGGTGCACATCCATTTGGAAATCTTGCTCAATAAATTCTTACCGCAGCTGTTGCATTATGATGTGTTTCACCATAAATGAGTAGCAGTTTAAGATATTCTGCATTATTAAAGAAAGACATTTTTTAACTCATAATCTGCGTTTTGAAAACAAGCCATAAGCACAATAAACAACATCTGAAGCGCATTTCTTTCAATCTTACAGTGTTGTCATGTTGTGTAGTTTCGTGGATAACTTAATAATAATAATAATAATAATAATAATAATAATAATAATAATAATAATAATAATAATAATAATAATAATAATCTTTACTTAATACACAAGTTTTTAAATAGTCAATTACAAATGTTTTATAATTACAAAGACAAAGCTTAATACGATATTTACAATTATTTATTGCAACAGGTAAGTTACTATTGCATGGTTAAGAACCGGAGCATGGAGGCTAAAAGGGCTAAGGCAGGGTATTCCTCAGAACCAATGTCCGATATGTGGTGGTAATGAAGACATTGAACACATAGTATTTAAGTGCCAAGGAACAGAAAATTGGAGAAAAGAATTTTTTAATAAGAAGTGGTTGAAGGGGGATAGAAATACACTTATAATTGAAATGATATGCAAGGATGCTAGAAGCATTGGACAGTTTTTGTGTAAAGTAAAAAATAAATGGCTTTGGACAGTGGGAAGAGAAAAGTAAGACGTAGTGCATCTTACTTTGAATGGAAAACTATAGTGAATGTGTGATGGTTAAGTAATCAATAAATGAAAAGTGAAAAAAAAGTGGAAATGGGACATGAAAAAAAAAAAAAAACTGAAAAAAAAAGAGCAAGATAATTTATTGACAAGAAATTGTAAAATGTAAATAAACTGTAGTGATTGTCTACTGAATAAGTGACCAGGGTCAAAATGCAGTAGACAATCAAATTTGTAAAACTCTTAGCACAATAAAAGTAGCTCTTAGTTCCTCAAATTTTTACAGTGGCTTTTCAGCTAAAAATTTCTTAAGGTTTATTTTAAAGGAGTTTCCCTTTGCTGTTTTTATGTCCTCAAGTAACAATTTAAATAGTCTGGAACCATTTACTATTGCGTCCTTTTCCAGCAATGTTTTGGTATAGCCTTGTTGATATATATCATTTTTACACCTTGTGTTATGCTTGTGAATATCAGATTTCTTTTTTATCACATCTGAATTGATTGTACATAACACTGTCCTGTACACATAAAGTGATACAATTGTGAATACAGAATTTTATTTAAAATAGTTTCCACATGAATGTTTGGAATCTATATTTTACATTATTCTGATGCATTTTTTTTTTTTGCAGAATCAATACTCTTTCCTGTGTACCTTGGCTGCTGACCTCCCCCCTCCCACAACTCAATCCCATATATGAGATGTGGAAATATCATCCCAAAATATATTTTATTCATTAGGCCTAAGTTATGAAATCTAGATAAGTATCTTAAAAGGTATATCCCCTTACTGACTTTTTTGCACACATGTTTAATATGGCTCTCCCAGTTTAGGTGTTCATTGATACTTAATCCTAGAAACGTATTGTTACTACTTCATTAACAATTTCATTACCTACCTGAGCAACTAGTTTTCTAGTTTTTCTGTAAGCTATGTTGAAACTCATTATTTCGGTTTTATGTATGTTACAGTTTAGATTAAGCGTTTCAAAATGCTTCATTATGCAATTTGCATTTACTTTAATTTGCTGTTCAAGTCCAATGATGCTATTTTCTCAACATATAACAATGGTATCATCAGCATATAATAATCATTTAGAGTTTTGCATATTTAGCACTTTATTAATGTGCAATGAAAACAATAGCGGTATTCCTGTGGTATCCCATATCTCAGTTTTCCAATGTCTGATTGATAGTTTTCCCTAGATTTATTACTTTCAAAATAAATATCTGTTTTTTGGATCCTGTCTTTCAGAAAAGTGGATGCTAATTGATTTTCTATGCCCCTAATCCCATAGTACTGCAATTTCTTGAGTAATTTATCATGGTCTATGCAGTCAAATGCCTTTGAAAGGTGTAGAAATATATCTGCAACTTTATTATTAATATCCAATTTGTTGACCACACCTACTATAAATTCTGATATTGCAGTAATATTTAAGTAGTTTTTCCTAAAACCATGTTGAGTTTTCCTTAGAAGGTCCTTTTTTATACGAATTTTTCTAATCTAATAAGTATGATTTTTTCAAAGAGTTTAGCTATGGTTGATGTTAAAGCAATAGGTCTGTAATTTCTTATGTCCATTTTTTTACCATTTTTGAAAATTGGTCATACAGTGCTGGTTTTTAAATATTGTGGGAGTGTTCCATTTGCCAGAGAATAGTTTTTTAGGTGCTCCAAAGGTGTAGTAAGGATGTCCTTACACTTTTTCAGTATTCTTGGAGTTACTCCATCCCACCCACTTGATTGCTTGTTACTGTATGAGTTGATGACATAAATAATTTATTTTATTGATGTAGGATATAAATAAATGGAATATCTGTTATGAGAGACATTATTTGTCTCACTGCATGGCAATTTGATAGGCTGCATTAATTGAGCAACATTTAGAAAATATTTATTAAATACATTGTTTGTTGTCTTTGGACTGATTCCTGCATTACATCCTAAGTTTATTTTAATATTTTCAAATGTATATCTTGGATTTTTAACTTTATTTATTATGTTCCATGCATTTTTAGTTACATTTTTTGGGTCCTCCAACTTGTGTTTGTAATCCAATGCTTTTTGTTCAGCTAAGTAAGTCTGAAAATCCTTTTTGAGTTGTTTATATTTATTCTTATAATGTACCTACCCAGTTGACTTTTAGAATTCAAACACATCTTTCATCATATTTCTAAGATTATTCCATCTGCATTTAATTTTATTTTATGAGTTCTACTTTTGGATTTATTTCTTACAGTTATATGACATGCAACATTGAAATGAAGGTTAAAGACTTTATAGAACTCTTCCCATTTTCTCTCAACACCCTTAGTAGCATATACTGCTGCCCATGTTTCCTGTGCCAGAGAATGTTTTAACTGTCATACTTTCATTGTTTAAATTTCTACATGTCATTCAAACCTGATTGTTTTTTTCAATATTTTGTTTTGAGAAAATTGTATAACTTACTAATAATGATCAGACAAGTACCCATTAATTATGTTTACCTGCACATTATGGTTCATTAATATTGGTGGCTATATGGTCTATAATTGTAGCCCTTGTAGGTACAAAAACCTTGTCCTCAATGTTGTATGAATTGAGTTTATCAAGAAGCTTTTTGTAATCTGTGTTTGCGACATCGAAGTTGATATTTAAATCTCTGAGTTGTACAGTATCTGACCCACTTAACTTACATAAAACATTATCTAAATAATATACACTATCATTAACAGATTCTGAGGGGGCAGAGATAAACTCCTAATATCACTACAGTACTGCCATAGGTACTTTACAGCAGAGTTTTCAAATACTTTTTCATTATTATACTCTTTGACATGGTGGAGTTCTATTATACTTATGTCCTCTATGACATATATAGCCACCCCTCCACCTTTAGCAATTGTTCTATAGTAGCTGCTAACTAGGATATGGTTATTGATTTTATACAGTTTCAATTATTCAAATGTTAAGCCATGTTCAGTTAATACTAAGACATGTGGTTAACTATAATTAACAAAAATACCAAGGGATTCTAACTTATATGATAAATACTGTACATTCTGGTGCATAACCTTAAAAGTTGATACATTATGCCTAATAGTCGATTTACTTACTTCTGAAATTTTACTATGGTGCCTATTCACTGAGTTTGGTCTAATGATGTAGATTCAACTGAGACAAATTTGAAAGCTTGTAATAATAGTAAGAGTGCACATTGTTTTAATTCAAAATGTATTCAAACGTGCAGCAAATATTTATCTTTAAATCTCCTCTGAGAAATGTTTGAAAGGGCATTTAAGTTTCATAAAACCTTCATTTAAAATATAGTTAATATTAAGAAATGTTCACTATTTTCTCAAGAACTACTTTAAAAACAACAAAGTTGCACTAAGAATTTTTGTTCGTTCATTACAGAGAGTCATTGTATTTAAGGATGATCATAGGTCACCTGAGATGATTACAGATCAGAAATTGCCATTTAACTCACCATTTTGCAGAAGATATTTCTGTCAGCATCCATTGTCAATATATTTTGCATGTCAAGTGTTTATTTTAAGAATATGAAGTAATTTCTTATAAAAAAATAAGCCATTTACATTTCATAAATACTGTACTGTGTATTCTGCTCTGTTTACATACAAACACAATCATCTTGTTGTTTGAGGTAGTCTAGCAAATTTCTGTCCATTCATCATCATCATCATCATGTAAAGTGTAAACCATAGTTCACCCTGTGCACACATAAATATTTCCTCATCAGTACCAAGCATGTGACCTGGCAGTGTTTGTTAACTGCAAACTTTCCTCAATATTATCACTGGCCACATTTGTTACAGGTGGGTACAACTTTTAATACAGAAGCATAATTTCTCTTCTTTCACATATTCTGAGCAAGGGATTCTCGTTTGAAGGGTGAGTGGTTGGAGAACAATAAAGTACCGTAAAGGTTAAAGCTTACTGTACCATCCTTTGCAAATCATAGCACACTGTAACACTTTGAGATACATAGAAATAGCTATAGAATGCAAACTATACAAGCTGGTAAAGGAACCTAAAAAAAATAAGAGAGAGTTCTAAAATAGCTGCGAATAATCTGCAAAGTGATATCTGCCCATGGATAATCGAGGGCTGACTGTACTAACAAAATGTTAAGGATACTAAGATGTGACAAGAACCAAATTTTCACTGAAAATAAATCTCTGTAAATAAGACAAGTTTTCATTAACTTCCCTTGAATATATTTATTTAAAATGGTAGGCAATTTGAAGATTTATTTTCCTTTATTGTTACTGATTAAATATAAGTTATTCAAAAATATTATGTTTGCATGATGATTTAAAAACATTCACAGAAACTAATATCTACCTTATTTCTTGTCACTTAGTTGCACTTTTCTGTCATAAGTTTTCCTTCATTTCTTCACAGTGTGCTGAAAATGTACATTATGACAAGTTGAACTGATTAATTTTTTGAAAATTTCTTTTAACGACCTCTACAGTGTTTCAGCTCTTCAAAACAAAAAGACAAAAAAATCACTATCAAATTTCATGTAATTCTTTATTAAATTATCAATTGAGTCGGTTTAGTTACACACTACACCACTTACTAAACCAACTCAATTCTTAATTTAATGTATTAGCTACATCACTTCTTCGCATCTAAGAATAGAATTCTGATTTATTAAATTAATATTATTGTTAATAATAATATTATTAATAATAATTATTACTAATAGTCATTAATATATTAATTCTGGTGAATACTACCACATTTGTTTTAAAGTTATTATTTCTTTGCTTATGACAAAAATACCAAAGACTGTATCTTTAACACTTACTATAACCGAGAAATGCCACTCTCCTCCAAAAAAAGATTAAAAGTATGCTGCACTTATTTACTCTAAAATCTCACTACACAGTATCAACTTTGGACCATTCAAATGTTCAGAATAATTTAATCCTGGCAGGGTCTCAATTGCTGAAAGATATGGAGAGAATTCAGAATAAATGAAAACAAAAGCTAAATTTTTGTAGTATTCTTCACATCTCTGTACTCAGTGTACTCGCTTAAGATTTGTGTTAATAAAGAGGTATTTTAGTATGTAAGAGAGATTTATGGAAAATGGAGATGTAGGAGTAATGCCACCCCCTAGTTCTGTAAAAAGTTAATAACAGTTTTTGGCCTTCACAAGCGTTAAAGTAATTTTTGTGAATGTCGATAGCAGTTTTGAGCTCTTTCAAAAATTGTAGTATGAATTATGGTAAAGTGATATTAAAAAAAGTCTTATATCCTGAATTCACATGACTTTTCTACTCACTCTTTAACAAATTACTCTTACAAAAGCCCATTCTTCTATCTATTTCTTGGTAATATAGATAAACTTTCATTACTTATTTACACATTTCATTGTAGGTATAAGAAGAATATATTAGGCTATTAAAAAGCAGATCCCTGTGAAATTTCATACTCCTTGCATCACCAAAAAACAAAAACAAATGAATAGCAACTCACTACTTGAAAAATGTTTAAGTATTTGAAAATTCAAACCATTAACAAAGAAAATCTCAGAAATGGTTTATAGTGTAAAAAAAGTTTATTTGAATAAATTGTATGCTTCAACAAGATCTACATTTTTTATGTATTAAGAATTTTCAGTCTCTTACAGTTAACCAATTATACAAAAGTCATTCAGAATGAGGACTTAAGGATACTTGTTAGAGATCACAGGATATTTTTACACTATTTCATAATTGAAAGGAAGTAATTTTTCTCTAGAATGACACCATCCAGGACAAAGAACCTCTTACTACTTATTGAAGAAGGTTTTCTGATTATTCTGGTATCAAGATTTCTTAGTTAGCTTTAAACATTTTAATTATAAAAATATTTATATATCATAAAATAATTTTCTAAAAAAATTTTCTTTCATATATAGCTACACTTTTTTCTGAAAATACAGATCAGAACTTTGCCAATTTTTTTATTATGAGTTTTTATAAGTAGCTTAAGACAGCTATTTGTCGATTTGAGGGACTAATTTAGTTTTAAATGTAGTCACAAGAAAGTCATTTTTTCATGTATTTTTTTTAATTTATAATCTGTTTCATGGAAACCATGTAATTAATGATCAAAATCTTTAACATGCTAAACTAAAGATATACATTTTATTTATTATGCAGATATTTTAAATAATCTTAAATGTACAGTATTTTAATCAAAAATCATTAGACACACATACACACAAAGGTACATATGTAAGCATTAAAAATGATTTTCCAGATTCAGGGAGTCTCAAAATATACTTTTGGTGAAATCTCAGTATCAAAGTTTTGGGTGGAATACAATGTATCAGAGAAAGTAAAATATGATTCTAAACATACATTTCAAAGAATTAAACAGGAATGTAAGCACAACAGCATTTGAAAATTCAATAATTAGGAATATTTGTCCTTTCCTTTAAATAAAATATATACATAGTGGCTCCTGTTACCCACAATGTTGGTATTGTTTACTTTTCTAACAGTTGAGCCTGTTCTAGGTACAGTTACACTGTTCAAGAACACCATTCACCTAAAATATCAATAGCTACAGCAGAAGTGAAAGCATGACTTTTATAAAGCTGAAGATAAAGGCATGTTAGAGAATGTCAAAAATCATTTTGGTGGTCTTTCTTTGACCAATAAGCGAAATGTTCTGCAGTACATCATAATTGTCTTAATTAGGTTAACAACAGCTAATGATGTAGGATACCCAATCTAGTCATGAATGTAAGGAGCTCTTAGGGCTAGTTTCACAGTTTAAGTTTAAACCAAAGCTTTAATAAGCTGTAGACATAACTTTAGCTGGGCTTAAGCTTTGGTTTAAGCTTTGTGAGTTTCATATAATGCAACTATATTCGGCTTTACTGAGCTGAACAATTCCACAGAACAATAAGGTTGGTAATGTTTGGCATGCACATCGAGTGAATTCCCATTGTTTGTTTATAGCGATAGTATTCCTAAAACAAGCTTTTGTAGGTTATCCAGCAACATAAAGTTAAAATGGCTGAAAAATCAGAGCCAAAACACAGAACTTTACCTCTCAAGAAGTTGCATTCTCCTAAAAATTGAGAAGCAGTACAAGCACATAATAGAATGCAAGCAATCGGAAAAATTGTTTGAAAGAAGAAAAACCAAACTTGGGGAAAAATTGCAATACAAAGGATGGATTAGAATGCTGTGAAACAATTTTTATAGCTCTGCATGCTGTAAGTTTTGAGATGCGGAAAAATATCCAGCTGCAATTATCATGAACCTCAAAGTTAAGTGAAGCATTGTTTCTGACGAGAAGGTTTTGTTACTGAAGTATAAAACAGTATGTTATATATAGATGTGACAGCTATGAGTGTGACAATGTATTCAATAAAAGTATGAAGTATGAATTTAAAATTAAGTTTTGCTTCTTACCGTTACTTTTATGTTTAATTGTATAATTAATAATTTCTGGTGCCATAATTGTCAAATGTTTATTTAATCAAAATCTCTCATAGAATTTTTGATCATTCCATACGTGAAAGTCATTTGGATGTATTCTAAACAATCCAGATCACCTTGCGTTGCACATTTGGGTTAAAATAGTTTACATTTCCTCATCATTAATATCATCTTCTTCAGATAACATGGCGACTCCTTAGCTTAAACCGGCATCATACAGCATCATACTAAACTCAATGATCACATACCAGATAGTGTTATTTAATGTGGGTTTTTCTTCTTCCTCTTATGAAATATAAATGTAATCCCTTGATGAGGAGGGTTGCATATCATCAGATGACATTTTGTCAGATTCCAATTCTTCTTGACATGTAGAAGGTAGAATGGGAACAGGTAAATTCTCTCCATGAAGCATTGACCTGACAGCCAATGGGAGATTAGGATACTGAATGACACTCTTGAGGAAAGTCCGATTATATTAGTCAAATAAAAATAAGTCATTTTCATGGTTATTTAGTTCATGCCACACCATTGGCACAATGAAAAGTGAGTGAGTTTTCTTGCCCTTTAATCAATGAGTCAGTCTAGCATTACATCTTGTACAAGTTACATGAGGCACTCAGGCATGAGCCTAGTCCTCAAGACCACAATTAAAATAAACTCTATAGGCTAATTTTGAAGATTTAGAAGCTGGTAACAGTGATGTGTCATAATTTAAAATAGAGAGTTGAGGGTTGTTACACTACATCACTATGCTATTCTTACTTGAACGCGTTTCGGGAGACGGCTTGTTCCCATCGTTTCTATAGGCTATCTTGAGAAAATGAGGAATCTGATGCCTCTGAGATTTCAGATAAAACTTGCTACACATAGCAAAACATGTTCAGGGAGCTTTTACATCTTTATTTCTTTATAATGTTACACAGAACAACTCAATACTACCAACTGCACCCAAACAGAGTAAAATACAGACTGAGTGCCTCATTTACATTGCCAGTCACCTTTGTATTTTTCCACATGTTTATAGATAACATAAATCATATCTTAAGCGAAGACATTCTTGCTATAATGGATGGAAACTAAAGAAGCTCTGCAAGCATATATATATATATATATATATATATATATATATATATTTACAACATATAAATATGTTAATTATTAAAAAATCACAGGCGAAGGATAAAATCAGATTACATGTTCGTGATCGGCTTTTAAGACTTGGTAATAATCATCATTTCATTTTGCTGTGCAAAGAACCTTGTTGAATAGTGATATAATAGTATCTGGCCCATGATATTGATTAACTAGACTTATCTTTCATTCTAATAGGAATAAATAATTTTATTATGTTACCAGCTATAAACTGCATTGCATTTTTCTTGTAACAAGAGTTATGCTTCTTCTTCAGGTGAACATTTTTAATTTTGTCTTTCTTTGTTTGCCAGATTTATATTTAGAAAAATTATCAATTAATAGAAAATGTGGCAAAATACTGTTCCAAATATTTCACATAGGCAAATTGGGTGATACAAACATGACAGATCCCATTAATACTTTTAATTTAAACTTTTACCTTCTTATTCTGGTGACTACACACTCTGACCCATGGGTTGTTTTGGGGGTTTTCCTTGGCCATAAGGCAAATGCTGGAGTGGTTTCTTTCATCCCCAAAATTCCTGTTTCATTCACCCTTCACCCCATTGATCTGTTTCAGGCTTGAAGGTGTCAACAATAGTGTTTCAGTGCAGTGCGGCAGGGAAAAAGGATGCTCTCTGTGAATTTTCTCCATCCCTTGGCCTTTGATCTGGTTGCCAGGGGTACAAGGACTGTCCCTTGGGGGCATTGGATTCTTTATGGGGCGGGGTCCCTGGTCTGCCTGTTTGATTGCTGGGTGTGTCAATCAGGGAACTGTAGGGACCCTGCAATTGCTGTGCCATCAATCCTGGTTCTGGCCTCACCTCGTCCTTCCACCCCAGGGGTGCCCCCTTATGGGACATTGGAACAATATCCTCATTCCTAGATTGGTGCCGAATATCCTCTACCTCACAATCCAATCCAATTTACCATTTGAGCTAGAATGGCATAAAATGCCTGAACAATATGTAAAAGATTCTTCTACAGCACTCATTATTAATAAGTAATTATTAACAATGCTAGCTTGCAATAATGCTTAAAAGAGCAGTTTCCTGTTTTTCTTTAATGTAATTTTAACAACACACATTTATAGCTACTTCAGATATAGCATAAAATATTATATTCTAAGTAATCATACTTTATTCACTTAAAGTCATCTTAATGTCTAATTTTTGTTTCTTCTATACAGACAAATAGAAGCAAGCCAGAATTACTGAGAAATCTTCCACCTACAGCAGGTACCATTTTATGGGAAAGGCAGATGCTTAACAAGCTAAAAGCAACAGTATTGCTGTTTGAAACTGTGAATGAGCTTCAAAACTCAACTGTAAAGAAAGAGGTAGGTATATAATGACAACGAAAGTGTAACTGACAAAACAGAATTACAGTACCTATGTGTATTTAAGATTATTTTAAGAGAAACGCTGGGTTTGTGATCTTATTTTTGTAAAGTCAGAAAGAAAGTGAAAATCTAAGTACCTTATTTCTGATGCCTGGAACTAAAAGGGTTGTTTTGCTCTTATGCTAAATATCACCACACATCTATTCTTGCAGGTGCATATTTTGTGACAATTACTAAGAGTTTTTGTTGTGCTAAGAGTTTTACAATTTGATTGTCTACTGCACTTTGACCCTGGTCACTCATTCAGTAGACAATCACTACAGTTTATTTACATTTTACAATTTCCCATCAACGCATTCTTTAGACAACCACTACAGATTATTTAATTTTACAGCTTCTTGTCAATAAATTATCTTCCTTTTTTTATTTTATTCAGTTCTTTTTTTTTCATGTTGCATTTCCACCTGTTTTTCACTTCTCATTTATTGATTACTTAACCATCACACATTCATTATAGTTTTCCATTCAAAGTAAGATGCACTACCTATTACTTTTATCTTTCCACTGTCCAAAGCCATTTATTTTTTACTTTACACAAAAACTGTCCAATGCTTCTAGCGTCCTTGCATATCATTTCAATTATAAGTGTATTTCTATCCTCCTTCAACCACTTCTTATTAAAAAATGATTTGTATTTTTATATCTTCCAGTCTTTTCCTTGCCTTTTTCCAAAAATGTTTTACGTTATTTTCTCTCCTTCTCCATATATCTCCTAACCCATTTTTCTCCAAAATATTCCGTAATTTACTTACCCATCCATCATTCATTAAGCTCTTCTCTTGGTATTCAATACATTGTCTTAACACATTACTTTTTCCTAGATTTAAAGTTCTGAACCAAAATTTCAAAGCTCTTTTCATTATCTTCCCCTTAGTTGGCACCCTGCCCATCTGTAATTGTGCTACCTGTCTTACAATTGACTTCGGTAGCCCTAGTATTTCTCTACAAAACATCCTGTGCACCACATCTATACTTTCCCATCCTCTATCTAATCCCCATATTTCTATACCATACATTATTTTTGCCTCCACAACCATCTCATAAACTTTTTCCAGCCATGTAACATTTATATTAGGTACTTTATATTTGCAGCTTCTAATTGCTGCCATCGCCCCTTTACCTTTTGCCAATACAAACTTCTTTTGTTTCTCCCATTTATTACCTCCATCTATTTTTACTCCTAAATAGATACAGTCACACACCACCCTGTATTCTTTATTATCTCCCTTCCACTTTTCATATTTGTTTAATTTTACCCCATTTTTGAATACCACAATCTGTGTTTTCTCTTGATTCACTTTTACTAAAACATAAAAGAATAATTTAAGGAGTAAAGCTAATATTTATTCAAAAAATGCTATAATTTTATCAAGACAGTGGAAAGCAGATTGGATTAAATGCTCAAAAGCATTACCTTCTTGCCATAAGTCAATCTTGGTCTGGATGGAGTAGTCAACAAGCTCTAATACTTGGGCATAGCAGTGACTCTCTAGGATCATGAAGTTGCTTTCAAGCATTTAAGGCCTTCAACAGAAATCCCTAACTAGTGGCTATATTGACCACAAATTGTCATGTATCTACCACCATGGTACTCACTGGCAAAATATCCACTTCAGATAAGTTGATTTGTTGTTTTTGGGAATACTATGCTCTTCTTGTGGTGTTCTATACAGCTTCCTTCATCACTGGATTTATTTAAAAGTGCAGCTCATTGTCGAATTTGAAGTAATTTTCATTCATTAGATAAACTTGTGGTAGGATTCTTTGCTCAGTATTAGAATTAATTTTTGTCAAGAAGCAATGAGCATTTTATTCTACAATATCAGCAGCTAGTACAATTTTCAGAATGACATCTTTTACTACACATTACCATCCTATACTTTTTTATCCATTTGTTGGCAATTTTGAGCTACATATTGACTGCATTTATTAACAGTTCTCATTCAGTGCAACATATTTGATGGCAATAATTAATTTCACAACTTGAAAAATTGTTGAGTCAGTTTGTAACAGTTACTGCACTTACTTAAAATTCAATTTTGAAGCATGTTTCAGAAGCAATTGCTTTCATGTTCATCCTTGGCCTGACTGGCAACAGAATTATTGGGGTTGGTTGTAGAGGTGGCATCATCTCATTTCCTTGTAATGAAACTGATGAGGTTATATAAGTGTGGGATTTTGAAATTCAATACATATTCTTTCCTTTTTATGATGTGGATGTTTTTCCAAACTTTTATTACGGCAGATGTGCTGATATTTCTCACTAATGTAACTTTTGGATTGTGTCATGGTTGGCAGTTCAAAAGTGGTTATACTTTATAATTAAAACATTAGTTAGAGCTGCAACTTCAATTTAATTCACCAACCAGCTCCATTTCTTCTTAATTGTAAATAAAATCTCTCTTAAATTAATAATCTGACATTTTTAGAAAACATTTTTTGATATACTACTGTTTTTGCAATCCTGAACCATTTAATTTGAATAAACTCTTTCCTCCAGATATCCGTGCCTTTGCATTCTAATAAAATGCAGATTGATCTTATTTTTCTCTGCATACAAGGCAAATTCCTTCTTCTGTCCCTCCCCTGTAATCTTTTTATCTCCAAAACTCTCAGTTTAAATCATACAATATCTTCTCTTTGATCCCTATTAGATCTCTTGATATACCTACATCTCTTTCCCATCATTACTTCCAAAATTCTTATAATATTTTACAGAACCTTTTCTTTTTAAAACATTGAACTATAAATTCTGTCTGTCTATATCTTACAACTGGCATCCAACTAAATCCCAGGATTCTGTCAACATACTCTCTCTTTCATGCCATATATCACCCATACCATTTATTGTAAGTTGGTATCTAATTTCACCTAGCCAATTCTTTGAGTGAGTACACTTTTCTTGTACATTTAAGCAAACTTTCAAAATATGTCCATGTAGTAAGTGATAAATTCTAAACCAATATTTCAGCACTCTTTCCATAATCAACCCTCGTACATTCACTTTGCCTAAATCTAACATATCTCCTTCCCATGCAGAATTATATGGAACTCTTAAGATCATTTTACAAAACATTTTCAGTAATGCACCCCAGTTCTCTATTCCATGCAGTCATCTTCACTACACTAAAGCCTTATGGATCCATTCCAGCCATGTCACATTAAATATCAGAGCTTGTAAAGACATTTACTGATCAATTTCAGTGCTGATTTTCCTTTTGACAAGGCCATTTCTGTATGTTTCCCCCCAACCGCCAATGGTATTAAGTTCTATACCCAATAAATAAAATCCTTCACAATTTGAATTTCTTTGCCCAAAATAACCACCTCTTTTTTATACATTTGCTACCTTTTTTGAAAATTGTAATTTTAGTTTTGTCAACATTAACTTTAAGAACCCATTCTTACAGTGGTTTTCAATTTCATTTACTGAGTTTCTTAAAACTATCATCATGTAAGAACTTACCAGCAAGTCATCTGTCTATAACAGTCCTGGGCTTTCTTTATTATTAATTCTTCTTATATGATTATTAAGGGGAGAGAGTACCCTCTATCTCTGCCATGTTAAATTTATCAGTTTCAATGTATCTTTTCTCAAGAACTGTAAATAGTAGACAAATGAAAATTTTCCCACATATATTTACATTCCTTAGCAACAAAGTGGCTTTTATTTAGAGAAATATCTTTAAAAATGTAGTATCTAGAATTTTTTTTAATAACTACCCCTATTTTTGCAAATTTTTTAAATGAAAAATGTTATTATTAGTTTTAATAATCGTTTCAGAAAGCTAAAAAAAGGTCAAATCCTGCTAATATCACATATAAATAGACTAAAAATTTCAGTGCTCTGGGATGAATAGGTTTACAGAAAAGGCTTGAAAAACCAAAAGTTATGGGCAAATGACTTTAAAGTTGTATATTAGTTACTGACCTCTTAAAACATTCCTGCTACATAATCTTCAGTTCCAGCAGTATTATAATTATCTTCTCAACTTTTTTTCTGTTTCTTACTCTCTGTCTGGCTTTCTTGTATCAATCCTATACTTCCAATTATATTTTTGGAACTTTGTTGGGACTTTTGGCAAGGTCATAAGTTGACATAATATTTCACTGTTTGTTGATCCAGCACTGATCAAAGGGTTTACATTGTGTAAGCTAAAACTTACACTACTACCATTTACTTATGTATTTACATTGCTTTCAGATTGAGTTGTATATACAATATTTATACACAATTTACCCTTTCTTCCAGATCCTCCAAGCCCTTTTACTTTCTCTACTTCATATAGTAAGTAGGGGAAGTACTGCATTCCACCCAAAAATTTGATATCAAGATTTTACCAGAAATATAAGTTTTGAGGTCCTCTGAATCCAAGAAAAGCATTTTTAGATAATGGTCCATATGTGTGCCTGTGTGTTTGTGTGTCTGTGAACAGCATAACTCAAGAACAAAAAGGTGGATAAATACCAAATTTGGTATTTAGTTTCAGTATCTTTCAAAAATGCGACACAAAAATTTTCAAGAAAATCCTCCCCAGCCCAGATTACCCTTTATATGGAACGTTTTTCAAACATTTTGTTTTTCTCAAAAATGGCTCTAGTGATTTTGATTAAAATATCATATATGTAATATATTTTCATGAAAAATAAAATGAACATATAGAATTTTCTGGGGATGTCTCCAAAAGTCCTCTTCATTCTGAATGGCTTTTGCATAACTGGTAAACCGTAAGAGATAGACAAAGGTTTTCTACACAGAAAATGTAGATCTCATTAAAACACACACTTTATGTCATATACATGTTGTTTTGTCCAGTGAACCATTTCCGAATATTCCTTTATTTGTTTGAATTTTCCAACAGTTAATACTTTTTCTCAAATGGGAATTCATTATTTGTTTTCTTATATCCTGGAAATGCAAAGAGAATGGTATGTTGCAATTGGTGACCAGCTGTTAAAAGATTTGACTATCACTTAAAGCCTACCATATTCTTCTTACAACTACAAGAAAATTAGCAATAAGTTTCTACAAAAGTTTATCTCAATTAATATGAAGTAGATGGAGATTAAGCATTTGTAAAAATAGTTTGTACAAGAGTAGGGAAAGGCATGTGACTGTAACACATCACATTTTTTTTTAACCCTTTATACAAGATCTAGGAATTTTTATTAGTTAAATGAAACAGTAAATATATGCAAGCTTTTGCCACCAGAAAATAAATGAATGTACAGCACAAACAGGTTAGCCAATGACTTAAAGTATAAAGTAACTAGGTACTTATAGGCAAGAAGGTCCCTAGAACTAACAAATTAAAGTCTAAGAAAACTATCAGATGTTAGGTAATGAAAAAGGGGCATGTCCTAGTATGTACACTGTATATAAGCTGTTATTTAGAATCTTTAAATAGGCTTATGGTTACAAACACGTTTATATTTTCATAAAACACACTTCAAACTATGAAATTAAACAATAAAGTATAAATATTATGACCTATTTCAAGGTACCTTCTCCCCCTTAAACTCCTTCAATCGCTTTTACACATCATCTAAAAATAGATTAAACAATATAAGACATAACTTATATTCACGCCAAAGTCCCCTTATCTTGTTGTACCTCTTTTTTAACTTCTCTCTCCCATAATTTGTACAGGTTGTGTTTTGTTTGTACAGCTCCTTTAAAGTACTGTCTATACCATTACTTTTGTATTTATTGTGGTAAGAGGTTTACAATTTGATTGTCTACTGCACTTTGACCCTGGTCACTTATTTAGTAGAAAATCACTACAGTTTATTTACATTTTATAATTTCTTGTCAATAAATTATCTTGCTCTTTTTTTTCAGTTTTTTTTTTCATATCCCATTTCCACTTGTTTTTCTCTTTTCATTTATTGCTTACGTAACCATCACACATTCACTATAGTTTTCCATTCAAAGTAACATGCGCTACCTCTGATGCAGTAATTTGTATCACAAATTACTTAAATGTAAATAATGATTGTAATATGAATATGCATTTTTATGTGATATTGATTTCAGATGTTTATTGATTGTAAATATTGTTGGAAAGTAAATTTATAAGGCTTTACTGAAACCGTCAATAATAGCGCAATAATGCAGCGAGGGGGTGAGCTGTTTATCATTATTGGAAACGAGGAAGTTACGTAATGTTGACGCGTTTTCGGTAGAAACTTCTGGAATGTGTTCTCCCTAAAACATATGTATTCATAATTTTCATTGGATATTAAAATGGACGCTAATGTTGGCGCGTTTTATTAGCCAATTGCAGTTCAGTTATAATCTTTAGGCGTATCTGATTGAAGGGGTATAAATAGAAGCCAAGTTAGAGGTAAAGTCAGTCAGTCCTTCAGTTCGCCGAAAGCGTTCATACACTACACGTCGTCTTCAGTCAGTCAGTTCGTCGAAAGTATTAGTTCGTCATACATCGGATATAGATTCACAAGTTACGCGCAGCAGAATTATGAAAGATCCAAAATATGGTAAAGTTAATTATATAAAAGGTTGAAGTACGTTGATTAAAAGTGATCAGTAAGAAGTTATTATAACAGTTTCAGTTTGGCGAGTATCTAGATCAATATGTAAAAGTGATAGTGAACGTGTTCGACAATAAAAAATTATAAAACAAATTTCTTCATCAGTGTTCTTTTTGGATAAAAGATTCCTTTCCGTTTACACAACCCTGATCAAGACACATGTTCGACCCAAGATAAGATAATAGCTAGCCGGAGGACAATATACAAAACTTAAAATTCTTTCGAACACTAACACTGATGCAAATTGCTAACACAAGATGGAGCTACTAACCAAACAAATGAATGACGTCACAAGATGGCTTCAACACCGATGTAAACAAACATTATAAGTAATACCGTTACAAATTGGCTACCACAACGTGGGGCTACAATAATGTTATTATAAATTGGCTCCTATACGTGGGGCAGTTAAAGTTATGAAACCAAACAAAACAAAAGCAGCACAATATAAGATCTTCAAGTTCTAATAATTTACGTAAAAACATATTACGTAAGCACAGAAGTTACTACAAATTGGCTACCACAACGTGGGGCTCAACAACAAAATAAATATAACAAATAAAGTTACTACAAATTGGTGCCCAACGTGGGGCACGATAACCAGGAAAGGAACACGATGACCAGGAAAGAAGCAAAGTAACCAGGAAAGAAGCAGAGTAACCAGGAAAGGAACACGATGACCAGGAAAGGATCAGAATTAACCAGGAAGAAGTGAGATGACCAAAGGGGCGAATGGAGAAGTGAACTGAACTACAAGACGCAGATTCCAGAAACAACAAAAGGAACGACAGACTACACGGATGATTGGACATCGTAATTCCGAGATTACAAGGCAACAGGGTAATTCAACTACAAAAACATCGAGACAACGTAGATTCATCATAACACAACGCAGAAGCGACATACAAACCTAGGAGAGAGGGGCAGAAAGCTGGACATCAAAGCAACATCAGCAGATACCATCAGAAAGGTTAGAAACGTGTGATTTTTATTCTAAAAAAAAGAGGTAAAATGTTTTTTAATGTACCTTAGGAGCGGAAGGATAAAGAAAACAATGGCTACTAATAATACAGAAGAAATAATATTTGAGGGAGGAAATATTAGTGCAGAAAGTGAGAATAGAACAGCAGGAAATGTAAATTTTGATGCTAGTATGATGATAGAAATTATGGAAATGCTGAGAAATATGAATGAGAATATGAAAAAGACTAATGAGAATATGGAAAAGAATCATAGGGAATTCAGGGAATATATAAAAAAAGACCATAGGAAATCAATTGAAGATATTGATAGGAGTAATGAGATATTAGAGCAAAAAGTAGATCAAAGCAGGGAAGAAACTGAAAAAAAAGTTATGAAGCTAGATAGTAGTATGCCAAAAATGAGAGATGAAAATGAGGAAGTAATAGCAAGTGAGATAGGAGAAGTTTCAAAGAAAATGCTAGACATGAGCAGGAAAATTGGTAACAAAAAAGGTGAGGTTAATACTAAAAGTGAGGTTAATGTACAATGCACAGAGTTAGGAAATCAAGTGAGTAGTATTACAAGTGAGCTAAGAGAGATAAAAGAGGTTATGAATGTAGATGTAAATCAGGCGCAAGTCAATTTCAGAGGGGAAATATCAGAAATACAGAATGAGACAGTAATGCAAAGAAATAAATTGTACCAAGATGTTCAGAATGAAAACTCCAGTCCAGTACAGTTTAGTACAGATTTGTCAGAGTATTCTCAAGTTAAAAAGATAGCAGATGAATTGAAAATGAAAGCTGTTAAAAGATGTATTGTTCAGGAAACTTTAGATTGTTTTCAAATGTTATCATGTGATGAAATTTCATATGAATACAAGAGGTTATTCATGAACAAAAATTTGAAGGTTAGGATACGGCTACGAGTAATGTTTAGCCACACACAATTTGATCCAGGAGGGTAAATAGCAATGAGATGTAAAGTAAATGCTGGATAGTTAAAGATGACTTGCAGAGAAATGTATTGGAACGTAAGAGGGTTAATTATTTATATGTCATTTGAAAAGAGAAATAAATTACAAAAAAAAAAAAGAGAGAGAAATGTTTAAAAAAAAAAAAATATTTAAATTTTTAGTAACTGTAACAACATTTGAAAATTAAGAATGCAAAGATTGAAACTTAATATGATATTAAATTAAAAGTACGTAAATACAATTCCAAGAGTATTGTGAATATACAGTACAAAAAACAACACAAATTGGGTAAAAATAATTAAAACAAATTCTTGTGTAGCAAACAGAACATGTGAAACAGTGACTAGATTTAAGAGATGAAAATATATTTGTATAATGGGTGAATATTTTGGTAAAAATGTTAAACAATTACAAAAATCTTAAATGTATAAATTTTTGTCAACAACTTAAGAAAGTAAACAATTTGGTAACAGTAATTAAATAATTTAGGGTACAGTATTTGCTATAAAAAATTTTGTGATGTCAGATTAATATCTAAATTAATTAAACCAGAGCCAGTAAGTAGTGGCGAGATAAAAAAAAAAAAAAAAACATGTCGTTTGTTAAATACGTGTGAAGTGTTAAGTGAAAGTGATAGCGTGTGTTCCAAGATTTAGGAGACTAAAAACCCAATTATAAAGTTTCCAAACAAGTTGTAAATATTTATAATTATGTTTCTAGTGGGGCATATGATGCAGTAATTTGTATCACAAATTACTTAAATGTAAATAATGATTGTAATATGAATATGCATTTTTATGTGATATTGATTTCAGATGTTTATTGATTGTAAATATTGTTGGAAAGTAAATTTATAAGGCTTTACTGAAACTGTCAATAATAGCGCAATAATGCAGCGAGGGGGTGAGCTGTTTATCATTATTGGAAACGAGGAAGTTACGTAATGTTGACGCGTTTTCGGTAGAAACTTCTGGAATGTGTTCTCCCTAAAACATATGTATTCATAATTTTCATTGGATATTAAAATAGACGCTAATGTTGGCGCATTTTATTAGCCAATTGCAGTTCAGTTATAATCTTTAGGCGTATCTGATTGAAGGGGTATAAATAGAAGCCAAGTTAGAGGTAAAGTCAGTCAGTCCTTCAGTTCGCCGAAAGCATTCATACACTACATGTCGTCTTCAGTCAGTCAGTTCGTCGAAAGTATTAGTTCGTCATACATCGGATATAGATTCACAAGTTACGCGCAGCAGAATTATGAAAGATCCAAAATATGGTAAAGTTAATTATACAAAAGATTGAAGTACGTTGATTAAAAGTGATCAGTAAGAAGTTATTATAACAGTTTCAGTTTGGCGAGTATCTAGATCAATATGTAAAAGTGATAGTGAACGTGCTCGACAATAAAAAATTATAAAACAAATTTCTTCATCAGTGTTCTTTTTGGATAAAAGATTCCTTTCCGTTTACACAACCCTGATCAAGACACATGTTCGACCCAAGATAAGATAATAGCTAGCCGGAGGACAATATACAAAACTTAAAATTCTTTTGAACACTAACACTGATGCAAATTGCTAACACAAGATGGAGCTACAAACCGAACAAATGAATGACGTCACAAGATGGCTTCAACACCGATGTAAACAAACATTATAAGTAATACCGTTACAAATTGGCTACCACAACGTGGGGCTACAATAATGTTATTATAAATTGGCTCCTATACGTGGGGCAGTTAAAGTTATGAAACCAAACAAAACAAAAGCAGCACAATATAAGATCTTCAAGTTCTAATAATTTACGTAAAAACATATTACGTAAGCACAGAAGTTACTACAAATTGGCTACCACAACGTGGGGCTCAACAACAAAATAAATATAACAAATAAAGTTACTACACCTCTTACTTTTCTCTTTCAACTGTCCAGAGCCATTTATTTTTACTTTACACAAAAACTGTCCTATACTTCTAGCATCCTTGCATATCATTTCAATCAGAAGTGTATTTCTATCCCCCTTCAACCACTTCTTATTAAAAAATTCTTTTCTCCAATTTTCTGTTCCTTGGCACTTAAATACTATGTGTTCAATGTCTTCATTACCACCACATATCGGACATTGGTTCTGAGGAATACCCTGTCTTAGCCCTCTTAGCCTCCATGCTCCGGTTCTTACCCATGCAATAGATTCTCTCTCTTCTTTATTTACTATGTAAGTTCTGAACCAAAATTTTAAAGCTCTTTCCATTATCTTCCCCTTAGTTGCCACCCTGCCCATCTGTAATTGTGCTACCTGTCTTACAATTGACTTCGGTAGCCCTAGTATTTCTCTACAGAACATCCTGTGCACCACATCTATACTTTCCCATCCTGTATCTAATCCCCATATTTCTATACCATACATCATTTTTGCCTCCACAACCATCTCATAAACTTTTTCCAGCCATTTAACATTTATATTAGGTACTCTATATTTGCAGCTTCTAATTGCTGCCATCGCCCCTTTACCATTCACCAATGCAAATTTCTTCTGTTTCTCCCATTTATTACCTCCATCTAATTTTACTCCTAAATAGATATAGTCACGCACCACCCTGTAATCTTTATTCTCTCCCTTCCACTTTTCATATTTGCTTAATTTACCCCTCCCCCTTTTTTTAATACCACAATCTGTGTTTTCTCTTGATTCACTTTTAACCTCCATTCTTTACATTATACATCAATTGCTTGTAATGATTGTTTTAAACCACTTACTCTAATAGATCCTACCACTAGGTTATCTGCAAAAAGAAGTCCTGGGATTTGGATGTTGTTAATTACTGGTGCACAGTAATCCCCTTTTTAGTGATTTGTGCCACAGTGGCTCTCTAATTATGCTATCACATGCCTTCTCTAGATCCACAAACCCTCTATATAACCTGCTATGCTTTTTGCTTGTATATTTATCCACCATAGTACTTATATTAAAACATTAACTACTGTTCTTGCTTTTCTGAATTCTGGCTGATACGGTGACACTAATTATGATTTCTCTGCAAATTTGAATTCTTTCCAAAACTATACATGTTAATAGACTGTCCAAGCCATAAGTTCTGTTACAAAGTTGTTTATGGTGGCAACAGTATATTATAGTGTTTTTTTTAGTTTGTCTATGACACATAGCAGCCACATGTGTTCTGTGGTAAATGCACATATTCTTACTCAAAGTAATCCCCTTTTGTCCTTATACATGACCTAAGTCTATTGGGCCATTAATCATAGCAGCATACACTATATCTATGGGGAAATCCACCACTGCTGACTTGAGAGACTCAGTATTGGGATGCCTTTTCTTACAAACAATGTCCTCAAGCACTGACCACAGCTTGTATTCCAAGGGATTGAGGTCAGACTACTAGACGGCCAGTCTTGGGTGGAATAATATCTATATATTCTGTCTATTTATTCTAAAACATTTTCCTCAAACCAAGATTGAATAAATCTTGCCTTAAGGGCTAGTGCAGAATCTTGCTGGAAGGTCCAGTGCCCCTTCTTGAACAAAGTGGTGTTCAAGTCTTTCACCACAATCTCATGGAGGATTGTTTCATATATTTTGGCCATTGTCCTTAATTCCTTTTAGCAAAAACACACCTTAGTGATACCATCATAGCTTACTCCCCACCAAACCATCACTAAGGCAGGATGGTGACCCCTCTGGTTCTTTGGGACTCACTCATGAGCTTCTTCAAAAGTCCTGCAATACATTTTTCATTCTGATAGTTGTAGTTCTTTTCAATTATGAAGATTTTTTCATCCACAAAAATGATTTTTTTGTGCCTGCTGTTGGCATAATGCTCAAGTATGCGTTTGCATTTTGACTCTCTCTACTGCTTAAGTTTTGGAGTTAAAAAATGTGCAGTACCCTGCTAGCTCAAGGTCTTGTCTGAGCAATTTGGACATTGATCTCCTAGAGATGTTCATCTCACAAGCAATCAAGGTTTGCTTCCACTTGGATTTTTCCTAATACAGGCTTCCACTGCCTTCACTACTGTCCTGATCCTCACAGAGCGTGGAAGTTCCAATCTAGGTCGATCAGCTACATTAAAGCACTTAATGGTATGGTACACAAACATCCTGCTGATTTGCAGCTTCTTAAGCATCTTAAAAATCTTAGGTGACGATTTCTTGACACTATCACTGCAATCGTAATCTACCCAATCGATGATTAAACCTATAACTGGCATGCTCACTTAGAAGTCAACAAAGTATAAGGTAGAGTTTAGCAGCAGGTATGTTATTTGATCGCCCCAGCACCTATCTAAGGTTTGTAACACAACAACTTATGACCAGACTGTGTATTTTCCCAAAATTTAACATACCCCTGTATCTGTTTGGGTTATTTATGTTTCCTTTATCTCTATGTATAGGTTGTATTACAACTACTTATTAGCTCTTAGACATACCTTATTCCACTTAATTTCATTAATCAATCTCACTAAACATTTAAGCCTTTCTGCTTTCTCAACCCGCACATGAAAAAGTATTGAGGGTAACCCATTCTTCCCTATGATATCCTCTCTTTTGAGGCCACAAGGAGTTACTTGTGTTAGAAGTTCCTTATCATTGAATGGTCTCTCTAATTCTTCTACATAATGGTATTTACTACTAAGATTCCAGTTATACATACCCACCGCTTTCATCCCGAACAATGGTTTAAAATGGTTAACCCATACTCCTGGTTCAACCTGTTATTCCTGGCCGTGGGTGCATTTTCTAATAACCTCCATATCTGTTTACATTATCTGATCTTATTTTCCTTTCAATACCTCTGCCTTTCTCCATACCTCACTGCAGCTTTTTTTGTTCCAATAACTCCCCGTCTTGAGCTCAGAGCTGTTAGTCTCTCTTCCTGCCCATTCTTCTCTCTCCATTTAATTACAGCTTCCATTAGCAAGCTTTGTAAACTTCTATATTCCTTATTAAACCAATCAATATACTCCCTAATAACTTATTATTTGCCAGCTTCATGTTATCACCTATTTGTTTTAAGCTGAATTCAGGAATACTCAATGATTGTATTGCATCGTGCTCTGTAACCCATAAAAAAAAAAACATCTCTTGTCATTCCATTTAAAGCTTTTGAGTTCCACAGTTAATTTATTTGAAAAATTATAGAATATTATTGTCTCCCTATTTGTTAGGTACTTATCTAATATCAGTAACTAATGGAAAATGCACACTTGCAAAATACAACACTTTGTTAAGCAATTTTTCCAATGTTTTTAAGAATTCTGGCTGTACTTTACCAGGTAACTTCTTATTTTTGGTAGAGTTTATTGCTATATTCAATTTATTAACACTGAATTCCTTTAAAAAAATTAAGGTGTTGCTTCAGGGATTAGCTTTTTAAAGCTCTTTAAGTTTGATTTTTAATATTTTTCAAATTTCCTATGATCTTTTAATTTAACATTCCTTAAAACAATTACATAATTGGTCTATGGAAAATTCAATGGAGATAATTATTAATAAATCTAGTTATCAATTTTTTTCATTTCATAAAAAGACCAATACGAATCAAACTTAATTACAATAAACAGCCTTTTCCAGAAATGAACTCAGCGATACTAGTAGTGATTTTTGATATCAAATTTATTTGAAAGGAACACATAGAATACATAACAAGCCAAAAAGCAGGTGTCTGTTCTAAAATGATTATCAGGAGTGAAATGTGAATGTTCATGAGAAACACTTGCCAGTGCTTACGTTGTGTATATAAAACTAATACTTACTACTTTGGCGACATATTAATTACAGCTAATCAAAAAACGTTACAACTGTAGAAACCAATGTTTTTGATTAATTACAACAGGTGTTAAAACAACCCCAAAACCTGCAACACAGTTATTAATACATCATTCCCATGAAATTAAAACAATTGCTGTTATTCAGTATGTAAAATTGCAGACTACCTTCCAACAATTGAGAAAAAAGAAATTTTACACTGAACTTAAGGATTCAAGAAGGTTTCCTATCTAAAGCACACATATTAAAGAACAAATCAATCTCCCATCAGGTAAAGACAATCTATGCTATCAAATTAATCCCACAAAGCAATAGAAATAAAATACTATTTGGAACTATTTGAAGATGTCAAGAAATGTGACACTCCAAAAGATGTATTTAAAACATTAGGATTACAAACTATTAATTCTAGATTTCCAAATAAGAATAACTTCATATTTACATTGATGGATCTCTTACATTCAATCAAACGGAGCAAATGCTAGTGCTACCTGTCAACTGTTTTAATTTTATAAAACCTTAGGATTTGGCACAACAAATATTGATAGAGAAATCAAAACTCTCTATTCAACACTACAAACTTACTATATCAAATCTCTTCATTTCAAAAAGCAGTAATATTTCATGATTCTACAACTATAATTGCTGTAACAGATAATGTATCACTTAAATGCAAAAGAATACTATATTTTTGGAAAAATATATCATTTATTAAAACTTAAAAAGAAGATAGTACTTCAGTGAGTTTCAGCACACTGTGGATTATCCAGGAATGAAACCATTGATCATCCTGATTATCTGGCCAAAAAAGAATGGGAGCAATATTATACAGAAACCTTCATCCGATGTGTCACTCATAACAGCAAAAAGATTAATGAATTTAGAATTTAAAAAGTATATTGACAAATAATTTTAATCAAGCTTCAAGAAATAAAGCTAAAAGTGTTTCAAAAAAGCTTATTTAAAATTGCTGAATATCCAAGGAAAAGTACTGCTACACCTTTTAGATTAATCACAGGTCATGATTGTCAAAACACCTGCACAGAATGTAATTAATTCTTTCCCTTTTGTCCCTTGTGTCCTATACAACAAGAGATGGGTCACAAGTACCTTAAAAAATTATCTTCTCTTTCATCCGAAGTCAAGGTAACTGGAAAATACTGGCGAGCAAGGGAGGTAATGGCCGCATTGCCAAATGCTCAGCATTAGTAAACAATAACACTGAGCACTTTAAAATTACATACTGTGATGCAGTGGCTATAGTCCAAGGTTATTGGGAGGTCAGCACAGGGCAATCAGAGATAAATAGTGATAAATTGCACTCGCCAGCATAAACACTGCAAGGGCTATTGCCAGATAACCAGAAATGTTATCTGCTTAGATGGCTTCTGAATGTTTCTCCTTCTTGAATGTTCGAGAATGCTGTGGAAATTTCCATTGGCTATACAAGTTCTCATTGACTATACAAGCATTCTCATGAGAGTCAGTTGAGTTGAATGAATCACCGAGTTAGCGAGTATCTCTCTGGTGCGACATCAAGAATTATTTCCCAAGTGAATTGATAATGGTTGCTGTGGCATGCAGTGAGTGCTGCTGTGGAGTGAGGGATTATTGCATTCAACTCCTCAGTGAGTGAACTGCAGAAGAGATGAATGAGAATTGAAATAGTTCATATTAGTGATGTGACAGAGTGAAGTTCCAGTGAAGATAAAACAACAAAACAGTACAATGACAACTGAGAGAAGTGACAGTTGAAAAACTGAGCAAAGCCACACTGGTATCAGGAGTGGGATAAAACACTATGATGGAGGCAAGGACTAAAAATTGTCAGTTGAAATGAAGACCAAGATAAAAACAGTAATGGAGAAGATGAGAAGTAAAACAAAGAGTGTGAAAACAGAAATTATGGCTGAAATAGTGAAAATGAAATACCAACTAATCTGAGATAAATGCAACAGTGAAACACCTGAATGACGACATTGTTAGGGAGTTAGAAGAAATTAAATCTAACATGAAAGTAAAATTAATGTGGTAGAAGAGCACCTAATCCAGCAAAACAAAACAAAACAAAAATACCGTTAGACCAGCAGACAAAGTAAAACAGGAAAATGATGGATGCCGCCAGTATAAGAGCTGCGCCACGACGTGGAAGCCAAAATTGGTACCAAAGGTGTAGAGGATACCACGATTACGAGATCCGCTAATACAAAAATAGCAAAGCCCCGACATTTGACGAGACTTCTTCCTGGGCGATGTTTAAAGGGTAGTTTGAGGCCATTGCCACCCACAATGGATGTACGCCTGCGGAGAAGACGACCCAGCTTTAGGCTTCCCTTCGCACTTTCCCCGATGGAGGCTCGGCCGACGACTTGATTCAACTGTTGGAGGGGAGTTATGGAGAACATTAAGTGGCCGCCACTTACAGATCCCCACTAAAAGCAAGTGTGCAACAACCAGGTGAGACCCTATAAGAATTCGCCATGGAGGTTGAGCAGCTGAAGCACGGGCCCTGACGGAATTACTACCAGTTTACATTTCCGGAGAGACAGCCCACGCATTCGTAAGCGTGGAGTGAGAGGGTGGTGGCAGAGAAACCCCTAACGAAGAACATGATTGTGAGCGGAGGACTCCGCCGAGGTGGGATTTATGTCACGAGGGCGCTGCTTCCTGCTCGGGAGTGTCCTGGGAAAGTGCGAGCCGGTCTCCTTTATAATATCTCGGCCAAAAACACCGAGGGCCGACCTAACACCGAGAAAGTCATATGAGTAATCTCGCCTAGGAGGCGGCTGAGAACCTCTCGCGAGAAAGAAGCATATTCTTAACCTGCTCGTGGCATTTCAGGACGTCTTCAGCATATCAGAAGATTATTATGGCCGTGCCGATAGAGTGATGCATCGCATCGATACCGGCGATGCCTGACCGATTAGACAGCCGCCTCGCCGTATTCCCACTAGCGAAGCAGAAGGAAATAGACATAAAGACCAGAGGCATATTGGCAAGTGGCCCTTCACCCCGACGACAAGGAAAAGACAGAATTTTCTACTGGACATGGTTTGTGCCAGTTCACGGTAATGTCTTTCGGACTCTGGAATGCCCCCGCAACGTTCCAGAGACTGGAGGAGTCTGTAATGAGGCCTCGCATACAATACTTACTTGTCTTCTTTGCTGTTTAAAAAGAAAGTGCTCTACCTAAAACACATCGTAAGCCCTGGTGGAGTGACTGTAGTCCCCCAGAAATTTAAGGCCGTCAAAGAGTGACCCAAGCCAAGAAATAAATAAGAACTGCGCAGGTTTCTGGGCCTCTGAACGTACTACCGGAAATTCTGGCGGAGTATCCAAAAATCGCCAAACCGCTGACACAACTGACAGAGAAATGACGAGCCTTCCAGTCGTCCGACCAACTCAAGACGTCTTTCCAGACCCCGAAGAGCGCCTTGTGTACGACCCCGGTACTAGGATACCCAATCCCAGATAGAAAGTTTATCGTGGATCCGAATGCCATTGACTTCAGCATTAGGGGTACCCTGTCACAAAAGCAGGACCTGCTGCTAATGACTTGTAGTTGACAGCCCTTAAACATAAATCATTATTAGCAAGAGCAAGACGAAGAAGAGTGAATACTGGCCTACTTTAGTAGAACACAGTCCAAGGCCAAAGGAAACTACCGTATGACAGGACGAGAGCTCCTTGCTATGATACAGATCCTGATACACTTCCACAAGTACTTTTATGGACAGGAGTTCTACCTCCGAACGGATCATTCCGACTAACTTGGCTGTTAGATTTTCGGAATTTGGAAGGACAGATGGTCCAATCGTTGCAGGAATACAATTTTACCTCGGAGCACCGGGCAGAACGGCTTCATTCTAATGCATATGCCCTTACCCGAAGACCTGGAAAACTGCAACTTATGTGTGAAAGTCGATGCAAAGGAGAGTGTTGCAGTCTACACACCGTCGCGGTGCAACCAGCAGTCAATTGGAACGAAGAGACCTTCAGGAGGAAGCAGCTGGCGGATCGAGACATCGGTTTAATCCTGACGGGTAAAGAATCTGGTGAACGACCTGCGTGGATGGATGTCGCTCCAAGAAGCTTCATGTGTAAGTGCTATTGGGCTCAATGGGACACCCTGGTTATGAGGAACGGTGTATGGAAGAGAGTGTGGAAGTCCACAGACGGAAGATCTAAGGTGGAACAGTTGGTACTTCCAAGGAGCAAGGTAAAAGTAATCCTCGAGGACCCAGGCCGATAATACCAGAGGGCACCTGGGAATAAATAAGAACTTGGAGACATTCCGTCGCCGATTTAATTGGTTGGATCTTCGTAGCGACGTGGAGAGGGGTGCCACCAGTGCGACATTTGTGCAGCGAGTCGTGGGCCTCAGACTCAAAGTCGGGGTCGGATGCAACAATACAGCGTCATAGCGCCGTTCGAAAGAATTGCAATCAACGTGGCAGGCCCTTTCCCAAGGACAGACATAGGCAATCGCCATCTGCTGTTGGCTATGGACTATTTCACCAAGTGGCCAGAGGTTTAAGCAATTCTTAAACGAGAGGCTTTGACCGTTGCTGATGTACGTGTAGACAGATACTTTTACCGGTTTGAGATTACCCGGGAGCTCCACAGTGACCAGGGGACGAATTCTGAACCGATCCTAATCCCAAATTTGGTCATGTTCAGAGATGACCTATACTTGAGCAAAGCCTCCAGCATACCCTCGGTGTCTGTTTTATAACCACTCCTCCTACCTTGTATTATGGATGTGTTTCTATATGATAGGAAATGCCTCCAATCAGGAAATGACCAAATATGGAATGCTAGGTTTTATCCCCCCTAACTTGCTACTTACAACCCACTCAAGACATATTTTAACTAAGAAAAGAGACTCATGCTATGACAGAGCTCTATGCTGTCATCCTATATGGCACCATATGAAGAGATTAGTTTTTAATATACTCTAAATTAACTTCGCTTCATATGTTACACTATTGTTAAACATTGTGATATTTCTTCCATTACTCCCCACATGATTAAATTTATTCTTGACTTTCTTTAAGTTTGCACTTGTGTGCAGAAAATAGTCCTATCCCTCCAGACAACTGCCCCTTGCATTTCCTTTCATCCCTTGTTTCCTAATAAACTCAATCCCTTGTACTTTAAGATCATCATCATCATCATCATCATCATCATCATCTCACAAACCCAAGTTTCCTACACTGCTAAAACATGCACCCTTTTTAAGAAGCCCTAATGTAACCTAAACTTACACTTCTTTTAAATCTCTCATAATTCCAACATCCCAATCTCAAAATCCTATCCCTTTTAACCATAATGGTCTCTAGTTACTTTTTACTTCTCTTGGATACTGAACTCATGAACTAACTCTTTCCCTTTCATTACTTTATCAGTTTTTGTGCTCACTATGACCCGTACTTGCTCCTTCAATAACCATAATGCTTCTAGCTGGTGTAAGCTGATTCATAGCATGTAACAAGCTCTTTTCCAGTGATATTCAATTTCTGATGTCATTGTTATGTATGGCTCCTGACTATGACCTCAGTGCCTTTGCTGTCATTTATCCAAATATCCACGTACTTGCTCATCACCTCTTCAAACTTTGGACTTTCCGTGTATGCTGTGGTGTTACTTCTTATTCCTGCTATGGAATAGCCTTATCATCATACTTGTATTGTTCCTTGCATGGCTATGGTGTCCATTGGATCCCTTTTCCCAGCATCTGACACTTCCTCTCCCATCCAGAGTTTCATATTTCTGATGAAGGCTCTGATTGCCATAGTTCTCACTTCCTTCATCTGTTGGATCATCTCTCTTTTCTTTACTCTTTATTTATAAGTTAGGTCTTTATTAATAACTTCACAAGTGTCTTTCTCTCTCTAGTCCTTCTTCCCACTCTGACAGCTTCTACTATTTCCCAGCCCTATAGCCTAATTTCTAATTTCTCTCTCAGGTTAATTCCACTTCTTCTTTAGTCCATATCCCTCTTCTCTCCCTCTTCCTGTAAGGACTAGGTTAAGTCTTTTGCTTCTGTTTTTAGCTCTTCTCACTTTTGATTTCAGTTCGTCTATCTGTATTGAAATTTGTGAAATATCTCCTTTATTTATTCTTTTAGTTCTTCTGCATAGTACTCATTCTATTGCTTAATTGTTGTTCAATGTTGCCCATTTTAGTAGAGATTTTCTCCAACACTTACTGCCATTCCTGAGGTCTTGGGTTTTTCTAGTCCTCCAATTATAAGCAGTATTAAAATTATACATCCCAGTGCAACCATATTAATCTTTTCTTCCCTTCTTCCTTACTACTATGACTTTGTCTTCTTGTTCAATAAAGTCCAATTCTTGCCCAATATATGCCCAACTTCATACTCATAGTTACTTAGATCACTCTTACTTTTTCAATTACTAGTCCTCACATTGCACATCCTACCTCCTCACTACTAGCTTAGCACACTGTTGCAAAATTATTACGTTTTGCTTTGAGAGGAAAAGTTTTACTGCTTTCAGTATCAGGAAGTTGGGAATGATGATTTTTTTTAACAAGCAGGGTTGCTTTCCTAGCTAAGTTACAGTTTGCATTTATTCAGCCTTGAGAGCACCTTTATTTTCATCCAAAGGCTTTCTTATACATAATAAAAACACTTATATGGTCTATGATTTATTTAAAAATCTTATGACTTCACATGACTTTCTCTACTTTCTATCATTTATTAGTGGGTATACAAAATATTCTTACTAAAGAAAATTTTTCTATTTCATTTTAATCCACATAAACATTTGCAGAAATAGCTAAATTTCACATTTCATTATAGATACAAAGGGAACAGTGATAGTCAAATATTTAAGAACCTGACACTATATACTGGCCTTAAAATTCCATACTCTTTCCATGCAATTACAAGAACAACTGAAAATTCATAGGACTTGAGAAGGATGATAAAGCATTGAACAACTCAAACCATTTTCTTGGAAATGGCTTAAGCCACAAAAAAGGTTAATGGAAATATTGTCTCTTTCAAAGAGACCTACATTTTGTATATAGTATTGTTTTGTCTATCACTTAAGGTTTACCAGTTATATAAGATTATATTGGCTGTTCGCAGAAAATTCAAGATATTTATTTTATTTGCTATGTAATTACCTTTAATGTGTGGTATTTTAACTATAATCATTAGAGCCAATTTTAGAAAATCCAAAATTACGAAAAAGGTTCCATGTATGTTTGGGGTGGGGGTTTTCTTCAAAATCTTTGTGTTGCATCTTTGGAAGATACTGAACTTAAATACCAAATTTAGTATTTATCTGACTTTTGTTTTGGAGTTATGCTGTTCTCTCTCTCTCTCTCTCTCTCTCTCTCTCTCTCTCTCTCTCACACACACACACACACACACAAACACACACTTGCACAGACAAACACATGTGCCTGTTTTCTAAAAATGCTTTTTTGGATTCAGGGGGGGCTTAAAACATATATTTCTGATGAAATCTTGCCATTGAATTTTTGGGTGGAATACAATACTTCCCTGGTAGAGAAAGTAAAAGGCAATGTTTATACTTGATAAAATGCCACTTTAACAAGTGTATCTTCTGCAATATTATGAGGGTAAGTTTATGTCTTACTCAAAAAAGGGGAGTAAGTTCTACCATAAAAGGCACATTTAAGTGTACTTGAATGTTTCTAACATGACTAAGTTACACAGACTGGCTATCTGCTTACGTTTGGAAATACAATTGAAAACATTTTTCACTCTCTTCTCTGAAGAATATCTGAAGAGCAAACATAACACAGCAACCACACATTTTGTCTAGGTATTAGTTATTGATGGCCTTTGACTGAACCCCATTACTTCCAGAATGCATGCATGTTTCTTGTAATAAACAATGTCCAACACTATGCATCTGTAGACATCATGGATGAACTTTAACATCATTTCCTTCTTAGGTTTTCCCATGGGCATTGGATTGACAAAAGAATATGAGGTTGGAGAGTGTGGATTACCCTAACATTATATGCTAGCAGTATTATATTGGAAAAAGAATGGTACAATGGAGCAGAGAGAGTAATTTTATTGAAGTACTATGCATAATGATGCTAAAGTTATACATTGAGACAAACTGAAAATAAAATTATTAGTTTAGGAGCAAATGTATAAACTAATATGTTACTTTTTTCAGGTATATAATCTGTATTTAAATATTGTTAAACAAATGAAGGCATTTGAAGAAACAAAATTCTTACAGTGGCAAGCTAAAGCAATTACAGCAATATGTGCTATACAGAAGACAAAACTTATAGCAGTAACACCAGATTCAGTAGAATCAGAGAGTGAGTAAAAGGTTTTTAGCATTATAGCATATAATGAGATGCAACAGTTTTTAAATTTGTTTCAACTTAGAAAAAGTAGTGCATTTAGATCACCCAATGATGTTTATTCAGAGAATTGAATTTATTTCATATGATTCCAGTTTTCATCCATTTCAAAATTACAATGTCAAGCATTACATAATTTTAAATGAGCAGATAAAATCATGCTATGCTGATATGGAACTGCTGATATCTCATAAAAATAGACTAGTAGTGCTTTTTATGAAGATATACATTGCTAATACAGTCTGATAAAATTTTCATTGCCTTATATTTTACAAAATACATTTATTTGAATTAGCCTCTATGGGTAGATATATGAACTATATGGCATATATTTTAAGAAAGTATGGCTCACAAATATTTTCTCTTTCCACATTTATAATACTTCAGAAATTAAGAAGATTACAGGAATCTGTAATATAGATTAGCCAACTTTTTTCACTCTCTAAGAGATGGACTTTGGGCATAATAAATACAGTTGTATAGAAATTGGGTAAGCATCTAGAAAGAGCACAAGGAACATCATGACATCAACTTACTAGTATCCTTAAAAGCAAGGAAAGAATGGGGAAGCAAGATAAGATAGCTATGATATTGATGAGATTAGAGAGTAATTTGTGAACATAGAAGACAGGAGAATATATTTGTTACAATGTAAAATGATGATTGGAGATAGAAGTTAGAAAATCCAAATTTGTTTAATTAGCTCTCACAAGATGTAATAGTTGTTTGCAAAAATGGGAATTGCTAAGCATTAAAGCCAGGACAAAAGAAAATGAAGTTGAACTGTTACTGGACTTCAGGCAGGGACATCGCAGGTAACACCCTCCATCCCCTTTACAGTCTGCTGGGTTTGCAGACAGCACTGGCCAGACCATGTTTGCCACTGTTGTTTACATTCTTTGTACTGACATATGGTTTGAATGTAGATAACTGGAAGCCAACTACTTAAAAATTCCTATGCCTGGTCATCAGTCTTAATTTTATACATTTGGAACAAGAGAGAACTTTTCTTTTTCCATTGAATGGGTAAGTGACAAACATTTCCGATTTTAGAAATTGCAGTTAGCAGTTTCCAAACAATTTAACACCATTAATTTGCTCTATGGGACCGTTCTCCTGAAATGTGTTCAAAGTAAGAACCTTTGGTGATGTAGTTTAACAACCTCCAAATCTCATTATTTTAAATTATTTTAAATTTAACACCATTTTCCTATAGGCAAACTCCCTTGCATTAGATATTTTGAGGTTATTTCACAAAATCAAATTGGAGCTGTATGCCCAACTTGGTAACCTTCAGATATACCAACAAAATGTGATTCTGAGTTGCAGCAGTTATTTACTAATGTAAAATCTCTTACATTGGTTCTTACTCAGGCCCTACAGACCTCTGGCCTCTTACAGGTTTAGAAGTGGGAAACATAGCAATACATGGAGTTTGACTGCATTTGTTAACTTAATGTGTTAAACTTTTTATAATATTCAGCCATTTTTGAAAAAAATGAACAGATTCCAGCTTTATATATAAAAGAAGCTATGAAAGTGAAAAACACATTCTGTATGTTGCTGGATACAAGAATGTTGAAAGTTTTATGGTCAATTAAACAATTACATGAGTGTCTATAGGAATTGCCCCTGGCCACTTGTTTCATAGTCATGCATTACTTCTATACATTGTTACAATATTTCTTCTACACATGGTTTTCCATACCATATCACCCTATTGTCCCATCACACCAGACCCCTTTACATCATTCCATATTAACTCTGGTCCACTTATCATTTCCATTTGGTCCTGACATTCCACAAAAATTCTCCTTATTGCCATAGCTGTCATTGATCCATAAATATTTTCCTAATCATTATATAATTCTTACTTTTAAGCCATTTTTCCCTTATTAATTTATTCCTCTAATCATACATTTCTTTGTATTTCAATAAACAGTGAAATCCATCTTCATTTTTCCTGCAAATTGGACATATTCTTGCATTATATTCCCCTAAATCATCTTAATTTTCACACAAATGAAACCATGCAAAGGTTCCTCCTCCTTTTTATTACATATTCTAAATACTATTCTTTACCTGTCTTAAATCTTAAGCTAATAAAGCTTAATAATAAATATAAGGCTAATGACCTCTTCTCTTACATCTCCACCCATATTCTTTGTCTATCTATATCCTCATTCTCTGAGCACACATCTTTCCAAAATCCCCGGACCATTCCATACATTACCCAATCCACACACCTCCAACTGAGCCATAATTTTTACTCAGCCAGCTTTCAGCACTCAGATATTTTTGTTGGTGCTTAAGGCAACAGTTCAAAATATTAGTCTCTGATAACTGACTTACCCTATACCAATACTTCATTACTGTTTTCAGCACCATTCTTTTCACATTAATCTTCCCCAATTCTAACAATGAACCTACTTTAGCTGTACTCCGAGGTATTCTAAACATTAATTTACAAAAGGCTCCCACTATTACATCCATTTTCTCCTCTTCCACAATGTCTATGCCCCAAATTTTCACTCTGTATGCCCATCTTGACTCCACAAGGGCTGCATACAACCTTTCATCATGGGAGCAATATGTAAACATGCCCACCTTTACTCCACAACGGCTGCATACAGCCTTTCATCATGGGAGCAATATGTAAGCATTTCCTCAGCAGTCTCATTATTACTCTCCCTTTAGCTGTTGCCCATTTTTTCTGTTTTTCCCAGTCTCCTTTCCTACTTATTTTTATTCCCAAATAAATAAAATCTTTGACTATTTGTGGTTCCTTCCCCCTCATAAACCATTTCTCTGATTTGTTCAATTTCTTTTCTTTTTTAAATACTATAATCTTAGATTTATTTTGATTCATTTTAAGCCCCCATAGTTTAGAATATCTTTCACTTTCAATTTCAAAGATTGCACTCATAAAGATGCTAATCCAATTTCCAATACTGACCCCACCATTAAATCATCAGCACATACTAAACCTGGAACTTCCTTATTCTCAATAACTGATGTGCTTATTAGCTAACCTTAGGCTAGCCATAATGCCATTGAGGTTATTTAAAACATTTATTACACACAATGTGTATTACTGCTAGTGAAGGTCTCATCTTTTCCACTGAATGACAGCAGGAAAGTTCTTTTCCCACATATTAGCATATGGTATGTGTTGCAAGATAGTCAACATAGGATACATTTGCATTCATTTGAAACTTATTTTCAAACGAATGTAAATTTGTACTGGATGCATTTGCGATGATGGAAGCCATGGATTGCTGTTCTTGTGTAGATGTGGCACATGTCAAACAGGGGTGATTTATAGTGGTCAGCTGTCATTGCTGGTGTTTTCAAGAATGTGGGGTCCACTTCCATTGCTTTTGTTGCTCTTTCTGCTCTATCACTGGCATGTGTGTTCATCAGGTTGTATATTTTAATGAGATATTCTATGAAAGTTTACATCTTGGTCAGCAGGTATACTTTCCTTATGGAGGAGAACTTGGAGATGCAGAGAGCTTTTCTCAGATATGTTGTCTTAACTTTGTCCAGTCTTTTGATTTTTTGAGGGTTAGGAAGGGCCAGATGACTCTTATTCCATATGATGCAATTGGAGCAATTTTAAGCCCAAACAATTGTGTGCTGTATTCAGTGAAAGTGATTGGATATTTTTCAAGTCCATAATTGCTTTTGTTGCTGCTATGCTTCTGTATTCTATGTGCTTGGTGAAAGTGATTCCAGTTGTTTGCAAAGTGATGCCAAGGTATTGAAAGGAGTTAATGAATTTCAGGTTTTGGTTTCCACACACTATTCTGTCATCCTTGGAGAGGGGATCTCTCTTTCTAAATTTCATCACTTTGGTTTTTTCGGCTGTTGATATTAAACTGGCTTTGTTTGGACCATATATTCAGTTTGCTGATGGCCATATGGAGATTCTTTCTTGATTTTACTAACAAAACCATATCATTGGCATAGTGGATTATTGATCTTTGCGTCTATTGAACTCTTGGTGTTATATTATGAGTCAAGATGTTAAAAATCAGGAGTAGAAGAGTCCTCCTATAGTACTCCATTTGTTTGTTAATTACTTGTGAGTGCATAAGTCCATCATTTATGGTTAATATATTCTGTAGTAGTATGCTCACTAGGAGCTTCATGATGATGTCATCTCTGCCCAGGATTGATTGTAGCTTCTGTATAGCTGTTCCTATTTACCCAATCAAATACCTTGGTAAAATCAACGAAGCTGCTCAGATGCTTTTTTAGTATTTGCATACAGCCCATGAATGCTTACAATATCACTCTGATGGCTAGTTCCGTAGATCTTTCTGGGATGAAACTGCATGGCTCATTTGATATTGCGTTTAGTAATATATTTGACAGTACATACTTTGAATGGAGCACATTCAAGGCTGACCCCTCTGTATGAATCTGGTGATGAGGGAGTCCCTTTTCCTTTATGTAGTACTTTGAAGATTGTTTTCATCCATTCATCAGGTATTGTTGCTGTCTGCAGGCCATTGAGATTGTACATATTTAAAGAACACATTGTTCCAGAGAAACTTCAAAGTACTAGCATCCCTTGCAACATCAACTTATTGTTTTGCCTAATTATGAAAACATTTATGACACTTGTAAAATTACTTATGATTGGGTGGTTGCTTGTTGAATCCATTGCAGGAGTGATTTGCTGCGTTTGAATAAAAAATTCACAGCAAACTTCAGTATACATTATATTTCCTTTGCTCATTGTTTTTCTATAAGCATTGCACAAGCATTGCTTTATGCCACTAAATAAAAGTTTTAGGTATACTTTTAAATCCTTGAACTTCCCTCTGTTAAGTGATTTGGGAATATGTTTGTATCCAACTTCATGATTGTTTGGAATTAAAACCTTGAATTAAGCCACCTCCTTCTAAATAAGCCTAAATATTTTGTCACCAAAGGTGTATCTAACTGTTTTTAATTAATCCTATGTATATGGTATGATAGTTTAGTAAGCAAAATGGAGATTAATTTAATTAAGATGCTTTTTTGATGTGGGGTGAAGCATGATAAACTCTGTCATATCACTACTGTGAAGGTCTAATTCAACTCATTTTGTCTCAGCCAAATGAGTTAAGGATGCAGCTGAATCATTTTCTCTCTGAGGGTTGAATCTTCTCGAGAAGTGAAAGCACTTAAATTAAGATCATGGGAAAGCGTAAAACCATGTTATGGGCTAATTTCATAATGCATTAAATTTTCTGTACAGTAGCACATTATAGTCCATTTATTATTGGTAATCTACACGAAATGTATGCTTCTGGGAAACTCAGTGATGCAAGCATGGGAGTAATCTGTACATTATTAGATTAAATGCAGAATGTGATCCATTAAGGCCCATTTACACAGTTCAAGAAAATGGTCGATAGTTCATGCACTGATAGCCATGGATCTGTTCTTGCCCTCTGTAAACAGTCCAAGCACATGATCATGACCAAGACCAGTCATTTCTGGAACCAGTTAATAAAATCCAGCAATGTTGGATCTGAGCAGTCTTGAACAGTCCTGTGAGGACTGAACCAAGCATCATGAACATGTCATCTCAATGGAATGATGAGACAATGATGTGTTTCACACATGCCTTCAAAGCTTCATAAATGCCATCACATACTGCAGGTATAAAACAACAAATAGTACTCCTTGGGATATGAAACAAATATTCCAGGGTTCCATAAGAACCAGTTGCCAGGAATCTGAGTGTCATTTCTAATTTTATGTTGCTTGGAAGAGCTTCTCTGACATTTGTGCTACACTTTTTAATATTATTTTGAGTTTTTCCAAGCAAATAAGTTAGCTGTGTTTCACTTAGTCTAAAGAAATTATGATATGCCACTGGATTTTCTGATTTTAGCTCTTTGCAAAAAGTACTAGAGGCCTTCACTCTGTTGTATCCAACTCCTTATTCACACTTTTCTTCTTTTCTTATAATTCTTTAGAACTGAACACAGTTCCTTACAAAGCAAATCAGTCACAATAACAACACCTTCTTCAAGACTTCATGTTGACTAATGGTCGTGTTTTCTTGAACCTATGCAACACTTTCATGCATGTGCCTTCTTGCCTTTAAAAGGTTATATATTTATTCAGGTTCTCCAATTTTCTCCATCTCTCAACCTGTGTAAATGTGTCTTTAGACATTACTAATGCATTAAGGTGGAATTAGAATGCATTAGATGCATTAAATATAGAATCACAATTGTGATAGTTTACCAATGGTGGCAGAAAAGATTTGTGTATAAAAGACTAAATGGGGACGGCTACTTACTAACTAAACAACAACAGCAGCAACAACTATTATTTTTATTGTTGTTTTGTTGTTGTTGTTATTATTTTTATTATTATTAATATTATTATTATTTAGGAATGATCTACCATACGGTAGTATTCCTACAACCCATGCATAATTTTATTTCTCCATAAATCCCTATCCTCTGTATCTTCATCTGTTCATCCTTCAGATGTCATACTTCTTCGGACTCCATCCATCCACTCCTCTCTTGGTCTTCCCCATCCTCTTGTTTCCTTCAGCTTCCTATTGTAACATCATTCTTACTATTCTATCATTCCCGTTCTTTTCACATGACTGAACCATTTTAATCCTGTCTCTTCTAGTGTTTACAATATGTTCTTTTTTACATTCAATAATAATGATAATAATAACTTATTCAAGTATTAAGACATACATGTATTGGAGTGGCCACTGAAATTGATCCTGGCCACTGTTCAGTTGTGCTACCCATCTTATGTTACAATCTACATTATACATTATTTAGAGTAGATCGGGGGAAGATGCCTAACTTAAGGTTTGGAAGGTCAAATGGTAGGTTAAAATTGGGAGATTAGATTCGGCACTAAACTAGTGGTCACTGAGGAGCTTCTCCTATACATAGGCCAGTTACCGTACCCTACTATTAGTAATGATATGTGTTTTTTAATTTTCTTATGAACTGTGTAGTTTAGGCATCTCACCCCAAGCATATCGGAAGCGGATTCAAGTACTAGTTTTGTGCATTTACGGTACAATTTAGCTAAATATATGATTTAGAAAGCAAATTTAATATGGTTATAAAGAATAAAACACAAAATAAATGTACAAATGTATATAAAAATAAACAAATGAAATCTTAGCTTCTATATGGAATCAGAGTTCTTTTGCACAGTTATTGCACACGTTTTCTTCCTCCGTGCAGGTTTCATGCAACCATTTATTGCAAATGAATCCACTCTACCTGTGGTCCAATCTTATCGTAGTAACTCAGAGCACACTCAGCAAAATAGTCACTCTCACTATCTGGTTCCCTAATCCTAGATTGTCTCGGAATGGATTTCTTGCTTTTAATTCGCTCTCGTCAGCCCTTGCATCTTCTATTTGATGTTGTTCTGTGAGAATTGCAGCTGTTTTCTTCCTACGCTTAGATTGTAATGGATCCAGGATAGGCACAGGAGAAATTTTTTCAAATGATGTTCTGGCATCGGTTCACTTTGAATCCCTGCTCCAAGGTTGCTGTTGTCTTTCTCTAGGAGAGGAGTTCGAGCACATTCGTTGTTGTCGGTTAGACCATTTCTGTCTGCCTCAGCAGTAGAGACCATATCAGAAACGTGGAACGCCTCCTCTGCAATTCTCTCCAGGTTGTATGGGTACAAGCCACAAGCTTCAAATCCAGATTGAGCATTGGGTGGAACTGCAGCTTTCTTCCACGCTTCAGTGAGGAAGACCGGGAGAGACTTTACGTCCGGGATGAGACAATGTCCAATTGCGCATAGCCCTGTAAAACCTTGTTTCAGGGATTTAAAGACACACCTGTCAAGAGGCTGAAGGTAGTGTGTTGAGTGAGGAGGTAAACAAATCATGATCAATTTATTTAAAGGTGAGTCGGAATTGTAACACTACATCACTTAAGTTTACTCACTTAACATGTTTCGGGAAACCGTTGTTCCCATCCTCAGAAGGTTATCACGACATTAGGTTAGTGTTACAATTCTGACTCACCTTTAAATAAATTCAATACACATCACTGTTTCTAGCTTCTTTTCATTACAATATCAACGAAATCATGATCACATCATTTTCTGTAGCAAGATGTAACATATCTGGATCGGTAGAGTGCGAGGTATGGCCATCGAGAAACAGAATCACTTTTCCTTGTTGTTTCCTGAGGATAAAGTGGTCTTTCATCCAGCTCATGAATATATCAGAGTTAAATATTCCGATTTCTCATTCATAAATACAGTCGAACCATTTGGAAGTCCATCCTCCCATTAGGGTTTCTTTCTTTTACCTTTAAGGATGCATGCTGGAGGAATGAAGTTGCCTTCAGCATTGCAGCAGGCGATAGCCATTATAGTTTCTCCTTTTTCTCCATAAGTTACTTGGTACAAAGTAGGAGAACCTTTTTCTGCTATCACTTTGTCTGGCCTGGGATTCATCTGAAAACCAGTTTCATCCATGTTGTACAGGTGCCCAGGTTTATCCACTAAAGCGTTTGCTGTTAATACATCCAAAACTAAAGAAAAATGCTTTGTAATTGCTTCCCTATTCATTGACATAGCCCTGTCAATAGAAAGTCCTTGTGGCTTTCTCGTAGCTAGAGTTGGGTAACGTTTGAGAAAAGACTGTAACCAATCCCAACCTGCCATTTCGTTTTCTTTACAATATACCAGCCTGCGAAGAGTTTCTCCAGTTGGCAGAAATCCACACACCTGCAACTTTCTTATGTAAGTCATCAACTGCTTCTCGTTCTCTTCACCAGGGCTACCTATAAATAATAATAATTAATAATAATAATATAAACATTATCACTATTTTTTAATAAATGAGAAAAAAAGTTTGAATCAATTGGCAAAGTGCAGTTCATGCAAACACAATGTGGAACAACTTTGTCTTTGAATGTTAAATTTTTATTTAACAAAATATTACACTTAGAAACCATTCTCACTTTTCTCCATAATCAGAGAAAACATTATAATTAATAGACTACTACTTACTTTGTGGGCCCATGGTGTGCTTATCATCGTTCTTCAGTAGACGTCGTTTCAGAGTTCTGTATGGTATACCATGATCTTCGGAAGCTCTAAAACAATTCATCCCACCAGTCCTTACATGCTCCATGGCCATTTGTAGAAATTCTTCAGACCACTGACCCCTATTTGATGTTCTAATATATGTTCGAGGCATTTTCCTAAGAAAATAAAAGGCGCATAAGTGGCGAGTAAAATTAGTGATCTTACCCCAAGAAAACAGTGGCATCTCTCCCAAAGATCGGGGTGAGATGCCACTTTCCGTGACTGGCACAATATGGCCACAGTGGAACAACTGCAAATGGATAAACCTACACTACAAAGTATCCACCATGCCCTACACGTGTAACATTTGTCCGTTCTAATTTATTTGTAAGCCCGTGCATACTTCAAAATAATGGTGCGCTATTAACAATGCATCAGTTTTAGTTCTTACCTTGTATTTGTTGGTTTCAAAGCGAAAAAACAGCTAACACAGTGACGTACACAATTGCCTTCGCTTTACACTACTGCGAGCGAGTGTGGTACAGGTTGGTGTCGCGATCTGTGGCTACCTGACGAAAGTGGAAGCTTTAGGCATCTGGCCCCGATAGGCATCTTACCCCTATCCACTCTACCTATATATACTCATAAATTATTGTTCCTTTTGTTTTTTAATAATCTATTTGCATTTATTTTTTACTTTGCCTAAATATTGCCCTGTTTTTTTTGTTTTTTTTTACAGATTTTGTCTAAAGTTTTATTTATGTTTATTTTCCTATTCATTGTTAACCATAGACTTTCTTTTCTCGAAACCTCAGTTTGTTTTTCTTCCACAGTCAGCCACCACATGTCAACTTGCATATTGGTCACCGCAGCTCAGATTCATGCTGAAACAGTTATGATAACCATGCAACTGCCTCATGATGTCATATTTACAGTTATAATTACAGTGATAGTAAGCATGTACTTTATTGTAAGAGATGCTGGAAATGTTGTCAACACATTTCTGGCATCTTCTCAGGAAATTTTAATGTACACTCGCGAGTTCAACATCTAAAATTGAGTGAATTGCATGTCTGATGTTTTCTTTTGGTTTTTCCAATGTATGTGGGCTTGTTGTATACATTATAATTTTAAATTTCCACCACTGATGCAAATAGCACAGAGGGATTCTTGAGAGTCATAATACTTTATTAATTACCCTATCCTCAAAATTTTCCTGAATTAAACTTAATGGCTCATCAGCTGTATGTATGGTAGCAAAAGTCTTGTTGGAAATATCCAGACTGACATTCAACATTAGTCAGCTGTTCAAAAAATGGTGTAAGTCATTCCTGTATCTTTCTGTATTTATTATTTGTTCTAAAAATATATTTATATCATATGTTGTAAAATCAAGTTTCTCTGTGCTTCAATCTCTGTTACTTTATGATGGAAAATAACGTGTAAATAGAACCATGCTTTGTCAGAGAAGAATATTAAGCATAGGTCAATTACTCTATTCATTGACATTTCACAAAATCCAATTACAGAAATTTATCAACTGATGATCAAGTGAAAAATAAAGTATATGCAACAAACCTCATACTTTGAAAGAACCAAAAGAAAACATCAGGCAAGAAATTCCCTCAATTTCAGATATTCAACTCTCAAATGTAAATGAAAATTTCCTGTGAAGATGCTACAAATGTATGGATAGAGGACACATTTCCAACCTCTCTTATGATAAGGTATATGCTTATTATCAACTGTAAGTATGAGAATGTGAGGCAGTTGTGTGGATATCATAACTGTTTCAGTGGGAGTCCAAGCTTTAGCGACTGGCACACAAGCCACCATGCAGTGGCTGCAAAAGCACTGTAGTAATATTATACATATGTTTTTCTCCCACATAAGGGACATTCACCTAATGGATAGTCATTTTGTTGACCTTTTAATCTCCATACTCCTGCTCTTAGCCAAGCTACCTCTTCTGTTCCTTCATTATTGGTGTTGTCTTTCCCAACTGTTTTTCATGGAACTATAAAATACTGTTGTTTTCTAAAGTGCTGCATTTGACACCAAAGTCATTAGCAGTACATAAAATACTAATGACCTCTTCTGTTCCTTCATTATTGGTGTTGTCTATATACCTCTGTCTTTCCCAACTGTTTTTCATGGAACTATGAAATACTGTTGTTTTCTAAAGTGCTGCTTTGACACCAAAGTCATTAGCACTACATAAAATACTAATGACCTCTTCTCTGTTTGTTGACTGAACAATGTTTATATCTCAATATCTTTGTATCTTATTCTTACAACTCTCCTAAAGCCTTTATTATTTGTCTCTCTTTTTCTGTAAGTACTCCCCAAGTCATTATTTTCTAAGATAATCCTTCAATTGCTTATCCAATCTGTACTTTATAGACTGGTTTCTTAAAATGTTAAACATTGTTTTAATAGAATATAATCATTTAAATGCAGCATCCCACAGCAGTATGTATTTCAAAGCCCGATATCAATCTTTCCTTATTACTCTTCCCATTTCAATTTGAGCAACTTCATTGCCTGTCACTATTGGTAACTCCAGAATTCCTCACCAAACATCTATGTACTACCTCCACAACTTCCCACCCAGTTTTAAGATCCCATATTTGAGTACCACATAACATTTGAACCTCAACCACTGGGTTACATACCCTTTCCAACCATTTCACCTCCATCTGTGGCATTTTATAAAAACATTCTCTCACAGTCATCATTGCTGCTTTTTCATTTGCCAATGCTGAACTCTTTTGTTTCTCCTTTTTTCCTCCTGCATCTATTTTAATTCCCAAGTATATGCAATCACATAGCACTTTACACTCACTACTTCCCTTCTTCCATTTCTTATGTTTACACAATCTACCTCCTCTCTGAAATACTACAATTTGTGTTTTTTCTGTATTTACCTTTAATCCCCATTCTCACCAGTACTTATTTATTTCTTGTGAAGAAATTTTAAGCCATCTACAGTAACAGAACCTACTACCAAATCATCTTCAAAGATCTGCACATTATTTATTACAGGCAAGAGATTATTGTATCCTTGTCTCAGCCCTTTTTCTTATATATTTCTTTAGACATTATCCCTTCCTCATATTTTATGAACAAGGTATTGTCTTTGTACAAACCTTTTAAGATTGACACCACTTGATTACTTATCCCTTTCTTTAATAATTTATACCACATAAATATATAGTCAAAGTATTTCTCCATGTTGATAAACACTACATACAATTTTCCTCTGATTCTTTAGATTCTTATCCACCCCCGCCGCTGTAACGTTGCACTTGACAGCTCGCGTTTAAGTTGGTACATTCGCAAAAAAACAGATGAAAAGCTTTCACCGTTTGACTTTCTAAGCCAATCACAAGGCAGCATTCCGGATGGTCGATGACAAAGCGGAAGCGGAACGGGAGCTGGAAGCGGCTCTGTTGCCGGATGTACTTATCCCCAACCACGTGCTTCAGTTTGTGAATCTCTAGCACAAGCGTCGAGTTGTTCTTTGCAAGCTACATATTGTTCTTGTTATTTGTATTTGTGGTTATTGTTTTATAGTTTAGTTATTGTTCGTTTATACATATATATTTATCTGTTTTATATACATTTAAGTCATATTATTTATTTATACAAGATTTAAGTGCGACAATGTCTGGAAAACGACGTCGATCGCCGAATGATGATTCACGAAGTGTAAATCCTTTGCGCCACTTAATAGGCAGGCACTGGAACTATTAAGGAGCACCCGAGAATTCTTTGAACAGGAAAAGGAGTACGTGAAGCTTCACCGCCATGCCTCTATTCCTGCTGATAAAGCCGTACACTGTCACTTCAACCCTATCAAATTAGTGTGGAACGACATTAAGGTTTATGTGAGGGAGAACAATAAGTCATTTACCATTACCGAGGTGGAAAGGCTTTTGTGGGAAGGTGTGGTGACGGTGGACGCGGCTTCGTGGAAGAAGAAAGTAGATCATGTGAATAAGCTATGACGAAAAACACAAGAAATAGACGGAATTATTAGTGAGTGTGAACCATTAATGATATGCCTTGGTGAAGATAATGATGACGGGGATTTGGATGGAATTGAGCCATTGCAGTTTTAAATCGTGAATGAAAATAACTTTTGTTATCGCGGATTATAATTTGTTTTATTTCTCCTCAATGTGGCAGGCAAGTTTGCATTGTTCTGTTTCTATATTGTCAAAAGTGCGTAATTTATTCTACATACGCTGCAATGTTTATGCAAAGTTATTTTCAATTAACAATAATAATACAAAATAGTTATTATACATTGACGTTCGCTACTACGTACACTTTTGTATGCGGCTTAGACACGATAGAAAGAACTATCAGCTGTTGATGTTTACTAGCCACTCTGGCAACGTCGCAACCACAATGTAGCCAACTTTATGCGAAGCCACATGAACTGTCAAGTGCAAAGATTCAGCGGCGGGGGTATAATGCTTTTATAACAAACACATTGTCAACAATTTGTCTTCCTTTCATAAAGCCCATTTGAAATTTTGAAGGAATATTAAATTCTTCCACCCATTCTTGTAATCTCTCTGCTAGAATCCCTGTATAAATTTTACCCCACATTGGATAACAGAGCTATGCCCCGATAATTTTTAGGCTAATCCATGTCCCTTATAACCTATCTTTGTATATTGGTTATATGATTGCTTTTCTTCAGCTTTCTGGTGTGTATTCTTTGCTTTTCATTGAGTTAAATAAAGCTGTTAATGCCATAACTCAGTTCATATCTCTCACATCTTTAAGAAATTCTCCTGGTATACCATCCATTCCTGGTACTTTGTTTCTTTTCATTTTTTTTATCTGATTCATTTGCCTCTTCCTTTATTATGAGTATTCAAAATCTTCTTAACTATAGCTTTTCCTGTTTATATAATGGAAAATACAATCTTTATCATAAAGTCACTCAACAGATCTATTCAGTATAAATTCTATTTATTACATAGAAAACATTTTTAACAGGACTTAATTTTCTAGTTATGTAACAAATTACTTTATAACAACAAACTAATTTTCTTTTTTATATAGAACTTCTGTTCAGATTTTGAATTGTTTATCAAATATACACTTCATTGTGCTGATAATGTAATATTTACTGAAATATTATGAATAAGAATACTCTTCATATGTTTTGAAAATTAAGTTTATATGCACTAACCCTAAAGGGTATCAGAGTTACTTGTTGGTTGTATCGCATTCCTATACATACTGTTATACATTGTACATATTTCATAAGTCAGAAGCACAGTTTTTATGCTGCTGTTTAAATCATGTTAACAAGCAGTTATCTTTTAATGCATTTAATCTTTAGTTAGAAATGTTTATTAACTAGATGGAGATAAAACCAAAATAACACTAAAGTTGCTATTTTGCATGCACATGATGGAAATTAGGTTAACATTTTACTTACAGTAAACAATACCACAAAAAAAAAGATGGTACATAGATTTCAGTATTGTATCTGCAACACTCAAGAAAATGTTTTCATCTCTTGTCTTCAGTCTTCCCTTAAATTTCTTTTCATATAAATGTATAAAAAATGTCTAAAACTCGCTTATGGAATTTTTTGATTATTAGCACATTTCAACATTTGTATTTGAAGCTTTCTCTCATCTCCAGCTGATGTATTAATGCTACATACTATCAACAAATATTTCTTATTAGTGCTGATTATTGACTGGTTTTAAAAAGGTAAAGGTGAGACTCCGTTAGATTGTTATGAGTAAACTTATAAAAGGCAAACATTGTTTACCTAAATTGTAAACAATATTTCTGAATTGTAAAAAAAAATTATAAGGCAGAAAATAAATAACTTATTTAAAACCACTTAAAAAGCAGGTTTTGAATGTACTGTTTTAAACAACTTTGAACACCCTGTTTAAAACATGATTTAATCATGACACCCTGTATACAGAGATGAAACAGTTTTAATGTTTATAACTTTTGCAGTTTGCAGACTTAGCATTCTCTATCATTTAACATTTAACCACAGTTGATCACACATTTTTTTTTGTTTGTTTGTTTGTTTCTGTTTTCTGATGTTTTGCATTTTGTTTCCCCTAGGTTCCATTTGTTCTGAAGGGACAATGGCTTCTTCTGCGAAAGATTCTTTAAGCAGGATGAAAAATCAGAAATCAGCAACATTTGCTGCTAATGAAGAAGAATGTCTAAAATCAGAGCATAAACCATGGCCATTAAGCTCTCTAGCTATGACCATGAAATGGCTATTAAAGAGTAGGGGCTTTCAAGATACAGTGACAGAATCACTGGAAAATAATAATAATAATACTGAGGCTCCTATCTGGGGATATATAATGGAAAATGCAGTTCTTATGGAGAGAGGTCTTAAGTTCAGTGTTAATCTTGATGAAACAGTGTTTGACATCATTGCAGAAGCAGAGATCCTACAGCAACTTGGTTTTATCTTCTCAAAAGTGATATATAACTTTACTTCGAGGAGGGATTATATCCATGATGACCTGGAAGCTGTACAGGAAATTGTGACTCATTATAATGAAATACTCCTGAATATTTCAGCTGAAGAGGTAAGTCCAAGCTAATTTCCTAAAAAAGAAAACATCTAGCTCTTTTGTCAACATTTTAATAGTTACTTCCACTCAATAACTACTCTCTTCTAAATCCTCTATGACTGCTTTGTTTTTCTTTCTTCTTTTCCTTCTTTCTTTGTTTCTTTCTGTCTTTCTTTCTATCTTCCTTCCTTTCTTACTTTCTTTCTTTTTTTCTTCCTTTCTTTCTCTTTCCCTCTTTCTTTCTTACGTTCTTTCTTTCTGTCTTTATTTCTTTCTTTCTCTCTTTCTCTTTCTTTCTTTCTCTCTTCTCTTCCTCCCTTCTTCCCTGCCTCCCTCCCTTCCTGCCTCCCCGCCTGCCTTTTCCCTTCTTCCCTCCCTCCTTACTTTCTTTATTTCCTTCCTCTCTCTCTCTCTCCTTCTTTCTTTCTTTCTCTTTATCTGTTTTTTCTTTCTTTCTCTCTCTTTCTTTCTCTCTTCTCTTCCTCCCTTCTTCCCTGCCTCCCTTCCTTCCTGCCTCCCTTCCTCCTTCCCTCCCTCCTTTCTTTCTTTACTTCTTTCCTTTCCATCCTACCTTCCTCTCTCTCTTTCTTTCTCTCTTTATTTCTTTCTTTCTTTTTTCCAATCTTAACTTTATTATATAATCCTTAGTATTAAAATTTGGCAAATTGTAAGCGTAGGATAACTTGAAACTTGTAGGCCTGAAGTAATTCTGGAGATGAGTTATAGAAGTACGTCAAAATAGCATTTCCTTTCCAGTCTTCTAGGTGGTAGAAGAGGAGGACAGTTATCATGAATTTGTTGAATCGGGGGATTTGTGTGATGAATGAAAGTCTTATGTAGCTGGTATGAAGAATTGTAGCTAACCTCTGGATTGTTGTAAAGAGTTGTATTCCTCATATGCCATCATAATGATGCTACTTGGAGATATCTGTTCTTTATGGTCTGGATTCTTTTAATTTGAGTGAAAAAGGTAGAGTAGTAGGAATATGTGTTTAACTTCATCGGTCATTAATACCCTACAGAATACAAAGTCATGCCCAATATAAGAAAGCTAAAAATTGAACTAAAGTTTATGCATGACATACACACACCCTCAAAAGAAAACAATGGATGAAATACATTCCCTTAGAAGCAAACAAACTAAAAGAGTAAAAGGTATTTTAAAAACAACCATGTCAGAAGCAGCAGATACAAATTCTAAAGTCATGTGAAACATGAAAGCTACTCCATAAGAGTGCACAAAACTAAAATCAAAACACAAAAAGTGGAAAAGTTAAAAAAGCTGCATGCATTAAAGGATGTTAAATGGTGGTGTCTATGCCCACTGTGTCGAATATAAAACATAGAAAATGGTTGATAATACTTAAGTCAGCAGAAAGATTGGCTGGCAACCACAAAGTGCATCTAAGAAATGACACTGAACTAAAGCATACTCACCTTGAAAGCGTAATTGCAGTGATCAACAACAGGGGCAGGACTAGCACTAAATAAAAGTTGGAAGCTAAAATGGCAGCATTTGATTCTTAATCTAGCTAAAATTATATTTATAGCTTGTAGGCAAGAGCTGTTTATAGTATTTACCAAATTCCCATCACATATGGCAATCATTTTGGATATCAGAGTCAGGTCCATTAGAGTATCCAGAGAATCCTGGGCATTTTTTCATGCTGGCCAAATGAATGGTCTGTCATCTTTGGCAACAAATTGCAGGAGATAAGTCCCTTCCCATCTCCTGGGTTACCTCAATAGAAATAGGTTTGGTGAACATAAAAGGAATGGATTTTAATGTAATAATAGACAAGGAGGACATAGCATTGGAGACACATATATTTGACAGAAAGTGTTAACGTAGGAAAAATAACAGGGAAAGCAAATGCCATGAGTCATGTTTTATTTGGAGGACATTGACCAGGTCATTTTAGGGTTAATTTAATGTGACCCTAATTGTGGGTTAAATTTAAATTGACCAAATTGTAGGTTTCCATTTAAAAAAATTAACCTGACCTTAAAATGACCATCATAATGCCCTGCAAACAAAACATGACTAATGGCATTTACTTTCCCCCATAATTTCAAGCAACTTTTAGTTAAGACATTTCTTTCTACAATGCTTAGTTTTTTTATAGATATTGTACATTCTCAACTTAAATGGTCCATCCTGTAGAGTTATCACAAACAATTACCCTATTTTGCTAATTTTCCAGATAACATTCTTGAAGAACTATTTAATGGAAGTGGAAAATGAAATTCAAGCTGGGATGACAAGATTAAATTGGAATTCTATATGTGTAAAGAAGTGGGCAAAAGATTGTTCATATTTTCTTAGGAAATTAACACTTTTGCTTGGTAGAACAAAGAGTATTAGTGAAGGTATTCAGAAGACATTAGATAATATTCTGCAGCTTGATCTGTTTGGAATAAATCTGGACAGTGCATCTCCTACTGTAAATTGCAAGGTAAGTTCTGCTGAAGGTGTAATTCACTGCTTAATTTATACCATGCCAGCATTACTGCTTTGGTTCAGTTAATATACTTATGGAATTCTTTAATTAGAAACCAGTCTGTTTATGCATATTAGAATGAATTAAATGAAACTAATGCATATAAAAGAGTATTACTTGGTAAAGTGAGAGCTAAGCCTTACTTGCATTTTCTCCCTGGAATTTGGATCATACTTGTAGCTGCTTGTATATTTTACATTGATGTGATTATGCTGAGGAATGAACTGTGTGAGCTTCTCTCATAAAAAACAAAGTTTTGTCTTTGCATTCACCTTTGGTAATAGGAATCTCAAGCATTTCTATTTTTATACGTGACTGGATACCATTTATTGACTAATTAATGAGACCCAGTTCTTCCTATTAACATGAGAAACAGGAAACATTAACAGCTGCAAATCATCTTTGGTTTCTTGCTACAAGTACAAATGTTATACGAGATGGCATGGGTGAGGAAATTAAGGTTTGTATGCCTAAATGTTAAAATGTTAATCTGTAATTGTGTGTGAAGATAGCATAACTGTTTGATATATGAACTTAACATAGTTTGAAACTATGGCACAAGTAAGAGTTTTGCAATCTTTATAAATTATACCATGATTTTTTGCAGATGAAAATAAAATTTTATTAGCTATAATTTTAATATAGAGGTTGGCAAATTAGGGACTTATCTGCTTATTTTTTAATTGAGACAAACTTGAATGAGGGTCTCCCATGGCTTCTCTTATGATTCATACTTAGGATACAACTTTAATATAAGAATAGCTGACTATGAATAAAAAGAATCTGCAGTTACTTCTCCTTGCATGGCATCAGCTATCATTGCAACCTATGATCATCCGGAAATAACCATTTGGGTGCAACTCCTAACATTCGTTTGACCAGATTCTTAGAAATATATCAGCAAAAAAGCGAATTATACCCTTCATAGCTACAGTACAGATGGTTACTTAATTAAATCATACTTAGGAGTCATTCCATGTCAAACCGAACTCTTCTAAAACTTTATGTTTTAGTATTTTCTCCAATTTTTTGTTACCCCTAAGTGAGATTAACTAACCCGTCTTTTTTTCCAATTTGGTCTGAAACAACTATTCAGCCATTTATTAAATGTTTTTTTCAGTGTATTTGCATGACTATTTTATATGAAAATCATTATGACAAAGATTACATAAATAGTAGGGTTTTCACGTTTGTGATATTTTGAAGTACAAACATGGCAGTTTTACATACTGTTTTTGAGGTTCAGTCAAAACATAAATTAGATCCCTTTTAGGGGTAGTATTTTTAAAATGTGTTTTTAATTAGCAAAAGCTTAATTAAAAAAATGGGAATAATCATACTCATAAGCTATGAAATATAGTGCATTGGTTTCAGAATGGAATTCAAATAAGAACTGATGTCATGTTTGGATTGAGCATGAAGACTATCTATGAACTTATACGAGGCATCACTTCACATCCAGTGTTTTCTGTTTGAATGTATAATAAGCCTGCTATTAATAAACGTCACCCTCATTACTTCCACAGTTGACCTTTCATATGAGTTTTAACTAATAGTTGTGTTTAATTATGGCTGATTTGGTAAAACAGATTTATAATTCCTGTTTTAATTCATTCAAATTGGTTAACCGTACAAGTTAAAAATAAATAGTTGGGACCAATGATCTCTGCAATGCTTATAAAACCAAAATTGGAAGGCATAAATTTGTCTTACAATTTGAAAATGTGTAACAATTGCCATATGAAAATATCAAAACTTTCAAAGAACAAAGTATAAGTAAGTTATGTGTGCCTACCCAATGTTAGTAAAGTTCAGTAAAAGAACTCAATAGCTCATCCTCATGTAATGCTATAAGCATGGACACAATAGACATAGGGAAATGGAATAAGAGTTTAATGACAATAGAAGAATCACCATAAAGAAAAGAAAATTATCATAAAAACGTTTTCCTCGAGGGAAGTTGCAGAAAATATCACAATAAAATACTTCATAATGCAGTCTTTACTTCAACGGGAATTCAAATCATTCTGGAATAATACAATATGTAATGGCTTCTTTCCATGAAACAAATGATATGACAGAACTCTTAAAATACAAATATTAACAGCTTTGACAGCTGGCCCTACAACAAAATTTTTGTGTCTCAACTCACATGATACAAATATATAGCAGGTAGCCAAATGTAAGGGAATTTTAGTAACTCTGGTCCCCAAATCTAAAACATCTTGACTTAACTGCATTACAAAAGGTTTCGGAATTTTATAATTTTCATAATATGAATATGGTTATTCCTGGTAAAATTAACTTCAGACGCAGAAAATACTTGGCAATGTTAAAAAAACTTACAAAAATTTTAAAAATATGTATCCAGATGTTAAAATAGGATTTTAAAAATTTTCCAAATTGAGGCCAAAGGAATATGTGCTACCTGGACCCAGCTTTTTTTTTATTGAAGTTAGGTTTTAGGACAAAAAACTGTAGAGGTCATTAGCACCAGTCTGGAGCGAGTGGCACCCATTCAGTTTGCATTTGTGTTCATCACAGAAATGCTAAATTAATAACTGACGGTATCAATATTTATGATCTCACTACAAATTCAAATGTTATTGTAATTAATAAGGACTGTTTGTCACAAATAATCTGCAGTTACCTTTTAAAGTGGTGAGAGAGTGTTGGATATTTAAAACTACTTGACTGATCTGTTAAATAACTAAAATATCAGTGTAATGCAAAATGTAGTAACTGCATTTGTTTAAATCTGTGATAGGGATTTTTAAACCATGGAATGTTGACTTTTGTCATGTGATGGGCTAAATGACCCTCAATCAGCTATACACAGAGTTGACATTGTACATGATGCCAGCACTGCAACACATGACATACAATCAGCTGACACATCTCTTGACCTTGTATGTGATGGCAACATTGTAATGCTGCTGCTACACAACTAAACAACGTGTTATTTGATTTCTTTGTGATTATTTGGAATTCCAGTGTAATATTTTCTAGGACTGTATGAAAATCTTCAAACTACTTTAGAAAATGTTTTTTTTAAATTTTAACCCTGAACCAGAAATATCTCTCAAATGTATGTAACAAGAAACATGTCTCTTAGACCTCGTAATGTAATTTAACACATAACTCCAAATTAGTTGACAAAAATTAAGTAAATAATCAGCTAATTCATATTATAACTAAGTATAATACGTTTCAGCCCATATAAAGACTTTAGTGTTTGCTCTATTTAAAACGAGCATGAAATATCTTGAGTTTGTGTGGTCATTTAGTATCAGTCTAGAAATTATTGTTAGTATTGTTACATCAGTCATGATATTCATGAATATAAATGAAAGATTGCAGAAAACTAATTGAAAGTAATAATCAAATGAACTGAAAATGTAAAAAAAAAATAAATCACAGCACTTTTGCACAGTTGACAACAACTATCCACTACATTCCAGGCAAATTGGCTGACCACATTTGGTGCACTTATATGCCGTTTTCCTTTTCTTGTATGCAGGACACTTCCTCTTTTCCATTCTATCACTTGGTATGCCTTCGCTTGATTCCTGAGTGTTTTCCAGAACTTTGCGGATCATTTCCTTGATATCTCTTGATAGATTTTGAATATGCAGGCATCTCCTTAGATGTGGCTCTATCGGTTCCATCACTAGACTCTTGGTGGATTTTAGGTGAGTCAACATGGGGTTTCCTCTGTAGCATAAATACAGAACAACTGATGTTTACCAGTGTAAAAAAGACTGTCATAGGCCAGCATCTTCTTTGTCTATCTGACGAATAATTGGCACATTTCATGTCGATTAAATCTACCTCAGATTTAGTTAAATAGTAGTAACAAATAATTTCTGGCTTATTTTATGTTATCAGCTTCAGTTGAATGATGCATTGAAGATACAAGAATCACTGCCTTGTTTCTCTTATGAACAAATGAAAACCAGTATTGTATTATCAGAGAAGCCATATAATGCCGATCTAATTGGCCTACTTTAATCAGTCAAAAACTCTGTGAGAATTTCATGTTTGTTCTTTCTGACTTTGTCACATACGTTAGTGTACAGCTTACTTTACATAACACTGGCAACACTTGTTAGATGGCTGCACTGTCTCAACATTGTAGCAGCTCTGGCTCCATTGTAAATGTTATGCTACAATGTAGTTCAATACCTTATTAAAACATACAACGAGGACTTGAATCTGAAGTTTATGCACTAGTTCTATACTTCTAAACTGATTAATTAGCTCTCATTCTTCTTGGAATTTTGGTTATGACTTGGATGTATTCATCACTCAAATTTGAGGAAATCTGAAAGTAATGAAATTAATATTTTATTTTCTAATTTTCTTCATAAGCCAATCTAAAAGGAATGAGAAGCAGAAGCTAGAATACTAATCAAAATTAAGACATGATGGAATCATGAAAATGGTTACCATTTATCTCACGTTTTATTATCAAACACATTTACAGTCTTCTTCCATAGTACAATCACTTTCCTTTAAACATACACAACTTCTTTTCTTAACAGTGGTTTTTGCAGCTGCCAAGGCATTATTTTTTAGTTTTACATAATTGTTTATCAGTATGTTGCTGATTGTAAATCTCAGATTATCATAAATATTACACAAGGGATTTATACAGAAACAATAATCATGACCAAGAAATCATACCGTATCATCAGAATCTACTCCTCTTCTAAGAAGTTTCTGAAAAATGTCCTTTTGTTTGCCTGCCTTCAAAAACATAGGCTCGTAAACCTTGACATTAAAATTCTAGGCAAATTTGCACAATATTACAAGAGTGGAAGATGGTACAGTTAAACCTCCTTCGTTTAATATATCCAAATATAGATTATCACAGTTACCTGATATCAACAAATCAATACACTGTGAACAGGGCAGTTTTTGCTCTACTTTATGTGACACATCCTGTACAGAAATCCTGGGTTATGAAGAATGTCTTTGTCTTCTAACATAAGAGTGGTGGAGAAAATATCTTTAAATGCATCAAGTTATAATGCAGTTTCATTATCAGGCAAATCTTTGGTAACCTTGCTTGGCATCTGTGGACTAAATTTAAGGCTACCATATCGAGCAAGTGTAAGTCCTAATTCACTTTTTACCCTAATTTTCATTTCTGACTCCGCTATCTGAGTGAAAGAAACATGGTGGTTGGCACCAGATAACTGTCTGTACAAAGAAATCCTTCCCTCTAAATTATCTGTTTGAAATTTAGCAGTCAATACATATTCGACTCCAAAATTACATAAATAAAATTCTATTAATGTTATTAGGACTACAGTGCTGTTGTACAGTGCCTTGTGGCTCTCTTTTGAAAGCATGGAGCCTTTACTGCCTTTAGACTGCCAATTATATAGCCATCCCTGGAAATGTCTTAAAAAGTGCAGACTTGGGTCATTGCTTTTTAAGTCATCTAAAGGGTTCCTGAAATTAACTAGTTTCCATCATTCATTAATAATTCTAATAAACTCTGCTGTGCCTTCACTTTTAACATCAAAAAAGTGAGAGCGGCAATAGTTGTCTTATGAAAAACAGTAACAGCTAGCTGAACATTTTGACATTCAGTGTTATTTGGAAAAATACTCTTATAATTTAATTTAGGTGCTGCTTTTATTACTACTGTCCTGTTGCATTCTGACTTGTATAAGTTTCTTACATCAATAAACTTAGCTTCTTGAATCTAACTACCATTACCATTAAATGGAGGAAATATCTGAGGGCAAATTGACAAGTCCATGACTTTGACGAGAGATAGCTTTCTAATCACAGGTTTCTTGTTTGCACCCAAGTCTTACTCTATTCTGGGTATAATCGCAGAAATTCATCATCATTTGTTTCTTAGAATATTATTGGAAGCATCTAAAATAAGCAGATGTGTGTTGCTTCATAGAAAATGGAGAAAAGTGAATTTCATGTTCTCATAAAGCACTACTTTTTGTGTGGTAAGGCGGTGAAGGAAACAGAAGAAAAGCTGAAAAAGTATTATGGGGACTCTTTTTCATCACATGGCACAGTTCACAACTGGTTCACAGAATTTCGATTTGGCCCTTCAAACACAAGAGATGCTGTGTGCACAAAAAGGCCAGTTGAGGTCAGAACAGAAGAAACGGTGAACAAAGTTCATGATATTGTGTTGGAAGACCACCAAGTGAAAATCTGTGAGTTAGACAAGACCATAAACATCTCAAGTGAATGGGTGTATAACATTCTGCACGAATTTTTAAGTGTGAGAAAGCTGTCAGCAAGATGTGTGCCAAAATTGCTCACAGTTGAGAACAAGTGGAATTGTTTGACCATTTCACAGGGATGTTCGAACATGTTCCAGCGCAACCCAAATGAGTTTTTACGGCGTTATATTATGGTTGATGAAACTTGAATCCATTACTAACAACCTGAAATCAAACAACAATCAAAGCAGTGAATTTTCTTCAGAAACATGCTTGAAAGAAAGCGAAAACCATTCTGTCAGCAGGAAAAATCATGGTAGCTGTCTTTTGGGATTTGCAAGGGGTGATAGACATCCACTACCTGGAAAAGTATAAAACATCACAGCTTCATATTATACTGTAATGCTGGATCAGTTCCACAAGAAATTGTTAAAAAACCACCCCATTTGGTGAAGCAAAAAAGTTCTCTTTCACTAAGATAATACACCTGCACACAAGTCAGCCATTGCCATCGCAAAATTTGTGGAACTGGGCTATGAACTGTTACCTCACCCACTATATTCTCCAGATTTGACTCTGAGTGACTTCTTCCTCTTTGCAAACCTGAAAAATTGGCTCACTGGGAAGAAATTCACACCCAGTGAACACTAATGGCAGAAACAACCTCACATTTTGCAGACTTCGAAAAATCATATTTTTGGAAGGGTTAAAAAACTTTGAGAAATGTTGGACAATGTGTATTGAATTGAAAGGAGACTATGCTGAGAAATAAAGTCCATTTTTTGAAAACATTGTTATTTTCTTTAAAAAAGTCACTGACCTATCCATCCGCTTGTAAAAGTTTTATCCAAATCTGGAAAATTTAACCAATTATTTTTAATGCTTTTTAGTCTATGCACAATATTGTACATTATGTAAATTCTGTTAGGGCCATTTCTAGCAGGAAATTGAAAGAAATAATTACTTTCAGACTTTTCCATTAGCTTAGAAAATAAGTTTTTATTCACTGCATTGTTATCGCAAATTATGGATATCACCCTTAACCTACAGCCAAACACTTACTGTAGTATTCAAAGAGTTTTTTCATACAATACTTGTCCAGGAATTTTCTTTACAGGATATAAGTTCACTACTTCTTTCATCCTACCAAAGGCAGAGGAAACTAGAAAGGTTTGAACAGTTTTAGCTTCCTCAGAGCCCATGATGTTTTTCACATAACCAGTGATGGCACTGCATTTAAATTGAAATGATGGATTTAAGTACTTTCACCTAATTGTAGAATTATAAGTTTTTCTAATTGATTAAGTCTGCTTGCTACAACCCTTGAAAAATGTGAGTTATTACTATCATTATGTTAATTTATGTTAATTATTTATCATATGTTAAAAGAGGACAGCAACCTTTGAATATGTTTAGGATGTAGCAAACAGAGAATACTGTTCTCTTGTAGGGCACTGTACTGTACTACAACCACATTTTCTAAGTTAGCTACAGTGTCTTTTTAGCTATACTGTTTGAAGTACACATATCTGATGTGATATCAATACGTACATACCTTGGCAATAGGTTTTGCAGTTGTAACCATCTGGTAAGTTTTAAAGTTGAAGGTAATACCCAATTCAAAACCTCGGCACACATTGTCTTACCAGCAACACACATTTGAATTACAAGCTCAGAGTTTGTTGTTATGCTAGTAACTACTCTAGGTATTCCTTCTAAGAATACTCTAAAGAAACAGAACATGATGCCATTGAACTTAACCTCAAAATTGCCACATAAATCACCAAATCCCTTACTACGTCAGTCAACCACTGTTCCTTGGCATTTATTTATTTGGTTTGTTTGGCATTGTCCTTTGCATGCCTGAGTTAAACATTTTGATGGAATTGGAAAAATTGTAGGAACTGCAGCCTCTGTTAACTTAGGACAAATATGAGGAAACTTCTTGCTGCCATCTGCATCTTTATATATATCAAATTTGATTATATCTTGCTTTTTAAAATCCTTTATGGAGACAACTCACCTCTTAGAAGGGCTCCAATTCTTTCTACCATGCTGCATGTCTTGCAGAATTGGGAGGAAATCTGAACACTGTGACATATTCTTCTGTTGAGTCATAATTAGTTTGCCACCCTTGAACACATTTGTTCAGAATCTGGAAACAGAAACATGAAGAAAAATGCCATTAAATTTATCACATTATGAAAGGAAACACAAAACTAAAAGGCCACACCTAACCTACTAAATTAGTAATGCTATTCTGTACTTCTACTTCTGAAATCCTATTAGGAACAACATTGTTATACAATGAACACATAAATACAACAGCTAATTAGATACTGTGTCGTAAATAAATAGTGTAAATCAGCATATGTTTTATAGAAAATGTTACTCCCATATACAACACATTGAATACGAGAAGCAAGGAAGCCAGCTCTCTTCACAGCATTGCCAAATATCACCTTTCCAGCTTGTGTAAAGTAAGCTGTGGTTAGTCCCCTCTTTCTGAGGTGACCAATGAGTTCTATAGATGTAAACCAATTGTCAGCTGTAATGGTTCTGTTACTTATTTCTATTGGTTTGCACAAACGTATAACAGCCTCAGTTGGTTTGGCAAGCTTCTGTCATGCCACATTCATCACTCCTTTTCCCAGATAGGCATTGAAGAGATAAGCACTGCCAGAATCTGCTGGGCATACAGGTGTGTCTAAATTCCCTTTGCAGAGTTTGAGGATTTGTAGTGGGGACCAAGACAATTAAAGTTTAGCATACAAACTTGTGTCCAGAAACATACTATTTTTCCACTACATACAAAATCACTACACATGCTTGGCGCCAACCACTAGGAGTGAGTTGCAGAACAATGGTGCACCAGCTCATTTTGCACTGTGGTCCGAGGTCATCTAGATCAATGATTTGGGCAAAGGTGGATAGGTCATGGTGGCTCGATGCTTTCTGGCCTGCATGTTCTCCTGACTTGACCCCCTTGACTACTACCTGTGGGGTCACATGCAATCCTTGATTTACGAGACCCCTAAGAGATCCAAAGAAGACCTCTAATATGAGTTATGGCAGCAGCAGATTTGGCGGACTAGGAATTGGTGATGGAATACCAGAAGATGGTACAGAGTTACCTCATCTGTGTTGAAGCCGGTGGTCATCACCCCATCTTGTAAGGGGTTCAGATGTCAGGCAGCAGGAGTCAGAGAGTAATGTGTCTAGTGGTAGTATTTTATGTGTAGCATTTCCAGACATGAGTTCCTATGTTAAAGTTAATTGTCTTGGTTCCTACTACAAGTCCTCGAAGTCTGTAAAGGGAATTTAGACACATCCTGTATAAATGTGGAAATGACAGTTTCCCCTGAATGGGACTAACATTTCATCCACTGTAACATTGGCTTTTATACAGTATAATTACTGAAAATTGAAAATGGATTTATGAAGATTGTTTGATATTGCAACTGCATGTAAAAATAACAGAAATTCATGCACATAATAAAATGCTATAAAATAAAAATATCCGAAAAATCAACTCAGAGCAAAATACCTACTGATTAGAACACGTGGTCTATTGGACTTACCTAATTATTACATGTAATGTGAAACATGCAGTATTCAGGCACCCAATTTTGCGCTCACCTCTAAACAATATACTTTATCACTAGACTGATAAAGTCAAACTGATGTTTTAATGTTGCTTTACACGTGACATGTATTAAGACAAAGACACTGAGAAAGGGAGACCATGATTTTCTGCAATATATCTGTACTTTTATCTTTAAAATGACTGATGGGCCTGAGAGACTGATGTTTTGGGTTAAGGGTTAAAGTAGAATATTAGTATTGATAATGATGTTTGTAAGCTTAATGGCTTTGTGAAAATAGTAAACATTAAACAAATTATTTTTTGTTTCACATGTAAATGATGTATGTAGTTCAACATTCAAATGAAACAGGGTCATATTTTTCAGACATATAATACCAGAAAAATTCATACTTATGTAAAATAGTGCACGCAAAATATAAGAAAGTTCAATGTTCTATAATGAAAACAGGGTTTTTTTTTTAAAAAAAGGGCATCATTCATTGCTTCACTGAATATATTAAGTTAATATCAAAAAAATATGAGACCTGAAGGTGAAATTTTCCTGATTTTTTGTGATTTACCATGGAATGATTCTTAGATGCACTGGGTAAAATTCATACTTTCTCAATCTTACAGGAATTCTTTTTTAAAATGCAAGGGCACCAAATTAAATCATTTGAAGCGTTAATGAAACAATACTACAGTATTGGCCCAGAACTGATAAGAATGGAAAGCATTGTTCTCGAGATGGATACAGGAATGTCTCCTTACATGAACTATTACTACTCAAAATGGGAAACACTTATATTCTCAACCATGGTGCGGTAAGTATATTCATCAGTGCCATTATCTTAGATCCTGGACAGTTTTCCCACTGTATTTATTCCTAGCCCATTTTCTCCCTTGACTACCGTTTGTATATTTTCAGCATTCTGCTTTTTCAAAGCAGCTTTTCACATGGCACTGCACTTTTTACAGTAAGAAACTCCCAATTTTGTATTGTGAAACCTTTGGTTCTTATTATAATCCTAAATTTTAAAATTATGTATAACTGCATAAAGGTACTAATGTAGATAAACCGTCTCTATAACCTACATATTGACCAAATAGGGTTGGACATGTTGATTTATTCTGAGTTATTTCCTTTTAAGTGCAACCTTTGAAGATCTCTTGGGGATTGAGATCTACTGTATAATTTCTCTGCAATTCTTCTCCTTCATAAATTCCTGCAGCTCATCATACAAGATAGTCTGGTATATCTGATTAACCATCTATAATGATGTTTGAAAAGTGAGATAGTTCTTGTCCATCTTTACTATGATATTTAGTTGAAATTCCAAACTTCTACAAGATATCTAGAATGTGCAACTCAGCAACTGCATCCAGCACAATAGTCAATATAGCTCGTCTCAAAGTGGAGGGTTACTGGGAGTAGGTGATGTTGAAACCATGAAAAGACATCTCTTATGCTGTCTGCACATTAACGAATGTCACAAAAGCTATAAGGAAGACTTTATGTATTCCAGCTTTGGGTCACTATTGTCAGCATTCTTGTGTTTTGCTTATAAACCTCTGCCTTATTGCCATCAACCAGCCTAAATAAACAATATTCACTCTGCCTTTCCCTCCTCTTGAAGATTTCCAACATATATTTCCCTCTGTGAAACTCACATACTTAAATGTGTCCATTTAATAACTATTAGCTTGTAGTAGGAAAATGCAGCTTGTTTCACAATTTGCCTACAGTATGAATGAATTTATTGTACAACTTGTTTTACAATTGGTTTATGATTTTTATACAATATATATCTCTCGTACCGCTACATCTTATGTACAATTTGTCTGGTGCTACTCTACTTATTGCTTTGCTTAGTAATAGAGTAACGTAATACCATAGTAACATTTATTTATAACTTTATTTCACAAAAGTATATCATTAATTGCTATCTTGGAGTTGCTTGAGATAGGATCATATACACTTAACACTCTGGTTGTTTGTGTATATGTACCCTTCATTTTACTGTATACATTTTCCAAAACTAGCAATTTAAATTTCTCTCCTCATCTATATTTTACCTATACAATTACTCCTATTATTATATTCCTCTTTTCTTTAATAATTTTCCTCCACCATTTCTCTCTTACCTTCCCTGTGTGTTTACCTAATTGTTTCAAAAATTCTTTCTTATTGTTTCCAAAGAGTTTTAAAAACAATAATATCTCTATCTGTAATTTATCCCACTTCCTATTCCATATTTCCTCTCTCCAAACTTTGGTTTCTGCACATTCTATTATACAGCATAAATTTTTATCTACCCTTCCATATAGTGGGTACAGTTCTTTGACAACTTTTAAACCCCTTAACAACATGGTTCCTGTTCTTGCCCATGCTAGGCCCTCTCTTTCCATTTTATCACAAACATCAGTATATTTTTCTCTTCCCCAATCTTTTTTTCAAGTTCAGATAATATATCAGGGTTCTCTTATCCCTTAAACTACCATATATTTCCTGTTTCTCAATATCATCAACCCAGAATTTCACTTTATTCCATACATTTTGTCCCCTCGTCTGAATATTGGCTGGCTTGCCCAATCCTACTTCCCTCACAGCTTCCTTTAATTCAGATAACCAACTTCTTTGTCATCTTGTTTTTCTTGTATCCTTAAACAGTTTTTAAGAATATTTCCTTCCCCAATGCTTGGGTCCTACTCCAATATTTCATAATGCGTTTTAACACTATTCCTTTCCTTCCAACTCTTGCTAATTCAACTAGAGCAACCCCATTTGGGGCTGCTCTTGGTAACCCCAATATCATTTTACAAAAGGTTATATGAATCTGATCCACACATTCCCATCCTTTTTCTGTCCACCAAATCTCTATACCATGCACCATTCTTGATTCAACTGTTGTAGTATACGTTCTCTCTAACCAATTTACTCTCATATTTTGTAATTTCCTCAAGCACGTTCGTATACTATTAATAGCTGACTTTCCTTTACCTAGTGCATATTTTCTCTGCTTGGTCCACCTACCATTATTATTTAACCTGACCCCCACGTAATCAAATTTGTTTACAACATCGATTTCACTCCCCTCTAACCACCATTTCTCGTCTCTGCTAAGTTTATTTCCATTTCTACAGACCATAATTTTGGATTTACTTTTATGTATTTTTAAAATCCATTCTTTGCAATATTTCTCTGTTGCTTCTTTTGCTTTCATTAATCCTCTGCTTGTAATTGCTGCTGCTACAAAATCATCTGCAAAAAGCAAGCCTGGGATGTTTTTATTATTAATTGATGGACGGTGCAAGTTTTCCTTCAAGATGTCATCTATAAATAGATTGAATAAAATGGGACTTAATGTACAACCCTGTCTTAGACCCATGGTATTTGGTACCCATTCTGTTACTTTATTATTGGCAAGCCTAATACAAAATTTATTATCTGTATACAACCCCTCTAATAGTCCTATAAGCTTCTCACTCACCCCGTTTACTCTCAGCTTGCTCCAGAGTGCTTCCCTATGGATGGTATCAAAGACCTTTTCTAGGTCTGCGAAAAATAAATAAACCTTTCCTGTTTTCTTTCTTAGGTATTTATCTATCACTGTTCTTAATATGAATATATTGTCCACTGTGGATTTCCCTTTACGAAACCCCCCTTGAAATTCTGATAATTTTCCTTCTCTCCCCACCCATTCTTGTAATCGCTTTGCTATTATCCCTGTAAACACTTTACCTATCAGTGATAAGAGACTTATGCCTCTATAATTACTTGGATTGTTCACCTCCCCTTTTCCTTTAAAAATTGGTACAATCACTCCTAGTTTCCAATTTTGTGGAATCTTTCCGCCCTCTAAAATCACATTAGATAATTTTTCTAAAAGCTCTCGTCTTTCCACATGTTCATACCAGACCCTCCAAAATTCCCCCAGTATTCCATCCATTCCATTAGATTTCTTAATTTTCAACTTTGTCACCTGTTCTGTTATCTCATTCTAGAATATTTTCTGATCTAATGCTTCAACATTAGTCATAAACTTTCCTAACCTCTTTGTCTGCCATACCAAATTACACCCTCCAAGTAATTTCCCAAAATAACCTCTCCATTTATTTGGGCTAATTTTATTCTCTATTGATCTTACTCTACGTACTTTTTTCACTAAATTCCATATAATTTTACTCTCCTTCTCTTTTGCTGCCTCATAAATCATTTGACCAATTTTTCCCCCCACTCCTTCTTTTTATCCTCAATTAGACATTTATAACTCCATCTGGCTATTAAAAAGTTTTCTTTCCCTAATAGTTCTTCAGTTTGTTTCCACCTCCTAAGCTCTCTTTCCAACCTTTTCTTTGCTAAAAGGCAATCCTCATCATACCACCCCTTGTCTAATATTTTCCTTTGATTCCTAATTTTCATTGTCCTTCCCGCTGACTTCACCTCCCATTCTAAGTACAACATTGCCTCATCAGCTTTTCCCACTTCAATTAGTTGCTTAACTTTGCATTCAGTTGCCTACAGTAAATAAAAGCATACAGAAAATAAAAATAATATATTATTATTTAAATATTCAATAGTCAAGTTAATGCAATGATGTACCTTAAACACAAATCTTCAGCTTTTACTTTCTCTGCTGCCTACCTAAAGCAAGTAGCAGAGGTATTGCAATTCACCCAAAAATTACAGGTTGAGATTTCACTGCACATACATGTTTCAAGACCCCTGAATCTAAAAAACAAGAAGCTGTTTTAGAAACAGGTCCCTGTATTGTATACCTGGAAAAGTTTAACTCAAAAAATAAATCTGCGATAAATATCAAACTTGTTATCTAAGTTTGGTATCTTCCAAGATACAACATGAAGATTTTCAAGAAAATAGCTGACCCAAATTATCCCTAACATGAAAATTTTTTTCATTTATTTTCTTAAAAATGGTTTTAATGATTTTGATTAAAATACCATATGTTAGTATCTTTGCATGACAACATGTATATTTTTAATTTTCTGAGAATGGCTTGTGAAGTCCTCTTCATTCAGGAATTTTGTTTAATTATGTGTGACTGGCAAACTGTAAGAAATAACTACCTATGACATACAAAATATGGATCTTGTCATAACACACACTTAATGTAATATACTTTTGTACTTGATATACTTTGTACTTTTTTTTTCAAATGTGCTAAGTTGCTATTTGGGTTTGATTCCTCTTTCTCTTCCTCTTTCATTAAGAGTGGAATTTGATAGGCGTCACAGAGACACTTGCTTTTTTAAATCTAACTATTGTTCAACCTACTATATCCCCTTTGTACCTACAGTTTAGATTAGATTTATTATCAACCATAGGAATTACAGAATTGATGGTATCATCAGAAACAATAAATATGAGAACAAAATGGAATAAGTTCACACACTTAATTACAAAGTGTTAAATTATACCCTACAGGTGATCATAATTATTGGACAGTATTTACAAACAATGTTGCAAATACAAGTCTTTCACTTTGTATTTAAATGTATCATCTGAGGTGGTAAGTTTCACATTATCAGTTAGCTTGTTATATAATATAATTCCACAATGTTTTATGCTTTTGCTGAATAATGTAGTATTATATGTAATTATGCTCAGTTTATGCCTATTTTTTGTATGATAGCTATGCTTTTCACGGTTAGCCGAAAGTATATCAGGTGTTTTCTAGCAAATATGACAACTTCTAATATATATACAAGGAAGTGGTAATATATGGAGTGCTCAATATAAATTAACACAGGAATTCTTTTATTTCTTCCCCATTATTATTCTTAGTGCTTGTTTTTTTAATTTTGAAGATTATATTCCCTTTATCACAGTTACCCCAAATTTTCACATCAAACGTGCAAATGCTTTCAAGTTTGCAATATTTTTTTATAGATCTAAACATAAAACAAAGCTGACTTAGCTTAGATGCCAGTTTTTCAACATGCATGCTCCATTTCAGATGCTCATCAATCCATACACCCGAGGCCTCTGAGCAAGATTTGAGGTCTTTCACGCCATATATAGAATGGGACACTAAGGACCACACTAGTTAAAGAGCTTCCATAAATAAAAAAAAATCCATACACCCAGAATTTAGTGGTGGATTTATAGTGTAACAATTTATTTTCTTCACCACTACCCATTATGTCTATGGATGTGTCATCAGCAAACAATACAGTCTTGTTGGGATGTAGATGGTCTAAGTCATTTATGTACAATAGAAATAAAAAAAGGCCCTAGAACTCAACCTTGGGGAACTCCACAAGTTACATATTACTTTCTCTACTACATATAGGAAGTATGGGAAGTATTGTATTCCACCCAAAAATTTGATACCGAGATTTCACCGGAAATACATGTTTTGAGACCCCCTGAATCCAAAAAAAGCATTTTTGGAAACATGTCTGTGTGTGTGTGTGTGTGTGTGCATGTGCATGTGTGTGTGTGTGTGTGTGTGTGTCTGTCTGTGAACAGCATAACTCAGAAACGAACAGTTGGATGAACACCAAACTTGGTATTTAGCTTCAGTATCTTCCAAGGATGTGACACGAAGGTTTTCAAGAAAATCCCCCCACCCCAGATTACCCTTTACATGGAACATTTTTCGAAAGTTTTAATTTTCTCAAAAATGGCTCTAACAATTTTGATTAAAATATCATATGTTTAAGATATTTTTATGACAAATAAAATGTATATCTTGAATTTCCTGGGAATGTCTCCAAAAGTATTCTTCATTGTGAACTACTTTTGCATAACTGGTAAACCATAAGAGATAGACAAAATTTTACTGCACAAAAAATGTAGATCGCGTTAAAATACACAATTTATGCCATATACATTTTTTTTGTTGAGTGAACCATTTTCTAGATATTACTTGTTATTCCCTTAACTTTTTCAATACTTATTTACTCCAATGGGAATTTGTTATTCATTTTTTACTTTCTCTACTACGTATAGTAAGTAGGGGAAGTATTGTATTCCACCCAAAAATTCGATACCGAGATTTCACCGGAAATACATGTTTTGAGACCCCCTGAAGCCAAAAAAAGCATTTTTGGAAACATGTCCGTGTGTGTGTCTGTGTGTGTGTATGTGTGTCTGTGAACAGCATAACTCAGAAACGAACAGTTGGATAAACACCAAACTTGGTATTTGGGTTCAGTATCTTCCAAGGATGCGACACAAAGGTTTTCAAGAAAATCCCTCCACCCCAGAGCACCCTTTACATGGAAGATTTTTCGAAAATTTTAATTTTCTCAAAAATGGCTCTAACGATTTTGATTAAAATATATGTTTAAGATATTTTTATGACAAATAAAATGTATATCTTGAATTTCCTGGGAATGTCTCCAAAAGTATTCTTTATTGTGAACGACTTTTGCATAACTGGTAAACCATAAGAGATAGACAAAAGTTTACTACACAAAAAATGTAGATCGCGTTAAAATACACAATTTATGTCATATACATTTTTTTAGTTGAGTGAACCATCTTCGAGATATTGCTTGTTATTTCCTTAAATTTTCCAATACTTATACTTTTTCTCAAATTCGTTATTCAATTTTTTATGTCCTGGATATGCAAACAGAATATAATGCGCCACATAGCAACCAGCGCTTAAAATATTTGACTATCGCTTATAACCTACCATGTTCCCCTTGCATCTACAAGAAAATTAGCAATAAGATTGACATCTCGATATCTCGAGTAACATGAAGCTTATGGAGAATAAACGTTTGTAAAAATAGTTTGTACAAGAGTAGAGAAAGTCATGTGAGTGTAACACATCAGATGTTTTGTTTTGGATAGGCAGAGGGAAAGGGAATGGTGCTGCACCTAGCAACCAGCTATTAAGAGATATGTATGTGCTTACAGGCTACTGTATTTCCAAATTGCCCTTGTAAATATACATTCCCCTTACATCTACAAGAAAATTAGCAATAAGATAGACTCTGCAAATGTTTATCTTCCATGAAGTAGATGGAGAATAAGCGTTTGTAAAAAGTTTGTACAAGAGTAGAGAAAGTCATGTGAGTGTAACACATCAGATTGTTTTTATCAGATTTATACACTTCAGATATACGATTATGGCAATTAGCTTGTGCTACATTGACTAGTTGTTCACACTGATTTAGATATGATCTAAAGCAGCAGTTTGCTAAACTTCTTATACCAAAGCATTCTAGTTTTTCAGCATTATCTCATGACTGACTAGGTCAAAGGCTTTGGAAATATCTGGAAATATTCTAATATTATTTTCGCTTTTACCTAATGAACTGTAAACAGCATCTAAAAAATTAAATATAGCCGTTTCAATTAATTTACCTTTTATGAGCCCATTTTGTGTTGTAGATAATATATTATGTTTTAGAATGAATTTTTGACATTTATTATACATAGCCTTTTCTAGTACCTTGGAGATGGAAGGTAATACCGCTATTGGCCTATACTTTTAAGCTTTATTTTTGTCACCCTTTTTAAATATAGGTATTTTTTTGCAGTTTTTATACACTCAGGAAACATGCCTATTGAAGAAGAAGCATTGATCAAAAATCAAGAGGTGCAACAAAATCTGACAACAATTCTTAAGAACATAATTAGGAATTTCATCTACTCCATTAGATGTTCTATTTTTCATGCTCTTTAATATTTTACTCACTTCACTAGTTGTAACCAGATAAAGGTATATTATATTTATATTCCTGGAGAATTGTTTACTTGTCCAAGGTGTTTTATGTTTGTGTGAAAGATCATTGATTGTGTTTACAAAGTAATCATTAAATGTCTTTGCCACTTCTTTTGGATCCTAGATAAGCTCACTGTCCTTATTTGTAATGCTGGGTATCTGTTTTCTTGAGCTGATTCCTAACTCTTTGTTTACTATCTGCCACATAGTTTTTTATTTTTTGTTGGAACTTAATATGATCTTTTCTGTATGGTATGTTTTGCAGCTATCAGAATCTGTTTGTATGCCTTTTTGTACTTATTAAAATAGAGCTTGAAACTTTTGTTAAGTTCACTAAGCAATTCTAGCCTTCTGGACGATTTTATGATTCCCTTCATTAGCCATGGTCTCGACTTTCTCCCTGTTTTCATTCACCATTTTGGTATTGTATTGTCCAGATAATATTTTATTATATTAGCAAATGTTTTAAAACCATCGTTTATGTCTACTTCCGCATATACCTTTTCTCATGTTTCATTTCTTAACAGATCTCTGTAAATATGCCCTATTTTATATTCATTTTTTGTGTCATATTTACAAGTACTCAGAACAATTTCAAACATCAGTACTCTGTGATCAGAAAAACCTGTTTCTACTATTCTTGTTTTCTACCTTAAGGTCACCTTGCTTTATCAATGCTTGGTCAATGATAGTTGCTGAGTGGTAGGTCACCTAGTGGATATATTTATCATGGGCATTAAGTTATAGAGTAACATAAATTCTTGCATTGTTTTATGTAATTACCCAGGGGAGAAATAAATTTTCCAGTCTCCTATTATCACAATATCTTTAGCCGGTTGCAGGTTATCCAGAATTGCACTTAGATGATTGTGATATGTTGATATCACAATCTGCTGCCCTATAAAGACAAATAATAACTGTGTTGTATTTGATTACTTCTATTACTCTGTCCTCAAAGTGTGATTTGATAATTTCAATTTCTTATCTTTGGTATCTCGATAATTTCTGAATTTGCTTTAATTAATATACATGAACCACCATGATTTTTAATAGATCTACAATAGTGTGATGCAAGTTTATAATTATCAAGACTTAGGAACTGGATTTCATTACTATCCAGCCAGTGTCCAGAAAGGAAAATTATATCACGTTCGATTTTTCCAGAGTCAAGCGAAACTTCAAAGGATAATTTGTTATTTTTAAAACTCTGTACATTTTGGTGGAAAATCCTGATTGTATTTTCTATGCCTTAGACTTGACCTTTTTACCTTTCACAGTTTGAGGAATCTGTCTGCTACTTACCATCTCAGAGTTATTGCATAATGATGAGACTGCATCATCTTTTAAACTACCACTTGATGCAGTAATTTGTATCACAAATTAATTAAATGTAAATAATGATTGTAATATGAATATGCATTTTTATGTGACATTGATTTCAGATGTTTATTGATTATAAATATTGTTGATAAGTAAGTTTATATGGCCTTACTGAAACTGTCAATAATAGCGCGCAATAATGCAGCGAGGGGGTGAGCTGTTTATCATTATTGGAAACGAGGAAGTTACGTAATGTTGGCGCGTTTTCGGTAGAAACTTCTGGAATGTTTTCCTAGAGCATATGTATTTATAATTTTCATTGGATATTAAAATGGACGCTAATGTTGGCGCGTTTTATTAGCCAATTGCAGTTCAGTTATAATCTTTAGGCGTATCTGGACGAGGGAGTATAAATAAGGTAGGTTGGAGGTAAAGTCAGTCAGTCCTTCAGTTCGCCGAAAGCATTCATACATTACACGTCGTATTTAGCTCAGTTCATAAAAAATCTGTGTACACTACACGTCGTCTTCAGTCAGTCAGTTCGTCATACATCGGATATAGATTCACAAGTTACGCGCAGCAGAATTATGAAAGATCTAAAATATGGTAAAGTTAATTATACAAAAGGTTGAAGTACGTTGATTAAAAGTGATCAGTAAGAAGTTATTATAACAGTTTCAGTTTGGCGAGTATCTAGATCAATATGTAAAAGTGATAGTGAACGTGTTCGACAATAAAAATTATAAAACAAATTTCTTCATCAGTGTTCTTTTTGGATAAAAGATTCCTTTCCGTTTACACAACCCTGATCAAGACACATGTTCGACCCAAGATAAGATAATAGCTAGCCGGAGGACAATAAACAAAACTTAAAATTATTTCAAACACTGATACTAGGTACCACAAATTGCTAACACTAGATGGAGCTACAAACCGAACAAATGAATGACGTCACAAGATGGCTTCAACACACGTGATGTAAACAAACATTTGTAAGTAATACCGTTACTACAAATTGGCTCCCATACGTGGGGCAGTTAAAAATTATGTAACCAAACAAAACAAAAAGCAGCACAACATAAGATCTTCAAGTTCTAATAATTTACGTAAAAACATATTACGTAAGCAATAAAGTTACATCAAATTGGCTACCACAACGTGGGGCTACAATAATGTTAAATAAATACAACATAAAAGTTACTTCAAATTGGCTCCCATACGTGGGGCAGTTAAAAATTATGTAACCAAACAAAACAAAAGCAGCACAACATAAGATCTTCAAGTTCTAATAATTTACGTAAAAACATATTACGTAAGCAATAAAGTTACCTCACACTTAATTACCCTGCTGATGTTTACAAATTTCAACTATTATACTTACGGTGGCTAAGCAAAAATGAACCCTTAAAATTCAGATGTAACCCATCTCTTCCTAGACATTTGTAGTGTATAAACCTATTTAAATGACAGTAAATTGCATTCAAGCTCTGGCAAGCCCAGTGCAAATTGCTGTTGCTGTTGTTTATGTACTTTTCATGAACATCCCTATGTCTTATTATAGAGTTCACCATAACACATGCTTTGGAAAACTTCTTCTTTGCCTCTCTGGCACCATATATTTCTCCTATCACTTCATCTAGATTGTTGGAGTTGCAGATATTGTTGGTACCAACATACAATATAACTGCTTTTGGTTGTTTTACTCTACTGTCTATATTTTTAATCATCTTTTGTAATTATCCAGCCTTTATGCCATGGAACACTTGAATGTTCACATCCTTCACCTTTATGTGTTTTATCATGGAGTCACCCATTAACAACACTTCACTTTGCACAGCTTTGTCTTTGTTTTGTTCCATTGCCATTTTGGATTTTATGTTGGAATTTATCCAGTATATTTGTTTTTTACAACTTTGTGTGCTTCAAGGGTACTATCAACCTGTTCCATAACTGACCGGTTCTTGTAATACCCCATACTTGTTTGCTATCTCAATGTTATAAGGCTCATTCTTCTCTGTGTTGGCACTTTTGCTGTGCTTTTTCATAATCATAGAGTACAGGGTATTTTCCCATGCTTCTGCTTTTAGCTTGTCGTTTTCTTTTCTTAAGATATTTAGTTCATTTTGTGCTCTCTTTAAGTCTTTATTTAAGATATTTATCACTGGTTGTGAGAGGCTATTACTTCAATGTCACATGCTTCTTGCTGCTCCCATTCTTTACCTGTATTAACTGCAGTTTCCCGTTCTTTTATACATCTGATTATTGTACCACCATTAGTACTATTTCCTATGGCTCTAAAGTTATCACTGATTTCCTTTGTTAATATTTCACCACTTGTTCTGTTTATTTTACATAATTTGCTCACTTTACTCTGGATCATAGTTCCAGATGTTTATGTTGATTACAAAGAAATAGAAGACTAAACTTTTCTATGAATAATTTGTTGAATAGGGGGTAGAATAAGTTAAGTGAATGTAACACATCAGATTTTTTCAAAACATACTCCCAATATAGTTGCAAGGTGCAGTGGAGGAACTGACAGAACACACAGCATTTGTGGCATAAGCTTTAGGTGGTCGGTGCCAGGTAGTCATAGACATAAACAGAGATAAGCCTAGTTGAAACACCAGAAGTGCCATCATCAGATAACCAGAATCTCCTGGAAGCTTTGCTTCTTTCTGCCTATAGAACCTTCTGTACTCTAACCAGCGGCTATATAAGCCATTGTGTTTGCAAGTGAGTGAAGTCAGTTTGTGAGGAGAGTTAGACAAAAAGTATTGTTCTCAGAGCAAGTTTATGAGGATGGCTGTTAACTGCAGTAGATGCTGCTACTTCAAGACATTAGAGTGGTATTGTGTTTGAGTCCCCAGTGAATGAAGTAAACCAAAGAAGAAGCTACTTCATGCATATTTCATTACACTGCTACGTCAAAAATAAAGTCAGGTGACAGTAAAAACTAATTGAACTAACAGTAAAACGTTTAAGTAGATCATGTCAGTGAAGTGACACTGAGAACTTAGTGAGGTAGCAGTGAAAACTGGACAAAGTCACATTGGAGCCAGAAGTGGAATCTAAGGGCCACGGTTCCTGAGGTCTCAGGTTCAAACCTGGCAGAGGACAATGGAGTTTTTTGGGTGTAAAAAATCTTAGCATAGCTTCCTTCAGCAGGGAAGTAAAGCCATGGTCTCATGTCATAGATTTACGGCACGTAAAAGAACCTCAAGCCTGATAAAAGTGCCTCTGAGCAAAATTTCCAGTCTTTTGTGCTCAATATAGCATGGGACACTAAGAACTGTAGTACTTAAAGAGTCTCTATAAATAAAACTCAATTTAATTTAAGTGCCATGATGGAGGAAATGCAAAAATTATGGATAAAATGTTGCTTAGATGAAACCTCGAATGGAGAACATAGGAACAGGAAAGACCTCTGGAATAGAAAAAATTGATTCTGAAATGGATAAAATGTGAACTGAAATGAAGATTGGTAAGGAAGAAATGAATGGAATGGAGAAAATGGAGATGGAAATGAGATCCGGAGTTGAGGAGATGAGAAGTGAAATGAAGAGTGTTAAAATAGAAATGAAGACAGAAATAGAGAAAAACACATCCTGACTAGGTTTTGATAGTGGCATTGTAAAATATAAGATAAATGCAATGCTAAAAGACCTGAGAGATGATATTGCAATGAAGTTAAAAGAAATTAAATCTGACATTGAAGATAAAATTAATGAAGTGACAGGGTGTTTGAACCAGTAAGAAAAACTGTTAGACTAGCAGACAAAGGAGAAATTCTGGCACTCCTGTTATTTCAATAAGAAAAAAAATTGAGTTTTTATTTATGGATGCTCTTTAACTACTAAGGTTCATAGCCTCCCATTCTATATTGGACATGATAGATTGGAAATTTTGCTGAGGCCTCTTCATCAGACCTGAGGTCCTTTTACATGCTGTAAATCTACAACACTGGACCACCTGCTTTACTTCCTTTCCAAAGGAAGCCATGCTATGGAATTTTATGCACAAAAATGTCCATCACCCTCCGCTAGGTTTGAACCCCAACCTCAACATTATCATGGTACCCCTAGACCATGAAGGATGTCATTTCAATAAGAGATTGAATGAAACCAGCAGTATAACATCTATAAGAGATGTATTTTTACATCTCTACACTTGGAGAGATAAAAATGAGAAGACCATAATTTTTGTTATAAATCATAGGTTACTAAGTATAAAACAAAAGAAGGTAGTGGTATAACACCGAACATGTAATAAAATGTATGTACATATAGATTATAAATATTAATATCACTGGTATTACAACATGACAAGCTGATGAAACAGGTCACCGTGGAAGAGCATCTAGGTCAGCAAGAAAAAGGATCAGACCAACAGATGAAGGGAAAGAAGAAAATGATTGCACCTTCGAAGTGCCGTTGAGAGGTGGTGCCAGCAATGCGACATCTGCGCAGTAAGTCGGGGATCCTATACTTGCAATCGGGGCTGGATGCAATAGTACAATGTCGGAGCGCCATTCGAAAATATTGCCATCGACGTGGCAGACCCTTTCCCAAGGACAGACACAGGAAATCGCTATTTGTTGTTGGCTATGGACTATTTCAGTAAGTAGCCGAAGGTTTACGCGCCAATCAAGAGGTTTCGGTCGTGGCTAATTCACTGGTGAACAACTTCTTTTGCCGGCTCGGGAGCTCCGCAGTGATCAGCGGACGAATTTTGAATCCAATCTTATGCAAGCTGCTTCAGTGCCTCGGGATACACAAGACACCTACCACTGCCCTTCATCTGCAGTAAAACGGAATGGTGGGGTGTTATATTAAGACGATCTGGAAAGTGGTATCCAGTCATCCAATCATGTGCCGTATTCCTCAAGGTCTACCGAGTATCAGTACACGAATCCACTGACGTGACGCCGACCAATACGTACAGTATTCGGACGGGAGCTACGGCTACCTTGTGACGTGTTGTTCGGCACGCCTCCTGATGCAGACCAGCCGGCAAAGGATTATGTAGGGGCGCAAACGGATGGGCTGGAATACATTCACCATTTTGCCAGGGAATATATGAAGCTGGCAAGTGACCGAATGAAGGCATGCTATGAATGTCTGGCGAACAGTATTTGTAGGAGGGTGACTTCGTATAGCTCTACCGTCCAACGAAGACGAAAGGGACATCGCCGAAACTGCAACATTTCTGGGATGGTCCGTATGAGGTAATCACCTGTATCAACAATGTGGTACACCGAATTCAGCAACAACTCCAAGGAAAGCTTGCCCCATATCGCGAGCTAGTTGAGACGATCAGCTATGAGGAGGGAGCTGTGTGGCTATGGCCTAAGCTTGGAAGATTGATGCTAGACAGTCAGAGAGATAGACAGAGATAATTAGTGCTCTCACTAGCATAAACACCAGAAGCACTATACTATAACCAGAATCTTCTGGAGGTTTCTCAGCATGTTCACAAGTGAGCATAGTTAGTGAGTAGGATAAAAAGTGCTGTTCTCCAAGTCAGGTTCTGACGACTGCTATGATATGCAGTGAGTGAGCAGGAGATTAGAGCAGTCTTGTGTTTGAGTCCCCAGTGAATGAAGTGAACCAAAGAAGAGGCTACATTGTGCATATTTTATTAAGCTGCTATGTTGTGAAGAAAGTGAAGTGACAGTAAAAAGTTGAAGCCATATCATATTAGCAAAGTGACACTGAGAATATAGTGAGGTGATAGTTAAAACAGGATAAAGCCACAATGCTAATCACTGCATTCTGTTTCATATTGTTGTTGGTTATCAACCAAATGGCATCTTGATCACCAAAATAGCCCTAAAATGACACTGGTGCAATGCTTATTTCAGGCTGTTTACTGTGCTCCCTCTTTTGAAGGTACTACATAACTCTCAGCCACTAATCATCTACATGGGCTAAGAAATTCCCAACTTGTCAATTTGGTCTTGCACTTTGCTATAATTGCTCATATGCTATTGATTTGTTTTGAATTAAAAGGAAAGATTAATGTCTGTTGTTAAACCAACACTGTATAGAAAAATCGTCTGATCTATAAGGGTATGTATTTCTAGTGTTGTAAACCTTCAAAGAATATTCTCACAATTGTTCAAACTATATTTTTGAACCTAAAAGGCATTCTATGTAAGCAATTGCACCATGTTTAAACAAAGTATCTGGGGGAGTACATATACTATAACATAACAGTTATACACAGAATGCAATTACATTAATTAAAGGCATGTTAGAGAGACCATAGAAAAGCATTTTGAGATAGAAACCTTATGGTCTGTGATTGTAAAGTTACAGGCAATAAAATGAAATGTCTGCATGCCACCGATTAAATTCTACTATGGTAGCATGCTACATGTGAAGTAATGAAAGATGTACTGAAGCTGTTGGCTATTTAGCTGCATATTTAAGAGGAGACAAAGTCTAAAGTTGAAATCTCGATAACTTTGTGCATGCGTGCATGTGCATGTATGTGTGTGTGTGTGTGTGTGTGTATGTGTGTATGTTTGTTTTCTCCTTATTTAAATTGTGTTGGTATTTTCTCAGTCTCCTCTTTTCTCTTATACCGTTCCCTGAAATCTTCATGTGAAATTAATTTTTTGTTGTATGACTGGCATTTGATAAGCAAGCTAATGAGTTGACATAACAGTATTACTTACAATGCAAGAGCTGTAAACATTTAACAGTAGTGGTAGATTTCCAATCATATCTTTTCATATGTTTAGTCAGCTAAAACATTAATTGCTAAATTAATTTTTGATAGTACTCAAAATGAGTACTTATTTTTAATTCCACATCCTAACTGAGCAATTTTTATTTTAAAATCCTCTTTAATCTTTCTTAGACATGTAACATTTTACAGAAAAAACCATTCAAAATTGATACACCTTGTTTTAGTAATATTTGCAAACTGCAGAACAACTGAAAATCAATAGTTAATGTAAACCATTGCTGGATTTCATTTCTAAAACTGTGACTGTATTGCTGGTTCATTTTTAGCCAAACACAATAAGTTCCCCAGACTATGGATAGAACCCAGTTTAAGTCAGATACCAGAAATCTGATGTCCATCTATGGATGTAAGTAAACCCTTATTTTATGTTGGCCATCCTCTATGTACTTCTAGGCAGTTATAAATGTAAGAGGTAATACCTTTTATGTATGCAAGAGAGGACACTGTTTCACTTGAAATAGACAAGTCATATATTCAAGTACACTTAATATTATGAAATTCATAACCAATTTTAAAATTTGTGTATTATGTTGGTAGAAAATTAAAAACATAGTTTTTTGAAAATTACTAACTGATATTATGTTGAATAGTATTGTGACAGCATCTTTACTAACTACATAACAGCTGGACTGGCTCCTTAACTTAATCCTATGTCATCACATAACTATCTGCTGGGGGGGGGGTGTCAGAGGTCTGGAAGAGTTAGATTCTCATTTCAAAAATGGATGGGGGTATGGTCGTGTTGGACAATAAAGAGGGAGCTGCAGGGAAGGGAGACCTTACACCTGGGAAAGATTGGTTTGAGTGGAGGAGTGGCAATGAACATTAACTCTTGTACTATAATTACTATATTGGTCTATTCTACTTCACAGTATAATTACATCTACATTTGTGAGCATCTAACAGCTGAGATTACCTTAGTTGAAGCAGAGATACAGATGCCATTCTAACTTCATGATGCTTACCAAAATGTAACAGAGTAACAGAGCCAACAGTTAGAGAGAGAGGGAGAGAGAAAGACCTGCTAAAGTCCACTCTATTTATACCTTGGGTGCTGGGTCAGAGCCTTGGTTAGCAGTTTGTTTAGCACTTTCCCAAACAATACTACAGTCCTTATCCCCAGGATCTCATGATCCTATATGCTGACATATACATCCAGGAAATGACATGCCATAATTTATGTTTCCAGTGCCAAATTCATCACTTTCCTAAAATCTGCTAACTTTGATACGGTAATTTGTATCACAAATTACTTTAATGTAAATAATGATGGTAATATGAATATGTATTTTTATGTAACATTGATTTCAGAGGTTTATTAATTGTAATTATTATTGGTAAATAATAATATACGGCTTTACTGAAACTGTCAATAATAACGCAATAATGCAGCAATGGGGTGAGTTGTTTATCATTACCGGGAACAAGGAAGTTACGTAATGTTTCGCGCCTTTTCGGTAGAAGCTTCTAGAATGTTTTCCTAAAGCATATGTATTAGTGGTTTTCATTGGATATTAAAATAGACGCTAATGTTGGCGCGTTTTATTAGCCAATAGCAGTTCATTTATAATCTTTAGGCGTACCTTGATGCAGGCCTATAAATAGGGTAGGTTCGAGGTAGCTTGCCCCCAGTTCAACAGAATTCTCAATACTCTACACGTCGGTCTCTCAGTTCATCGTCAGTCAGTCCTTCATTTCGTCAAGTTACGCGCAGCAGAATTACGAGAATTATTATAAAGTATTATACAGTTAAAAAATACACAAAGTTGAAGTACTCGAGTTAAAAGTGATAAGTAAGAAGTTATTGCAAACAGTTTCAGTGTGGCGAGTATCTATATCAATATGTAAATGTGTTCGTGAACGTGTTCGGCAATAAAAGTTATAAAACCAATTTCTTCAGTAAATATAATTTCTGGATAAAAGATTCCTTTCCGCTTCACAACCTTGCATAGAGATACTTGTTCTACTAAGATAATATGATAGCTAGCCGGAGGACAATATACAAAACTTAATATTCTTTCGGAAACTAAATGATGCAAATTGCTACGCCAGATGGAGCTACAAACCAACAAGGAGTGATGTCACAAGATGGCTTCCACTCACATGAAGTCACACAACATTAATACCGCATCAACTTCCAAAATTACATCCATTGCAATGTACACCTATTCATCAGGGATTAGGCAGTGTATATGGCTGTTCTTGCTCAAATCAGTAACTGCGTGGTACATATGACATTATTGTATGTCATATTACAGTAGTAAATATTAGACCTTTATTTCAATAAAAATGTATAAAGATAAACTTTCAGCTTTGTTCCAGAATTTCTTCTACATCTACAAGCATGTTTTCTTACAAACCCTGATAAATGTATTTAATGCTTTTTATAGGAGTATCTTGAAGAACCTCGAGAATTTCAGCAATGCTTTGTTGAGAAAAGTTTCTCTATTTCAAGTGGATCTAAATCTGGATGTCCATATGCTAACTATGAAGCCTACAGCTACAGAAGTATACAATGCCATTTTGTTTAATACAAAACAGCTAATAGAGAAGTAAGTAAAATTATCAATCAGTAAAAACCTTTCTGCTTACAAAATATTAGTAAAAGTGGCATTATGGCATCACCTTATTCAGTTTGTGGGTGAAGGACTCAACAGAATTCTTCAGTAGGAAGCATAAATTACTGTAGAGTGAATTTAAAATTAGATTAGTATTCCACAGAACAGAATGAGATTAACAACATTTACTCTTTATCTCTGATTGGCCTAAAGTTAGACATATATCATATCATACTGGATGGCCTAGGTGCATTGCCGTTCTCCATTTTTGCCACTCAGAGCTGTGATTCAAGGTGGTCCAGGGTTGCCTACTCATTTCACAATTATGGGGGCTTACTATAATTTAAACATTTGTATGATGTACAATAATACATTGTACAATACTGGCTAAAAATACAATAATACTCTTGTCGTGTTTGTCACAATAGTGACATGGAATGAATATAAGTATTTTGCATCATTCCCTTCTTCCTCATGCTGATATTACATTATTGAACGATGCTACCAAACCTGATTCCCATCTGAAACCTAAGCTCTAGATAAAATCAAAACAAAAATATTTCCTTTTTCTTATGCTGATATTGCATTCTGTATCATTTATCAAGGATTTTGTCAGAACAATTGTGCTGATAAAATGACAGAGAGAAGGGGTTTATTATGGTGCAAATAGTAGCAGAAATCAAAACCAACACATTAGCAAATTTATTATCAGAATTTGTTCATAGTATACCTTTGAAATTATTAATATATTGAAATCTTTAGAAAGTCATTATTGGACTTGTGTTACCATGCCCTGATGACATAATGGAGACTCAATTCATTGCTACTAAAAGCTTCACATTAAAAACCGACTGCAATTCTTTCATGATGCAGATATCATCTTGTTAACTCTTTGACATTATATTTGTACAGGAAGCAGGAGACATATGAGATAGTTTTTCTATCCCTTTCCTTGCTTGTGCATTTTCATTCGAATTGCTATTTGTTAGTATAGTACTGTCCCGTTAAATTGATGCTCAGTAGAGAATTCTTAGAATAATTGACATTCCTGCGAAATAAAGAACTTGTCTTAACCGTAGTTTCTGGAAGTGCTATTAAACACATGCATGACCTCAATGGAAATAATGATTTCAAGGAACTAGTGGAATTTACTGTAACGTCACTTCATTGCCCCATATCAATGCTTCTTATAAATGAGTATTTTCAAATGTGGGTGTAATAAAAACTAAAATTTGGAATACACTAACATTAGATAGGATAAATGGGCACATTCTCTCATATCAGTTTGTGAAAGAATGTGGTAGGTCTGAAAATTTCCAAGTCATTGAGGAGTTGAAACTATATGACAATGAATTTATATGGTGCTACAGCAGTTGAGCAAAGATGGTGGACTTTCCAAGTAGATTGAGAAACATGCGTGTTAATCCTAGCTGTCATCAGAATATATTAAAATGAGCATTGTTATTGTTAGCATTATTTTAGTATCGTTAAATTTGTATATCATGTACAACAATTTTGAAATAAATCTATAATTATGAGTGGCTGTATGATGTCATTTTATTTATAAGTTGGTAACCTTGAGAAAGGCCAAGTAATGGAATATCTTCTGAAATGTTCAGCTATGCAGTTATTTAGGCATTGCATAAAGAGCGATGTTCTTGGGAAAACTCTAGCAGACAGTGGCTAAGGTCCCCCTACAGGGGACAGGAAAATTCTGGATACTTAATTACATTTATTTACCCAACATTTGCATAACAACCAAGGAAAACTGCAAAAAATACAAGGTAGGAGTGGCTGGCATAACATAAAGGGACCTCCTGAATGGAAGCATTACACATTACCACAGAGCCACTTTGCTCAGTATTAAAATATGATAAAACAGCATCAATTATGCTGGCAATTTTATGTAATTTTTTGCAGCAAAGCTCAATGTGAACATGTTTATGAAAAAAAATAGAACCAACTTAGGTTGCTAACACCTAATAGGACATTGTAATAAGTTTTTAAGAAATAATACCAACAAACTGAAATCTGGGAATAATTATAATTTGACTGTAGAAGTTAGAGGTTGTTGTTGTACACTGTTAAATGTAGCCTATAAAGTAGTATCAACTATAATCCATTTTAGACTTAAACCATTGATAGAAACCATAATAGGTGAATATCAGTGTGGATTTCACCCTAATAAGAGTATAACAGATCAACTGTTCATTATGCGACAGATGGCTGAAAAATTCTATGAGCATGATCTGGATTTACATATACTATTTATAGACTTCAAACAAGAATTTGATAGTATTAATAGATACAAACTGTGTGAAGCAATGACTCATATGGAATCCGTCAAAAATTAATGATTAGTGAAAATGACTATGAGGAATACTAAAGCAAAAGTCAAAATCAATAACAGAATAAGTGAATGTTGTGAAACAAGGGGATGGATTATCTACTACTTTATTTATTCTAGCTCTGCACTATGCTATAAAAGATCTGGACCAAGGGCTACAAAAGTTATTAAGTAAAGTAACATTCTAGCATATGGGGACAATATAACCATTGTAGCAAGATCAAAAAAGAAACTAATAGACGTTTATGCGGTACTGGAGGAAAAAGCAAGGCAGGTTGGATTAAAAGTAAATATGGAGAAAATTAAAAAATATGGTCATATCAGCCTCGGAAACAAGGAGGACATTAAAGGATATGACAAAACTGTTTGATGGAGTATCCCAATTTAAATATCTAGAGAACATAAATGACAACAAAGTTAAAATAAGCAGCACTATTGTAGTTAGAATTAAAGCAGGGAATAAAGCATATTTATGTAAATTTAAGATTAAGGAAAAGTAAGCCTGATAATAATAACAACAAATATATGCATATACAAAACATTAATTAGACCATTAGACACATATGGAGCTGAAACTTGGACAGTGACCATGACAGATAAAGAAATGTTGAGAAACTATTGAAGGAAAATAATATGTAAAATATATGCCTCTATAAAGAAGCAGGACAACTGGAGAATCACATATTGATCAATTATTAAAAAGTAAAGATATAGTCAGATTTATTAAAACAAGAAGGCAACAATGACTCAGTCATGTATGGCACATAGAAGAAAGTAGCAACCTTAAAAGAATGATAGAGGCATGGAGAAGAGGAAAGTCCAGGAAAAGGTGGTTTGATAGCACTTTGCAGTATCTAAGAACTATGAAAGTGACAAGATAAAGTGAGAATGTAAGAAATAGGACAGAATGGAGGCTGATTTTGAGGAAGCCAAGGCTTACATAGGGCTGTAGTGCCAATAATGATGATGATGATGATGATGAGTCAGTCTAGATTCGAATTATGGAAAGATATGTCTATATGGAGTAACATTCATGGGTAAGAATAATTAAATTGAGAATGCAATAGATATCGTTAATACAGTTATGCAAAGGGCGGGAGAGGAAATGAAAACAAAAAACAGGGTTTACATATATGATAAGGACTGGTTTGACGAAGAATGTAGGGTATCAAAAAGACAAGTAAAACAACTGTTGGTTAGGTGGAGAGAATTAGGTGATAGAAAATCTAGGGACGATTATATGCAAGGGAGGAATTCACATAATTTATTGTTAGAGCAAAAGAAAAAGGACTGGAGGGAATGCAATGAAAGGAATTTGATAAAATGTCTAAATGAAAATAATGTTAATAAGGTATGGCAGGTTCTTAAGTGGACCTATAATAAATGTGTAACTAAACCCAATGTTGAGCCAGGACAATGGATGGAGTATTTTAAAACATTATATGGGAAAGAAAGGAGTATAGGAAGTACGGAATTTCTGGAAATAAGGAATGTTTTTGTAGAGATATTGGATGGTGAAATTAGAAGTGAGGAAATAATAAAACAAGTTAAGTTACTGAAGAAAAATAAAGCTACTGGAATTGATGGCATCCCAACAGAGTTTCTTAAGGAGTGGTGTAATGAAACAGGAAGAGTGAAAATTTTATTAGATTTGTTTAATGTAATTATTAGAAAGGGTTACGTACCTAAACGATGGAGGGAAGCTATCATGCATCCTCTATATAAAGGCAAGGATGATTTGATAAACCTAATAACTACAGAGGTATTGCATTACTATTTAATATAGGAAAACTTTTTGCGGATATTTTGGCATCTAGACTACAAATTTGGGTTGAAGAATATAATATCCTTTCAGAATTCCAGATGGGCTTTCGTAAGGGAAGGAGAACAATTGATAATTTATTTACTATAAAAACATTAGCAGACAAATATTTAAAAGAAAAAAGGGGTAAACTGTATATGGCTTAGACTTAGAGAAAGCTTATGACTGAATTGAGCTATAACTTCTGTGGCATAAATTAGTGTGTAAGGGAGCAAGTCAGCAATTGGTTCATATTCTTAAAGCACTGTATTTTGAGAACACCTTCTGTGTAAGGGTGGAGACAGGCTGTGTAACAAGAGAAATTCAACAAAAGAAAGGCCTCAGGCAAGGATGTAAGTTAAGCCCAGTTTTATTTAATTTATACATAGATGATTTCTTACTAGAAATTGGAAGGAATAATAAATTAACAACATCCAAATCCCAGGACTTCTTTTTGCAGATACCCTAGTGGTAGGATCTATTGCAGTAAGTGGTTTAAAACAATCATTACAAGCAATTGATGTATATTGTAAAGAATGGAGGTTAAAAGTGAATCAAGAGAAAACACAGACTGTGGTATTCAAAAAGGGGGGAAAATTAAGCAAATATGAAAATTGAGAATAAAGATTACAGTGTGGTGTGTGACTGTATTTATTTAGGAGTAAAAATAGATGGAGGTAATAAATGGGAGAAACAAAAGAAGTTTGCATTGGCAAAAGGTAAAGGGGCGATGGCAGCAATTAAAAGCTGCAAATTTAGAGTACCTAATATAAGTATTAAATGGCTGGAAAAAGTTTATGAGATGGTTGTGGAGGCAAAATTGATGTATGGTATAGAAATATGGGGATTAGATAGAGGATGGGAAAGTATAGATGTGGTGCACAGGATGTTTTGTAGAGAAATACTAGGGCTACCAAAGGCAATTGTAAGACAGGTAGCACAATTACAGATGGGCAGGGTGGCAACTAAGGGTAAGATAATGGAAAGAGCTTTGAAAATTTGGTTCAGAACTTTAAATCTATGAAAAAGTAATGTGTTAAGACAATGTATTGAATAGCAAGAGAATAGCTTAATGAATGATGGATGGGTAATATTTATGGAACATTTTGGAGAAAAATGGGTTAGGGGACATGTGGAGGAGAGAAAATAAAGTGAAAAATTGTTGGAAAAAGGCGAGGAAAAGACTGGAAGATATAGAAATACAAATCATGTTCAGTGAGATTGCCAAAAAGAGCTCATTGGTTTGTTATAGGCCAATGAAAAATACATTGGGTAGGGAAAAATATATAGAATAGTAAACAAAGAAGAAAGAGAATCTATTGCATGGGTAAGAACCGGAGCATGGAGGCTAAGAGGGTTAAGACAGGGTATTCCTTAAATCCAATGTCCGATATGTGGTGGTAATGAAGACATTCAACACATAGTATTTAAGTGCCAAGGAACAGAAAATTGGGGAAAAGAATTTTTTAATAAGAAGTGGTTGAAGGGGGATAGAAATACACTTATAATTGAAATGATATGCAAGGACGCTAGAAGCATTGGACAGTTTTTGTGTAAAGTAAAAAATAAATGGCTTTGGACAGTGGAAAGAGAAAAGTACGAGGTAGTGCATCTTACTTTGAATGGAAAACTATAGTGAATGTGTGATGGTTAAGTAATCAATAAATGAAAAGTGAAAAACAGGTAGAAATGGGACATGAAAAAAAAAGTGAAAAAAAAGAGCTAGATAATTTATTGACAAGAAATTGTAAAATTGTAAATAAACTGTAGTGATTGTCTACTGAATGAGAGACCAGGGTCAAAGTGCAGTAGACAATCAAATTGTAAAACTCTTAGCACAATAAATACAAATACCAAAATAACTTTGAAATGTAGCAGCACTACTCTATGTTTATGGGCAGAGTTTCAGTAAAGACTTTTTGAAAATAGCTAATAAAGCTACATCGGAAAGTCTAAAAGATTCTGTATTTATGCTGAAGCCTTAAACATAAAACTGTGCACCATCATGTAGGATGATATCTGTAAACAACACCTCCAGATTAATAGTTTAGTTGGTTTTGTGAATAGTACTGTCTTAATGAACTTGATGTGCACAGTTTGCAGCCATATATACTAGTTGTCTCCTGATCAAAAAAAAAAGTAATAACTTTTACTGCTACTTACCTACAATAAGTAGAGGAAGTAATGCATCCGATCCAAAAGGTGAAATTCAAGATTTCACTGTGAATGTACGTTTTGGGGTGCAATAAATCTTAAAATGCATTTTTGGTAATAAACAAAAACAAAAAAATGCATGTGTCTCTCTATGAACAGCATAACCCAAAAATAAAAAGTTGGTGAAACATCAACTTGTGTTTAGTTTCAGCATTTTCCAAGGATGTAACATTTACAGGAGTGCAAAAGTCTACCCAGAGCCGAAACTCCCCTACGAGACCAGAGAATGCACCAACTGGAACCCTTCATGGATTTTTCCATCAGGATGTGACACAAAGGGTTTTAACAACCTTCACTGCAAACTATCCTTTACATGGAAAAGTGCTCTTTTCTTTCTTTTCTTTCTTAAAATGGCTGAAATGATTTTGATTAAAATGCCTCATGTTCATGTTAATTTCATAACAAATAAAATTCATTCTGAACTATCTTTAAATAATTGGTAAACCATAAGGGATAGATAAAATTTTTACTGCATAAAAATGTGGATCTTGTTGAAGTACACAATTTATGTAACATAAAAATTGTTTGGTGTTAACTGCTTTCAAAGTATTCTTCATAGTTATATATTTGTATTTTTATAAACGGTAAGCCATCATTGGTTTTTTTTTCCATGGTCACACAAGGATGTATGGAATTTCAAATAGTGATCCGCTTTTTAAAATTCTTGACTATCACTTTAGCCTACTGTATCCTTACCTACATTGAGTGTGTAAATGTGTAATTAAAGTTTATCTCTATTAACAAGAAGTAAATAGAAGAACAAAGTGTTGTAAGAATAGTTTGTAGAACAGTGAGTAGGGAGAGCAATGTGAATGCAACACTGTGCTTTTTAGTTTTTTTTATTATTTTATTTTTATTTTTTATGTATATTAAAAGTAAAAGAAGTATTACATTTAACCCAAAAGTTTGATTTGATTGACCAAATATACACATTTTGAGTCTCCCTGAATTCAAAAGAAGTAGTTTTAGAAAACGTTTGTGTGTGTGTGTTCTGTCTGTCTGAGTTTGAAAAACACAACTCAAAAATGACGTTGTTTAAATATAAAATTTGGTATTTATGTTTAGCATCTTCCAAGGATACAACACAAAGATTTTCAAGAAGATTTCCCCACTCCAAGCTACCCTTACCATTTTTTTTGTTGGTTTCTTTCTTTTCTTCCTTTCTTTATTTTCCAAAAATTGGTTCTGATGATTTTTATTAAACTACCATATGTAAGATATTTGCATGACAGAGAAAATTCATATCTTTAATTTTCCATGAATAATCTGTCAACTCCTCTTCATTCTGAATGATTTTGGTATAATTGGTAAACCATTAAGATAGGAAAAACCTTACTTTACAAAAAATGAAATCTTGTTAAAGCATGGTGTATGTTAAATAAATTTTTTTGTGGCATTTGCCATTTCTGGGGTATTCAAGGTTGGAATTTTCACATACCTATATATTTCACTTTCTCTGCCACATACTTAGTAGGTAGAGGAGGTATTGCATCCCACCGAAAATTATATGCCAAGAGTTCACCAGAAATACATATTTGAGGCCCCCTGAGTAAAAGAATGCATTTTTATAAAAAGACCCATCAATCCATCTGTGAGTGTGTGTGTCTGTCCGTCTATCTGTGTGCATGTGAGAGAGAGAGATGGGGGGGGGAGACTCAAACATGAAAAGTAGAATAAATGTAAACTTGGTGTTTAAGTTCAGTATATCCCAAAGATGCAACACAAGAATTTAAAGAAATTCAATCCCCCCACCTCTAACATGGAAAAATGTTCAATAATGTTTATTTTTACAAAATGGTTCTTACAATTTTGATTGAAATGCCATATATATTTAAAATATTTACATGACAAATAAAATGCATATCTGAATTTTCTGGGAATAGCCTATGAAGTTCACTTCATGATCATTTCAAAATAGTGGAATGTGGTGGATATACGTTAATAGATCTTTTATTTTATGTATCATTATAAAAAAAAGGGTTTGTGAGTGTGCTTTTCTGGATCTAATTTTATTAAATCAAAGGAATCAAAGTGTTGAGGTGGTATATGTTCTACATATTGTACTCGTATATCAGAGCTGCCAGAGTGACAATGCTTTTAAAACCTCATATAAATAAAACAAGATGTATGTAGCAAACATTAGCTAATGTTTTGACATTAGATGTATAGGTGGAGCAATCAATGGACATATAAACAGATAAACACATTTCCCCATATAAACGGCCATCTCTTGCTTGCAATTGAACAAGAATGTTTAGAAAATATGAACTCAGCTTAAAGATTAAAAACAGATGCTCTATTAATGAAGTATTCTTCATGTTGATAGTTTTGTTGAGCCAAACTTATTTACACTTACCTTTGCTTTTAAAAGTTGTAAAACATTGAAACGTTTTCAAGAATATTCTTCCTCATTTTCAGGTGTTGGGTGACTGAAGCTCTTTTTTCCTTATTTTCTCTTCCTCCCCTCCTGCTGTAACTGATCCTTTTGCCATATGGTGTCAGAGGCACAAAGTTTTATCACTTCATTTAAAGGCAGGATTTTAAATTAATGATGTTATTGCACTTTTTAATGATATATATTTTTTACCAGATATTCAACTCTATTGGTATGGTAAGTGGTTTTAACAATTTTATATTTTGGCCAACATCATGATTTCCTGTCCAAAAATGGTGTGGCACAGTGAATTTATCTATTTTTATTAGTTTTGTGTTTCTCTTGTGTTCCTTCAGTCTGGTTTCCAAGTTTTACCTATATAGTATATCTCACATTCTTCACAATTAATCTGATAGATTCCATATTTCAATGTATTTGGGATTGTATTTTTAAGAGGTTTGTTTAGCAGGTTCTTCAGGCTGAATTTGTTTTGTGGGGCTAGTCTTATATTAAAGAGCAACAACTTATACTAATAGTAGTGGTGACAAATGGAGTCAATTTAAACCTCATAAAGAACATGCTAAAAAGGAAGGAGAAACTCAAGCATATTTCACAAACAATCACATTAATATCACCTTCAAACACAAAATGGGTGTATAAAAAGTTCACACATCATCCTCGAGCTTTTAGAAAATTTGAACAAATCTTCAACAAATTTAACATATGACTAGCCCCACAAAACAAATTCAGTCTGAAGAACCTGTTAAACAAACCTCTTAAAAATACAATCTCAAATACATTGAAATCCAGAATCTATCAGATTAATTGTGAAGAGTGTGAGATAAACTATATATGTAAAATAAAAATAAGCTTTGAAACCAGACTGAAGGAACATAGGAGAAACATAAAACCAAAACAAATAGATAAATCTGCTGTATCACAAAATTTTTGGACAGAAAATCATGACATTGTCCAAAGTATAACCATACAAATATATTTGAGTATCTGGGAAAGGATATATATAATTAAAAACTGCAACAACATAATTAATTTTAAATCACACTTTTAAATGGGTCCCTGGCCCCAGATGGCAAAAGGATCAATTACACAGGAGGAGGAGGAGGAGGAGGAGGAGGAGGAGGAGGAGGAGGAGGAGGAGGAGGAAGAAAAGAAAAGAAAAAGAGAACTTCAGTCACCCAACAGCTGATGATGAGGATGAATGTCCTTGAAAACATTTAAATGTTTTACAACTTTTAAAAGTGAAGGCGGATATAAATAAGTGTGACTCAACGAAACTATCAACATGAACTTAGCTGTTTAGGAAGCTGTAGATGTAAATGGCAATGAATGAAAGGAAAACACTGCATATAGGTGTATAATTCAGAACTTGAAAGAATTAAAAATAAATTAATAACTCTCCAGGATATGTATAAAAAACACCAAATGATGTATTGTCAAATATATTGAAAGCTTATAGGATAACATACAGGAAACAGCTAGATGATGCAAAGTAAAATGCATATCATATACACATGGAAAAGTCTGATAACAAATGCAAAGCATTATCATAAATTCAGTAGCTGGTAGAGATAATAAAAGTGGCACACATGAAAGTATAACTACTGATGACTTTAATGATTTCTTTTTACAGTCAGTAGAAGACATAACTATACAAGTGCAATCATGTCCAGATACTGTAATGAGTTTAATAACACTAGGAAAAGAAAACGAGTCTTTTTTACTTAGAGAAGTAACATGTGATGAGGGCCTAAAAGTTGCTAAAAACCTAAAGAATTCTAAAATCAGGGTAATTTATCATCTTTCTTATAATCTCATTAAAGAAGTGATTCAGTGTATATATCTCCCTTTGACCTACTGTATTAATAGATGTTTTAGCGAAGGCATTTCTCCAAAAGAGCTAAAAATTTCCAAAGTAACACCAATATATAAAAATGGCGACTGAGAAAATGTGACCAGCTATAAACCCATTTCAATAATCCCTACAGTGGCAAAAATTTTGGGATGCTTGCTAAAAAAACCAACTGCAAGATTTATTTGGAAAGTAAAATTTATTCTTCAGAAATCAATTTTGATATTGCAGAGCAAGAACAACAATATTAGCGGTCAAAGCATTTGTAGAATATATATAAAGCTTTCAGAAATGGTGACTTGGCTCAAGGTACTCTTAGTGACTTGACTAAAGCTTTCGATAGTATGGGACATGATATCTTATTAAATAAAATGGAAAAACATGGGATCAAAGGAAAAAATTTAAATATATTTAAATCTTACCTAGAAGGTCGTAAACAGCTGATGGAAGGCAATCAAGCATCAAAGAAGTAAAAATTGGGGTTCCACAGGGCTCAGTACTCGAGGCCCTACTTTTTCTAATAATGATTAATGAATTTCAAAATGTTATCCCTGTCATACAATTGTTTATGCAGATGATACATCCTTCCTTAATGTTCATAATGTAACGGTATTACTTACAAATGTTTATTTACATCAGTGTTGAAGCCTTCTTATGACGTCATTCATTTTGTTTGGTTTGTAGCTCCATCTAGCGTTAGCAATTTGCGGCAGTATTAGTTTTGTGTTTGATTTCATCTCAAATGTCCTCCAACTAGCTGTTTGGGTCGAACATGTATCTCTATACAGGTTGTGAAGCGGAAAGGAATCTTTATCCAAAAATTACACTTAATGAAGAAATTTGTTTTATAATTTTTATTGTCGAACACGTTCACTAACACTTTTACATATTAATCTGGATACTCGCCAAACTGAAACTGTTTGTAATAACTTCTTACTTATCACTTTTAACTCACGTACTTCAACTTTGTGTATAATTAACGTTGTAATACTTTAGATTTTCATAACTGGTGAATTTATAGTCGACGTATCTCATACAAATATTTTGACGAACTGAAGAACTTAAGATGACGTGTAATGTGCTAGGAATTTTGATGAACTGGGCGACCGACTGTAATGTATTGAGAATTTTTATGAACTGGGGGCGATCTACCTCGGACTTGGCTTTATATACTCCCACTCCCCGATATGCCTAAAGATTATAAATGAACTGCTATTGGCTAATAAAACGCGCCAACATTAGCGTCTATTTTAATATCCAATGAAAACCACGAATACATATTGCTTTTAGGGAAACATTCCAGAAGGTTCTACCGAAAACGCGCGAACATTACGTAACTTCCTTGTTCCCAATAATGATAAACAGCTCACCCCCTCGCTGCATTATTGCGCTATTATTAACAGTTTCAGTAAAGCCTTATAAATTTACTTTCCAATAATAATTACAGTTAATAAACATCTGAAATTAATGTCACATAAAAATGCATATTCATATTACAATCATTATTTACATTTAGGTAATTTGTGATACAAATTACCGCATCATATGCCCCACTAGAAACATAATTATAAATATTTACAACTTGTTTGGAAATTTTATAATTGTGTTTTTAGTCTCCTAAATCTTGGAACACACGCTATCACTTTCACTTAACACTTCACACTCATTTAACACACGACATATGTTTTATCTCGCCACTACTTACTGGCTGTGGTTTAATTTGTTTTGACATTAATCTAACATTACAAAAATTTGTTTTTTTTTTTATAGCAAATACTTTACCCTAAATTATTTAATTACTGTTACCAAATTGTTTTCTTAAGTTGTTGACAAAAATTTATACATTTAAGATTTTTGTAATTATTACACATATTTACCAAAATATTTACCCTCTACTCAAATATATTGATATCTTTTAAATCTAGACAATGTTTCACATGTTCTGTTTGCTACATAAGTATTTAATTATTTTTTTTTAAATCATTTTTAACCCATTTTTGTTATTTTGTACTTTATTTTAACAAAACTCTTGGAATTGTATTTACGTACTTTTAATTTAATATCATATTAAGTTTCAATTATTACCTTCTTCTTTTCAAATACTGTTACAGTTACTAAAAAATGTTATTTTTTTTTTCTTTTAAACATTTATTTCTCTTTTTTTTTTTTTTTTTTTGAATTAAATTTCTGTTTTCTCAAATGAGATATATAAATAGTTAACCCTCTTACGTTCCAATACATTTCTCTGCAAGTCATCTTTAACTATCCAGCGTTTACTTTACATCTCATTGCTATTTACCCTCCTGGATCAAATTGTGTGTGGCTAAACATTACTCGTAGCCGTATCTTAACCTTCAAATTTTTGTTCATGAATAACCTCTTGTATTCATATGACATTTCGTTCCCTGATAACATTTGAAAACAATCTACAGTTTCTTGAACAACACATCTTTTAACAACTTTCATTTTCAATTCTTTTACTATCTCTTTAATCTGAGAATACTCTGACAAATCTGTACTAAACTGTACTGGACTGGAGTTTTCATTTTGAACATTTTGGTACAATTTATTTCTTTGCATTACTGACTCCTGTATTTCTGATATCTCCCCTCTGAAATTAACTTGCGCCTGATTTACATCTACATTCATAACCTCTTTTATCTCTCTTATCTCACTTGAAATGTTACTCATTCTACTACCTGACTCTATACATTCTACATCAACATGTTCACTTTTAGTATTAACCTCACTTTCTTTGTTATCTCTTTCCCTGCTCATGTCTAGTATTTTCTTTGAAACTTCTCCTATCTCACTTGCTATTACTTCCTCATTTTCATCTCTCATTTTTGGCATACTACTATCTAGCTTCATAACTTTCTTCTCAATTTCTTCACTGCTTTGATCTACTCTTTGCTCTAATACCTCATTACTCCTACCAATATCTTCCCTCAATTCCCTATGATTCTTTTCCATATCTTCCAATATTTTCCCGCCTTTTTTTATACCTTCACTTTCTTGATCTAATTTCTTTTCTAATCTCTCAAAACTCTTTTGCATATCTTCCCTGAATTGATCTGTAATACTCTTACTAAGATCTTCCCTTAATTCCCTATGCATATTTCTCAGCATTTCCATCATCATACTAGCATCAAAATTAACATTTCCTGCTATTCTATTCTCACTTTCTGCACTAACATTTTCATCCTCAAATCCTAAAAAGTCTGGGCTGTTTTCTGTAACCTGTATTGAATTACAGCTAACTGTTACATCATCTCCCTCCATAATTATTTCTTCTGTATTATTAGTAGCCATTTTTTTCTTTATCCTACCACTCCTATGGAACATTTGTAGGTTACAATTTTATTTTCTAAAAAAAAATTACGATACTCTAACCTTTGTGATGCTGTCTGTTGCTGTTACCTTGATGTCCAGCTTTCTGCCCCTTTCTCCTAGATATGTATGTCGCTTCTGCGTTGTATTATGATGAATCTGCGTCTTGTAGATTATTTCACTGCTGCATTCGCCCCTTCCTAGTCATCTCACTTCTTCCTGGTTAATTCTGATCCTTTCCTGGTCATCGTGTTCCTTTCCTGGTTACTCGAATTCCACGTTCTGGTTATCGTGCACCTTTCCTGGTTATCGTGCCCCACGTTGGGCGCCAATTTGTAACGGTATTACTTACAAATGTTTATTTACATCAGTGTTGAAGCCTTCTTATGACGTCATTCATTTTGTTTGGTTTGTAGCTCCATCTGGCGTTAGCAATTTGCGGCAGTATTAGTTTTGTGTTTGATTTCATCTCAAATGTCCTCCGGCTAGCTGTTTGGGTCGAACATGTATCTCTATACAGGTTGTGAAGCGGAAAGGAATGTTTATCCAAAAATTACACTTAATGAAGAAATTTGTTTTATAATTTTTATTGTCGAACACGTTCACTAACACTTTTACATATTAATCTGGATACTCGCCAAACTGAAACTGTTTGTAATAACTTCTTACTTATCACTTTTAACTCACGTACTTCAACTTTGTCTATAATTAACGTTGTAATACTTTAGATTTTCATAACTGGTGAATTTATAGTCGACGTATCTCATACAAATATTTTGACGAACTGAAGAACTTAAGACGACGTGTAATGTGCTAGGAATTTTGATGAACTGGGCGACCGACTGTAATGTATTGAGAATTTTTATGAACTGGGGGCGATCTACCTCGGACTTGGCTTTATATACTCCCACTCCCCGATATGCCTAAAGATTATAAATGAACTGCTATTGGCTAATAAAACGCGCCAACATTAGCGTCTATTTTAATATCCAATGAAAACCACGAATACATATTGCTTTTAGGGAAACATTCCAGAAGGTTCTACCGAAAACGCGCGAACATTACGTAACTTCCTTGTTCCCAATAATGATAAACAGCTCACCCCCTCGCTGCATTATTGCGCTATTATTAACAGTTTCAGTAAAGCCTTATAAATTTACTTTCCAATAATAATTACAATTAATAAACATCTGAAATCAATGTCACATAAAAATGCATATTCATATTACAATCATTATTTACATTTAGGTAATTTGTGATACAAATTACCGCATCAATAAAGACTTGAGATTATTGACAGAGTCAGTAAATGCAGCAAGCTCAAATTTGGTTTAGAAGTAATTATGAATCCCAACAAAACTTAAAATATTATCTGCAATTTAAAGCATATAAATGTTGCCAGTGATAGTGTGAAACTTCTTGGTATTGTAATTGATATCAACTATCCTGGAATCTGTATATAGATCTTGTATGCAATAAACTATCACGCACAGTATTTCTCTTAGCAAATTTAAAAAAATCAGTGCCAAACAAATTTGTTCGAATGGCATATTTTGCATTCTTTCAGTCCATCCTAAGATATGGCATAGTATTATGGGGCAGTAGTCCACATATTGAGGAGGTATTAAGAATTCAGAAAAAGACAATAAGAATTTTGACCAACTCAGGGAAACTTGAACACTGCAAACCATTATTTACAGAATTAGAAATTCCTACAGTTGTTAATTTATACATATGTATGATGTTTTAACCTATATAAAAGAGAATTTGCATGACTATGAAGCAAGGAGAGACATACATAAACACAATATGTGTAGTAGCAATAAAGTTGATATACCATACTACAGATTGCAGAAGACCTTTAAACATTACAACACAGTAGCCATAAAACTCTTCAATTCACTTCCCTTAAAAGTAACTACTGTAACTCTTCAACTGTATAAACATAAATTGTAAAAACCTGGCTAATAATACACCCTCTATACAGTATATGGAAATTTGACACATTAAGTAAAAGTGATATGTAAATATGTTTATTAGTTTTAAGTAACACATAATATGTAGCTTTGAGCTTTGACGATGCCTATTGTAATTACCAAATGGTGAATAAATTTATTATTATTATTATTGTTGTTTTGTTTCATGTGATGTTATCTGGATAAAACAGGGCCTTGCATCACAATATAGAGTATCAAGTGTCATAAACATAGACACAAGCAAGGTGGCAATTGGCTTACAGGTAAAGAGTGAATATTGTGCCACATGGCTTCTACATAATAAATTACCAAACCAAAAGAAGAAATGAAATGTCATGCAAACAATGCTAAAGAGTGCAGTAGAAACTATTCAGGTTCAAGTGGAGGCATGGAACCTGCTGTTTCATAGATGACTGGAAAGATATGGCATACAGAATGTCAAATATCTTGGTGATTTGTGTGTCTACAAACAAGTAAAGGAAAGTACACCATATGATCCAGATTATGAAATATAAAAACTGGAATGTGCAAGGCACATTCAGAAGAAATTGGTCAAATTCAAAAAAGAATGGAATAGGAAAAAAAAAAGATAGAAGATGGCAAACCCTTGTGAGGCATTGGGAGACCCACAGACAAAGAAAAACATAATATATGGATATATTATGGCCAGGCAATAAGAAACAATTCAGAAAATGTGATAAACAAAAGGAGAAAAGGGAAAAGAAAATCCAACCAGAAGTGTGGTCAATACTTTTTAATAAACTCTTAACTGATCAGCATTCACAACATGGTTTATGTGACGAGGCCTGGTGTGGTTTCTTAAAGGCTTATCCTAATGCTTCAGAATACCATCACAAGAATAGCCTATGAGAAACTGTCATGAATGTAATCAGGCCCACATTTAATTATTAGCAAATCCTGGCTTTCTACAAAAATGCATTTATGGTGAATCTCAAAATAAATATGATTGTTTCAATTGCCTTATTTGAATAAGATGCCCCAAAGCTTAACCAGCATCCTTAGAAGTGGTAAAAATTGCTGCATATGCCTTCTTTATAACTGTGGTAATTTTGGTAGAATTACTATAATCCACAGACTTAGTTTTGAGCCTGGAATATTTACTACAAATATTTTTAAAATGGTGGATGGCAGTAGAATTGTTGCTTCATCTAGTATTGTAAATAAACTACATGCACAAGTGAGACAGGTGAAGCAACTCAAGAAGGAAAACAGCAACAAAAAGAGGAAGACTAGACCTATGCATGTGGCCAGCATTGGTCTCAATATTACAAGGAATCTTGTACAAATATTAGTTTCATGTTTAGCCTAAGTTTGTTGCTATTTACATTTTTTGTTCTTTTATATATTATAGAGGAATGCAACTTTGTAACTTTGTTTTCTACAAAGTTCTTTCTAAGCATCTACAAACTGGTGGAACAGATTTTGGTTGACAGGTTTATTTAAAAAATTGAAGTACAGTATGTTCAAAATTTGTTTGGTTTTTAATTCCAAAATAATATTCTTTTTTTATTTCCACAAATCAAATGATACAAAAATTCTGTTCTACAGGATTAATAATTACTCTGTTTTGATGTGCCTTCACAATTTTCAAGAAAATATCTCTATTTGTTTTCTAGAGAAGGTATCTTAAGTACATTCAGATGCAATTGTCAATTATCTGCCTTGCATAATCTCAAAAGATTTGAAATCCTGCCAGTATTATTTATGGTAAAGTTCAAAATGGTGGTGCCAAATTGCATGCTTCCATCTTAATACATACTGATTAAGAGCATTTGTGTACTAATTTGTTTCTTCACATACATATAGCCTTACTAGTAAATATTGTCATGGTGAAGTGCATCTTTTATGGTTAAGAGATATTAAAGTTTATAATTTACCAGGGTAAAGTTGTATTTCTGTTGCACCAAGCTCAGTTTTGCTTCAACCAAAATTGCAGTAAAGAATCCAAAATGGAGCTTAAGCATTACATTTATATCCTCATTATTTTCATTGATTTGCATGTAATGAAGAGAGAGTAATAGAAAAGAGGAGAAACCAATTTGAACAACTGAAAACCATTTCATTTCAAAGATTCCAGTTGTAAAAAGGAATGCTAACTGCAATTTTAAATGCTACTGTTGAACAATCCACTTCCCTACAGCTAGGAAACATCCTTATCACCTAGACGTCATTGTGTAGCACTGTAATTTTATTTGACTAGAACAATTCAAGGAATAATAGGTAATGTGATATGTGTAATTATAGACAGAACAACAGCATACCATGTAAATGAGGTTTCATATATCATTACTTTGTTATCACCTCAATGCATATAACTGTCTCTGACACAATGGGAACAAAGATACAATGCAAAGATTTTCAAGAAAATGCCTGTACATCAAACTTCCCTTTACATGGAACATTTTTTGAAATATTTTATCTGCTCAAAAATGGTTTGAATGGTTTTGATTAAAACAATATATATTTAATGTGTTTGCATGCCAAATAAAGTGTATATCCTGAACTTCTTTGAAAAGTTCTCTTCATTCAGAAGAAATTTTGTATAATTTTGTTTAACTGGTAAATTTTTAAGAGATGAGCAAGAAATACTATACAAAAACTAGATATCCTTAAAACACACAATTATTTGAAATAATTTTTTGGCACGAGTCATTTCTAAGATATCTATTATTATTGGAATTTTTCAATATTTTAAGTCACTTTTTTAAAAAGCTGGCTGTATTCAGCTGTTTCTTGCAATGTCATGGGGGAGTATGGAATTTCAAGACCAGCATATAACTACTTACCTTTAAACATCTGATTATTGATTAGGTTTCCTCTATCTCCCTTGTGGCTGCAACTAAATGTATAATGAAACTGTTTGTGTAGGTAAAAAAATAAGGTTTCATAAGTAGGTATGGTGTCTAGAAATTATATAAAAGTAAAGGATAATGGGTAGAGAAAGTCATGTATATGTAACACATCAGGTTTTTGCTATGTTTTCACTTTGTCTTTAATAGTAACACCAACCATATTTTTGTTTTTGATTGTGGATTTGTATTCCTCTACTAAATTTAGTTACATGGAATTCTCGTAGTGCTAAAATTCAGTAATCTTGGACGTCTTGATGATTTATTGTCTATATTGTTTATTGGGTTCACTGCAAATGCATTTTGAGACAAAACTGCAAATGGATGAAATACAGGTATAACCTGGCCTACAACACCAGTCACTAACACCATTCTGTGCATAAACACAAGCAAGTGACTGTCAGAATTAATCACTGACTTCTGAATGCTACTTTGGATTTCTGCAGATGAGAATAATAGAAATAAAAATCTGATGTGTTACACTCACATGACTTTCTCTACTCTTGTACAATCTATTTTTACAAACGCCTATTCTCCATATGCTTCATATTAATCGAGATATCGAGATGTCAATCTTATTTGTAATTTTCTTGTAGATGCAAGGGGAATATGGTAGCTTTTAAGTGATAGTCAAATATTTTATCGCTGGTTGCTATGTGGCGCATTCCATTCTCTTTGCATGTCCAGGACATAAAAGGAATAACGAATTTGAGAAAAAGTATAAGTATTGGAAAATTTAAGGAAATAACAAGCAATATCTCGAAAACGGTTCACTCAACAAAAAAAATGTATATGATATAAGTTGTGTATTTTAACGCGATCTACATTTTTTGTGTAGTAAACTTTTGTCTATCTCTTATGGTTTACCAGTTATGCAAAAGTCGTTCATAATGAAGAATACTTTTGGAGACATTCCCAGAAATTTCGAGATATACATTTCATTTCTCATGACATTATCTTAAACATATGATATTTTCATCAAAATCGTTAGAGCCATTTTTGAGAAAATTAAACTTTTCGAAAAATGTTCCATGTAAAGGGTAGTCTGGGGTGGGGGGATTTTCTTGAAAATCTTCGTGTCGCATCTCTGGAAGATACTGAACGTAAATACCAAGTTTGGTGTTTATCCGACTGTTAGTTTTTGAGTTATGCTGTTCACAGACACACACACACACACACACACACAGACACACACACACACAGACACACACACGGACATGTTTCCAAAAATGCTTTTTTTGGATTCAGGAGGTCCCAAAACATGTATTTCCGGTGAAATCTCGGTATCGAATTTTTGGGTGGAATGCAATACTTCCCCTACTTACTATACGTAGTAGAGAAAGTAAAAAGCAGGCACTCAAAATTGCAGTATTCAAACCAGGGGTTAGCACTGATGCACAGATTTTATGACTTTACTAAAGTACTAAATTAATGGCAGTATTGTAACAGGTTATATTTATCTAGATTGATGTACTGGGCCATTAATCTTTAAAATGGACTTAAACAGATGAAAGAAATGCTCTTTTACTTCATATGTTACAGATTAAAGCTAATGCCACGCTGGATGGCAGGTACTGCTATTTTATGTCAACCTGTGCATTGTCTTTATCCTGGTGACTTGTATACATTTTCATTCTATGAAGATATCATATGTATTGAAGCAGTGAGCAATCGAATAAAACAAATTCAGGATACTTCTAAAAGGATAATCTACAAAACATTGAAGTATATAAAAAGGTAGGAATTAGTGAATAAATTTATATTTTAGCTGCAGAATTACACAGAATGATAAGTCTAGCATATTGCAAAAATATTTTTCCTTTTTTTTTTACCTCTTATTCATTTTATTTAACAGTTTTTAACAGTTATCAAAACTATTGAGGCTTAAGATGGAGCATTTTAAGAACTGCATATAGGTTAGTTTTATGAAATGTCCTGGTTTCTAGTCATTGATGTGTTTATTTACTCTGGTAAATATTAGGTCCATCAGCTCACTATTTTATCCTAATGAATAGTAACATTATAATTCTTTGATTTTATACAATAACCCATATCCAAATGCAAAGTAAACAAAATAGCTTTGTGTTTACAATAGACTTGGCTTTTCATACCAGCTCAAAACAATATATTAGTTTTATGATATATAATTATTATATTATGTTCACTAAATATTTTATCTCTTAATATGCACATACGAAGTATATTTCATGTTATGTATTTCAGTTTGTCCTTAGAACATGTATGCTGTTTGTTGTTGCTCTTTATACTTTTAATTTGCACCTGATTAAAAATAATAATAAACATAGTATAAGAAAGAACTGTGTAGTTTAGAAATACACAAAGAAATATAACACTCACTCATATGTAGTGATTTACATGATTTTATAGAGTGTAAGGTTTTAAGCACAGATGAAAGTCAGGAAGGACAGAACTTCTATTGTCAGGTTTACTGTACCTTTCATAGTTTTTGCAACTATTAATAATAGTTTACAGCAGCAATTACAAAGTTGCACAGTGTTAGTAGTATCTCAGAATGTTCCTCACATACAACCTTCAGAGAGACAAACGGTCACAAAAAGCATATTGCTAAAAGCATTCCTATGCAGCATGCTGAAATTGCTACAGTTTTAAATATACCATACAGGAGAGACTGTGGCTCAGTTGCAAAAATAAAAAAATTGTTTTAAAGATCCCACAACATTATTGTATAATCTCAGAGAGCTGATTACTGTTCAGTCAAACATTCTTCACACATTTTATTGTTCTCAGTGTTAATGTTTTGAACCATTTTGAAGCTGTCTTGTAAATACATAAAGAATGTATACATGAACTGTGTCTTCATATGCTTTGTTGTGGGTCAATTGCCATTTATCTCTTTCAGTCAATTTTCATGATTTTATGCATTAACTAACCTATGAAGCTATCCAGGAGCTTTAGGTAAATAAATAGTGTTTCTCCTAAGGCTGGAAGCAGAAACCTAATCACCAAACTGCAATTTGAAGCCCAATACCCATCACCATTGCTGCTTCAGCAGTAAAAAAGAGGGGAATGGGTGCCTAAGCAAGTGACCTGCTAGAGTATCCTGTCAAGTCTAAGCCAACCACACTTTGACCATTTGCACTTATAAATGTAAATTCACCAACAACATCTGCTCCCCTAACATCATTATACTTCGTTAAATTGTTATCTTCATAAAAATTAATCAATTTAACACCTTCCTTATTGCACACCTTATTACAACTCCTTCTTACCCTACTTTCTTCTTTCTCCCATTCACAATCACTTTCCATATAAAGGGACCTCATTTTATTTTTTTCCGTTCAAGCACTAAAATCCCCATTTATAAAAAAAAAATCTGCATTAGGATAATTTCTACTTAAATCAACCATATCTTCAGTAAGTTAAACAAGTAGATTACCATTACAAAATTCCAATGATGTAGGTGGGTTATATACTACACCCAATATTGGACGCTAATGACCACTGCTGTTGTGGGCCCTAAAACACCACTACTACTACTACTACACCCAATACCAATCTTACACCCATCCCCACTTGTTTACAGGGGCATAATTTAGGAAGAGCAGGGAGGTCAATTCCCCCCCCCCCCACCTAGGTTAGACAAATAATTAAGCCACTGGTTATTATTGCTTTACCAAAAGAAAAATTATGATAACTGTACTTTTAATACAAATATTTCACATTCAAAAAGTAAAATATCATTTACCGTTAGGCTAAATGTGTCACTAAAATTCACATGAAAATTCGGGAAACTGCTTCAGGCAACTTCCGCCCCCCCCCCTAAGCAGAAACTGAAATGACACTCCTGCTTGTTTATCTTCCATTCCTAACTCCACACAAAAATTTGACACTTTTCCTCACAAATAATCTAAAGCCTTATTTCTCCTTGAACCACCATTTCCTATAAACATAAACTAACTTAGCTCCACATTTTCACTTTGATCAAGATATGTTTTAACATCTGCTATTACATCTCCCAACCTTAAAATTTCAAACACTGTTAATCTTCATTTTAAACTCTCTACATTCCAAAAACTACATTCAACTCCCATACCTAGCTTGTTGCATTCCTCCCTTCCTTAGATATTTCTAACTTCACTTTATATCTAGTTGTTACTCTATCTCCTGCTGGTAAATCCTCCTCCTGTCACTTACCTCTAACAGGTACAACACTCAGCCTGCCTACATTTGTACAGTTTCCTTCCTCAGCAGTCTTCAAGGCTGCTGCATCCAATCTCTCCTGTTCATCTGATGACACATGCCTTCTCTCCTTCCTGATTCACATGCACTTTTTTCAGCCGATCTCTACAGTTTCTCTGGTGTGACAGGTCATCATCTTTCTCCATAAGTCTACTCTCCACATGCAGTGTTAAGTTATCGCTCTACCCATTCCGTTTGAATTCCACATGGCAACTTATATCATGTTTCTTTCCATTAAACCACAACTCAGTTCCTTTAACAAATGCTCTTTTTCCTTCTGTTTTAGCCTGTTTCATTTTTCAAATATAAATGACTGTCAGTCTTGCTTTTCTTTGGCCAAGTCTTCATCAATAAAAATCTTTGTTCCGTTTAATTTCTTTGCATTCCTTAAAACTTGACATTTATAGCTCATAGTAGCTATGTATACAATTATTGGCCTACATTTGTCTCCTCTTCTTACTATCCTAAAACATCCCACTATTTCCCATCTACCTAGTTTTAATTCCAAATTCCTTTCAAATATTTCTTCAATAGATGATTAGCCACCTTTCTCTATTTTCTTTGTCTCTAAATATAATAAAATTCATTTGTTGATGATCTGTCACAATCTCACCTTCAAATTTATCCATTCTTTTCTTAAAATTCAATTCATTATTAACCTGTCTCATTAAATTTTACAAAGTTCATTTGAACTCCTTCATTGTGTTATTAAATCTTTCAATGTTCTTCTACATCTTGTTTATCTCATAAAATCTTCCAAAATTATTTTTAGCATTGCCAACACATTATTGAAATCCTCAGTCTGGCATTCAGCTCTGATCCTCCAATTATTAGCAGAATGGTAATTACCATCACTATCCATAACTCCTCTTTTGTAATCAATTTACTCTCTCCTCCATTCACAAATGTTCTTCCCCCCCTAAATCTTCCAATTCTCACCCGATAAATTTCAAAATTGTTTCCCATCTTTGTAATACAACAGAGCGATATATAATCACATCTGCTCTCCACTGCTGCTCATGTTAGACTCATCATAAACCACAGAAATTATTGAAGTCTTAACTATTTATATACTATTAGAGTGCTAAGTTGGCAGCCAAGGAGAAAGGTTGTGGTGAGACAGAGCTCCAGATTCTGAATGAGAAAATGACTTAAGTGAGAATGGGACTGGACATTCAGACATATAGAGCAAGAATTGGTTCATCAACAAGAAAAGAAGAGAATGCAGCAAACATGAGTTTGGGCAAGGTTTAAGCAATATCTATACCATGTCAATGGTGATTATGGTATTGTTAACAATTGGTGGTATAGAGAAGAAAACTGTGCCAGTGAAGCAACAGACAATTTCGGAGCAAATTATGTTAAGAATGGAAGGTACAGAGGAATGTTTAAGCAACAGAATGAATATAGCTAAAATGGAAATTAAAGAAGAAACCTGAAGAAGAAATAAAACAAGATATCCAGAGAATGAATAGGTAATGGTTACAATAAGATAAGAGTGAACAAGATGGAAGAGAGACATAGAAAATTAAATTTGGTATTCCAAGGGGTGAAGGAAGGAAGAGGGATCTGGCCAATGTAAGAAGTGAATGAAATATGATGAAGTACCTTGGAATGACAATCCCAGGATAGGAGGTGAGAGATACCTTCAGAGTGGAAAGATGGAATGGGAAAAGGATAACAATTACAAGATTCACGTCATCCCAAACAATGTATGAGCTAAATGAGCTGAGTGAACTAAGTGAGCACACATTTATCGACAGAATAACAAAGATTAAAATCCAAATTAGTGCAAGACATGAAAATTGCTAGAACAGAGGTAAAGCAGGCATTTATTCAAAACTTCCAACTGTGGGTAGAAGGAAGAATGGTTGATGAGAGTGAAAGGGACCCATGGGACACCAGTGGGAAAGAAGAGGAAGTGAATCAGCAAGCCTTGAGAATGTTGGAGGGGCCTATAGTCCATAAATTGCAATATCAGCTGAGTGTGATACAATAAGAGTGGAGCGTGTTATTTCAACTCCACAATAGAGCTATTAAATTTATTATTATATACTGAAGTATTCTTTTACAAGTACACAGATTCCATTTTAATTAAGTTTTGTTAAATAGAATATTTCTTGAATATTAATTTTTACAATAATTAAAAACAGAAGAATTGATGAAGCAGTAGCTTGAATCTAATAGAAATAGGAATAGAAGAGCTTAGGCAAGAAGATTCACTCCCATTGTTTCTTATGTCCTTTTGTCATTCAGAATCAGAACTCTGTCTCACCACAACCTTCCTATTCACCTCTAATAGTATTGAAACAGCTAAGGCTTTTATCATTTCTGTGGTTTACAATGAATCTAACATGAGCAGCAGTGGAGAGCTGGTATGGTTATACATGCTACATTGTATTACAAATATGAGAGACAATTTGGGAGCTTATCGGGTGAATACTGGAAGATTTAGGGGAAGGGTATTTATGAATGAAAGAGACAGTAAATTGAATATGAAAGGGTAGTTACAGATAGTGGTGATTATAGCGATTCTGCTAATAATTGGAGGAATAGAGTTGAATGCCAGACCTGAGGATTTCAGTCAAGTGTTAGCAAGGCTAAAAATAATTTCAAGAGTCGTTATTGAGTAAAGAAGATGGAGAAGATGATTGAAAGAGTTGATAACAGGATGAAGGAGGTCAAATGAACTTTGCAAAATTTAATAAGAGAGGTTAATAATGAATTGAATTTTAAGAAAAGAATGGATAATTTGGAAGGTGAGATTGTGGCAGATCAACAAAAAATGAATTTTATTATATTTGGAGTCAAAGAAGATAAAGAAAGGTGGTTAATTCATCTAGTGGAAGAAATATTTGAGAACATTGGAATTGAAACTAGGGGGATGGGAAATAGTGGACCGTTTTAGGATAGGAAGAAGAGGAGACAAATGTAGGCCAATAATTGTAAACATAGCTACTATGAGCTTTAAATGTCAAGCTTTGAGGAATACAAAGAAATTAAAAGGAACAAAGATTTTTATTGATGAAGACTTGGCCAAAGAAGAGCAAGACTGACAGTCATTTATATTTGAAAAATGAAACAGGCTAAAACAGAAGGAAAAAGAGCATTTGCTAGAGGAACTGAGTTGTGGTTTAATGGAAAGAAACATGATATAAGTTGGTATGTGGAATTCAAACGGAATGAATAGAGTGATAAATTAACACTGCATGTGGAGAGTAGACTTATGGAGAAAGATGATGACCTGTCACACCAGAGAAACTGGAGAGATCGGCTGAAAAAAGTGCATGTGAATCAGGAAGGAGAGAAGGCATGTGCCATCAGATGAACAGGAGAGATTGGATGCAGCAGCCTTGAAGACTGCTGAGGAAGGAAACTGTGCAAATGTAGGCAGGCTGAGTGTTGTACCTGTTAGAGGTACTTGACAGGAGGAGGATTTACCAGCAGGAGATAGAGTAACAACTAGATATAAAGTGAAGTTAGAAATATCTAAGGAAGGGAGGAATGCAACAAGCTAGGGAGTGGAGTTGAATGTAGTTTTTAGGAATGTAGAGGGTTTAAAAGTGAACATTGGTAGTGGAGCGGTGTTTGAAATTTTATGGTTGGAAGTTGTAATAGTAGATGTTAAAACAGGGCTTGATCGAGTGGTAGTGTGGAATTAAGTTATTTTGTGTTTATAGTAAAGTGTGGTTCAAGGAGAAATAAGACTTTAGGTGTATTTATGTGGAAAAGTATCAGAGTTAAGAACTGTGTGGAGTTAGGAAAGGAAGATAAACAAGTGATGTGGTTGAAGATAAATAGAGTTAAGGGGGTGGATGTAAGTTTGAAATTGGTGTAGTGTATAACACACCTGCATCATTGGAATTTTATAATGGTAATTTATTTGTTGAATTTAGTGAAGATATGGATGATTTAAGGGGATATTATAGTAATGCAGATTTTGTTTATAAATGGGGATTTTAATGTTAGGGTGGAAGAAAATCAAATAAGGTCTGTGGCTATGGAAAGTGATTGAGAGTGGGAGAAAGAAGAAGGAAGAATAGGAAAGAGCTGCAATAAGGTGTGCAATAAGGAATGTGTTAATTTTTATGAAGATAACAATTTGACAAAGTATATTGGTGTTAAGTGAACAGATGTTGGCAGTGAATTTACATTTATGAGTGCAAATTGACAAAGTGTGGTTGACTATTCTTTGTGCAGTGAAGGGGTGGATGAAAAACTTACTGATTTTAGATTGATTAATTGAATGATTGATTGTAAATAGTTGTCATTTTCCTTTGCTAATGACTATTATTTTAGGGGAAAGAGTAGATGTGATGAAGCATTACAGGATTTAACATTTATAAATATCTACATTTAAGTGGAGGGAGGAGATAAGTGAGGTAGACTTTGATTATGATCAGCAAACACCCAGTTGATAGAATATGGAATAGAAGAGGTACTGAGAATGGGAGATGTAGAGGGAGAAGTGAATGGACTGGAATAGTAGTGAAAAGTGCTGCTGTGATGATGGAGGTAAAACAGGAAAGCAATAAAAGGTGTACAGATTGGTTTGAAGAAGAATGCATATAGGCTGGAAGAGAAGTAATTGTAATTTATTTCATCCTCAAGTCATATTAATACAACATTATTTACAGTAGTATATACAAAGATCAATGATTTTACAATGCAATCACTAAAAATAAGAACAGTTTTGAATTATTACTAAGTGTTAATAACATTCTCGGCATAGATTAAATGATTTTCCAATTTTTCTACCATTGGAGGCAGGCCTTCTGTCTTCCTGTCCACTGCTTTCAGGTCTCAGTTCTTGGTCACTTGCAACCGAGGACATAAAATTGGCATTACAATTTTCCTAGTTATAATTTGCATCTTGCAATAGTTAAATAGGGGAAGAGATGACCACATTCGCATCATTTTAAGTCATTCCTATGCAGTGATTACTGAATTCATTGGTTGAATAAAACTGATAAATTAATAAGAAATTGAGGATTTCTTTTTCGAATCTTAGTTCAGAATTTAAATTTTTCAACTATATAGGAAGCCGATTATATAACTTAGTACCAGTATATTTAAATGATTTCTCATAGAGGCTGATTTTATGAAAACTAACATGCAAATTATTTTTATTTCTAGTGTTGTAATTATGAACTTCTACATTGGTTGTTAGATTTGCCATATTTCTCTTAATGTGAACAAATAGCTGTGTCAAATATTCACATGGTAGTGCCAGAATGTTTAATTTTTTAAAGTGCTCCCAGCAACTTTAGGTGTTTGGCACCCCTACAATTATTTTGATAGTCTTTTTTGCAATTTAAATATTATATTACTATTAACTGAATTACCCCACAATACAATCCCATAAAATATTTGGGAGTGGAAGTATGCAAAGTAGCATGTTCTGAGTACACTTGTTGAAACTCTTTTCTTTAATTGATATAAAAGAAAATTTATTTTACTCAGTTTAACAGCCAGTTTTTCAATATAATTATCCCATCTCAAGTTATTATCAACCCACAGGCTCAAAAACTTTGTGTGGGTTTCATTTTCCAGTAGTTTAGACCCAATTATGATATCACAGTTCTCAAAGATTTTGAATATTTTGTGATGGAACTTCATTGACATAGTATTATTTTCATTCACCACTAGTTTGTTAGATTTAAACCAATTAAGCAGCTCCTTTGAGATGGTTGAGATGCTTTCTTTAAGGCTTTCCTTGCACTTTCCCTTAATGAATATGCTTGTATCATCAGCAAATAAGGTCATAGATACTTAATTGCTTTTTAAATATGGGGGTAAATCATTAATATAAAGTAAAAAGAGGAGCAGACCTAGTATTGATGCTTATGGAACACCAGATTGAAGGACTCCTTTTCCATTCCTCCAGGTGCCATATGCTCTACCTCAACTACCTGCTCCCTTCTGCTGAGGTAAAATTAAAACCAATTGAATGCTATACCTCTGATTCCAATTTTTGTGTAGTTTGTATAGCAGAATATTATGGTCCACCATATCAATACTTTGGTAAGATCCAGGAACATTCCAATCCCGAGTTTGCTTTTGTCTAGTACATCATAGATGCTATCTACAAAATTCCTTACTGCCATATTGGCGGACTTATTGCTTTGAAAGCCAAATTAACAACTTTTTCAGAAATTTCATAAACTTATTATAGATCAGCTTTTCCAAAAATTTTGAGAAGGCCGAGAGTAGTGCTATTAGTCTGTAATTATTAGAATCTTGTTGATTGGCCTTTTTAAAGATAGGTTTAATTTTTGTCATCTTCAGTTCATGAGGAAACACTTCACTTTCAGTAGAATGATTTGCTAAAGGTTTGCTAAAGTATTTACTACAGCTTTTAATTATGAAGTTAGAATTTCCATCTAGTGCTTCTGATTTTTTGTTCTTTAGTGTTCTAATTATGTTTAGTATTTCATTTACGTTTGATGGTTCAAGAAATAGTGAACGTATGTTAAAGTGCTTGTGACTAGAGTTTTTAGTTCCTTTTGTACTATCAGTATTTTAGACATTCTCAGTAATTTTATAAAGTGTTCATTAAAGATATTGGCTGCCTCTTCAGGTTTATTTATAATAGTGTCACCTTTTTTTAGCTTCATATTCCTCATGGAAAAGAATTTGGAGTTGGTTTCCTCCTTGATTACATTCCACATTGCTTTATGTTTATTTTCAGATTGATTTATTTTTTTAATATTATCTAGCTTTTTGGCACTTCAATTACCTGTTTATAAGTTTTTTTTATATTTTTTATAGTAATCTGTAATTTATAGACACTTGGAAAGAATTTGCCTTCTTTATTTGTTCACTTAAAGCATCAGTCTATCCCTAGAGATTTGTATAAATTTAGTTATCCAATTAGATGTTCTTTGCTTCACTTTTAATCTAACCAGTGGGAAAGCCATATTGTAATAATGTTTGAAAACATTTATAAGTTTAGAGCATATTTCTTTCACTGTTGTTTATATATATACCTCTTCCCATGTTTCTTTTCTAGCAAGTACTTGAAGTATTTTAAGTTGCTTTGATCCGGCCGACATACTTTTTTTTGTGGAGAGTACCGTGATTACAATAATTTTTTGGGGGCGGTTCCCACCTAATCATGATTGTTTGTGTCAAATGATCAGAGAAGCCTGTTTCGAATACATTTACTTCACTAGGGATTAGGTTTCTTCTAATAGCTATCTGTCTATTGCAGAACTTGAACTATTAGTTACGCTTGTTGTTACATCTATCATTACCATAGATATTTAGCATATTTAGTAGTGTCAGTTTATTATTACTGTGTCCTAAAAAGTCAATATTTATATTTCCTGTATTACTATAACTTTGTACTGTTAATTAAGTTTATTTTGCATGTGGTCAAGGTTTTTCATGAAAATGGTCACATCACCTGATAGATTCCTGTAAATGCATATAAAAACTACCTTGATTCAAAATGTCCTTCAGCATTTAGATTTTGAAAGGAGGGATGGGCTTAGCTTTCTATAAATCTTTAACTAGAGTTACTGTTCCAACATTTTTCATCAATTTCCTAGAGTATCCATTAGTAGTTTTAAAATTATTATGTATTTAGAGATTAATCTGGATGGAGAAGAACAGACAATGATAGGGATAGGCAGTATTTGTTTTTAATGAAATTAAATTATAAAATTTTACTAGAAGGGAAAATATAGGAATGACAACAAAAACTGAATGATATGGTAAAGAAGGCAATAAGAGATAGGATTAACAAAAAAATATGGCCAACTATGAAGGGCATTTACAAGGAAAATGGAACAGGAAATGAGATTATACCGAATAAATAGGGAAAATAGTTTGGAAGATTGGTTCATGTGGGATTTGTTAAAAGTGGTGAGTTGATTTTAAATAAAAAGCAGCAAGGATCGAACGTTTAGATAAGGAAATTATAAATAGTAAGATTGAATACCAAATTAGTATTTTAAAAAGAATTAGGCAGCAGGTATAGATTCCAGGGGAATCTTGAAAAATGCTTTATAAGTTGTGCAAAGGTTGGAGGATACTCACAAACTGGTTTAGCAAGGTGAAAATGAGCAAGGCAATTCCTGAAAACTAGAAGATAAGTATGGTGGTACCATTATTTAAGAAAAAAGGGGGTTTGAATAGTCAGGGAACTACAGATGAATCAAGATTGGAAAAGTAGAATCAGATGACTACTCATGGTATGTGTGGAAGAACAATTTGTTACCACCACTCCTATAGTGGAATCAGTTTATCCGTTATAAGTAAAATTAAGGGGTTTTGGGTCAATTTCAGACAAAATTTAGAAAAGGCAGAAGGGCTGTTGTGATATAATGATATGGGTTTTAAACACATAAAACACTCCTTATCATAGCACAGCTTTCATTCCATAGAAGAATTGTTGTCATTTTAAAACATGATATTGTAATGTACTCTTTGATTTTTCTATTACATACATATGTATGATCATCTATTTGTATTACCTATATCTTATTTGTATTTATGATACCCCTAATTAATGTAATTCCCATGGTTTAAATAAATGAAATGTCATTATAATTTAAACTGTACTAAGCATTGAGGAACAAAAGAGGTAGAGTGTATAGTTTTTGCTGACTTTGAAAAGGCATTTGATACAATTAGAAGAGATGTACTGATGTATAAAATGAGTAAGGGTGTAAGTGAAGGGTTTACTTCAGAGATCCAAACATTTTATGATGGAGTTAAATTCTATGTTAAGTGTGCAGGAAATCAGATTACATATATAGTGGATCAGAAGGTGGGTTTGAAACAAGCTTGTAAATTGAGTGCAGTTTTGTTTAATTTATTTATTGATGATATTGTGGAATGGAGCAACGAGCAATAAATGAAATAGGTAGATTTTGTGCAAGGTGGGGTTATGTTAGGAAGTTGAAAATAGCAGTGTTTAAAAAAGGGAATAAATTAAAAAGAGACAGATTGTTTTTGAATGGAGAGCCTTTGGAAGTGTTTAAAAAGATTTATTGTGTGAGGGTGAGGTGTCAAGAGTGGAGGGTGGGAACCACAAGGAAAGAAGTTATTTCCAAAGGTAAGGTAGCCATGAGTGCAATTAGAATATGTTTAAATAAAAATCAAAATATGCCAGTAAAGTGGTTAGAGAAATTGTATGAAGCAGTAGTGAAATCAAGAATGTTATTTGGAACCTTTAAAAGGGTGGTTGAAAATAGACTTAATTGTCAGAATACTTTGTAGAGAGATATTGGGATTACCTAAAACTTCACCAAAAGCAGTAGCATTGGCTGAGTTAGGGAGAGTAGGGAGGAAGGGTTTGGTGATGGAAAGAATTTTAAAATATTGGCACAGGATTTTGAAATTAGGGGATAACATTGTTTTAAATGGAATTCCAAATATGGAATAAGAGGTAACAGCTGGATGGGTGAAGTAGGGAAATTTTACAAGAGTTGGAATGTGGGAACCTTGGAAATCTGGAGATCAATGTAGAGTAGCATTTTGGAAGCTAGGCAAAGAATTGAAGATAGAGATGGCCAATAAATTTTGGCCAGTTTTAGAGAAAAGAGTTCTTTAAAATTAAATCAAATAATTATAAAAGATTGGGGGAGGGAGAAATATCTGGACTGTTGTGATAAATTTGGGAGGAAAGGATTTGCATGGATGCAATCAGTAGCACTGTTTTTAAAGGGTTTGAGAGGAGATAATGGGGAAGGGTGTATTATGTGTGGAGAGCTAGAAGGAATATTCCATTGTTTATTAGAATGTGATGGGGTGAAGAGATGCAGGGGAGGTAAATGGGAAAAAATAGGACTAATTAGAGAAAGAAATTTTGGTGCTTAAAATTTTAACTGATAATTAAAATCAGGAATAAATTGATGGGAGAATATTTGGGAATAGTAAGATTGAAATTGAGTAGAAGAGTTAAGAAAGATGAGAGAATTGAGATATAAATTGATAAAATAGTTAAATAGTGGAGTAATATAGAGCTTCTGGGCTTGTGTGTAAGGAAACGTCAAATAACTGGATTTTAGACTTATTAGAATACACATTTAGATTTAACATCTTAGTTGTAATTGTAAATATGTTTTGTCTGTGATTGTATATTTAGTGTGAAAATAAGTATTCCATATGCAATAGCTCACGACTATTAACTGACTTTTGCTTCTGTACAGGTGGAGGAAGTACAAGCAACTATGGATTTATGATAAGATATCAGGCTGTCAGACATTTTCTGCAAAATATTCTACACTTAAAGCATACGATGAAAGATTTGTATTTCTTGGACAGTTGATCCAGAAAATTAATGAAATGGAAACACATTTTGACATTCACTGCATCAGGTATGGATATTGGCTTTCAAGAAATGCTTATTAAAATCTAATAGTATATTTATTTTTATTTGTATTTATCATTTGAACTGTTGAGAGCTATGTTTGGGTTATAAACTCTTTTTATAATTGCTCGGAGAAAATAACCAAAGTTTGGTCCTTAGGTGAAATGAAATATGTTTATGTAAACAGTTTCAAACACTCTCCTAAATAAGAAAATATAAAAGTGTATTTATATTTGTAGCAGTTTATTTATTCTTGGGCAATTATAAAAGATAATTCATAAGCTGTAAATGGGCATTTGTGCCTTTCTCGATTAAAGTTACCTCATGGTGAAGTTTCAATTATGCCTTTTTAACCTCAATATCTGTGTCTTATTGATAATTAATGAGGAATTATATGGTTTTTATATAGGATGGCCAATGAATTACAAGAAAGAGAGACATAACTGCATGCTCTTGTTCCATCCCACATTCAGCCTGAAATTTGTGATGTACTATTTTCAATAATGCATGTGCATTATATCTCTATATACATAATAACTGCTCTTCACTCTCCTTTAAGCACATCATATCCATATCATCATCACCATCATCTTGTTCTGATTCCGACAAATCAGAATTTACCTGATGATGGCAAAATGAGATCTCATGTAGTTTCTTTACATATGCCTTCATCTTGAAGTGCTTCAAATATACTTCGTGTTTCCACTTTAATCATATTCACTATTTTTATCTGTCATGTAATGCTGTAATAGAGTCCTGTCCAAATCAATTTAGTAGGAATACATTGGCAGTGACAGTGGTCATATGTACTAAAGTGGTTTCACTTTAAGTTCAAAGGAGTTGTAAATAAAACCATGTGACAAGAGAGCACCTGGTTGGCTGATAGCAAACTGGAACTTTTCCTGCATAGTATTTCACCTCTTCCCCTACATGGTTCAGATGGTAACATTTTGTGATTAGTCTTGGGCAGCAAAAGTTAGAAACCCATTTACTGTAATGGATCAATTTATGAAACAAAATGTTCTTTCAGATTCACTTATAACTACCTGAACCGTTATGGTAGAGGGTTTATGAGGCTATACACAGGTGCTGTAGTTCATTTCCAGTTTCTAGATAAATTGTCAGTGTACTCCTTGCCACATGGTGAATGTATTGAGAAAATATTACTTTTGAGAGTGAGGATCCTCTGCCACTAAGGAGAATTATAAATGTGGAAACTGGGGAGACAACAATATTGTTAAATACTTTTAACAAATTCTTTGAATAGTACCCACCTATAGTCAGCAATGAATGTGGTTAACTGTTATTTAACAATAACTGAACTTCAATGTTAGTGATGCAGAGTTGTTGCTCAAATTGTTTGCATCATGCTTGTTTTCCATTGTATTTTCTAACCTATACTACTGCTCATCATTTCCTTAATCCATTGACAGATAAAAGCTTAAAGCAAAATTGGTATATTGATATAAGTCATGAAATGAATTATTTCTAAAACATAAAGTTCAGAGCAGTTTAATTCAGTATCTTTAATCAAAGGTGGGATAGTAGAGAGCTGCTGAACTGTTCGGGTACCATTTTTATTTATCTACTCTTAGAATTATGTGTTACAAGTTTAGAATATACAGAAATATATAGCAATAAGACAAGAAATGTTTAAAAGATAATGATATCCAAGCTGTGAAATGTGCCATAATCATATCCTGTGTGGAGCAATTTCTTCTTGCATGTACTTAGTTCCCATCATCCCTCCACATGGTGTTGCCATGTGCTCTTAGGAGTGATACATTAAGGTTTGTTTATTTATACTTTGAGCTTAGAGTGAAACAGGTATAGCTTGTCACAATGCTGGAGAACATAACTTATGTGTGATGCTTATAGGCAATCAAATGTTCAAGTGTTGGGTGGCACTGAAGTGCAGCCGTATGTAGATCAACAGCTTCCCAGTATATGTCAGTCCACCAAGGGACTATCAAGAAATAGAACTTTTGGAAGCAGAAACTATGACAGATGTGAAGTGGTCTACCATTTGGTGAATGTCTTTGAAATGATGGCCTTTGAAGAAGATTAGGCAAAAACAAAGATCCCAATTCATCTTGTTCATTTATCAGGCTGGTGCATATGATTTGGGGATGTAGTCAGAATGTAAGTTGGTGATGCAAGGAAAGTGTTCATTTTAATCGGTGTCAGAGATGAAAGCTGTGTTCCACCACAAGCGGTGTACAAGCAAAGTGATAAATGCAAATGTGAGAGAGTTCCAAAGGAATAAGAAATAAAAGTGGGTTCACTGGCATTTAAAATAGAAAGATGGTTCTATGTAAAGAAATCTACAACAAAATTTTCCCATGGGGAAGCCCTAGGTGAGTCCTAAACAGGGTGTTGATCATTAAAATCTCCCAACAGAAGGCAGGGGTCTGGGAACGGTGCCACCAGATCTTCAATGTCAGCGATAGTGAAGGGAGATAGACATGGAATTTAAATGGTACAGATGGTAAAAGCTATACCAATAACAACAGCTTACATGTAGGTACTGGTAAGTGCAAGAGGCTGGTAATAAATTTCATCCCAAAAAAGGGGCATAACATCTTTCTCTGCAGGAGTGGCTTCCTCCATGGTAAGATCACAGCACACTACAGTGTAGTTCTAGATATCAAAGGTAGCCAGAAGGCGCAGCTTAGTCTCCTGGAAACAAATGATCGTAGGAGAATAAGAATGCAATAACAATTGAAGCTCCACCCTATGCATGCATACACCATGTACTTTCAATGTCAGTATGGCACTTTGGAAAAAGATAAGCATTTTATGCAGTGGGCTTGTTCAAAGTGACCTTTTTCTTCCTTGTGGAGCTCAAGATGTTAGTATCTGGTTATAATCCATGGACTTCTCGGAGATAAAAATCTGCTGTCAGGTGTGGAACTGATTCAAGTCTGAGAATCACTTGCCAATAGTAATCGGTAGGGAAACATTCTGCCGATTGTGGCTGGACCCAGGATCATCCTGGGATTGAGACCTCTGAGGAGGAAAGGGTGACTTTTTTTCCTTTCCTACCTAAAAGTTGAATTTTCAGAAAATCCACCTGGGAGTGCTATGTCATATTAAACTTCCTTTATGAGGCTTGAAGGCCATTCACTTTTACTGTAGAAAGCATGACTGGCTAAGTGGTGTTACATGGCTTAATGCTGAAGCTGTATGTCAATAGTGTGATGGTAGTTTTGGAAGCAGTGGTACTGATGCAGCAGCAACACAACAACTAAGTGTTGAATCGCAGAAAGGGCAGCTGATGGGCAAAATTACTTTTCTGGGCTTCCATGAGTAAAAGTGTTTTCTCAACTCAGAGCTGCTGAATGGCTATTTCATGCAGATATTGCAGACAGCTCGGAAACGAGCTTACAGTTGATGTAAACAGTAGTGGACATGCAAGCATCCTCATGACAGGGCTTACCACAGGAGGCACAGATAGACATACTGCTGTTACAAGAGACCTGTGTGTGTCTGTAACTTTGGCATTTAAAGCATCTCAACGGATGTGGTAAATATGGCCACACATCTATACATTTGTACCCTGTCTTGATCCTCTTGGGCAGGAGGCACAGATAGACATACTGCTGTTACAAGAGACCTGTGTGTGTCTGTAACTTTGGCATTTAAAGCATCTCAAGGGATGTGGTAAATATGGCCACACATCTATACATTTGTACCCTGTCTTGATCCTCTTGGGCAGGAGGCACAGATAGACATACTGCTGTTACAAGAGACCTGTGTGTGTCTGTAGCTTTGGCATTTAAAGCATCTCAATGGATGTGGTAAATTTGGCCACATATCTATACATTTGTACCCTGTCTTGATCCTCTTGGGCAGATCAATGCCCACAAAGGCTAAGCGTTTGGTACTATCATTCTGTCATATTTTTCCTATACTCGATGCAATGAGGTAACCTCTTGATCGGCACCTCTTCATCTGACACATCAAAAATTTGGGTAGTGATGATGCCACTTTAAGAGCTAAATGAGCGGTGGATCTCCACACAATGAAGTAGTTGTGAAGAAGAATAGGCTGTAGCAAGATCTTAATCTGGCTATCAGCAACTCTCTACCAACAGAGAGCCATTCTACAAACACGATCACAAATTTTGCTCCAGCGATTGTATCAACATACTTTTGTATAATGAAGAGGTTCAGCTTGAGAAATTTCTGGTCCTGTTACCAAGTAGCAACCAGAGGATGGTGATATTACTTCTTTTTCAAAACCTCTAAGGGTTGGATGTTTCCATAAAAGGAAAACTCGTCCAATATTGCAACCGTTTCTGACCTTGGGTTCTATCTCCCTGGGCATTCATTACCTTGGTTTGGATGAGTGGCCTAATGATACCGATGACAACCAAGGGTCACACCTCCAGGTATAATGACATAGAGACCCAATTGTCATCGGAAGTTAGCAGCTCATGCAATGACTCCTCTTTGGACTGCAGTTGAACAGTGGAAACATATTCATTCCTACACGATGACCCAGGTGCAGAGGATTATGCCATTACTCAGTCACCGTCTGCACACCAAGATGTGCAGGTGTCCATCATACTGTGCACAATGGAGACAGAAAGAAAAGAAAAAAGGAATAAAAAAGAAAAGAGTCAAATGCATAATGTAGATCAATTGTGTGGATGTTCTACACACATGGAAGGCCGGCAAAAAGAAACAGAAAAATGATTGCAAGGGTGTGCATGAATTACATAGTCAGGAAAGGATTAGACAAAAACAGTGATGAACAGCAAGAGGCAGAACTGAAACAAAATTATATAGAGTGCATGAGAACCCTTGTATCCCCTGGTCACTATAAGGAAGAACCCACCTCAAACATATGTATGTACCATCCTTACAAAACTCTTTGTCCCAAACATTATAATGCCAGATGCGTGTAATCCAGTTTAAAATAATTGTGAACTGCATTACATCCATACCAATTATGTACCATGATTGTGTATGAGGAACATGTTTGTCTTATCTTCAGGAAATTGTCTTTAGGTACAAAAATACTTAGGTAAAAAAAGAAAAAAAAATATGAAAACCTTATCTATAAGTATAAATGCAAATAAAATATTATAGAACATGTAAGGTGGGAGCAAAAGAAACAGAACTGTATAAAACAAGCTCAACAATGTAATTAATCTGATCGGCGGGAGGAGAGATAGTGGATGTCACCATTGTCACTGGGCATGAATGAGTCACCTCTGTTTTAAGCCAGTGATCTAATTGGCAGGAAAAAGATTCAAGAAAAGTTCATAATCTGAAATAAAGTTATGGCAGATGTTTGTCATAAAGTAATGCATGAACCATTGCCTGCCTACAGATAGAAAATTTATTTATCAGCAGAATGATTTAAAATTCTGTAACCACTAGATTTGTCTTAGGAGACCTGGGGAAAGAAACAGGGCTTGCATTATGTATCATAGCCAATTTGACAAATTGTCCAGATTCTGAGTATTAGTTACATAAAGAAACCAAGGACTGGTGCAATTCTTTGGTCTTTTTCTGAATCTATTTTATCTCAATACAAAGGAAGCAAAAGCACATAACTAACAGTCCTCATAAATCTCCCTTTCCCTTACACACATACACATACTTACACACTTCCAAAATACAGTATCTGCAAGGATAATGTGCCTGTTTAATGGCAAATAGAATCATCCTTTTACAGGTTGTACTTGAAGATGTTGCTCCTATCCACTGCTTATGTAACATCTACTTCCAATCGAGTTATATTAATTGCACTTTCTTTTAATTCTTAGTGCATTTAAAGGAACATGAGAAGAACAAACAAGATTTTGTTGATAGCTTTAACTTTAATAGTAGAGCAGTATGTACATCAGCTATATTTGAAATGCAAGAGTTAAAGGTTGCATCTACTTCATGCAAGTTGTTGAAACATATAACATGTTAACCCTCCGATGGTCACTAGAGGTCTGAGAGACCCCTGGCATTATTTAAATTTTATAATTTTTGAACGAACGCACCTATGCAATTGCTTGACTAGGACATCTAACGTTACACTTTGCTTGACTGTTTGCTGGAGCGACAACTTTATCTGTTTATTTGTTTGGCTGGAAGAATGACTAATCAGCAGTTATGTGTCACACAGGTTAACTAGACCCCGTATGCCTGCTCTCGTTACATATTGCTGACAGATTTGTTCCTCATTAGCTGTGCAATACTGCTTTGTCATTGCAAGGAGCTGTTACTGCTTCATCATGAACATGAGTAAAAGGTCCGATCTACAAAATCCAAATGATTTGGAAGAAGTACATCGCCTACTTTGCAATGATGATCCCTTGCCCGTGGATGACAACTTATATGAATCAGATGATTCTGTAGATAAACTCGAAACGAGATCCTTAAGTTCAGAAACTGATCATGAAGATGAAGAAGAAGACGATAAAAGCAGCTCGTGTGATAATATTTATTTCATAGGTAACATGATATGCTTATCATAGTAGTAATAATAATAATAATAATCATAATTATTATGATGATGATGATGATGATTATTATTATTATTATTATTATTATTATTATTATTATTATTATTATTATTATTATTATTATTATTATTATTATTATTATTATTATTATTATTATTATTGTTGTTGTTGTTGTTGTTGTTGTTGTTGGCAATACATTCTGTTATTATTTACAGGAAGAGATGAAACAAAATGGAAAAAGCACCTTGGAAAATAACACAGACAAGGGCTCACAATATATTGACCAAACTTCCTGGTGTAGTAGGAGCTGTCAAAAATGCAAAAACGGAAATTAATTGTCGGAAGATTTTTGTTACCAAAGATATAGTTGATTTGATTGTTGAAGCTCAAATACTTACATTACCAGTGTGCAACACAAATTTGATTGTGAAAGAGACAGTAGACCTACAGATGTTATCGAAATGAAAGCTTTTCTAGGCTTTTTGTACTTGGCAGGTATTTTTCATGGTGGACACCAGAATATTCACGATGTTTGGAGAACTGATGATCTTGGAATTCCTCTATTTTGAATGGCTGTGTCTGAAAAATGATTCAATTTTCTGATATGCTCTATTTGCTTTGATGACAAAAGCTCAAGACTGGAGCGACGAAGATTGGATAAATTGGCTGCTGTTAGAGAAATATTACATTGTTTCTGAACAACTGTCAGAAGCATTATTCTCTTGGACAAAATTCCACTGTTGATGAACAGTTGCTGGCTATTCTGTTTGAGTGATGCAAAACTGTTTTATACCATTAATATGGAGCTTTATTGTGGACAACAGCTAGACAGACCATATTTGCAAACTAATTTGGCAGAGGCTGTAGTGCTGAGACTAACTGAACCAATCTCTGGCATTGGATGAAACATTACTGCAGATAATTGGTTTACCAGTGTATTGCTCGTGATTGAATTGTGTAAAGAACAACTTTCTTTCATCAGTACAGTATGGAAATACAAAAAAGAATTACCCATTAATTTCACTTCTGCAAAGGGTCGCATTCAATAGGAAAGCATATTGGGCTTCACCAAAAATGAAACACTTGTTTCATATGCTCCAAAAACGGGTAAAACAGTAGTTTTGCTCTCAAGTCTACATTTTTCATCCAAACAGTTATCAGAAGGTGTTGAGAAAAAGCCTGAAATAATCCTGCATTTCAATGACACTACATCTAGAGTTGATGCAGTAGATAAATTGTATAGCCAGAACGAGAAGATGGCCCATGGTAATTTTTTACCATATCTGGAACATTGCAGGTATTGATTCTAGGGTATCTTCCTTGGAAACCAAAATAAATATTGCACAAGGAAGAAGTATTTGAAAGCTGTGTCTTTAGCTTTACTGTCTCAACAGCTACAAAGGAAAGCAACGGTATCAAATCTACCCGATGATTTGAAAAACCTCTTGACAAAATATAAACCTGAAGAATCCGCAGTAGATGAATTGCCAAATACACTGCTATCCACATTGAAAAGGAAATGATGTGAACCTGCAGCAAAAACAAAAAGAACTGCAAAACTAAATATGCATATGGGAAATGCAACACTACCCTTTGTTTGAGCAAACATGCCAAAACTATTTGCGATAGCTGCTTAGTCGGGAGAGGTAGTAGATGATTCTGAGTAACTGAACATTTGAAATTACAAGTTGTACATATACCTGAAAATGGCAATGTATTTCTTTATACTTATTGTAATATAATTTATAATGTACATGTACTCATATTTTAGCTTTTCTTAATTTGTTAGATAATACTTACTAATGAAAGCCATGTATACTGAACCTAAATAAAGGTTAACATAGGAAAATCAGGAAAATCAATGAAAGAAAAAATAAATACATACAATAACAACAAAAAATATAGCACGGGTCTATTAGGCTCCGTGAGATCAATGGTGTTCTACCGAAGCGTGCGCCTGACGGAGGGTTAACGGAGGGAGAAGGTAAGAATTAAGGTGAAGGCAGTTATACTAATATCAAATTACTTAATGGCTCCACTATTCAGCTTGAACACATAATATTCTAATGATAGTATTGCATTTAAAGGTTAAAAAAATGTTGGAAACAACACATGTTTGGGACATTATTTTATTTTCTCATTATAATGGTGGAAACTTATTTTTTTACATTCTGCTTATTAACCAATAGTTTGTAGGTAAATAAAACAGGTCTGAAGCTATAGACTGTTTAAAAGTTTGTTATATTTAAACTAAAAATATTTTATTAAAATGCAAGTTGAATACCACCAAGCATCTCTATGATGTGTCTGATATTTCATTTTGCTCTCTTTTGCCTGCGACAATCCATTTGTCAATCAATATTTCATGACTGAAGGGGAAAGAGGTGGAGTTTAGAGAGCCAAACAAGTTGAGAGATAGCATCAAATTAGTACAAGCATATTTGAGTATGTGATTCTTGAAATATCCTAGTATGAAAAGCTAAATTTTAGTAGACAAATAAAATGCTGTTTTTTGTTATTTTATCAAGTTTATTAATTTGCATTACATTAAAAGAAAATCTGTTGTGTTACATTCACATGACTTTCTCCAACTTCTATGGTTTATTATTGGGTATAGAGTCTCTTCTTCAAAAGCTTATTTTTCTATCTACTACATTTCAATACAGATGAACCTTTACAGGAACAGCTACATTACACATTTAGTTATAGATACAAAGGGAATAGCAATAGTCAAATGCTTAAGAGCCAGATGCTATAAGCTGGCCTTAAAATTCCACACTCCTTCCATGCAAGCAGGAGAAACAACTGAAAATCAACAGGAGTTCCAAAGAAAGACAAAGTATTGAAACATTCAGACCATTAATAAGGAATATCCTGGAAATGACTTATGCCACAAAAAAGTTATTTAGAACAAATTGTGTGTTTTAAAGAGGTCTACTACATTCTTTCTGTAGTGTGTTTTCATCTATTACTTAACATTTACCAGTTATAAAAAATTCATTCACTTCACAGACTATTCCCAGAAAATTCAAGATATAAATTTTGTTTGTCATGTAAATATCTTTAATATATCATATTTTAATCAAAATCATTATAGCCATTTTTGTGAAAATCAAAAATTTCTAATAATGTTCCGTGTAAAGGGTAGTTGAGAGTGGGGGAATTTTCTTGAAATCTTTGTGTCACATCTTGGTTGGAAGATACTGAACTTAAATACCAAGTTTGGTGTCTAATCTGATGTTTCATTTTTGAGTTATGCTGTTCATGCACACAACACACACACACACACACACATGGACATTTTCCAAAAATGCTTGTTTTTATTCAGGGGATGACAAAACATATATTTCTATTGAAATCTCAGTATCAAATTTTTGGGCAGAGTGCAATAATTTAACTACTAGGTACGTGGTAGAAAAATAAATTAGATAACATTGCTGAAAAGCATGCTTAAGAGATTACTCAACTGTACCTGTAATACAAAGGTCCATCTATGCCCAGGAGCTTTAGCATTCCTTACAGTTAATATTAAAGTTCAATGAAGAATATGTACTTTTAAACATATACTATTTAAATACAGATTTTACTAATAAGTCTTATCTTTACACAACTGATATAAACGTTAATCAAGTATAATGTACTAAAATTATTAACTTTAATTTTTGTTGTTACCAAACGCAAGTTTTAAATGTTTTTGTTTGTCCTTTTAACTTTTGAGGCAACTATTGAAACTACTTATGCAATTATATAAAAGATCAATCAGGTGCATGCACCAACCTATGTAGAGTAAGTTGTACTTCCATTTACTCCCTTCAGATTCTCCTGGAATAAATTACTACAGAAGTAAATTTGGAGAACACTATCATGTAGTATGATACTAAGGAAGAAAACAAAACACAAATATATGTTAGAATTTACTCTTGTGACTTGGTTGGATTACTCACCTCTGGATTGAACTACAACACCATATTGTATTTGGAGGATGATATTTTGGCATATTCATGGATTACTTAGATTACATTGATGATTTTGATGAAGAAAACAATGGGAATAGCGCATACCTATAGTACAAGATTGTGAGATCCATAAAAATCTTGGAGAGAGACTTCAAGGAATGTTTCAGTATTAGAAAAAGAATCTTTAACATTCCTTTGAAATCTACTTGAAGGTGGTCTTATAAACCAGTTATGGGTAGGCCACATGTCACATTCAGGAGGCAGGACTGTGATATAACTAGCTATCACTCTATCAGAGCAGTAGCACAATCTGATTCTTAGTTTTGAAAAGCTAGAAGTATCTATTTATGTAAATATAGGATATATATTAAATAAAAAAACAACATAAAGTGCTTTTATTCATTATTATTCATATAATAAAGGTTTAAAGCTCAAAATATCTTATACTTCTTACCAAATTGAAGAAATAAATGTAACATTACTTATGAACTTGCAGGAAAAATTGAGACGGTAATTTGTATCACAAATTACTCAGATGTAATTAATGATAGTAATATGAATATGTATTTTTATGTGACATTGATTTCTGATGTTTATTAATTGTAATTATTATTGGTAAATAATAATATACAGCTTTACTGAAACTGTCAACAATAACGCAATAATGCAGCAAGGGGGTGAGTTGTTTATCGTTACCGGGAACCAGGAAGTTACGTAATGTTTCGCGCCTTTTCGGTAAAAGCTTCTAGAATGTTCCTTAAAAGTAATATGTATTAGTGGTTTTCATTGGATATTAAAATAGACGCTAATGTTGGCGCGTTTTATTAGCCAGTAGCAGTTCAGTTATAATCTTTGGGCATGTCAAGGAGTGGGAGTATATAAGCCAGGTTTGAGGTAGCGTGTCCCCCAGTTCAACAAGATTCTCAACACATAACACGTCAGCTCACCAGTTCTACAAAATTCTCCGTACTCTCCACGTCGGTATCGCAGTTCATTTATTTCGTCAAGTTACGCGCAGCAGAATTACGAAAAATCTTATAAAGTATTATACAGTTAAATATATAAAGTTGAAGTACGTGAGTTAAAAGTGATAAGAAGTTATTACAAACAGTTTCAGTATGGCGAGTATCCAGATAAATATGTAAATGTGTTAGTGAACGTGTTCGACAATAAAAGTTATAAAACCAATTTCTTCATCAGTATCATTTCTAGACAAAAGATTCCTTTCCGCTTCACACCCTGCAAGAGATACTTGTTCTACTAAGATAATATGATAGCTAGCCGGAGGACAATATACAAAACTTTAAATTCTTTCGAACCCTAATTGATGCAAATTGCTACGCCAGATGGAGTTAAACGAACCAAACAAGGAGTGACGTCACAAGGAGGCTTCAACTCACATGAAGTCAACACACGTGATGTAAACAACATTACGTAAAGCAGCAACCGTCGCATATTGGCTTCCAAACGCAGAGCTACAATTAATGTTAAATAAACACATGTAACATTAATAACTACTTCATATTGGCGCATCAACGTGGGGCTAGATGACTAGGAAAGGAACAAGAATAACCAGGAAGTAGCAGAATTAACTAGGAATGAAGCAGAGTAACCAGGAATACAGCGGTGAAATGATCTACAAGACGCAGATTCCAGAAACAAAAGGGACGACAGACTTCGATGGTAATTCCGAGATTATGAGGCAACAAGGAATTCAACTATAAAAACATCGAGACGACGTAGATTCATCACAACACAACGCAGAAGCGACATACAAATCTAGGAGAATGGGGCAGAACGCTGGACATCAAAGCTACATCAACAGAAAGCATCCCAAAGGTATTGTAATTTTTTTTTAGAAAACAAAAACAATGGCTGCTAGTAATACAGAAGAAACAATGATGGAAGGGGATAGTGTAACAGTTAGCTGTAATTCAATACAGGGTACAAAAAATAGCTTAAACAATGTAATATTTGAGGGAGGAAATATTAGTGCAGAAACTAAGAATAGAATAGCAGGAAATATTACTATTGATGCTAGAATAATGATGGAAATGCTGAGAAATTTTAGAGATCAATATATAGAAGATATGCAAAAGAATTTTAGGGAAACGAAGGAATATATTAGTAAGAAAATAGATCAGACTTTTATGGAATTGAGAGAAGATATAAAAAAGGATCATAGGAAATCAATTGAAGATATTGGTAGGAGTAATGAGATATTAGAGCAAAAAGTAGATCAAAGCAGTGAAGAAATTGAAAAGAAAGTTCTGAAGTTAGATAGTAGTAGGCCAGAAATGAAAGATGAAAATGAGGAAGTAATAGTAAGTGAGATAGGAGAAATTTCAAAGAAAATGCTAGACATGAGCATGGAAATAGGTAACAAAGAAAGTGATGTTAATACTAAAAGTGAGGTTAATGTAGAATGCACAGAGTTAGGAAGTCAAATGAGTAGTATTTCAAGTGAGATAAGAGAGATAAAAGAGGTTAGGAATGTAGATGTAAATCAGGTGCAAGTTAATTTCAGAGGGGAAATATCAGAAATACAAAAAGAATCAGAAATGCAAAGAAATAAATTGTACCAAGATGTTCAAAATGAAAACTCCAGTCCAGTACAGTTTAGTACAGATTTGTCAGAGCATTCTCAAGTTAAAAAGATAGCAGAAGAATTGAAAATGAAAGTTGTTAAAAGATGTGTTGTTCAAGAAACTGTAGATTGTTTTCAAATGTTATCATGTGATGAAATTTCAAATGAATACAAGAGGTTATTCATTAACAAAAATTTGAAGGTTAGGTTACGGCTACGAGTAATGTTTAGCCACACACAATTTGATCCAGGAGGGTAAATAGCAATGTGATATAAAGTAAATGCTGGATAGTTAAAGACGACTTGCAGAGAAATGTATTGGAACGTAAGAGGGTTAACTAAATGTATATGTCATGAGAAAACAGAAATTTAATAAAAAAAAATATATATAGAAAAATTAAAAGAAATAAATATTTAAAAAAAAAATAACATTTTTTAGTAACTGTAACAGTATTTGAAAAGAAGAAGGTAATAATTGAAATTTAACATGATATTAAAATAAAAGTACATAAATACTATTACAAGAGTATTGTTAAGATAAAGTACAAAATCACAAAAATTGGTAAATATAATTAAAAACAAATATTTATGTAGAAAACAGAAAAGGTGAAACATTGTCAAGATTTAAGAGATGTAAATATATTTGTAAAGTACAAAATAACAAAAAAGGGTAAAAATAATTAAAAACAAACATTTATGTAGCAAACAGAAAATGTAAAACAATGCCTAGATTTAAGAGATTTAAATATACATAAAGGGTGAATATTTTGGTAAATATGTATAATAATTACAAAATTTCTTGAACGCATAAATTTTAGTCAACAATATAAGAGTGTAAACAATTTTGAAACAGTCATTAAATAATTTAGGGTAAAGTATTTGCTATAAAAAAAAAATTGTGATGTCAGATGAATATCTACATTAATTAAACCAAAGCCAGTAAGTAGTGGCGAGATAACAATGAAAACATATGTCGTGTGTTAAATGCGTGTGAAGTGTTAAGTGAAAGTGATAACGTGTGTTCCAAGATTTAGGAGACTAAAAACAAAATTATAAAATTTCCAAACAGGTTATAAATGTTTATAATTATGTTTCTAGTGGGGCATATGAGACGGTAATTTGTATCACAAATTACTCAGATGTAATTAATGATAGTAATATGAATATGCATTTTTATGTGACATTGATTTCTGATGTTTATTAATTGTAATTATTATTGGTAAATAATAATATACAGCTTTACTGAAACTGTCAACAATAACGCAATAATGCAGCAAGGGGGTGAGTTGTTTATCGTTACCGGGAACCAGGAAGTTACGTACTGTTTCGCGCCTTTTCGGTAAAAGCTTCTAGAATGTTCCTTAAAAGTAATATGTATTAGTGGTTTTCATTGGATATTAAAATAGACGCTAATGTTGGCACGTTTTATTAGCCAGTAGCAGTTCAGTTATAATCTTTGGGCATTATCAAGGAGTGGGAGTATATAAGCCAGGTTTGAGGTAGCGTGTCCCCCAGTTCAACAAGATTCTCAACACATAACACGTCAGCTCACCAGTTCTACAAAATTCTCCGTACTCTCCACGTCGGTATCGCAGTTCATTTATTTCGTCAAGTTACGCGCAGCAGAATTACGAAAAATCTTATAAAGTATTATACAGTTAAATATATAAAGTTGAAGTACGTGAGTTAAAAGTGATAAGAAGTTATTACAAACAGTTTCAGTATGGCGAGTATCCAGATAAATATGTAAATGTGTTAGTGAACGTGTTCGACAATAAAAGTTATAAAACCAATTTCTTCATCAGTATCATTTCTAGACAAAAGATTCCTTTCCGCTTCACACCCTGCAAGAGATACTTGTTCTACTAAGATAATATGATAGCTAGCCGGAGGACAATATACAAAACTTTAAATTCTTTCGAACCCTAATTGATGCAAATTGCTACGCCAGATGGAGTTAAACGAACCAAACAAGGAGTTACGTCACAAGGAGGCTTCAACTCACATGAAGTCAACACACGTGATGTAAACAACATTACGTAAAGCAGCAACCGTCGCATATTGGCTTCCAAACGCGGAGCTACAATTAATGTTAAATAAACACATGTAACATTAATACCGCATCAAAATTAAGAAACAATTTTCAATATTTACAGTTTTTACAGTACATAAATATCATCTTGCTTCACCTGATGTTGTTGGCTTACTAATTGGAGCCAGGGGTACTATCCCATGGTCTTTATATCATTTTGCAGAAAATATAAATTCAACAATGAATTTATTAAAGCAGTGACCCTCAGTGTTATTAAAGGGTCACCAGTTATACTGAAAAATCATTTGTACATATGGTATGTAAAGTGAATTCTTTACATACACAAATTTGTTTTTTTTTTGGGGGGGGGGATAAAGACCATTTCCACATATATTTATAGATTATAACTATTTTCAGGTAGTGTTTTATATAGTCACAATTTGGTAACAGTTATTTGTATTGTTTGCAATTTCAGTTTTCTATTTATATCCTTTTATTGTTTAGTATGCTTTGTTTATGGCAACCTCCAATTGGAGAAAGCTGAATTTGGTAATAATTCTGCAACACACATAAATTCAACAAAAGAAACGCCTCAGGCAAGAATGTAAGTTAAGCCCAGTTTTATTTAATTTATACATAGATGATGTCTTACTAGAAATTGGAAGGAATAATAACTGTGCACCAGTAATTAACAACATCCAAATCCCAGGACTTCTTTTTGCAGACAGTCTAGTGGTAGGATCTATTATAGTAAGTGGTTTAAACCAATCATTACAAGCAGTTGATTTATATTGTAAAGAATGGAGGTTAAAGGTGAATCAAGAGAAAACACAGATTGTGGTATTCAAAAAGGGGGGTGGGAGAATTAAGCAAATATGAAAAGTGGAAGGGAGAGAATAAAGATTACAGGGTGGTGTGTGACTGTATTTATTTAGGAGAAAAAATAGATGGAGGTAATAACTGGGAGAAGCAAAAGAAGTTTGCATTGGCAAAAGTAAAGGGCCGATGGCAGCAATCAGAAGCTGCAAATATAGAGTACCTAAAATAAATGTTAAATGGCTGGAAAAAGTTTATGAGATGGTTGTGGAGGCAAACATGTTGTATGGTATAGAAATATGGGGACTAGATAGAGGATGAGAAAGTATAGATGAGGTGCACAGGATGTTTTGTAGAGAAATACTAGGGTTACCGAAGGCAATTGTAAGACAGGTAGCAAAATTACAGATGGGCATGGTGGCGACTAAGGGCAAGATAACGGAAAGATCTTTAAAATATTGGTTCAGAACTTTAAATCTAGGAAAAAGTAATGTGTTAAGGCAATGTATAGAATACCAAGAGATAGTTTAATGAATGATGGATGTGTAAGTAACTTACGAAACATTTGGAGAAAAATGTGTTAGGAGACATGCGGAAAAGGAGAGAAAATAACATTAAAAAGTTTTGGAAAAAGGCATGGAAAACACTGGAAGATATAGAAATACAAATCATGTTCAGTGAGATTGGCAAAAAGAGCTCATTGGTTTGTTATAGTCCAAAGAAAAATACATGGGGTAGGGAAAAATATATAGACATAGTAAATAAAGAAGAGAGAGAATCTATTGCATGGTTAAGAACCGGAGCATGGAGAATAAGATGGCTAAGACAGGGTATTCCTCAGAACCAATATCCGATATGTGGTGGTAATGAAGATATTGAACACATAGTATTTAACTGCCAAGGAACAGAAAATTGGAGAAGAGATTTTTTGAAAAGAAGTGGTTGAAGGGGGATAGAAATACACTTATGATTGAAATGATATGCAAGGATGCTAGGAGCATTGGACTGTATTTGTGTAAAGTAAAAAATAAAAGGCTTTGGACAGTGGATAGAGAAAAGTAAGGGGTAGTGTATCTTACTTTAAATGGAGAACTCTGGTGAATGTGTGATAGTACAGTAATCAATAAGTGACAAGTGAAAAACAAGTGGAAATGGGACATGAAACACTGAAGCAAGATAATGTATTGATGGGAAATTGTAAAAATAGATAAACTGTAGTGATTGACTACAGAATGAGTGGCCAGGGTCAAAGTTCAGTAGACAATCAAATTTTAAATCTCCTAGCACAATAAATAAATACATCTGATAAAAAAAATACATTACAGATCTTTGTAGTCTACAGAATATGAAACAGTTGAGAGCCCATTCTTCGCTAAATGTTCAACCAACTATTGTAGAATGCACGTCATAACTACATACAACAATGTTCCATTAGAAGACTGCTTGTGTGTTGCAAGCAGCAAATAAGAAGGAGAGCAGTGTAGGTTGCTTGACACGTGGTGTCAAGAATGTCTATACCAGTCATAAATATTCACTGTACAACTGCTGGTCATATCTTTCATTGGGTTGTTACAGCACTTTAAGAGCAAGGTACATAAATATGCACATAATTGATTATGAGTTTTCAGAAAATAAAAGGCCATTCTTTACTTTTGCAAGTTTCTCACACATTGTGGGTGCAATTGATGCATGCATATCCCTATTTTGTGCCCATTCTATGAAAATGGTAAACTTTTCCAAAATCAGAAAAGGTATTTCCCCATCAACATGCTCATGATCTATGATGAAAAAGTGAAAACTAGGAACATTGTTTCCAAAGAATTTTAAACGCACTTCAGTACGTTTGCGGTTACACAAAGCATTAATTTCATCTGTCCTGACCTTTCAAGCTGCATTTCCCTTTTTATTCAGCAACTTTACATCATGTTTTTTGCACTCAATGTTGTTTACAGGGATTTTCATTATCTCTGCCAATAAACATTTATCCCTCTTTTGTTGATGTTTTCTTCCCCTTTTCCTATTACACATAACCCAAATCCTAGGTCACTTCAAGCAAATCACACAAACAAAACAATACTGTGTAAGTAATGAACTCTTACTTCCTTAGTAGTAATTAAAAGAGTAAATTGTAGTTGAGGTCTCCAATGTTACTTCCAGAGTAAATTACTCCCATAGTAACATACTTCTGCAGTATGGAGTTTTTTAGTAAACATTATTTCTGAAATAAATTACTCCAATATGATGCATACTGCCCTCACTGCCTAGGACAGCTTTCATTATATCACACACTTTTTTAAGGTTAACTTTTCCTGATGGGTAGACAATGACACTTGAAATTTCAACTGATGTATAAGAATCATGATACAATGTGAAGGTGTGAGTGATAAGTCTGTTAAGTGGCAAAGCAGTGAAAAGTTCTGGACACTTATGATCATAAACAAAATTATACAAATTACTTAGGGCAAAAACATCTTATCTGTCTCCTGGATGATATCTCTACACACTTGATTTTTATAGTGTATTTCTCCCAACAACTTTTAAAACTATAGATGCACAAATTAGTACTGCTCTTACAATAGCAAATGTAACAGTAAATACTACTAAATATATTGGTCTCTGTTGTGATGAAACATGTGATTAAAAGTGTTTCTGCCAACACCATAGTTTTATGTCTATGTTGCATGTAAACATGTTCTTGTCCATCCTGGATATAATGCAATATAATTTATGTAACTGATTAACAGTAGAATGTACACCAGTATGTTCTGTTAGTGATAATTGATGCAGTCATTAATGAAAATAATTTAACAAAAATAACAGTTTAAAAAAATAGATGAAATAAAAAAAATGTTAGTGACACACTTTTTATGACCTGGCTGTTTGTCTGATGACCATGCATGTGTGAGTTACATGTCTGAAGAGAAACAGATGAAATCATAGACATCTTTGCTTAGAATTAAAAATTAATGACACAAAACATTTATAACAAATCATCATTTCATTACAGTTCCAAAAACTTTATTTAAATTGCATATAAAATAATTTCAGTATTTGAAACTATTTTCACATACTGAAAGATTAACTGTGATTTAAATACTCCTTTCTCATCAAAACATGTCACTTACATGTTTTAAAGTACGTATGCATTTCTTCAATTTGGTTTGGAAGCAAAAGTGAAAATAGGATGAATTGTAATACTAGCCTCACTCATTCATAATTTTGTTTCTTCCTCCAGAATTAACCTTAAACCACTTCTAAAAGCAATTATAAGACATGCTACAGAATGGAAGCAGTTACTTGGTCATCAACTTGCGTATAACAGCCAATGTCTGGTGAATAAACTTAGATGCAATTTGAAGGTGAGAATAATATTATTTAAACCTGGCTTTTTAGTGACTGCTATCATTTAATACAAGGATTGTGTAAAGCCACCATGTTAAACAAGTAAACCTAATGAACCATGAACCAGCTGCATGGAATTTTTCTAGTTCACGATGGCGGTGTGCTTTGCCATCTGCAGCTATCATAGAGTGGAATTGGTGGAACCATACAACAATTACCTTAACTATGTTAAAAGGCTTTACTTACCAATGTTATGAAAGGAGGTGCTGAAATGCTACTGTTATTGTCCATACATTTCTGACACCCCTTTAGGAAACTATCTATCACTCACGGTAGTTCACATTGCAAAATGCTGGCAATTTCGTGGTGGATATTTGGTTTATAATTCTTTCAGACTATATGGGTTTATCTTGTATACTTTATGTTTTAATTTACCCCAGAGATAAAAGTCACAGGGATTTAGACCAGGGGACTGAGGGAGCCACAAACCTCTAATAATAATTCTGTCCTCAAAGACACTTTCAATTGTTCTCATCAAAATATTGGCCAATGCGCTGTAGCTGAGTCTTGTTGAAAAAAGGCAGAGGCATGCTCCTGTCTGTTAGTTCTCTAAAAATAAGGGCAAAATTTTATTCACATATGTGGGGGCATCAAGTGTTAGCTAGAAAAAATTGGCCCTATAATTCGTTCTCCACTCATGACACACCATAAACCAATTTTTTCATCATGAAGGGGTACTTCATGAACAATATTAGGTTTTGCAGAGCTCCAATAATAACTATTTTGTATACACATATCCATGAAGGTAGAATCAGGCCTCGTCTAAACAAAATACTAAATATGGATGTAGTTTGCCATTATTCAGAATCCACTTACAAAATGTGGTCCTATATACAATCAGGTTTGTGTGATTGAAGAGAATGTGCTAAGTTATTTTATATAGTTTTAACTTCAAAAATTTAGTAGTTCTTTGCACAGACCCATACAAAATGTTTGCCTGTTGTGAAAGACACTTAAGCAGTTTTAGGGGGGAACTCTCAAAACGATGACTGCTGTCATTTATAATGTTTTTTTGGTCAGAATCCTACACTGTCTGTTAGCTTTCTTAGACTGAACACAACTGTGGCCTGAAATTTATTATGCAGATTATGTTTTGTTGTATGGCCTGGAAATTGTATTTGCACTTGATGAGCTGACCACGTTAACACAAATAAATCATACACAAATATACACTGTGCAGTAGTAAACATTTACTGGGCTATAATTGTGACTAAATATAGCACACAATAATAAATACCTCATAACAATTGCAGTACATTGACTTATGCTTAACTACACCGGTTCATTGTCAACACAATACTGCAGAGCAGAGCAAGGCCAGCATAACATTGATTGTAGCAATGGCAGGAAATGACATGTCCACATGCCCAATGGAAAAACATCACACAGCTGATTCATAGTTCATTGGATCTCTCAGTAGCTTGCAAATGGCAGAAGTAAACTAATTTTGCTTCTCAACACTAGCACTAAATTGGTTCTGGGTAAAGCAGCTAAAGTAACAGGAAATCAGAATACACACTTATATGAAGCAGAGTTTTAATATGTACAAAAGAAAATAAATGTACATTACAAAGAGCCAGCACCCCTTAAAAAGTACCCAGATCTTCCAGCATTTTTGCAAAGAATAGCAAGGTGTTGTATTTAATTGACTGTGTGTGATTTGTCAATATGTGCTATTTGATATCAGTGTATCATTAAAGCTCTTTTTTTGTTTGTAAAACACTTCCAATGCAATTGATTCTTCAGTTTCAAAATATTATAAAAGCTGCAGCACCAGTACATGGAGCTGCAATGTGACATAATGTTAAGGGTTGTGGCAGTTGCACAATTAAAGACCTCATCCCAAGGCCATAATGTCCACACACTGAACCAGCATTAGCCGACACTTCTCTTAACTTCACGTGGTGTCAAGGTACATTTATACTTCTTAAAACTGTATTCTTTAAACACAAGTGCTGTTCATCCTTAATTACTGCTAGTTTGGTGGACAGTAACACTTCAACATTTTCATGCATTGTAGCCAGACACCAATGAACAGTCAGCATCTGTTATGACATTTACTACAGTATCACACAAATTCTGTAGCATATATCCTGGATTTATTATGTTGCACATTCAGGAAATATAACATGCTGTTGTGACCAGCAAAGTATCCCCATATTTCATAATTTGTATTGATACAATCTACACTGGTACATAAGTAGTTGATTGCCATAATAGTAAGCAGAACTCCTCATTATCACATGACTGCCAATTAATGCAACAACTGTTCTCAGAGACAGTTGCTTTTCTGTTGATTGAGTAGAATCTAAACTGTTGTTGTTGTTGTTATTATTATTATTATTATTATTATTTGTATTGTTACTATTATTATTATTGTTATTATTATTATTCACACAGAATGTTTAGTTTTCACTTATTTATTTTGTTCATCCCTTCCATTGGTTGCAAATCTTTCCCCGCTAGCATACCTGTTAAAGCCAGGTTTATTTGCACTTATCTGGATTACCACCTGATATTTTTGTTTAAAAGCTTTAGTTAAAACCCCTTTAACTTCTGAATTCTAAAATTAATATTTATATGTTATTCAGTTAACAGATTTCATGGCTTATAAATACATTCAAGTGTTTTCCCATAATTGGATTTTGTGAATACTACTAAAATTGTACTTAATAATATTATCCTTTAACAACACAATGCATTATGCCTTAAATTCAGTGTATAACAGTATAAGTAAACTTATGAAATTTAATGTAATACAGAGATAAAAGTATGAAAATAAACCAACAAAGAATATAGATAGTGGACCTTAAATGACATAGTCACATTTACTGTAAAGCCTGTTGTTGAGAATTACTAGCCATGTGGTTTATGTCAGGTTTATAAGATGCTATCTTCATAATACCAAACACTTACATCTGAACCAAAACAATATCTGACAACTGACTTCACAAAGTTAAATGCAGAAAATAGCTGCATGCTGATCCAAACTAAGTAACCAAGGGTCTGTCAATTTTCCTCATGCTAGAAAATATTTGTGGTAAACTCTATGTCTGTTCCATATAAGGCTCTCTAGCTTCTAAACAGAGTTTTCAGCATCAATGATAACATCAATTTCTTTCAACACTTCATCAAATTGTATGCAATTATGCACCTATGTACAAATCTCTTGAAATTCTATTAAATCCACTTCCAAATTGTCAATAATCAACTTAGAAAAAAATGCCACCTTAAGACCACTAATTATTAGAGCATGAAGTTTCAATATAAACTGCAATGTTGTTTCCGAACCTCACAATTGAGAAAATGGATCAGGTTAGTTTGCTTTAAATTTTGTAAAATGTGTGGATACCACTTCAGAATATTTTGCGTGCTTTCACAAGTTAATTTGTCACCAAAATTTGACATTAATTCAAGCTCCTCTCTAATTGAAGTTAAACAGACGTTTTGTTTCTACATCTGTGAAGAATACTTAAGGTTTTGTTCAAACAAGTCTATGACCCGAAGCAATCTAATGGCAGTTTGTCTTTCTCCTTGAAGTTTATCTTTCTAGTCATGGTACAGTGCTTAAAATCAGTGAAGAATATTAAATTACACAACCAATTAGGAATAGTGAGTTCTTGTGTTCTTGCAGCTTTTCTATTCTGTACTATGCCCTATGCTAAATGCACTCATTGCTTTTCTTTCTTTTTTTTTAACTATGACTCTTGTTTATGCTTTTTGTCCAGCTATACCTGCCATTCTCTAAAACATGATTGCCCCTGATTTAAACTATAGCTTCTTTACTATTGTACTATTCTTTTCTCTCATTGATTTTGTTTTCTGTGACTAAATATAAAGATACAGTGATAAATAAAACACAGGATCAATTATGGGCATTAAGCTCAGGCTCTCTTGCTTCTAAAATTGCTTGACAATCTTCTTTTCAGGGTGTTGAAAAGCTCGGGAGAATACTCAATTAGTTAATGTTCCTATTTGGAAATAGAACCTTGAACTGTATGTTGGAAGGCAAGCATGTTCATTCCATGTATAATTATTCTAGCTTTTCTATAAACATATTTCCTCTGTTGATTATGTTGTGAATTCCCAAAATGGTACTCTTTCATAATTCTATCATTACCATTGTATTTCTGTATATAGCATCATTCACTTGCCATAGAAAAATGACAAAGTTAAATGTTGCACCAATTTTTATTGTTCCCTTAAAATATTTCTGTTTTTATACATGAGCTCTTGGCTATCTTATTGAACTTTTTGAAATGTTTGTTTGCAGTGATCTATGATTGAGGTGAAACTAATTTCTTGAGCACTAAGAAGACATTTATGTGCTGCAACATTATCATCCTCCTATATAAGAGATGAAAACTGACTATACTAGCTTTAGCTCTCTTGACTAAAAGCATTATTTATGGAGTTATTGTCTCCTTGCCTTAAATTGGAAACAACCTGCTGATGCTGTTATTGAAATAAGATTGCTGTTCTCCAAGCAAGTTCAGCTCTATGATTCTATACAGGGTAATGTTAGAAAATAGGTTAGAGCTAGTGAAGAGGCTGATGTGTTCTCTGTGAGAAATTAAAACCCTGTCCATTCTTTATGTTATCTTTCAACCAAAGTTGTCAGTTTGGCCAGAATTATATTTGCTGGTGCCTTAACTTCTAACGTTTATCATTTAATGCTCAACAGAGATGTCTTACACATGTAAGAGAAACTGTGCTCCTTTTATGGAAGAACCAAATCTGCATTTTACAACCATCTTGCTGGCTTTTAAACTTATAATATCCCATACCAGAAAGAATTTTACATCAGCTGTGTTATGTGATGGATTGAGAGAAGGCTTTCTCTGAACAAGTTGTGCTTGAATCATAACTCACAACAGTGGCATTTTTAAGTTAAATGTGACATCCTCTTTTCATAAAGAAAATAATTTCTGGCAGTGCTTGATTAAGACTGGAATGAACTTACTCGTATTATTACACAAACTTCACAATTATAAATATTAAGAAACAAATTGCCAACTACACTGTTTGGTATCTGAATGCCTTCCATTTGAAGGGTTTCTGTTTTAAATTTTTGTGAATAGCATGTTGTTTTACAGCTAGTGATGATTGTGAACATTGTTCAGTTACTTCATATTGTTCTACGGTTTAAGAGGATATCTTTTATTTATTGATCCATTTAATTAGTTTGGTCATCTGTTAGCTCTTTTGAAAACAATTCCTTGCTAATCATTCATTGATATTGGATTTTTTAACATAGAGTTATAATTTTTTGTTACTTTGAAGTACATTCACATTCACTCCCACATTCACATTTTCGACTCAGCAGAGGATAGGGAATAACACTAGCATTAAAAAACAAAAAACAATAAGCCACATCCCAGCTGAGAATCCAACCCAGATCTCGCAAATGAGAAGCTAGCATGCTGACCAGGAGACTGCCGGGGCAGTTTGAACAAGAGTGTTTGTTTAATAAAAGAAAAGAAAGAAGAAAAGTTTTCTATCACAAGGGAAGTAAAACTGTTGGTTCAGTGTATTCTTTAGGTTCATTCCTAAAAGAACTTTATAACCCTAGAAAAGCATCCCCTACCAAATTTTCAGCTGCTCTCATACTAAAATAGCACCTGCTTCTGCATAGTATCATTGATAGACAACGAGCTGATCACTCATGGTATCAAAAATTTATATGTTGCTTGGTGCTTCATTGGTTCTTGCCTTAAGTAACTATCATTTGTCTGTTGCCTATGAATCTGTCCATTTTATTTGTTTTTTTTATTTTACTTTACCTCTTCCTGCTCTCCCTGAAGTTTTCCTTAGATAAGTTCTTTTTCTTGGAATCCATTATTAAAATCAAAATGATCAAAATAATTTAAAATTCTTATTACTGTTACTAGCTTATCCATATATTATAGTCAAAATATTACCTATTTCCTATTGGAATGGTTTGTTTGTATCTAAAGTAGAGGGGTTTCTTTTATAATCAAAATAATGTGCACTAACATACGATGCACATAAATAGACAGATAGATATTTTATTTGTCACATACATTTACATAATTTGGGTAAAAGCCCAGTAAACTGGTGACTCATCAGAATTATAGAAAAGGCATAACAGAAAAAAAAATAAAAAGTTTACAAAACTATATATACATACAAACTTATATGCAGATATATTTACATTATTAGTATATGTTTAAAAGGTTGAACTATAACTAGATTTTATTTATGTCTAAATGGTTTATATGGTCCTAGAGACTATCTTCCATATATTCTTTTACTGAATAATATACTGTTTCTGTGAGGATCCTTTTCAATGTGTTAAGAAATACATTTTTGTCTTTTATTTCCTTATAGTGCACTTTATTAGAAATTTTTAACCTGAATGCAAAGGACTTTTTTCAAATAATGTAAGGCTGTGGGCATGTACTTTTAGGCAATTTTGAGTTCTAGTTTATGGTTATGTATACTCTGTTTATTATAGTATTTATCAAAGTTAATGCATTTAATATTTTTATTAACTTTAGGAAGCAATTCAGTTCATTTCGTTTAACAGTAGTAGAGGGAAAAAGCATGTTTTGCAATTTGAGAACTTTCATAACATTTACTAAAATACCTTTGTAACTTTTCTTTTTCTTTGTATAATTGACTCCTAAATTGACCCCTATATAGAAACTTTCTTGTTTAGCAATACAGAATTTGGTGTCATTCTTAGGATGTTAAAATGTTATCCATGCAGTAGGTGATGCAGTAATTTGTATCACAAATTACTTAAATGTAAATAATGGTTGTAATATGAATATGCATTTTTATGTGACATTGATTTCAGATGTTTATTGATTGTAAATATTGTTGGAAAGTAAATTTATACGGCTTTAATGAAACTGTCAATAATATCGCAATAATGCAGCGAGGGGGGTGAGCTGTTTATCATTATTGGAACGAGGAAGTTACGTAATGTTTGGCGCGTTTTCGGTAGAAACTTCTGGAATGTGTTCTCCCTAAAGCAATATGTATTCATGGTTTTCATTGGATATTAAAATAGACGCTAATGTTGGCGCGTTTTATTAGCCAATAGCAGTTCATTTATAATCTTTAGGCATATCGGAGAGTGGGAGTATAAATAGAAGCCAAGTTAGAGGTAAAGTCAGTCAGTCCTTCAGTTCGCCGAAAGCATTCATACACTACACGTCGTCTTCAGTCAGTCAGTTCGTCGAAAGTATTAGTTCGTCATATGTCAGCTATAGATTTACAAGTAATAAAAAAATCTAAAGTATTATAAAGTTAATTATACACAAAGTTGAAGTACGTGAGTTAAAAGTGATAAGTAAGAAGTTATTATAACAGTTTCAGTTTGGCGAGTATCTAGATCAATATGTAAAGGTGATAGTGAACGTGTTTGACAATAAAAATTATAAAACAAATTTCTTCATCAGTGTAATTTTTGGATAAAAGATTCCTTTCCGTTTCACAACCTGTATTGAGACACATGTTCGACCCAAGCCAACAGGATAATAGCTAGCCGGAGGACATTTAAAATGAATTATTTCAAAAACTGATACTAGGGAACGCAAATTGCTAACGCCAGATGGAGCTACAAACCAAACAAATGAATGACGTCATAAGATGGCTTCCACTCACATGAAGTAAACACAATATAAGATCTCCAAGTTATAATAATTCGCATAGGTTAGCATTCTTGAGTTTTAAATAAAGGTGCTCCAGATCTTTCTTTGATTCTGAAAGAAGCAATGTGCTTTTACTATCATTGACAGTTAATATTTGGACCCCTGAGTTTGACTCCAGCCCAGTTTTTCTCACTCTTGCTTCTTTTATAGCGGATTCACCATGATGTGTGAGGAGACCTAGCATGAGCACACCTTCATGGTTATTGAGAACTCTGTTTTTAAACAAATTTTTTATGTAACAGCTTGCTTCATTGCCCTTGGTTAATGAAGTAAAATGCTTTAGTGTGCTCTGGTTTGTTATGCTTTTCTCCATGTCCCATAAATAAAATTTCTCATATGTTCTGATTTGTCTCTTCTTTTAAACGTGCTGTTTAGTGGCTGGTGCATATTGAGTATTGTTTTCATTTCTGTTTTGAATTATATTAATTAGCATGTGTGTACAAGGGCTTCAAATACTCTTTCCATCTTAAAATTATCTGCTGCCTGTCGGTTACTATCTCTTCACTTCCACTTCTGACTGCACCTATCTTTGACAAAAAGTGTTCAGATATATTGCTTATTATTTGTAATGGGTGACTTCATAGTAAAGATGGCTAAGAGACATCAGGCTGTTGTTCAACTGATGGTAAACATTGGCCTGAGATTTCATTCATTGCTCCATCAGACATGCCCAGAGGAATTTACAATATTCTTGTTGTAAGTTAGATTATTTGCTTGATAGAGGAGGATCTGTCATATTTTGAAGTAGGAGGAACACCAACCATATCTCTTATTGGTTATTCACTCCCCAAATCCCTTGTGGCTAGTAAGTATGTGGTATTTTGGTTTGGCTACTTAGCAGCTTTTTATGTCTTTTATAGATGGAAAGCATTCAAACACTAGGCAATGGCCAACTAACCAACCATATTTTTTATATGCAATAAATATTTATAAGGATTTGTGCATTTGAGCTATTTCATCATTATCTATTAGATAAGTATGAACAAAATCTGATGAAACTTAAGGGAGAATATAATGGTTTGCTTGAGGCTAAGAGGAAAGAATGGCAGGGAAATATAGAAAGGAAACTAAAGGCAGCAATAGAGAGTGAGGACAGTAAAAAAAAAGAAATAGTGAGGATGATGAACAAGAATAGAGGGGAGAAAAACGAAGTTATACCGAGCTAATGGATAGGGTACTTTAGAAGGCTAATTGGAGAAGGAAAGAGAGTAAAGTTACACACAAAAGAGGTAGGACAAGGAGGAATTTTCAATGAAAAATTAGATGGTAAAATCATGGAGATGGAAGTTTACCAGCAAATAAGGAATATAAAAAAAGACAAGGCAGTAGGAATAGATGGAATACCAGGGGAATTTTGGAAAATGTATGGGGAAATGCAAAATGATTTAAAAGTGATGACAAAATTATTAAATAAAACTAAAAACCGAATGATGTGCCAGAATGTTGGAAAATAAGTATAGTGGTACCAATCTATAAAGGGATATTGGCCGTCAGATTAAGAAACTGGGTGGAAGAGGAAGGAAAACTGTCAGAAAATCAAGCAGGATTTAGGAAAGGTAAACAAACAATAGATAATATATTTATAATGAACACTATAATAGATAAGTATCTGAGCAGGAAAACAGGAAGGATATACATGTTTTTTGCAGATTTTGAAAAAGCATTTGATATAATAAATCGAGAAGCATTAGCTTATAAATTAAGCAAGAAAGGGGCAAGCAAAAAGTTTATAAAAGAAATCAAGAAGATTTATAAAGATATAAGATTTTGTATAAGATGTAAATATAATGGAATTACAGAAATAACAGAGCAAAAAATAGGATTTAAATAAGGATGCAAATTGAGCCCTATATTATTTAATATATTCATAGATGACATACTAGAAAGAGTGAAAGAAAGAAATCTGCACTGCCCCATAATAGCAAATAGAGAGATATCAGGTTTACTGTACGCGGATGATTTTATAGTCAGGGCTATAACGGTAATCAGGCTACAGAAAGCAATCTACAGAATATATGAATTCTGTGAAGAATGAGGAATTAAAGTAAATATAAATAATTCAAAAGTTATGATTCTTAAAAGAGGAAATAAACCAAAAAAATCTGATTTGTTACACTCACATGACTTTCTCTACTCTTGTACAAACTATTTTTACAAACGCTTATTCTCCATATGCTTCATGTTAATTGAGATATCAAGATGTTAATCTTATTGCTAATTTTCTTGTAAATGCAAGGGGAATATGGTAGGTTTTAGGCGATAGTCAAATCTTTTAAGCCCTGGTTGCTATGTGGCACATTTCATTCTCTTTGTATGTCCAGGACATAAAAACAATGAATAACAAATTTGAGAGAAAGTTAAGTATTTGAAAATTTAAGGGAATAACAAGCAATATCTCGAAAATGCTAGACTCAACAAAAAAAATGTATATGATATAAGTTGTGTATTTTAATGCGATCTACATTTTTTGTGTAGTAAAATTTTGTCTATCTCTTATGGTTTACCAGTTATGCAAAAGTCGTTTTCAATGAAGAATACTTTTGGAGACATTCACAGAAAATTTGAGATACACATTTCATTTCTCATGATAATATCTTAAACATATGATATTTTAATCAAAATCGTTAAGGCTATTTTTGAGAAAATTAAAATTTTCGAAAAATGTTCCATGTAAAGGGTAGTCTGGCATGGGGAGATTTTCATGAAAACCTTTGTGTCGCATCTCTGGAAGATACTGAACCTAAATACCAAGTTTGGTGTTTAACCGACTGTTCGTTTCTGAGTTATGCTGTTCACAGACACACACACAGACATGTTTCCATAAATGCTTTCTTTGGTTTCAGGGGGTCTCAAAACATGTATTTCTGGTGAAATCTCGGTATCGAATTTTTGGGTGGAATACAATACTTCCCCTACTTACTATACCTAGTAGAGAAAGTAAAAAGAAGAGAAATTGCAGATGGAGGGTTTAAAGTTTGAAGTTGTCAAGGAGTTGCATTATTTGGGGTGAGGATGAGCAGTGTTGGTGAATGGATGGTGCATAGCAGGAAGGTTATGGCTAAAGGTAAGGTGGTAATGACAGGAGTAAGGATGTGCAAATACAAATTAGAAATGCCAACTAAATGGATAGAAAGAATGTATGAAGCATTGGTAGAAGCAAGAATGCTATATGCAGTAGAAAATTTAGGGGGGATGTGAATTAAGCAGAAAAATAGACCAGAACTATAGGACGTTCTTTAAAGAGCTATTTGGGTTACCAAGGTCAGCACCAGGGGAAGTAGCATTAGTGGAATTAGGAAGAACAAGAAGAAAGCGGGTGATACTGGAAAGGATATTGAAATTTTGGTTTAGATGCCTGAGAAAAGATAAAGGGGAAATTTTAAAGATATGCATGGAACAACAAAAGAGTATGAACAATAAAAATAGCTGGTGTACAGGGGTAGAAAAAATTATGGAGAAGATAGGAATGGGAGATATTTGGAGAACAGGAGAAAGAAATAGTAATGGCTTCTGGATAACAGTAAGAAACAGAGTGGAGGACACAGAAAGACAAGAGATTTGGGGAAGCTAAGAGAATAAAAAATCACTAGGGTTCTATAAATTAGTAAAAGGAAATGGGGAAGAGAAGGGTATGTGAATTATTGTAATAGAGCAGAAAAAGAAGCGTTTGCATGGATGAGAACAGGATCAATGTATCTGAGAGGGCTAAGAGGCAGAAAAAATAGAATTTGTGAATTATGCAGAGGTAGTGAAAGCACAGAGCATTATATGATAGAATGCAAAGAATTAGCAGAATGGAGACAAGAGGTATGGGAGGAAAAATTGGAAAAAATGAATGGAAAAATAGTAGCAATTAAAATGTTAACAAGAAAATAAGAATATGTGGGAGTTCTTAAAGAACGTAAAAGAGAAATGGATTAGAAAAATAAGAGAGATAAAAAAGGTAGAAGGGCAAATGGAGGAGGGAGAAGATGAGAAATAGGGACTAAGGATAGCAAGGAATGCTCAGATGAGCCAGAAGGCCAGGGTGCCAGGCAAAAGGAGCAGCATAGCTGGCAAGGACATTTGTACATAGGTTAAGTTCGTTTATAAGTGGAATATTGTAAAAAGGATTGTGTATAAAAAATGTACAAATCCATCCATCCATCCAAAGATAAGTATGAAAATACCAATGGCTTAGTGATAAAGCCTGCTATGATAATATACTATCTGATTTTTTCTTCAAACTTTATATGTTACACATAGGATAGACAGACAGACATTCTACAATAATTCTGATTTTTATTTTTTCCAAGTGGGTTATTGTTTTATGTCCTCTTATTCTGATGTGTAGGCTGCACTATGTAGCATTGACATAAACCTTACTTCATGGTATGTATGTTATGATCTGTAAACTGTTTGTGCAGAAAGAGCACCTCATATGTTTTCTTCCTATTTGAGACATTGTTTCAGTATTGCATTGAGTCCAAAATCTTTTTATGCTATTTCCACTAGTTTGACATATAAAGTAAGGAATGTTTTGTGTTGTGATTATATATTGCTTTTTAAACAGGAATGACGATTTAATTAATCTCATTTGTTTTCCCCTGAAATTGTTGTATAATGATCTAGAAGATTTTTAGAAACAATCCTCCCCTTTAGCCCTTATAATTGTAATTTTGCACAGTCTTGGCTATTTGTAATAGCTGGGGATGAAAAATGAAAAATACCGTGATATTCGTGCAAAAGGATACAAAAAGTTTGCATAACATCTCACTTCCTTAACCTCCCCTGACAGTCTTCCAAGTTCTTGAAATGCTGCATAGCCTATGAGTACCCTTTGGCATTGGAACAATTATCGATTGGAATGGTCAAGTCATTTTTTTAAATAATCACAGTAGGTGACATTTTAAGTCTGTGTACTTTTCTTTGCTCCTGTAGTGAATTAATAATATAAAACCTACATAGTTTTCAGATAATACATAGACCTTTAACATACCTATATAATGAAATAGAGTGAATACAGATTCCTCACTCCCAAGCCACCAAGTTGACTGCTTTGGAAAGGTGTATAGCTTGCAACCATTGAGGAAAATAATATTGTGAGCTTATAATTATAAAATATTAGTTCGCTACCTTAGGATCAGACTGACATAACTACATGAATGCATGTTTTCAGATATTTAAGTTTTTAAGTTTGTGATGATGTAATATGTATATTAGCATTGCTGAACACAAGTTTTGTTAAATTCGATAACCTAGTTCATTTGACCAATGATTGGCATTGATGTTTAGTTTGTAATAATCAATTAATAAGTAGATACTTAATATTTTAATAAAATGCACTGTAATTACGTCTCTTTGATCCTAAATAATTTACGATTTCCTGCTGCGACTCTTGGAATCTTATAATGAAACTGCACACGCTTTGTTGTTGTAAGACATTTCTATTAAAGCATAAAACAAATTATAAACAAAATGACATTAATATTCCACTGTTGTAATGGAAGTGAAGTGAGGAATAAAACTCATGGTACTTCTGTGGAATCATCCCTTTCTGGCATAACTCTTTCAGATCGGATAGTTTCTCTTTGGTGACTGGCATGGGATTGTCATAGACAGGTTGTAATGCTAATTCCTATGTTTGATTTCTTCTACTGTGCCCATCTCTTATGACCTGCAAATCATGAAATTCTGCCTCATCGTAAGAATACTTGAAATATATTTTGTATGGTTCACCCTTTACGTATTACATCCATACAATTTTCAACAACTCACTGCTTCTCCTTTTTCATCCGTCTTTCTATTACTAATTGTTTCTTTATGAAGTTAAGGAAAGTTTACAAATCTCGCAGAATCCATCTCTATGACAGTCTCTCTTTGATGCCATGCATACTACAGTGAACCATCTATGGGATCGAACACATCTATGTGCTTGCTCTAATTTTCTATGCAGGCATGTACAGAGTCCACTTCCATCTGTGAGTCGCCTGGTTTGAAAAACCGCTGATTGATTACTGGAATGTTCATATTCTGGATGGCATATAAGAACCTCGCACATATGTTAATATTTCGGTTTTGTCCACCACATGCATCTGAAAATAGTGTTATTTCCTTTCCATTCGCAACATCTCTCAGAAAGTTCAAAACACACGATGCCCTTCTGTTGAACCCCTTTGTGCTGTTGATTCATCTCACATGTTGGCTTGGTTGTTTGATAAATTCCAAATTGTCAAGTTTTAGACAAACAAATTGTCTTTTATAAAACAAAGCCTTGGAATTTGTTTTATGACAGCACAGTACTGCCTCCAACTCATATTCTGCCATAACATATTCACCTTTTTTTGCTTCACCTTTTTCTTATTCTTCATTTCTCGTGCCAATTCTTTCTTCTTGATGTGATCATCTTGGTTTTTCTTCGTATTTACATCTTCCTTCTCCATCTGTGTAAGATTAGAATATTTTAAACATTCATTGTTATACATGATCCGAAAATTTAAATATGCAGGTAAGTATTCCTTGTCAAACATCTTCCTGGAATAATGAGATGGGAGAACTGGAAATTTCCGGATATGGTTTATGATTTCCTCCTCCTTATCTTCGGGTAGTTTCCAACCAGGTGCATGGTGACCTCTTTTCCCCTTCTCTATTACGTTGTGATCACCTCTTTTCTTAATGGCTGTCCTCGCAAACGTTTCCGATATGACAAAGGTAGTGAGGAAAGATTGCTTGTACACCTTGAGACGGTAATTTGTATCACAAATTACTCAGATGTAATTAATGATAATAATATGAATATGTATTTTTATGTGACATTGATTTCAGAGGTTTATTAATTGTAAATATTATTGGTAAATAATAATATACGGCTCTACTGAAACTGTTAACAATAACGCAATAATGCAGCAATGGGTGAGTTGTTTATCGTTACCGAGAACCAGGAAGTTACGTAATATTTCGCGCCTTTTCGATAAAAGCTTCTAGAATGTTCCTTAAAAAAAATATATGTATTAGTGGTTTTCATTGGATAGTAAAATAGACGCTAATGTTGGCGCGTTTTATTAGCCAATGGCATTTCATTTATAATCTTTAGGCGTATCTTGAGGCAAGCCTATAAATAGTGTAGATTCAAGGGAGCGTTCCCCCCAGTTCAACGGAATTCTCAGTACATTACATATCGTCAGTCAGTCCTTCATTTCGTCAAGTTACACGCAGCAGAAGTACGAGAAATCTTATAAAGTATTATACAGTTAAATACACAAAGTTGAAGTATGCGAGTTAAAAGTGATAAGAAGTTATTACAAACAGTTTCAGTATGGCGAGTATCCAGATAAATATGTGAAAGTGTTCGTGAACGTGTTCTGCAATAAAGATTATAAAACCAATTTCTTCGTCAATATCATTTCTAGACAAAAGATTCCTTTCCGCTTCACACCCTGCAAGAGAAACATGTTCGATCCCAAACAGCTAGCCGGAGGACAATATACATAACCTTAAATTCTTTCAGAAACTAATTGATACAAATTGCTACGTCAGAGGGAACTACGAACCAGACCAACGAATGACGTCACACAAGATGGCAACGCAGAAGTCAACATAACATTAATACCACATCAACATTGGCTCCACAACGTGGTGCTTTAAAACATATACAATATGTTCTCTTACAACCTGAATTTTATCAAATTCTTTGACTTGGAAAGAACGTTTACTATTTTTTCTTCTAGAATGTTCTGATTGTTTTCGGATACTTTCCTTTTCATATTCATCAACTAATGATCTCAAATATTATCTCTGAAGTTCAGTACAACCAAGGTCCCAGAAAGCTTGATGGACTTTTTGTCTATCATCGTTATTGAAATTATCATTACATTTTTGAATACACCTTGAACAAACTTTTTCACGCACCCTTCGAGCTGGAACACTTTGATTTGTGGCAGAAGTGTATGCTTTCCCCAACTGCCTATTATGTCATTTTTTTTGTTTCTTTTCCATTCTTCCATAACAACCCTCTTATTTCTTTTCCTTGTGACGGGGTCTTCACTGATTTTACCATTCGTTTCTTTAGATTCTGCAGCCTGCTCTCTACATTTTCATTTACATCCCCCCTGTTTGTTCATCATTGTTGGAATCTGTAATAAATTAATAGTAAATGCTAGCTATAAACAGGCCTATTCGTAAATATAGGAATAAATATGGTTTAATAAAATGATAGTTCGCTAGGTTCTATGATGGCTCACCCTTTCACACAGATCTTGCACAGGCTCTTTGCCTGAATTAGTATCATCCATTTCCATAGATTCTGCAACCTGAACCATGTTTACAGTAATAATGCCTCTCTGCATCTCCTCATTAGAATCTGTAATATATTATATTCCAAAATGTAGTACCTATGTTAATCAGAAGAACTCTCAGAAGGTTATAAGATGATCACCCTTCTCATCCAGATAATTAGAATCGTTACCGGGTTCATAACTGACTCAGGACTATTAATTTCCATAGATTGTGCCACCAGAACTCTGGCTTTTACATTAGGATTGACAAGGTCCCTCTAGACTTGTTCATCATTAGAATCTGTAATAAATGAATAATGCGTCTATAGTGTAGACCACCAAAACACAATAATAACAACCACAACAACAATAATAATAATAACAACAAGGTGTAGGAGTAATAGTAACCAGTCCAAAACCATAACATCACAATTGTTACTCACCATTCTCACTTACATCACTTTTTGGCTCATAATCAGGATCAGTATCTGAGTCAGCTGCTGCTATAAATTCTCTAAACAATGCTTCTCCTTCCTCATCTTCTGATGTCCCACTGTCATAAACTATAAAATAACAAAGTACTGAATGCTTAAACTAAGTTACAAGGTTTAAATGACAGCTCATATATAATTCAATTCTTATTTAAATATCGTATATACAAGTTTAATAACTAACAAACATATATTTATTTACATTTTGTTCCAATGTATTTCATATTTACATTTATCATTATTTTCATTATTCTTCTGTTCACTTACTAACTGAACCATTCTTCTCCCTCTGGTTTCCATAAGAGAGTTTAACTAATTTTTAAATCTACAAATGTAATGCTTGTAAACTAAAAACACACTGCTACACAATGTTGCACTAAATAACAATTTGCCTTTAAATACATGCGCTTTGGTGATGTGCACTCCTTCAAATGTGGAATTGTGTATGTAAAGACAATAATTAACCCTCCGCCAGGCGCGCACTTTGGAAGAACGCCGTTAGTCGCGCAGGGCCTAGTAGACCCGCGCTATATTTTTGTTGTTATTGCTTGTATTTTTGTTTTCTTTCGTTTATTTTCTTTTTTCCCCTGTTTTTACCTTTATTTAGATTAAGCGTACAAGGCTTTCATTAATAGGTATTATCTTACAACATAAAAATACAAGCTAAAATATGAGTACATACATGTTATAAATTGTATTACAGTAAGTATAAAGAAATACATTGCCATTTTCAGGTATACATACGACTTGTAATTTCAAATGTTCAGTTACTTAGAATCATCTACTATCTCACCCGTGTTTTCCCCGACTAAGCAACTATTGCAAATAATTTTAGCATGTTTGCTCAAACACAGGGGGATGTTGCATTTCCCACATGCATATTTAGTTTTGCAGTTCATTTTGTCTTTGTTGCTGGGTTCACATCGTTTCCTTTTCAATGTGCATAGTGGTGTATTTGACAATTCATCTACGCCGAATTCTTCAGGTTTATATTTTGTCAAAAGTCCTTTCATATCATCGGATAGATTTGATGCTGTTGCTCTGCTTTGTAGCTGTTGCAACAGTAAAGCTAAAGATAGTGATTTCAAATACTCCTGCCTTGTGGAATATTTATTTTGGTTTCCAAGGAAGATAACCCTAGAATTAATACCTGCAATGTTCAAGATATGGTCAAAAATTACCATGGGCCACCTTCTCGTTGTTCTGGCTACATTGTATGTAGCACACAATTTATCTGCTACATCAACTCCAGATTTAGTGTCATTGTAATGCAGGATTATTTCAGGCTTTTTCTCAGCATCTTCTGATAACTGTGTGGATGAAACATGTAGACTTGAGAGCAAAACTACTGTTTTACCCATTTTTGGAACATATGAAACAAGTGTTTCATTTTTTGTGAAGCCAAATATGCTTTCGTACTGTCTGCGATCTTTTGGAGAAGTGAAATTAGTGGGTAACTGTTTTTTGTTCTTTCGCACTGTACCACGAAAGAAAGTTGTCTTTTGCGCAATTCATTCACCAGCGATACAGTGGTAAACCAATTATCTCCAGTAACGTTTCCAGTGCCAGAGATTGGTTCAGTTAGTCTCAGCACTACAGCCTCTGCCGAGTTAGCTTGCAAATTGGGTCCGTCCGGCTGCTGTCCACAGTAAATCTCCATGTTAGTTGTATAAAACAGTTTTGCGTTACTCAAACAGAATATCTTTATGCCATACGTGTTTGGCTTGGATGGTATATATTGTCTAAAAGCACATCGACCACGAAATGCCGGCAATTGTTCGTCAACAGTGACATTTTGTCCAAGAGAATAATGGTTCTGTCAGTTGTTCAGAAACAATGTAAACATTTCTCTAACAACAGCCAATTTATCCAATCTTCGTCGCTCCAGTCTTGAGCTTTTGTCATCAAAGCGAACACAGCGTATTAGAAAACTGAATCTTTTTGGGACATAGTCATTCGGAATAGAGGAATTCCAAGATCGGTTCTCCAAAACTCGTGAATATTCTGGCGTCCACCACGAAAAATCCCTGCCAGGTACAATAAGCCTAGGAAAGCTTTTATTTCTATTACATCTGTAAGATTTCTGTCTCTTTCACAATCATGTGCTGCTAATGAAAGTATTTGAGCTTTCAACAATCAAATCAACTATATCTTCGGTAACAAAAAGCTTCCAACAATCAATTTCCGTTTTCGCATTTTTGGCAGCTCCTACCACACCAGGAAGTTTGATCAATATATTGTGAGACCTTGTCTGTGTTATTTTCAAAGGTGTTTTTTTCATTTTGTTCCATCTCTTCCTGTGAATAACAACAGAATGTATTGTCAATAATAAGAAGAAGAAAAACAAGAAGAATTACTACGATACGCATATAATGTTACCTATAAAATACATGTTATCACACAAGCTGCTTTCATCGTCTTCCTCTTCATCTTCATGGTCAGTTTCTGAATCTAAAGATCTTGTATCGAGTTTATCAGAGACATCTTATTCATATAAGTTTCATCCACGGGCAAGGCATCATCATCGCAAAGTAGGCGATGTACTTCTTCCAAATTATTCGGATTTTGTAGATCGTACTTTTTACTCGTATTCATGACGAAGCAGTAACAGCTCCTTGCAATAGATATTGCACAAAAGCTGATGAGAAACAAATCTGTCAACAACTGGTAACGAGAGCAGGCGCGCGGGGCCTGGTTGACCTGTGCGACACGTAACTGCTGATTATTCATTCCTCCAGCCAAACAAATAAACAGATAAGGTTATCGCTGCAGCAAATAATCGCGCAAGGTGTAATGTTAGATGTCCTAGTCAGGCAATTGCATAGGTGCGTTCGTTCGAAAATTATAACATTTATATAATGCCAGGGGTCTCTCAGGCCCTTAGCGACTGACGCAGGGTTAAAAAATAACAGGAAAATTACAGCGGACGGTCACGTAGGCAGGAAGGATGAGACAAACGTAAGAGCTTATCAGGTGTCAATAATGAAACGAAGCGTTAGGGTCAGACAAACATATCAGCTTTTACCATCCTCCTATCCTTACCAAAATTATTATTTTGCAGATAGCGTTAGGGTCAGTCAGACATAATGGCTTTTACGTTCCTTTGACTCTTACAAAAAGTATGACATTGTGGTTACGTAGACACTTAACTCGGACACTATTATAGCTAGAGATATGATTGTTTGATCCTAAGATAGAGCGCAATTTTCTGATTACAGAAGTAGTTGTAACTCAAAAACAGCAAAAAATGTAGTTACATCAGTCTGATCCTAAGGTAGCGAGTTGACTGATTTTAAGTTAGCTGGACACAATTTTCTCTCTTTATACAATTATTTAATATACCATGCTAACTATCTTGATTACAACATACAAAGAAAGTAGAGCAAAATGTTCTTACTTGAGGATGGATCAGGCGTGGGTGAGGATAGCAGTATATGCAAAAGTAGTATGGTAGATGTTTTACTAGTTGTGTGTTAAGTATTTGTTGTGTGCTCTTAATCTTAGGTTTTGTTACCACAGCTGATGAATTTATACATGCATATTGCAGAAAAACGACTTGTTTGTTGAGAGTAAGCAGAGGCCAAAGCTGTAGCATTATGTTGTTATCAAGTATCATACAAAGTTTATTTTTCACAATTTTACTGTGCGACTTTACCATTTAAAAAGGTAAAGAGCGTACTTTATGTCAGCAGTGAACTGATATTAAAATCATCCACTAACTTACCCGTAATAACTGTGTAGTCCTTGATAGGATGTAATAATGAAACTCAATAACTATGGCATACTATGGTTTCTTTATTCTTGCAAAACATCTTAAAGGGAAACAAAACACAAACACCATGTTCCTTCCTAAATGAAGAATATGTATGCCCTGTAGAGTTGAGTGGAAAGATCATTTCTACACTCTGCCACACTGTTATTGCTGTGTAAGCTAAATAAAATTGTGTTACACATCATCAGTGCATGCTGGGCATTGGAGGGAACTTTGGAATTATACTGCCACATGTGAGGAAATATATTTTAATAAATTGTTCTTGGTGGTATTTCAACTCGAAGAATAATGTATTTTGTGGTGGTATCTTTGGTGATTGTGCTATACAAACAACCTAATACTGTGGAAAAGAAAATGCCTGTGTGTAGTGCATATTGCTGTAATGTGAAAAAAATTAACAAATCATGCAAAGGGTATAGGATATGGGTAGAATTTTGAAGAAGACAAGATTTTTCACCTGGTTCTGGAGATTGTTTATCTGCCTTTCATGAGCAGTTGCAGATTTTAACAAAGCAGCTTATGCTGGATGAAAATTTCAAAAGGTCTTCATTAAAACCTGGAATTATTGCTGCTATAAGGACAAATGAACAAGATTTTTGGACACCACAGTTTAGTAAGACAATAATAATTGATCCTTTACCATCTTCATCCAACAGCAAATGACAAAAAATAGAACAATATGAAGTTTGCATTTGTAAATACATAGCTTCTGAGCTGTGCAATAATATTGGTAATTGTGATAAGACTGATAATGAAGGCGGTGATGATAATAGTAGTGGATGAAAATTCAGAAATAGAATGTGAGCTAAGTACTGAAATAAGGAATTATGTATCTTTGGAACCTGAAATAATCATTTATGAGTCATATCAGAATAAACAGAATGAAAGTTTCTGTGAACCTGATACTTCAGATTCTGTTTAGAGAGTATAGACAAAACAAATCTTCTTCTGTGCCTAACAGCAGTTCATAACTTAATTCATGCTATAAACTGTTTGTAGCAGGAATATCACCAGGACTTATTAACAGCATTATTGGGATGAGCTATTTTTTTAGCTCTGCTTTTTGTTTTTGGTACTAAATTGTGCCTCACAATGTCTGAAGCACATCTATAATGAATTTGTAAAATTTAGTGTACTTTGTTATACAAATCACCCTTCACCTATTTTGCCTCTCATAGCCCAAGCAACACATACTTTCCTCATAATTATTCACGGGTATACATTTAGAACAATGGATTAAACCAGCGTGTTCATTAGTGTTCACACTAAACTAAATTCAGTTTTATTTATGGACGTTCTGCTGTGGTCCTTAGCATCCCATTCTATATTGGACGTGAAAGACCAGTAATTTTGCTCAGCAGCCTCTTTATCAGCCTTGAGGTTCTTTTACGTGCCATAAATTACGACATAGGACCACTGACTTTACTATGCTTCCAAAGAAAGCCATGCCAAGGATTTTTATGCCTGAAAAAATCCATCGCCCTCTGCTGGGTTTGAACCCGTGACCTTGGGAACTAGTCCATGGAGGATGACAATGTTCACACTATCTCAAAATCACCATCAGAATGGTACAATTCTTCAAAATAGTATTCTTTTGGTTCAAGGTCATCAGGTTGAATAATACATTCATTCTTTTTAAAAGCAGATGCCTGTCATTTAGTATTAACTGGACTATGAGGAGCAATTGGTTAGTTTTTAGTTCTCCTTTTGTTTATAGAGATAGATTGTGACTTCCTTTAATTAAAATCACATGGGTACTTTGTTTATCATTTACAGTTCCTTGTAATATCTGTTTGTTTCCCAGTAGCAGGGTGACATCACACATGTATTAAGAGAGCCATTGTTGGTCATTGCACTGTAACACAATAATCAATTGATCTTAGGATGATGGGAATATGCATGTTGGTAATGATAAGCTATTGTGTTGAATGAAACATTTATTTTTGTGTTTTGTTCTCCTTTAATTTAAAGCTATTAAATCATGCTTCTGGCTATTATACTATATCATTCATACATTTTAACAAATTGCCAAAAAAATAATAAGCATTACACATGCAAATTAAATAAAATGGATGTTTATGGTAAATAACTGTACACTAATTCTGGAATTAATCTAAAATCTACCCCCATGCTGTGGGGAAGTGTATCTGCCTTTTAATCTGTTGGCAATGCTCAAATCTCATCTGGGCTGAGATGTCCAGATGAGGATTTACACAGGGTTTTCCTCTATTTTGGGGAGGCAAATACCAAGAACTCATACCTGAATGGACCATGTGCTCTTATAAGTTTTCATTTCCTCCACTGTCCCCTTGAACTTAGTTTATTTTAAGGAATACTGAATTCTCAAAGTAATGAAGAAAATGAAGAGAGAAAACTAATAAAAACAAAAATTCTTGTAGAGCAAATTGCTTGTTTTAAATTCTTAAGTCTATAAAGCTATAGCAATCTGAATTCAAAGTTTCACTCTGAACTGCATATATTGTTAGCTCTGCATTATTAACCCTGAAATTACCAAAGGCTTTAAGCTTACTTAAGTTTGCCTATCAAGCAGCACCTTGCTTTTCTGGGAAGTGATTGAAAGTGGACATACCCTTGCATTAGATGAAAAAATTAGAGGAACTATTTGTGCCACATACAGCAGATACTCATGTAGAATCCCTATGGGCACTTGAAAATGCTGATTCTTCCACACATACAGTATCACTGTTGAGCTATAATTTGTACGGAATCATGATATTAACCACATAGGTACTAAACAAAAAAAAAAGAAATCCACAAATCTTGGTTTGAATTATGCTGTGATAAAAAGGTTTGTCACGAATGCAGTTTAATATATAAGGTTCTTATTTTCCATTAGCCTAACCAGCTTAGGTAACATTAGTACATCCTTTAAAACCATTCTTAAAATACCTGTATAAGAAGCTGATTATTCTAAGGAGTATAATAAGTACTTTAAAAGTACCATTTTAAAGTTCAATCTATATAAACCTATAGAATTTTCTTGTGTTAATTTCTCTCTGGCAGTTAGTAGTACTTTAAACTTGGCATTTATGATATCTATGGTTCTCGAAGAATCTAAATTGAAGCAATACCAATATTGTAGATATAAGTATTGGTTGTAATTACAAAATGTGTGTTGTTATTATTTTGCTGTAATAGTGCAAACATGCAATACATAATTCAATAGCGTATTTCTGTGATGAACAAGCACTGTATTTGAAGCACAACAGGCATTTCAAGCTGAGTTCAGGTATGCAATATTCCAACCAAACCAACATTTTTTTAGATAATGGTAAAGCTAAAGATAACTCACTTCTTAGCATTGACCAAGCTTCTACAAATAATGTTTGAGAACATTTTCTGAACCACTGAAATCATGTGGCCAAGTAAAGCAAGAAACAGATCTCATATGCATGGAAAAAAAGAAACTAGATATACTGCATAACATACAGCTCATACCTGGAGAGACAAAGCAACTACTCTTGGAAAGATGAGTGAATTATTGCCAATGGTAAAGTTTTAAAGGGATTGCCTAATGTAACTAATGTAAGCACATATGTCTGTTTATGTGTATATGAGAAGAATGTAAAAATATCGTTTTCTATAATAACTAATAAATATGTTCCAAAATATTTGACTATTTATGTAAAGCTATGCAATGCTTCTAAAGCATACTTTAAAGTAGTAGAGCTTTATCAATGCTTTTATGTCTAGAAACATGGTGACAGACTTACAAATTGCACTTTTGGAAATAAGATGAAAAGGAGTTGCATGTGTAAGTTACAAAAAAGCAACAAACTTAACATAAAATAAAATGTAAATGAATTCAAATCTGGTGCAAAATATATCTACATGTGTGAAGTGTGTGTGTGTGCATGGGCATGCATAGGTGTTCTCTCTCTGTTGTTGTGAAAAAAGCACTAACTATATTTCATCAATTTAGAAACTGGAAACAGATCTTCAAACAAAAATTGAGAATCTGGAATCTTTTAAGTATGTGTTGACTACAGTTGCAACTATTAAGAAAATGGCAATAAATACTGAGCTTAAATACCATGCATACCAAGAGTGCCATCACACGCTGGTTCTTCATGGAATTCCTGTAAGTTATTTAGTACTTGTTACTTAACACTCATATTACTTACTACTCATATTTCTTACTACTGTAATACACACATTGTTTAAGTTTTTCATATAAATGAAATAAATCAGAAATAATTATCATACAATTTCAGTAAATATAATTATAACATTCATAAACATCTAACCTGCAGCCTTTGTCCTGTTACAGCTTATCAAAACATAAAACTTCTAGATTTTATTTACATTTGCATATTGAAAATAAAAAACAATTTAGTAAATAGACACATTTGTTAACAAAATTTAGAAATTAGGTAATATAAAATGTTTAATATCAAATACTTCAATGGATGCAAACCAATGAAATGTAATTTTTTTCCCTCTAGCCATCCAAAGAAAGAATAGCTGAGGCTTTTGAAGTAGAACAGTTATGGAAGAAGCTGTATAAATCAGCCCTCTCAAGAATGCTGAAACTAGAATCAACAAAGGCAAGATTTGCAAAGATGACAATTGATGAAATTGAAGCATTCTTGGATGAGTTGAAAGTATTTGTAAAAGAATTTGAAAAGGAGGGTCCAGGATCTGTAAAAGATGATTTTGATTATGGGCTGCTTATTATGGAGGTAGTGTACATTAGTTATATATGAATATTATGCATGTTATTTATATAGTGGGAATAAAGCAGTCCATTCTATAAGAACCCCTACCTCCCAATAAGAATAGTTAAAGATCTGTTGTAATTTTTACTGTGGCTTGCTTGTATGAGATTTGTGCCTGTAAGGCAGAGAGGAGCAGAAGCCAAGTTCTGGCAGAACATCTTCTGCATTTTCTCTAGGCATAGCAGAAGACTAAAAGTAATAATAGAATTTAGCTAAAGAGTTTAATATTGGACAAACTCCAGTCATAACAACCTTTCAAAATGGACACTATCTGGTAACATAAGAAGAGCACGTGTCTTCATTCAGTGATCTTCCTTATATAGTATACATACATAAGGAAGTTAACTTAGAATTTAGAATCAAATAATTTTACTTTTTATGGAATTGAATATACAATTATTCACATAGGTAATTTCATTTGTGCAATAATGTTCCATTTTGTTCTTTAAGTTTGTATAACTGTTCCTAACTGAGGGAGGTGGTGTAGCGGTAACAGTGCAACTTGCATTTGGGAGGTCCCGGATTCGATTCCCAGCAACCACCCACTCTGACCCATGGATGTTTCTTGGTTTCCCTAGGTTGGCAGCAGAATGTTGGGGTGGTTTATCATCCACCACAACTCCCCCGCCCCTCATTTCCTGTACCCATCATCTTACTTGACATCTGCTTCTGGTTTGCAGGAACTAGGCAATGGTGTTTGGCTGGTTGCAACTGAATGGTAACTATACACTCTGTGGGGTTTCTTCCTGATGTTGTCCAGAAACGGCTCAGTTGGATATAGGCCTCTGGGTGCTTTTGAGCAGAAACTTCTTCGGGGACCCCCTGGAGGCTAAGAACCCAATGGGTGGGTTCATGCGGCATTGGAGGCATTCAACCTGGAAATATTATGAACCCCATCCGTGCTTTCATGCGTCATCATCTGGATCTGGTTGCCTTTTCGGTGTCTCCCCTCATCCCTCTCTCCCAGGGGACATGGTAGAAGCACAAGGGGCCAGATGGCCTGTGTATGGTTCTCTGCCCCAGTTTCAGGGAACCCTTCCATTCATCAGATAACTTTACCTTTATCTTTATAGCTGTCCCTAGGAAAATTCTGAAAAAATGAATCACAAATAGATGCTTTCAATAGCTACTGTAGGTTATAGGTTGTTCAATGGAAGGGGACACCTCGGCACCATGACTTACAGAGACCTAAACTGCCTCTCACACCCAGGAGGAAGGGATGAAGGAAGGAACCACACAGGAGGCCACAGAGATGTGCAGAAGCCCTTAACATTTCCAAGTTGTTTGTCACTGCTGGAGCCGCCGAGAGAGGGTGATGAGGGACCCACCAGTCGAGGAGACCTCTGGTGTCCACAGGAAGTATTCTTTCCAGTGAGCCTGCATCAGTGTGATCTGTCCAGCACTGCCATACACCACAAGACCTAGAAACATACCTGAAAGTTGAGAAGGGAACAGAATGAAAGGAAATGACAGAAAGGAAATTGTGGTAGAGATGAAACCACCCCAGCCTTGCTTGGCAACCCTGGGGAAACCACGCAAAAACCCATGGGTCAGGTTGGGCCAGGGATCGAACCCGGGATCTCCCAAATGTGGGGCACAGACATTGCCACTTGAGCCATCCTGCTTGGTAAATGCTATTGTAAAACATCACCATTGTATTTGGCACTTTGAATACCTATTCTTAATGCACCTGATATCAATTTTTTGTTATACAAAACTTACAAATCGAGTTAACAAACCCAAAGTACTTATTTATAAACTTGACTCCGTATACCAAAAATGATGCGAAACCAACACCGAATATCATATTGTTTAATCTCACAGCTTCATTGCATGAATTTGGTGCCAAAGAAACTCATCTCTGCTCTGACAGAGTTAGCAAGGAGGGAAAGCCCAGCCAAGATTGACGTGAGTAGGATAGAAAAGTTGGTTTCGAATCAAAAGTCTGTGGGTTCGACCTGAATAGTTGTAAGGGGCCAAACTTTTAGGGAATGACTTTTGAACATCTTTGATTGCATGATGTTTTTGATATGCACGCACCTTGGATTGTGTGATGCAAGGAATATGTGTTTGTCAGAGATACAGATAAAGGTTTCCTTTATGTAAAGATTTCTTTGGCTCAATAGTCTCTAAGGTCCTCAGCTGAACACGGTATTTAAATTTCATCATTGGCACATGTTGCAAGGTAGAAAAGTTGCTTTTTGGATATTATCATCGAAGCCCAAAACACTTGCCACACGTGAAATATCCATTATCTGCTTCTTTTTTAACAGATTACCCTCCTGGTTAAGGTCTTAAGGTCTTGTCCAGCTACTGTCGACAATAAATCTCCATATTAGTGGTATAAACAGCATTGCATCACTCAAACAGAATAGTTTTATGCCATACTTGTTTGGCTTGGATGGTATATATTGTCTAAAATGACATCGACAACAAAATGCCAGCAACTGTTCGTCGACAGTGACATTTTGTCCAAGAGAATAATGCTTCTGACAGTTGTTGAGAAACAATGTAAACATTTCTCTAATGGCAGCCAATTTATCCAACCTTCATCGCTTCAATCTTAAGCTTTTATCATCATAGCAAATACAGCATGTTAGAAAACTGAATCATTTTTCGGACATAGCCATTCAAAATAGAGGAATTCCAAGTTAATCGGTTTTCAAAAAATCGTAAATATTTTGGCGTTTACCACCAAAAATTTCTGGCAGCTGCAATAAGCCTAGGGAAGCATTTATTTCTATTATATCTTTAGGTCTGCCATCCCTTTCATGATCAAATTTTTGCTGCACACTGGTAAATATAAATATTTGAGCTTTCAACAATCAAATCAACTATATCTTCTGTAACAAAAGGTTTCCAACAATCCATTTCTGGTTTTTTTTTCATTTCTGGCAGCTTCTACTACACCAGGAAGTTTGGTCAAAATATTGTGAGCCCTTGTCTGTGTTATTTTGCAAGGTGTTTTTTTTTCCATTTTGTTCCATCTCTTCTTGTAAATAATAACAGAATGTGTTGTCAATAATAGTAATAATAATTATTATTTATCATTATTTCTATTATTATTATTACTATGATAAGCATATGATGTTACCTATAAAATACATATTATCTCACAAGCTGCTTTCATACTCTTCCTGTTCATCTTCATGATCAGTTTCTGAATTCAAAGATCTCGTTTCAAGTTTATCTTCAGAGTCAAAATCATCTGATTCCTATACGTTGTCATCCACGGGCAAGGCATCATTATCACAAAGTAGGTGAGGTACTTCTTCCAAATCATTCGGGTTTTGTAGATCGTACCTTTTACTCGTGTTCATGATGAAGCAGTAACAGCTCCTTGCAATGACAAAGCACTATTGCACAGCTAATTAGAAACAAATCTGTCAGCAATATGTAACGAGAGCAGGCGCGCGGGGGTCTGGTTGACCTGTGTGACACATAACTACTGATTAGTCATTCTTCCAGCCAAACAAATATACAGATAAGGTTGTCGCTTCAGAAAACAATCGCGCAAGGTGCAATATTAGATGTCCTAGTCAGGCAATTGCATAGGTGCTTTCGCTCGAAAATTATAAAACTTAAATAATGCCAGGGGTCTCTCAGGCCTCTAGCGACCAACGGAGAGTTAAACATCACGAAAGTTAACTATAAATTAATGGCGAACCATTGGGTGTAAAAATATGATTGTTTTTGTACTTGTTCAGGAAAACGTTGCCTTTTATCCCAGCTACTTCTTGTTTCTTGAAATGTGAAATGCGCATGCACACACGATATTGCAATTAGAGTTTTTCCAGCAGCAAGGTGTATTGTCTGTACAAAACAACAATGCAGTGCTTCTATTTGCTAGTGCCGTACTAGTGGACATACCTCAAACATCAAGAGATTTGGACCGCATAATACACATTCAGAATCAGCTATGATAGATGGGACTATAAGTTATGGAAGGAAATAGCTATGTTTGGGAATAGCAGCATTCAGGTTGGAGAGAAATATACGATGCTAGCCCAGGACTGCGTGTACTGCTATTTATATGCTTTAAACACTTACCATAAATTCATGCATATTTTCGAGTATTTTGCAGAAAGCAGACAAGAGCACACGAATCATGGTTGATTGAGAGCAAATAACAAAAATATAATTCATTATCTGTTTACCTTCCTCTTATGTAGGACTTACACCCCCAGGGCTTACAAGCGGGTGCCTGGGGTCAGAGGCCCGTCGAGGAGCAGACACTCATGGATCAGACAGAACATCCAGGATGGGTGATCAGCCCGATGCCTGGTATGGGATGAAGGAAATAGATGAAACGAAATGATGGTGAAATGGATGAAAGGAAAGGTGGTGATGGAGCAGTTGGTGGAATGAATGGCGGGGGAAACCGGAGAACCCGGAGAAAACCCGCCCAGACGCCGCTTCGTCCACCACAAATCCCACATACAGATCCCTGGGATTGAACCCGGGCCGCCTCGGTGGGAGGCGAACGTTCTAACCACTGGGCCACGGCGCCGCCCTAACAAAAATATTATACTATGTAAAATAATATGCAAGATATTATTTGAACACCCACTGTGGTATGTTAATAGGTCATGGCGGCAATGTATATACCCTTTTGCATTGTGTTTGAAGATTGAGACTGTGGTAAATAATTGTGTGTGATATAGGATGCCAAAAACATTACTATATAAATAGAGAGAGTGATATGTTTTCACAGCAAGTGATAATGATGATTACGTTATATGTAACAGTTACACCTGTTGCTGAGCTTTCTATTCCTCTCGCTCTCTCCCTTCCTCCCCTATCTGCCTTTTGGAGAAGTCTTAATAGAGATATATTTCATGTTTATGCATTATCTTTTGTATTTATGTTTATATGCAGTCACAATATGATTAACTCATTGTATCTGAGCTATTCCGTGCAAGTGATTCAGTTTGCTCGTAGTTAGCCTCTGCAACTCTAGGACATATTTTCAGAGGTGGGTGAGGAAACATATGTTATCTATGAACTGTATGGAAAGCTGGTTTTCCTTTCTGAGACAACTCATGCATTTTCAGCTTTCTATGAATAACTATTAATACTAATACACTTAAGCATCATCTGTAACTGGGGTTGGCCAAACCATAAACAATGTCCCCCAATTAAGGTTCACAAGTCTTCATCATGGTCAACTTTAAATGCGAGAGCAACCTCCCATAGACTTCACAATAGCATGATACTGATAGACAAATAAACTGGGTTAATCGCCTATCTATTTCTTGCATATGCCTGTGAAAATAAATCTTTCTTCATGTTCCTTAAATGTTTAAAGCAATTTGCTGGTTTTAATGGAGCATTTATTTAAATTGCAGTAGGAGATGACTAGAAGCAGGTGCTACTATATATACATATATGTATATGTAGAGTATGCTAAGGAAAACTATGTGTAACAAAAATAAATAACAATAAAACTTACAAAATTATTTCGTTCATTTTAGTTATTTTATTTCTTTATTTTTTAAATTAATTAATTTATTTATTATTAGATTTTATTTATTTCTGTTATTTTGACAGATTCATAATAGAAGCTATATAAATCAAACTAGAGTCGAATAATAACTTTAACAGAGACAATGGGCTTTGGCTCAGAACAGCATGGCCGAGGACTTTAGGACTTTAGACTGCACAGAGTCCGACTTGCTGCTGGCAGGTTGTGGTTCAGCCCGAGTGAATTTTGCTGCGTACCCACCCTCAACAGGATTTTACCGCAGGATGACTATTGTAGGAAATGATGGTTTAGGATGGCACTTTTGTTTTAGATAGATTAGAAAGAAAGTAGGTAGCATGTAGCTCCTCAACAACTGCAGCAGCCCTTCTGCACCCTGGTGTATGTTGATGCAGTAATTTGTATCACAAGTTATTTAAATGTAAAGAGTGATTATAGTATGAATATGCATTTTTGTGTAACATTGATTTGAGATGTTTGTTGACTGTAATTATTGCTGAGAAGTAAGTTTATACGACCTTACTGAAACTGTCAATAATAGCGTGCAATAATGCAGCGAGGGGGTGAGGTGTTTATCATTATTGGAAACGAGGAAGTTACGTAATGTTGGCGCGTTTTTCTTTTAGAATCTTCTGGAACATTTCCCTAGAGCATATGTATTCATAATTTTCATTGGATATAAAAATAGACGCTAATGTTGGCGCGTTTTATTAGCCAATTGCAGTTCAGTTATAATCTTTAGGCATATCTGGGTGAAGGAGCATAAAAAGAGTAGGTTAGAGGTAGACCCCGTCAGTTCATCAAAATTCTTTGTACACTACACGTCGCATTCCCGTCAGTTCGTCGAAAGTATTTGTACGGCACACTTCAGATATCAATTTGCAGGTTATGCGTAACAGAGTTATGAAAAATCTCAAGTGTTATAAAGTTAATTATACAAAAAGTTGAAGTATGCGAATTAAGAATTATCAGTAATGAAGTAAACACACATACACAAACAACGTGGGTTATAAACAGCATTATAAGAAATATACTCGCAAATTGGCACCCAGAACGTGGGGCAGAGTGACCAGGAAAGGAACACGATGACCAGGAAAGGAGCAGAATGACCGGGAAAGAGCAGAATGAACCAGGACATGGAGCGAATGGAGCAGTGAACTGAACTACAAGACGCAGATTCCAGAAACAACTATAGGAACGACAGACTACGTGGATGATTGGACATCGTAATTCCGAGATTAAAAGGCAACAGGGGAATTCAAATACAGAACATCAAAACGACGTAGATTCATCATGATACGACGCAGAAGCGACATACAAACCTAGGAGAGAGGGGCAGGAAGCTGGACATCAAAGTAACAGCAACAGACAGCATCACAAAGGTCAGAGTATAGTAATTTTTTTTTAGAAAACAAAATTGTAAAATTTAAAAGTACCTTAGGAGCGGTAAGATAAAGAAAACAATGGCTACTAATAGTATTAAAGAAACAATGATGGAAGGGGATAGTGTAACAGTTAGCTGTAATTCAATACAGGTTACAGAAAATAGCTCAAACAATGTAGTATTTGAGGGAGGAAATGTTAGTAAACAAAGTCAGAATAGAATAGTAGGAAATATTAATATTGATGCTGGTATGATGATGGAAATAATGGAATTGTTGAGAAATCTTGGTAAAACAATAGATCAGAGAAGTGAGATAATAAAGCAAACATTCAATCAAATCAATGAAGATAGGAAAAAAAGGAATAGGGAAATAAGGGAAGATATGGAAAATAGAAATAGGAAAATAATAGAAGGATTTGAAAACAAAGTTATGAAGCTAGATAGTAGTATGCCAAAAATGAGAGATGAAAATCAGGAAATAATAGCAAGTGAGATAGGAGAAGTTTCAAAGAAAATGTCAAACATAAGCAGGGAAATGTCTAATGAAAAAAGTGAGGCTAATACTAAAATTGAACATGTTAATGTAGAATGTACAGAGTTAGGAAATCAAGTGAGTAGTATTTCAAGTGAGATAAGAGAGATGAAAGAGGTTATGAATGTAGATGTGAATCAGGCGCAAGTTAATTTCAGAGGGGAGATATCAGAAATACAGAAGGAGTCAGTAATGCAAAGAAATAAAATGTACGAAGAAGTTAAAGTTTTGCCTGTAAATAATCAAAAGTTAACTTCTGAAGTTAACATGTACCAAGATGTTCAAATTGAAAACTCCAATCCAGTACAGTTTATTACAAACTTGTCAGAGTATTCTCAAATTAAGGAGATAGTAGAAGAATTGAAAATGATAGTTGTTAAAAGATGTGTTGTTCAGAAAACTTTAGATTGTTTTCAAATTATATCTTGGGGTGAAATTGCATTTGAATCCTTTAAGAGGTTATTCATGAACAAATTTTTGAAGGTTAGGATACGGCTACGAGTAATGCTTAGGCATACACAATTTGATCCAGGAGGGTAAATAGCAATGAGATGTAAAGTAAATGCTGGATAGTTAAAGATGACCTGCAGAGCAATGTATTGGAACGTAAGAGGGTTAACTAAATATATATGTCATAAGAAAGGAGAAATAAATTCTGGAAAAAAAAAATTAAATGTTTAAAAAAAAAAAAAGAAAGAAAGGAAAATTAACATTATTTTTAGTAACTGTAACAGTATTTGAAATTAAAAATGTAAAAATTGAAACTTAATGTGATATTAAAGTAAAAGTACGTAGAGATAATTCAAAGAGTAGTGTGAATATAAAGTACAAAACAACAAAAATTGGGTAAAAATAGAAAAAAAATAAAAAACAATACTTATGTACCAAACAGAAAAATGTGAAACAGTGCCTAGATTTAAGAGATGTAAATATATTTATGTAGAGGGTGAATATTTTTGGTAAATATATTTAATAATTACAAAAATTCTTAAATGTATAAATTTTTGTCAACAACTTAAGAAAGTAAACAATTTTGTAACAGTAACTAAATAATTCAGGGTACAGTATTTGCTATAAAAAAATTTGTAATGTCAGATTAAAGTCTAAACACATTTAACCAGAGCCAGTAAATAGTGGCAAGATAAAGACAAAACATATGTCATGTGTTAAATGCGTGTGAAGTGTTAAGTGAAAGTGATAGCGTGTGTTCCAAGGTTTAGGAGACTAAAAACCCAATTATAAAATTTCCAAAGAAGTTGTAAATGTTTATAATTATGTTTCTAGTGGGGCATATGATGCAGTAATTTGTATCACAAATTATTTAAATGTAAAGAGTGATTATAGTATGAATATGCATTTTTGTGTAACATTGATTTGAGATGTTTGTTGACTGTAATTATTGCTGAGAAGTAAGTTTATACGACCTTACTGAAACTGTCAATAATAGCGTGCAATAATGCAGCGAGGGGGTGAGGTGTTTATCATTATTGGAAACGAGGAAGTTACGTAATGTTGGCGCGTTTTTCTTTTAGAATCTTCTGGAACATTTCCCTAGAGCATATGTATTCATAATTTTCATTGGATATAAAAATAGACGCTAATGTTGGCGCGTTTTATTAGCCAATTGCAGTTCAGTTATAATCTTTAGGCATATCTGGGTGAAGGAGTATAAAAAGAGTAGGTTAGAGGTAGACCCCGTCAGTTCATCAAAATTCTTTGTACACTACACGTCGCATTCCCGTCAGTTCGTCGAAAGTATTTGTACGGCACACTTCGGATATCAATTTGCAGGTTACGTGTAACAGAGTTATGAAAAATCTCAAGTGTTATAAAGTTAATTATACAAAAAGTTGAAGTATGCGAATTAAGAATTATCAGTAATGAAATTATTATAACAGTTTCAGTTTGGCAAGTGTCAAGATCAATGTGTAAATGTGATAGTTAACGTGTTCGACAATAAAAGTGTAAAACAAATTTCTTCATCAGTGTTATCTTTGGATAAAAGATTCCTTTCCGTTTACACAACCTGTATAAAGAGAAGTGCTTGACCAAAAGGATAATAGCTAGCCGGAGGACAAAGAACCAAAATTAAATAAAATAACAGTAGCATTTTTTTAAACAAAAAAAACTAATACTGTCGCAAATTGCTAACACCAGATGGAGCTAACAAACCTAACAAATGAATCACGTCACAAGATGGCTTCAACGCGTGAAGTAAACACAAATACACAAACATTATAAGTAATAAACCATCGCAAATTGGCTCCCAAACGTGGGGCTAACAAACAAACCATAATGTTATCACAATGTATATTTCCAATTAACTTTGGCTGGGTTTGTGATTTGCGACCCCATCATCTCTTGGTTGGATTGTATGGATGTCAGCTTTAGCTGCTGTTGGTGTCACTCCTTCGTTATTTGATATGCCCGCATGCCATGCAGGGAACCCGTTGACGCTGAAGACGGTGAATTCTAGGGATATAATCCCCAATAGATCCAGGGCACTCTGGTGGTTTGGTAAACAAGCATAAAATTATTTAGCCCGGCGCCTAATTTCATCTTCCACATATGGAAGAGATGAGGCTTCATATAGTACTCTCACGGGGAAGGTGCGGCCGACAGAGTAGATGGACCGGAGTCCCCTATTCTGCGTCCGTTGTAGCCATAGCAGCTAACTGTCCGCTGCCATGCCCCAGACCTCGCAGGCATACAGCATGAGGTGGACTATCAGAGCTCGGAAAAGGTGTAACTTTAAGCGAACAGGCATCCCGGATCTCAGCATCGGGTACAAGGAAGCAATTGCCCATTGCGCCTGGGCCGGGAAGTCATGGATGTGCTCGCGAAAAATTAGACCCTTATTCAACTTCACTCCCAGGTAGCTTAAAGAATTCCTCCATTCAGTCCTTTGGCCTCGGAATTGTAATTGTGGGGCAGTCTGCGGGGATGTGGCGCTTTGTTTGCAGCAAGGCGTGGTTCTTGTTCGCGTTAACGGACATGCTCCAATGCCCGCACCACTGCTGAATGAGGTGGAGGTGTCTCTGTATTGGTTTGAAGGCTCTTAGTAGGTTTTGTTTGAGCAGTACAGCAGCACGTCGTCAGCATACTCGGCCATTTCGACTTGCTGTCTGCCATAAAGACGCTAAAAAGCGTGCGGGATAATACAGAGCCTTCAGGGACTCCGCCTCTGACTGGCGTAAGTGCAGATATTTTCCCCGCAACTGAAACTTTAAATGTGCAGTGTCGTAGAAGACATACGATGTTGTTAAACTGTGTAGGTAATCCCAGGTGGATGAGTTTATACAGGAGACTTGCATGCCACGTCGTTGAGAAGGCCTTTTCGACATCCAGTGATACTGCGGCGCTGAAGGAACCTTCCTGGAAACCCAGGGCGGCTGTCTCCACCACTCGCAGCAGCTGCTGAGATGTCAAATGCCCAGAACGAAATCCAAACTGATGGCCAGCGATTGAGGATCATCCTATCGAAGGCTTTCGAGAGGGTCGGAAGGAGACTAATGGATCGGTAGTTGGGTCTTTCCCCGATTTCAAAATGGATATGACCTGGGCCTCTCGCCACTCTCGTGGATAGTGGCCCAATCTGAGACACATGTTGAACACTCGGGTAAGAAATGGCACGGTGTTGAAGGGAAGATACCGGAGCATGGGGGGTTAGCCCGTCAGGTCCAGCCGCCTTTTGGGGGTAGAGACGCAGGAGTGCGCCATGGAGTTCACTCGGGCGGATTATGGAGGGCGCCGAAAGTATCCACGTACCTTCCGACGAACGTGCTCGGAAAAGATGTCCCGGGGGTCGTCTCTGGGACGTAAGGTACGTTCAAGATAGCGAATACATATGCTTTGGCCTGGGGTTCATAGGCGAGGCCTTGGGTGCGTTGGAGGGGTGAGGAGTGTTGGCCTCGACGGTTTTGGAGGCTTTTTGCTATCCTCCACATGACGCTACCATCGATGCCCAATCTGGTCATCGTATCCTCCCACGCTTGCACATGGTGCTCGCGGTGCTCGCGTAGGCGGATTCAGACTTGTCGGCGTAAACGCCGTAAGAGCGCCCGATTGTGTGGCGTGCGGTGACGACGGTACGGCCTCCGTGCAGGCCAGGAACTACGTATAAGAATGGTAAAGTCCACTGGAAGGACGTCGGGATGTAGGGGGCCTGGATCAAAAACTGTCAGGTTATGTGCAGTTTGCGTCACTATGGAGGTAAAGGAAGAGACCGCCGCCTCCAGGGATGGGATGTCTATGATTCTTGGGTTCGATGGTATGGAAATGCGAAGGCAATTCCTAACGCCTACCCACGAAAGGAATAGTCGTGACTGTCAACCCCAGTGTTGATTTCTGCCAAGACGGGATTATGATTGGAATGTAATGCGTTGATTGACGTGAGGGTGAGATGGTATGGGAAATGCTTGGTGATCACGAATTCGATGACTGAAGACAGTCCTCCACCTCGTAGATGGTGTGTGGGTTGCCAGGGACCCTACATTTGAAGCAGTGTGTTCGGGTCGATCAGGCGAATATTGCATTGCCTCGGGCATACACCGTGCGGCCGCAATGCCAACGTGGACGTCTGGTATTGAAGTCGCCTGCCAGAATTGCACTGGCATGCAGGGCAAGGAGTGTGAGATAGTCGTTGGGCGCAAACTGCCTAGATGGAGGGTAATACACGGAGACCACCAAAACCTCCGTTCCGTCGAGCTCCATACACACTGCTGTGGCCTCTGGGGTTTGGAGAGGTGGGAGCTGGATTGGGCGATGGACTACGTTCTGCCGCACAAGGACTGCCATGCCGCCTCCTGGATGACCCTGACGGTCCTTCTGTGGCAGACGTAGCCTGGAAGACGGAAGCGGTTGCCGGGAAAGAGAAATGTTTCGCAGACTAAGATAACCTCCAGTGCCTGGGAGCGGGCAAAATGTAGCAACTCACCCCCCTGACCGGCCAGACTGCAAGCGTTCCATAACGCGATCCGAAATTAGGTACAAGACCTATTTCGTTGCGCCATTCTGTGCGAGCAAAATGACGGAGTCCAGAAGGGCAAGCCCTTTCATAACTGCTATCATTTTGCCGGCCGGATCGTTGGCGGCAAAGAACTTGACTAGGATCTCATAGATCTGGAGGTGGTGGTTCAGCAGCAGCTGCTGTAGCCCCCCCCCCCAACATAGCTGCAAGGTTCAAGCCTGGGATGACGCATCGACCCTATTGGCAAACTGCTGACGCTGAGGAGCGGGATCATCGCTCCGCATTGTCTTGGACGCCAAGTCAGCCCCCTATACATTCCTACTCCTCCTTGGGCATGAGGAGGTAGGTTTTGGGCTCCAGGGAGCTGGGATTGGCGTCGATCTTTGCGTTGGGGTGTTGTGAGTTCGCAGAGTACGGAACATCCGTGGGTCACGCGGGGGCTGGAGCACAACTTCGGTGAGAGTCGGCCTCGAAGACATCTCCTGGTGTTGTGGATGCTCCGGAGTCTGTTTCTCTCTCACAGGCAGAGCTGGCCAGGTCTTGGGGTTGTTGGAGGAGCGCCCCTGCGACCTCCTAGGCTGAGTATACTGATACATCGGTGGAGGTGGCTGAGGTCGTCGGGAAGCCATGACACCCTTCCTTGCTGGACAAACGTCGTAGCAGACCACATACTCTCCCTTGAAGTTGGCGCATGTGGGCACCTCCTCGCGGGCACGTGGGCAGAACTCTTTATTGTGGGATTCACCCCACCGAAGACAGTGTAGGTTGCGGTGACAGAAGATGCTGGAGTGGTTAAACCCAGACATCTGTGGCATTGGGGATGACCGCAAGAGCTGAGGGGGGCCTCTATCTTTACCCGGAGGTAACAGATGGTTGTGACACCATCTCTCTTGACCTCCGGATCACTAGCCCGCTTCACAACAAGTAAGAGAGGGATAGGACCTTGACTGTACAGCCATCAGGAGCGGGCATGGTGAGCTGCTTCACCAGGGGGGTTTGATGCCCTGGCGGCAGAGGTCTGCTCAATGTCGCTTACGGGCGTGTCCACAGGAAGCCTCGGATGACACGTCGCACGTCCCTAGCTTTGTCCCGACAAAAGGTGAAGTAGCGCATTTTCCTCCCATCCAGAGAGTAAAAAAGTCGTTGGTAGTCTTCAACATGCTTCGCCTGGTAGACGAAGAGAACACTTCCGCCTAGTCACGCTGCTCGGCCCTGACATGGTCGGCCTTAAATCCTTGAGGAAGCCAACTGAACCCCGGAATTCATTCACTATGACAGGCGGAATGTGCCGCCTGTCAGGCCCCTTCTGACGAGAGGGCTCGCCCTCCGTCTGCAGGTGGGTAATCTTCCGCTTCCTTCGGCGGTTCTTCACTACACGAAAATCAGTTTCATCGATATTCGTGGAGATGTCGGAGGAGCAGACCTCAGCGGCCTCCATATCGGAGATGCCGGACGGGAGCGGAGCCCCGCCGGTACGAGCCGAGATGGTTGTGACGTCACTCTCGTGACAGTCACAGTCCGACACGTCGGACTCAGAATTTTAGCATACTCGCATATGTGTTGTACGAGCACAGCCCTGATCAGATGAATGATTGGCCGTAGCCAAACGTTTTGCTTTGCCCTTTCCGCGCTTCTTTTGGCGCTTTCGGCAGGTTGGTAGGAGGGGCGGGCTGAGCAGAGCTCGAGGCCACCGCGTGGGTCACATCAGTACTGGTGCTAGGGATTGCCGCATCCTGTATAGCAGGTCGAGGCCTGCTCACAGGATCGGAGGTTTGGGAAAGGATGGAGGAGGAGTTGAGTGTGGGCATCTTGCCCTGCTCCCGAGGTTGCAGCGCAACCCAAACTCACTAAGACTACACCCTCACCTACAGCAGCGGGCGCTGAGAAGTACGAGCAACAGAGGGCCGGACACCGAAGTGCACCTAAAAAACCGCCTAAAGGTGTTGGCTGTGGCCTTGTTGCTCCCCACAAACTGCTGATATCCGCTGGTTTGACAAAAGAAGACGGTGTAGCTACTCTATGGGGATTGCTGATACTCAAATGTGCTGCTCAGCAAAAGTTAAGCACCATCGACTTGGGTTACCAGATGGTTGCTATGGCGTAGAACATGTTTTTATGTCACTGCGGACTACACTTGCCTCGGGAGTCCTTTCGATGCGTACTCCCGAAGAAAGCTGCCTGCATGTTTCGTTGCGTCTGTTGCTTGCGTGCGCGTACTGCACAGAAGCAGCTGTCCGACATAGATATAACCTTGCTAACTCCTCCCAGCTGGCCAATCAGAGGACCCAGCTGCGGGTACATATAGCAGGGGCAGAGTACTCACTGCCGAGGTCACACACAGCTCCGAGATGACGAGGAAGAAGGGTCGCTCTGTCGCCGCTCCTGTTAAGGCAGGAACCTCTTCATCTCTTCCGGTACCCGCCGAGGAGATTTTGCCGCAGCCTAGGGTAACCTTTTCCGCAACCGCTACTTCTCCGCCAGCCAGCGCAGCTTCGCAGTGACTGCTTACGCAGTTGCCGCCAGCTTCACCGGTGACTACACTACCGACCCTGGGTTCTACCCAGCCAACGCAGAGCCGGCCTGTGCCTCAAGGGAAGTACAGTGCCGTCGTCACAGGGGTCCCGAGGGACCTGCCAGCCAGGTTCCTCATCACCGCAGCTCACCAGCAGTAGCCTTCAGCCTTGAAGGCCAACAGGATCATCGGAACACAGGGACCCACTTCGCTCGTTAGGATGGAGTTTGCAGACCCTAGCGACTACGAAGCTGCCTTGAAGGCAGGTCTGCCCTTGTTAGGGCGGTGCTTACTCATCGAGGCCAGCCGAGTAGAACGCCAGGCTCCCTGCAGGCGCTGCTGAGCCTACGGGTACATCGAGACGTCCTGCACAGCGCAACCGAGGTGCCACTACTGTGGTTCCTCCTGCACCACCTCATCTGCACGCAGCACGGCCTTCGTCGCCGACGCCGCTACTGCGCGACCTGTGGAGGGTCAACACATTTCACCGGCCAAGCGCTCTGCCCCCTGCATCCTCGCAGGAAGGCAGCGCCAAAGCCACCGGCACCTTCACTGCAGCCAGCAGCACCTCCACAGACGCCGACTCCAGCACCATCACCAGCATCGACACCAACATCTACAACAGCACCGATCATCGAGGAAGTCCAGGGCCTACGCGACGCCGTACAGAGTCTCCACGCGGTGTTCCTCAACATGATGACGAAGCTGACAGCCCTGGAGGAACTCATCAGGGACCTTCAAGACACCCCAGCTGCTCAGAAAGTTTTTCTAGCTGGGCAGTTCGAGACTATCACTTCTAGACTCAGCACCATCGACAACTCCATCCAGAACTCATCCACAGCATCAGGCACCATTGCTCAACACATCGACAGCATCGACATGACCATCAGATCTCTGGAAGCGCAGCAACACTAACTTCGGGTCCACTTCCAGCAGCCAGCCAAACCGGAGGTCCCAAGCAACCGCCGAAGGCCTCTGACCAGCGCAACATTCTCAGAAGAATATATAAGCCAGATGCATCTTCACAAAAGTAAGTTCTACGCCAACCTATACCTTCCATACAATCACCATTCCAATTGTTTCCTAAATTCTCTCCATTTTCACTAGGGTTGTAGTCAGGTTTCATGGCTGCAAGCTAGTAACTACCTTTACCCGCTCCCGCCCATAAGGCGGCAGCTTCCATCTGTCACGTACTAACGCGGTTGCTATGTGGGACCGCACAAAGCCACGCCATTCCACTTTTTCCTTCTTCCATTTTTCCATCCGGCGGAGGAGTGTTTAGTGGGTATGCCGACTATTGGTGAGTCCCACACTCTCAGTCCCGACTTCCATCGGGGCTGGGGTCAGTGATTAAATCATTTTCTTCTCCACTCGAGAAACAAAAACACTGCCAGACACGTGTACGTGGCGACGCAGCGCATCGACGCATACGCAGCGGTAGATGGCAGCAGCGGCAAGCAGCAGCGATTCCCGTGACAATTTGTGGGCCGCGAGCCAAGGCTGGATCGCAACATAAAAACTTTCTTCGCGCCATGGCATCCAGGTGGCGACCACAGTGAATACTGTTTGACATTTGTTTAGCAGCACATTAAGAACCAGCAGTCCTGTAGTAGCTTTACTCTGCGTTTGTTAAAGCACCCTTGAGTGCAGGGCAGGATGCACATCCTTAATTCTTCCTCCTCTTCCTTGCCACTTCCAACCTCTGATCCTGTGAGAAGGCCCCGACCTGCTATCCAGGATGTGGCAATCCCTAGCACCAGCACTGCTGTTACAAACTCGGCGACCTTGAACCTACCAACCAGCCTTGCCGTAAGCGCCACAAGAAGCGCGGTAAGGGCAAGGCTAAACGTCTGGCTACGACCAATCATCCATCCGACCAGGACTCTGCTCGCGCAACATCAATCAGAGTAGGCCAAAATTCAGAGTCCGACTTGTCGGACTGCTCCTCTGACGAGAGTGACGTCACAAACCTCTCGGCTCGTACGGCGGGGCTCCGCCCCGTCTGAAATCTCTGATATGGGGGCCGATGAGATCAGCTCCTCCGACATCTCCACAGATGTCGATGAAGCTGATTTTCGTGTAGTTGAGAATCGCCAAAGGAGCCAGAGGACTACCCACCTGCAGACGGAGAGCGCGTCCCCTCGTCAGCAGGGGGCTGTCAGGCGGCACATTCCGCCTATTATAGTGGACGATTTCCGGGGATCGGTGGGCTTCCTTAAGAAGGTCATGCCATCACTTTCGGGGGCGTGTACACTAACTAGGAAGAAGAGCCGCTTCGTCTCCCAGGCGAAAGTTGTCGAGGACTACCAGCGTCTTCTCTCCTGCCTGGATGGGAGGAAAATTCCTTATTTTAACTTCGGTCTAGACAAGGCGAAGGACGTTCGTCATGTCACCTGGGGGTTCCGGTGGACACACCCGTGGGCGACATCGAGGCCGACCTCTGCCGAAAGGCCATCAAATCCCGAGTGGTGAAGCAGCTCACTATGCCCGCTCCTGATGGCCATGCAGCCAAGCTCCATATTCCCCTCTTCCTAGTTGTTGTGGAGCGATCCAAAGACCCGGAGGTAAAGATAGATGGCGTCAAAACCATCTGTTACCTCAGGGCAAAGATTGAGGCCACCCGCAGCTCTGGCAGTCCCCCTCAATGCCACCGATGTCTGGGGTTTAACCACTCCAGCATCTATTGTCACCGCAACCTGCGCTGCCTTCGGTGCGGTGAATCCCATGACAAACACATCTGCCCACATGCCCGCGAGGAGATGCTCACGTGTGCCAACTGTAAGGGGGAGCATGTGGCCTGCTACAGGTGCTGTACAACCAGGAGGGCAGTTGCCGCCTCTAGGCAAGCACAACCACACCCGAAACAACAAGGAAACCAGCCTAAGAGGGCGCAGGGGAGCCCTTCAAACAACACGACATAGTCAGCCCTTCCTGAGGGAAGCCATAATCTACCTCAAGAACATCAGGAACACCAGGAGAAACCATCCAGGCCCACTCTCGCCGAGGTTGTGCGTCAGCCCCCTCATGGCACGCGAACGACCGGAGTCCAAATATCACCAGCAACTCCAACAGAGAAACCAACGACAATCCCAGCTCCCCGGAGTCCAAAACCAACCTCTTTCCGCCCGAGGAGGAGTAGGAACGTCCAGGAACCTGACTTGGCGCCCGCGACAAAGAGGAACGCTGATCCCGGTCCTCAGCGTCAGCAGGTTGTCAATAGGGCAACGAGACACCTGCTCCCTCAAGGACATCCAACTTCAAACAATCTCTAACCCTACCCCTGGCTTTGACCTTGCGGCCATGGTAGGGTGGTTTCAGCAGCTGCTGCTGAACCACGACCGCCAGATCAGCGGGATCCTCGTCAAAATCTTCACTGCCAACGACCAGACCGGCAAAATGCTAGCAGCTATGGAGAGACTTGCCTAACTGAACTCCGTTATTCCGCTCGTGCAGAAAGGCGCAGAGAAATTGATCTCGTGCCTCTTTTCGCTTCGCGTTCTGGAACGCTTGCGGTCTAGCCGCTCAGGGGGATGAGTTGCTACATTTTTCCCGCTCCCGGCACTGGACATCATCGTAGTCGGCGAAACATTTCTCCGTCCCGAAACCGATTCCGTCTTCCAGGTTACGTCTGCCACAGATCGGATCGCCAGGGTTGTCCGGGGAGGCGGCACGGCGGTCCTTGTGCAGCAGAACGTGGTCCATCGCCCAATCCAGCTCACTCCTTTTCAAACCTAGAGGCCACAGTAGTATGCATGGATCTCGACGGTACGGAGGTTTTGGTGGTCTCCATATACCATCCTCTATGTAGGCAGTTTGCGCCCAGCGACTACCTTACACTCATAGCCCTATATTACAGTGCAATTGTAGCCGGCGACTTCAATGCCAAATTTCCACGTTGGCATTGCGGCCGCAGGCAGATGCCAGAGGCAATGCAATAATTCGCCTGATCAACGCGGACCCACTGCTTCAAGTGCAGGGTCGCTGGCAACCCACACATCATCCGCGAGGTGCAGGACTGTCTTCAGTTATCGACTTCGCGATCACCAAAGAATTCCCATATCATCTTACCCTCACGTCTATGCGCTACATTCCGATCATAATCCCGTGATGGCACAAATCAACACTAGGGTTCCAGCCATCACCCCCCGTTTCGCACACAAGAAGTCGACTGGGTAGGGGCTAGGAATGGAATTGCCTCCGCTCTTCCATACCACCGAACCCTAGATGCATAGACATACCATCCTTGGAGGCAGCGGTCTCTTCCTTCACCTCCACAGTGACGAAAACTGCACACAAACTTAGTCTTTGCTCCAGCCCCCGTTCATCCCGACGACCTTCCAGTGGACCTTGTGGTCCTCATCCGCCGCTTCTGGGCTGCACGGAGACTCTAACAGCGTCACCGCACGCCGGAAAACCGGGCGCTCCTTCGGCGTCTACGCCAACAGATCCGTCTCCGTCTGCGCCAGCACCATCTGCAAGCGTAGGAGGATACGATGACCAGACTGCGCATCGATTGTGGCGACGTGTGGAGGATTGCAAAAAGCCTCCGAAACCGTCGAGGCCAATACAGTTGTCCTCTCCAAGTCACCCAAGGCTTCGCCTAAGAACCCCAGTCCAAAGCAAATGTGTTCGCCGATTACCTTGAAGCTACCTTACTTTCGAGAAAAGACCCCCAGGACGACACCTTTTCCGAACACGTTCGTCGGGAAGTACGCCGATACTTTCGGTACCCTCCGGACTACGCGGATCGGCTATCCATCAGTCGTCCGAGTGAGCTCCATGGCACAATCCTGCGTCTCAACCCCAAAAAGGCGGCCGGAAATGATGGGCTAACCCCCTTATGCTCCGGCACCTTCCCTTCAACGCAGCGCTCTTTTTAACCCGAGTATTCAACATGTGTCTCACCCTGGGTCACTTTCCACGAGAGTGGCAAGAGGCCCGTGTGATATGCATCTTGAAACCGGGGAAAGACCGGTACATCCTTCAAACTAACGAACCCTCAGTTTCCTTCCGAGCCTCTCGAAACTTCTCGAGAGGATGAATCTCAGCAGCTTGTACCCAATTTTGGGAGACATTCAAGCCATTCCGGACCACCAGTTTGGATTTCGTCCTGGGCATTCGATGTCTCAGCAGCTGCTGAGAGTGGTGGAGACGGGCGCCCTGGGTTTCCAGGAGCGTTGCTTCGCCGCCACGGTATCGCTGGATGTCGAAAAGGCCTTCTCAACGACGTGGCAAGTGGGTCTCCTGCACAAACTCATCCACCTGGGAATAGCAACACAGGTTAACAATATCATTTAAAGTTTCAGTTGCGGGGAAAACATCTACACTTAGACCAGTTAGAGGCGGAGTCCCTGAAGGCCCTGTACTATCCCCACGCTTTACAGCGTCTTCATGGCAGACCTTCCAACGCAGCAGCAAGTCGAAATGGCTGACGATGTCCTGCCGTTATGCTCAAACAAAAATCTAATCAAAGCCTTCAACCCAAACAGAGACACCTGCGCCTCATCCAGCAGTGGGCTGGCGTTGGCGTCTGTCCCTTAACGTGGACAGGAGCCACGCCATGCTGCTAACGAAGCGCCACATCCCCGCAGACTGTCCTACATTTCAATTTCGAGGCCAAAGGATTGAATGCAGGAATTCTATAACCTACCTGGGAGTGAAGTTTGATAGGGTCTAACTTTTCGCGAGCACGTCCAAGACGTCTTGGCCCGGGCGCAGGGGGCAATCGTCTCCTTGTACTCGATGCTGAGATCCGGGATGTCTGTTCGCCAAAAGATACACCTTTTCCGAGTCCTTATAGTCCCCCTCATGCTATACGCCTGCGAGGCCTGGGTCATGGCCACAGACAGCCGGCTGCTATGGCTACAATGGGCGCAGAATAGGGGACTCCGGTCCATCTATTCTGTCTGCTGCGCCTACCTCGTGAGACTACTACACGAATCCTCATCTCTTCCACATGTGGAAGATGAAATTAGGCTCCGGGCTACTAAACTTTACCCCAGTTTTCCAAACCATCGGAGTATCCTGGTCAGATCACTTGGGGATTACAACCCTAGAAATGTCCGTCTTCGGCGTCATCGGGTTCCCCGCATGGCGGGCGGGCACAACAGTTAACCAAGACACCAACGGCAGCTAAAGCTGAACCTCATAGTTATCCTACCCAAGAGATGATTGATCTCAAAATTCAGTCTCTACCAAAGAAATTGATAAATACACCCACACCACACCAGGGTGCAGAAGGGTCGCTACATCATATCAGGCAGCCCGAGGAGCTACATGCTTCCTCTCTTCTTTCATTACTACCTAAAGCTAAATCGTCATCCTTAACCATCATTTTTTGTACTGAAAATGATTACCCTGTGGTTAATCCCTGATGAGGGTAGGCAAACAGCAAAACTTCACTCGGGATAGAACTTAGCCTGCCAGCAGCTCGTCGTCGTGACTGCTAGACGGCGGTGCGCGCATTCTGCAGCCAGCACCAGCAGCGAGCGGACGTGATGAGAGCGACCGATTAATTTGTTTCTCATCTCGGGAGTTGAGAACACAAGGTGGCTCTCGATACTTCGCGTGTTCTTTGGTGGCTTCCCACGATCTTCCAGCTGCACTTCCTCAACTTTAACAGTGACGACTAGACCTTCTAGCTGCTGATTGGCCAGTTGCCTCTTGTGAGAGGGACCCTTTTAAGTGCACCTTCTGGCAACTGGTTCAATTTCTATTGAGAACAAACATCACCTACGGTTCTCAGGTAGCGGGTAGGCAAACAAGGCCACAGCAATCTGGCCTTTTGGTCGGGTAAGGCGCAGCTTTCTTAAAAGTTTCCGGCCCTCTGTTTTGACGCTCCACGTTGGGCCCCTGCAGGTGAGGGTAGTCCTTAGAGTGTTTTTTTGCTTTCTACCTATCCTTGCTGCCTCCGAACCCTCCTCCGTGCAAAGCTCGTGATGGGCTTGCCGGCCAGTAGTGGACTAGAAGACCGAAAATGCCTATGTAGGCAGAAACGCGGCAGCGGAAAAGACAAAATAACCGGTTTGGAGAAATCCAAGCTATCTACCCACGAGGGCCTCCCGCGTGATACAGATTCACGGGTAGACCAAATAACGGAGCATGGCTCCGTCAGAGATTGTGCAGCTGTGTACACAGACATCTCTTCGTACGCTTCCATGATGGAAGATGACGAGGCCAGCTCTTCTTGCCTATCATCGGCCGAGGAGGAAGAGTTTCAAGACGTTATCTCAAGCCGATTGGCTGCAGAGGGCGTACCCTCTGGACAATCAGCTGCAGCCGCTTCTAGCTACGCCCATTCTGGAACTAGAAGGCATATTCCGCCGATTATTGTGGATGACTCCGCGGGGTATATTGCCTTCCTTAGGGTGGTTATGCCGACCCTTAGTGGAGCATGCACGGTACGGTGAAATAAACGGCGCTTCTCGTCTTTCAGGCAAAAGTAGCGGGCGACTATACTTTGCCTCTGCAACACCTGCAGAAGAAAGGTATAGGTGGGAGATATAGAGACAGATCTCATCCGCCAGGGTATCACCCACAGAGTGGTGAACCAGCTCACCAGGCCTGCTACCAACGGGCAAGTGCCCAAAGTTCCCGTTCTTCTTAGTTGTAGTGGAGCGGGCCAACGACCCGGGGGCCAAGATTAATGCAGTCACCTCCATCTGTTACCTCCGGGTTAACATAGTACCGTCCCGTGTCTCTAGCGGAGCCCGCTAAAGCCACCGGTGTCTGGGATTTAACCATTCCAGTCACTTTTGCCACCGCCACCTGCGCTGCTTAAGGTACGGCGGCGCTCACTCCAAGGAGATCTGTCCCCTTACTCTCAACGATGTGCCGTCCTGTGCGAAATGCAAGGGCGACCACGTCGCCTGCTACGGAGGCTGCCCTAACAGGAAGGCTGTGATATCTTCAGGAGATCAGCATCTGATAACAACCAGAGCAGGCAACCACCTCAAACAGCCAAGGTTACTCAACTGGGGCCTTCAACCACGGAGCAACCCAGGAAGCAGGAGTCAGTTCCTAGACCACAACACCAGCAGCGACCCTCATATGCCGCAGTGACACAGAAGACCGCAGATGGCTCTGGCAGTTCACGGGCACATACACAAACACAGGTCTTAAAACAACACCAGTACCAGCCCTCCCGAGCTCAACCGCACCCCAAAAGTGTGAGGGGATGCCGGGCGACACAGGAGCCGAGCTCAGACGCCGTCTCCCTGCGCGATCGTGGTTCTTCCACGCGGGCGGAACAGTCGGGGGCGGGACAAAGAACTGATTAACCGACGGCGTCTCAGCGCCCCTCCTCTCCCACCCATCCAAAACCAACCACCCCCTCCACCCTCTGTCTCGCAGAATCCTGATGTGCTTGCGTGTCTGCAGCAATTTTTGCAGATCCACGGCCAGCGCATCTATGATCTGCTGGTCAGATTTCTCTCTGCCACCGACCCGGCCGCAAAGATGGCTATAGCCATGGAAAGGTTGCATTCTTCTCCAGCGTCATACGCACGGGGCAAAATGGCGAATCGTAATGGGCTTCGCACCTCAATCCGGTTCGCGTTTTGGAGCGGGTGTGGTCTGGCGCTCCAGGGAAAAATACTCCAGCACTTTGCCGGCCTGCAGGCACTGGATGTCATCTTAGTTTCGGAAGTTCATCTCCGTCCAAATACCTCATTCCGCCTACCGGGCTTCAACTGCCTCAAGACAGATCGTGTGGGCCGCGAGGTGGCAGCACAGCGTCTTCGTGAAGAGCAGTGTAGTCCACCGACCCATCCAGCTCCTTCGACTGCAAACCCTAGAGGTCATGGCTGTTTCTGTTGAACTCGGCGGGACAGAAGTCTTGATGGTGTCTGTATATCACCCTCCTTGAAGGCAGTTTGTAGCTAACGACTATCTTTCCATTTTCGCCCTACATCCCGACGTCATTATGGCCGGGGACTTCAATACTAGGCATCCGCGTTGGCATAGCGGCGCCCGACCGAATGCAAGAGGCAATGATATTATTCGCATGGAAGACGCGGAACCTCAGCTCAGAGTAGAGGGTTCCTGGCAATTCACCCACCATCCACGAGGTCAAGGACGGGCAACTGTTATTGACTTCGTGATCACCAAGCACTTCCCCTTTCATACGTCACTCAAACAGCCTTTCGATCAATGCACTTCATTCAGACCATAATCCGGTGTTGGCAGAAGTTAACACCCGGATTGCCAGTCATGACCTCAAGGTTCAACATCACGAGGTTGACTGTGACTGTGTAAGGCATTGCCTCAACGTCTCCATCCAGCCTAACCCAAGAATCACCGACATTCCATCCCTAGAGACTGCGATCTGTTCCATCACCTCCACCGTGGTGAAAACTGCCCAAAACCTTACTGTTCTCACCCCTACGCCCCTACACCCAGATGTTCTACCTGTAGAACTCATCGTTCTCATCCGACGATCCTGGGCAACCCGCAGGTTCTATCAGCGGCACCGCAGCCTCACAATTGATAGTTTCTGAGGCGCTTGCGCCGAGAGGTCAGGGTCCGCCTTCGCGAGCACAGAGTACGCGCGTGGGAGGACACGATGGCCCGTACGAACCCGAGAGTGCAGATGTGTGGCAGATAGCTAAAAGACTTCGGAACCGGCGAGGTCAATACAACTCCCCGCTCCAAGGCACCCAAGGCCTGGCCTATGAACCTCAAGCCAAATCAAATGTGTTTGTGGACTATCTTGAGCCGACCATAAGGGTTCGAGATGCCTCCAGGACGACGCCTTTTCCAAGTACGTCCGTCAGGAGGTACGCCGATTTGTTCGCCGTCCCCTGGACGAGGCGGCCCGGCCTCCTGTCATCAAATTCAGCGAAGTCCAAGGCGCACACTAGCGTCTCAACACCAAAAAGGCCGCGGGACCGGACGGGTTCACACCCGCCATCCTCTGCCGCCTTCCCTTGCGAGCCGTTCTCCGTCTCACAAAGGTCTTCAATATGTGTCTCGCCTTGTGTCACTTCCCACGTGAGTGGAGAGAGGCAAGGGTGACCTGCATCTTAAAGCTGAGGAAAGACCCAGTTCGCCCCTACAACTACCGCTTCATCAGTCTCCTGTCAGTCCTCTCGAAGGTTTTCGAGAGGCTACTGCTTGCCCGTTTGTCCCCTGTACTGGGTGACATTCACGCCATCCCTGACCATCAGTTTGGGTTTCGTCTTGGGCCTCGACGCTCTAGCAGCTGCTGCGAGTGGTGAAGGCCGCTGCCCTGGGTTTCCAGGACAGGGCTTTTACTGCCGCGGTGACTCTGAACGTTGAGAAGGCCTTCTACACGACATGGCATGCGGTTCTCGTTTACAAGCTTATTCAGCTGGAATTAATACCGCATTACATTCACCTACTACACTCATACTTAAGACACCGGTCTTTTGGTGCTTCAGTTACGGGAAACAAATCAACACACAGGCCAATAAGAGGCGGAGTCCCCGAAGGTTCTCTATTATCCTCTACGCTCTTTAGCGTGTGTGGCCGACAAACCAGCAGAGCAGATTGCCATCAATATAGCCCAGTATACTGATGACGTGGTGCTATACTGCACAAACAGACACTCTCACAGAGCCTTCAACCCAATTCAGCGACACCTACGCCTCATCCAAGACTGATGCAGGCTTTGGCGATTGTCCATCAATCCGGAGAAAAGCTACGACATTCTCTTCACACAGCGTCGCTACTTCGCCAACTTCCCCTCATTTACCTACCTCCGACGTAGGATAGAGTGGACGAATTCCATTTCCTATTTAGGTGTTCAACTAGATAGGCGTTTAACTTTCCGGGGTAACATCGCGGATCTTTCAGGAAGGGGCGTGGCGGCTACGGCCTCCTTGTACCCCATGCTGGGATCCGTGATGCCGATACCGCTAAGGTTCTTCAGAGAACTTATAGTCTCCATCCTACTTTACGCCTGCGGGATCTGGGGCATGGCCGCAGACTCCAGTCTGCCCCGAATGCAGCGGGTGCAGAATAGGGGCCTCTGAGCCATCTATTCTGTATGCCGCGCTTTCCCCGTGAGACTACTTCACGAGGCCTCATCTCTTACATACCTGGAAGATGAAATTAGGCGCCGGGCCAGAAAACTATACGACCAGTTGCCATTCCATCGGAGTGCCCTCGTTCGGTCTCTAGGGGACTATATCCCCAGAGAACGCCGCTTGAGGCGTCACCGGGTTCCCCGCATGGCATGCGGGCATCCCCGGTAACAAAGGAATTACTCCAACCAGCAGCAAAAGCTGAACTCCTTTATAGTCCTACCACGAGTTGCTTGGTAAATTCTAAATTATAACCAAAACAATTTCGATAAAATCATCCACCAGCGGTGCACTAGGGTCGTTGCACCCTGATCTGCAGTCGTCGAGGAGCTCTTTGCTACTTCCTGTTACCCCCACTACCTCAATCTCAACCGCCATCCTGCAAACCCTTATCCTATCTACCAGTGGCTGAACCCTAACAACCCTGATAACACTTCTTCGGGCTGCCCTCAGCCTGCCAGCATGCTTCTGGCCCAAACGACAGTCTTCTACATCAGCTCTACATTGTCGTCCAATCTCTGCAGGAGCGTGTCACCCAACTCCACGACATGTTAAGTAATCAGGAAGATTCATCTGATTCTACAAGTTCCCAGCTATCATCACTTACACCAGCAAGCCTTCTTGGGCACACCGAACATTGGGATAGCCTTCTTGGCATACCGCAAATCGGGATGGCCTTCTTGGGCACATCGAGACGACCTTCTTGGACACACCGCACATTGGGATGGCCTTCTTGGGCACACCGCACATAGGGATAGCCTTCTTGGACACACCGCACATCGGTATGGTCTTCTTGGGCACACCGCACATCGGGACTCAGAAGTACCTCCCGCGCCACCTCAGAACCAGCAGCTTGACTCACTCCAGTAACTCCTCAACCGGGCGCCGCTGAATCCGGCATTCTATCAGAGTCTTCATCCCCAGGAACATCGCAACAAAGTGCCCAGGAAACCACTGACGCATCCTCGGACACTACCACGCCGCCGCTCTGCGCCCGATACGCTCGAAACCTCGAGCAATTTGAAAACACTGTGAGAGACCACGAACCAGATTCACAACTACCCGCGAGGCAACGGCTTCCACCATTACCTCACAAACTACGCCTGCGGTCATCACTCCCGGTACCAACCACGCAAACCGCACTTCTGGCTTCATTATCGCAACAAACGACCACATCAGCGCCTGTACAATGCAGCACACCGTACCGCCACTATCTCAACCGCCTTACCACCAACGACTGGCGGAACTCACCAGCCTTGCTCACCAGGATCAGGCTGAGCGGCAACATAGGCTGGAGCCTTTCCATCGATACCACAAATGGCCAACTGGTACCCCAACGTACCAGGGCGGCTAACACTTAAAACACTTCGCCTCTTTCGAGGCCACTCCCAAGCACTTTATTGCGCAGTATGATTCTATTTTTCAATAAATATATTCCTTCCAATCCCCAGGCTCCAGTCAGGGCCTCAGCAAAGTTTGCAGACTGGGATCCTAGTCTCTTTCTCGCCCCTACCTTCTGCAGCAGCAATTAAACACCGTAACTAACGGAGGTGCTTCTGCGGGACCTCGCTACTTCCATTCGACCCTTCCTACCATCTCCTACGATCTCCCCCCCCCAAAAAAATCTATAACCCCAGGCGTCACCGGGTTCCCCGCATAGCTTACGGGTACTCCCGGTAACCAAGGAGCAACTCCAACCAACAGCAAAAGCTGAGATTCGTTATAGTCTTACCACGAGTTGTTTGATAAATTCAAAATTAAAACCAAACAATTTTTCGATAATACCTTCCACCAGCGGTGCACTAGGACCGTTGCACCCTGACCTGCAGTCATCGAGGAGCTCGTTGCTACCTCCTTTCAACCCCACAACCTCAGTCTCTACCGCCATCCTCAAAACCTTATCCTGCCTAGCAGTGGTTAAACCCTAACAAGGGTAGGTACATTTACAAACTTCTTTGGGCTGCCCTCAGTCTGCCAACATGTTTCGCCTTTGCCTTGCTTCGGGCAGGGACGTGTCAAGCATGGCCAGGTGTGTGTGTGTGTGTGTGTGTGTGTGTGTGTGTGTGTGTGTGTGTGTGTGTGTATGATTATTGTGTAAATATCTATAAAAGTGAAAAAAAAACTTTTCTAAACCTAGCAGAGAAGCAACCCAGACATTTTACAGCTTGAAATTGTTCCCGGCTACCTATGGTTAGTCGCCATATGGTTTTTTGATTAAATAAATGGGTAATTCTCCTAGTAAGTAAGCTCATTGTAAATAATTAAATTTTTGCCTGTAAGCCAGACCCTTTGTACCGGCTCCAGGCCATTAATTTTTTGAATAAACAAATGTGAATCTGCTTCGGGCTCATGAGGAGTTACATGCTACCTCCCTTCTTTCTAATCTATCTAAAGCAAAACCACCATCCAAAACCATCATTTCCTACAATAGCCATCCTGCGGTAGAACTCTGTTGAGGGTGGATACATAGCAAAATTCACTTGGGCTGAACCACAGCCTGCCAGCAGCAAGTCGGAGTTGGCTCACGTCAATTCCTGAAGAAGGCCACAGAGTCAAGATGGTTGAAAGCTCGAGTAATTTCATTGATATAACACGGCTGATGACCTGAGAAGCTCTCATCAGCAACCATCACTGTAAAAGTTTTAAGTCTTTTAGTAATAGTTTTGCACAAATTAAGATTTTTATTACTCTAGCTTCATTTTTTATTAGAACTTACTGGGAGCAAGTTACTTCACTGAATCCAGACTGATGATGGAGACAATGTTCACCGAAATTAGGAATGCACACTGCGAGCGTTGGCAGTATCTCACTGGTTTTAAAGACCAACGTAATCCAGGTTACCACGCATTTTTTATACTCGTATTGTTTAAATGGAGTTTCTTTACTTCTACAAACAAATTTTTCTCTTTCACTGACGTTTCTTCTCTTTTCCTAATGCACATCACCTTATTCATGGTCACATCAAGTAAATCGCGCAAACAAAACAATACCTCCAGGAGTAATCAGCTCCTACTTTCATAGTTGTAACTAAAAGAGTAAATTGTAATCGAGCTCTCCAATGTTACTTTCGGAGTAAATTGCCCCCATAGTAACCTACTTCTGTAGTGGGGACTTCTTTAGTAAATGTTACTTCCCAAGCAATTTATTCCAACATGATGCATGCCACCCTAAGAGTAATAAAAATCTTAATCTGTGCATTTATAAAAACTTCACTGTGATTCCCAAAATAGTTTTAAAGAGTAATAGTTTTGCGTAATTAGAGACTGCATGAAATAAATTTTGAGAAATGTGCTTCTGTTTGCCTTAACTTTATAGGACGTTTTTGGTGAAGATTGCAATATAGCCTATATAAGAAATCTGAAGTCTAAAATTAACTGCAGCCCTTAAACAGAGTGAAACAATGATAAGATTTCTTTAGTAAAGAAGAATTTCTTTCCCTTATTAAAAGTTTTCTTCATGAAGAAAGAAATTGTGGAGTAGTCTGGTTAAAATATGACATCCTCTTAATGAAATAAATATGCATTTTCTCATTTTGAAAGTATTACTTAATAAGCATTGTTGTTTAAAAACGTAACATAAGAACTTTAGGGTTTTAGAAACTATTTTACACAATGTAAGCCACAAACATTAAGTATTACGACGGAATAGTCATAATAGTAATAATTTACATTTACAGAAATATACACCAAAGTTTAAGGAACTTGAAGAAAAGCGGCTGTCCTTGATTCATGCTGAAATGCTGTTTGACCTTCCATTGAGTGATTATTCTGATTATTTAAAGTGCAAATCTCATATGGGATGTATGGAACAACTTTATGATCTCTATCAACAGCAGAAGGTGTGTATCATTATTATCTTCACCAATTTCAGCATCTGTAAGTAAGGATGTGGTTGAATTGATAACAAAGGTTACAGAAGCAAAATTAAACATTTAAAATACATAATGTCCTGTTATTTTAAAAAAGGTATTGGTCTCTTGAAATGAACTTGCCTAAAAATGTCAGTAAGTATTCATATGAAAGTTAAACTCTAAGGGTGAGAAACATTAATAATGAAACATATGAGACATTTTCTCAGTAGATGTGTACAATCTTCATTAAACACCAAGTTTATATTCCTGTGAATAATATGCTGGAATCTCGTTAGTATGCCCCTCAGTAACTCGTTTTGCCACATATGACATTGAATTATAAAATCATGGTTCCAACTGCCATACAAAGATTTTGTTTAAAATGTTTTCCAGCTCCTGCTTACTACGTTTCAAGTTTGATGTTCTATTCACTATTTTGGTCAATCCGTAGTCAGTCCATTTGGTGTGGGGACTGGCAGCCAATGACATGCATGTATCTGTGTGGGATAGAGAATGCTTTAACTTGATGTAAGGATTGGCAGCCAATGGCATACATGCATTTGTGTGGGTTGGAGCTTGGTGTGTAAACACAGACAGTGGTTGCATCATATTTTAAGTTTATACTATTTACGTTTGCAATTGAGGAAAAGAGAGCACAGCAAATAACAAACTGTAAGAAACCTAAAATCCTTGAAGAAGTAGATCGTAATCCAAGTATTAAATGTGTAGATTTAGTGCGGAAGTTAAACATTCCTCTATCAACCTTAACCATTATTGTTAGCAAACATTGTGATGTTGTAAAGTCACATCACCATGAATGACATAGACTGGGCGAAACAAGAGGCGGATGATTGCAGAAACCACCCTCTTGACTTGTTGCCTGCTTTCACTTCACTTCGAACATTGAACAGTGTCAACACGAACTCTGCCAGTACACTTCAGTCTGCATGCTCACATCGATCAGTTTTACAGCAACAGTTGGTTTAAGAGCATTGTGTCTGCATTCATGTAATGATCGCAGTCTAAATAATAACGCCAAAGACAAGTTTCATATCTAGCGTGTGTGCTAGAAAAGTAAAATCAGTATATGCTTACGTCAGGTAGCAGTCCCCTGAGGTCAAATGGGACTTGCGGGGCTGATATATTGCTGCATGGGGAATTGTCAGAATGCAACGTTTGCTATGCTATAAGATTATTTCCGATGTAAGAATGTGCTTACAGTCCAAGGGCAGCTATATCCATGTGGATATACATCAGAAGACCAGCAGGAGCTATGGAAAGGACGATTATTGGTTTCAACTGCGTTCATCTCCTCTGGCATACTAGAGGGGTAATATTCACTTCATTATTAAATTTCCAAGTTAAAGTCATACAGATAGTCAAATGACACTGAAATCTAAGAAAAACTGATGCATAGTTTTAAATGTGTAAATTGTGCATTTTATTTAATTTTTATTATTAATTATTCGATTGCTCTACTCATATTCTCAATTTGTGCAAAATTTGGTGTTGGACAAGAGTTCTCAAATTGTAATACTAATAATTATGTAAGTGGTGTAAAGACTTGCAGTGAATTACAAACATTTCACCACGTTACGTCAAAAGTAAATTCAGAATTTGTGTTCAAAGGTGTTTTATTTCACCAAAATTTGGGGAACTTAAAACAATGTATATATTATATCCCATATTTGAATTGAATGTTTTACATGTATTCTTACTCGCAATTAGTAAAGCACTAACATCAAATTTCGTTGATGTAATTTCAACATGTCCTGCACATCCCAAATTACCATCCCGCACATGGAAGTATCAAAGTTAAGATAAGTGAATGTTAGTAAAATTGTGTAATTATACTTGTTCTCACCCTAGGGATAACCTGATCCACTATCCCAGGCCTAGCATGCGGGAGTTATTTCTGAATTGCGATTGTAAAGATAACTCGCAAATGGGTCGCTACTGTGATGTGAAGAGGAATGGTGTCTAACTAGTTATCTAGCCACATTGGTGTCTAACCATGGAGCAGGAGCAGGTAGTTAGTAAGGGTGGGTCAACATAAACTGATTGAAACTGCTTTTGAGCAAGGGAAAAATGCTAAAGAAAATGTAATCACCGTTTCTAGAAATAGAGGATATTCTACTAATGTGGTTTACACAAGCGCCAGCTTCAAATGTACTAACAGCAATGTGGTTTGAGCTCAGGTGACACATTTAGCACAGAAGATGATACTGGATGACTTTAAAGCATCCAGTAGCCAGATTGAACGATTCAAGAATCGACGTGACTTAGTCAGATGTGTGCGAGGTGTGGTTGCCGCTTTAGATAATGATACACTGAATGAAAGTATAAAAATGTAGAAAAATACAATGCTCCTATAAATGTTGAAGCACTATAGCCCGGTGAATGTTTATAGCACAGATAAAATGGAACTATTTTGCCATCTTCTGACATATAAAATCCTGGATTTTTAAAGGTCACTAAGTGTCATGATGGAAAACTTAACAAGAGAGGCTTAACTAAAGTGAAAGGGAGAAATTGGAATCACTGGTTATATGAAAAGTATGCAGTCATTAAGGAATTTACAGTCTTTTCCATATAAGTACACTTCCAACACAAAACTCTGGATAACTCCTGTGGTATTTGAAAATTTCTTAAGCAAATGAGATGTAAGACTGGGCATAAGAAATATAGAAATTTTAGTCTTAATTGATCAGTGTGCCACTCATCCAACTGTTTCAAATTAAAGAAACATAAAAGATCATTTTCCTCCCAGCAAGCTGTGTGAGTAAGCTACAACTTTTAGATCAAGATATAATACAGAGCATGAAGCAGAGAAGGCTGCAGTGGTAGCAATAATGAGAAAAATCACCATCTTAGATACCATGCAATTCATTAAGGCTGCCTGGGATTCTGTGATACAAGACATATTCCAGAATTGCTTCAATGAAGCTAGCTTTTGTAGAATTCTTGGTGATGACATCACAGTAGAAGATGAGTTTTCTGAGTGTGAAGAATGGCACCAAGTACATACATAAACATTGACATTGAAATCCCAGTGTGTGATACTGCAATTTCATTGATAAAATATTTGAAGACCAGACAATAGAGGAAGTGTCAGTGTGGAATGAAAGTGACAATGAGTCTGATCTTCAGGCAATTCCTATAGTGTTAGAAGCAATGGAATCAACAAACATAGTGAAGTGATATGAGTGTGGTTTCAAAGTCGATGACGATGTGATGATTTTACTAAACAAGTTGGACAGTAACATTTTGGCATTAAAACAAACAAAGCAATCAACCCTAGATATGTATTTCAAACCAGTATAAGTATTGTACATATTTTATATTCAATTGTGAGATAAGATGTAGTATTAGATTCTTATTACAGAATTATAAAGTTCTTAAATTGCAGATTTTGTCTTTATATTAACATGTTTTCCCACCTATGACATCTAAATACTTGTGTCCCTGCAAAAATGTACTCACATGATTCTACCTTTAGCTTCTTGGTAACAATTCTGTAAGTCCTACACTAGCAGGATCAGCTATTTATTTGGGCTTTTCAAATATATCAGTTTTGTGATGTGAAAAAATCAAGGCAAGTGATTAAATTTAATTTCTGTGTTGGAAAAACTTGTATCAAATAAATATTCTTGGTTTGTAGCGATGAGTCTCTCCTTTTTCTCTGCAGGGTGTGGTTATCAGAAAGTTATTGAGTTAAATATCAACACAATTTTATTGCTATTTTAACTTTTCCAATTCATATTCAGCAAATAAATAATTTTTATAGTAAATTTGTTACTACAAATCTCTATGTAGACTTCTATTTGCATTTAACACAACATATATAGCTTTTATACTTATAAATAATGATAGGTATGTTTATAGTGATGCTCTCGTCTGATGCAGTAATTTGTATCACAAATTGCCTAAATGTAAATAATGATTGTAATATGAATATGCATTTTTATGTGACATTGATTTCAGATGTTTATTGATTGTAAATATTGTTGGAAAGTAAATTTATAAGGCTTTACTGAAACTGTCAATAATAGCGCAATAATGCAGAGAGGGGGGTGAGCTGTTTATCATTATTGGAAACGAGGAAGTTACGTAATGTTTGGCGCGTTTTCGGTAGAAACTTCTGGAATGTGTTCTCCCTAAAGCATATGTATTCATAATTTTCATTGGATATTAAAATAGACGCTAATGTTGGCGCGTTTTATTAGCCAATTGCAGCTCAGTTATAATCTTTAGGCGTATCTTCATGCAGGATTATAAATAGAAGCCAAGTTGGAGGTAAAGTCAGTCAGTCCTTCAGTTCGCTGAAAGCATTCATATACTACACGTCGTCTTCAGTCAGTCAGTTCGTCAAGTTACGCGCAGCAGAATTATGAAAGATCTAAAATATGGTAAAGTTAATTATACAAAAGATTGAAGTACGTGGATTAAAAGTGATCAGTAAGAAGTATTATAACAGTTTCAGTTTGGCGAGTATCTAGATCAATATGTAAAAGTGATAGTGAACGTGTTCGACAATAAAAATTATAAAACAAATTTCTTCATCAGTGTAATTTTTGGATAAAAGATTCCTTTCCGTTTCACAACCTGTATTGAGACACATGTTCGACCCAAGCCAACAGGATAATAGCTAGCCGGAGGACATTTAAAATGAATAATTTAAAAAAACTGATACTAGGGAACGCAAATTGCTAACGCCAGATGGAGCTACAAACCAAACAAATGAATGACGTCATAAGATGGCTTCCACTCACATGAAGTAAACACAATATAAGATCTCCAAGTTCTAATAATTTACGTAAAAACATATTACGTAAGAACCATCTCTCGCAAATTGGCACCCAGAACGTGGGGCACGATAACCAGGAAAGGAACACGATGACCAGGAAAGAAGCATAATGACCAGGAAAGGAACACGATGACCAGGCAAGGATCAGAATAACCAGGAAGGGGCAGAATTAACCAGGAAGAAGTGAGATGACCAGGAAGGGGCGAATGCAGCAGTGAAATAATCTACAAGACGCAGATTCAAGAAACAACTAAAGGAGCGACAAACGACGCGATAAGTGGACACAAAAACATCGAGACAACGTAGATTCATCATAATACAACGCAGAAGCGACATACAAACCTAGGACAAAGGGGCAAAAAGCTGGACATCAAAGCTACATCAGCAGATAGCATCAGAAAGGTTAGAAAAATGTTATGTTAATTCTAAAAAAAAAAAAAAAAAAGGTAAACAAATTTAAATGTACCTTAGGAGTGGTAGGATAAAGAAAACAATGGCTACTAATAATATTGAAGAAACAATGAACAGTTAGCTGTAATTCAATACAGGTTACAAAAAAAAGCTCAAACGATGTAGTATTGGAGGGAGGAAATGTTAGTGCAGAAAGTGAGAATAGAATAGCAGGAAATGTTAATCTTGATACTAGTATGATTATGGAAATGCTGAAAAATTTGAATGAGAATATTGAGGAATTGAGAGAAGCTATAAACAAAGATCATAGGGAATGGAGAGAAAGTATTGGTAGGAGGAATGAGATATTAGAGCAAAAAGTAGATCAAAGCAGTGAAGAAATTGAAAAGAAAGTTACGAAGCTAGATAGTAGTATGCCAAAAATGAGAGATGAAAATGAGGAAATAATAACAAGTGAGATAGGAGAAGTTTCAAAGAAAATGTTAGACATGAGCAGGGAAAGAGATAACAAAGAAAGTGAGGTTAATACTAAAAGTGAACATGTTGATTTACAATGGACAGAGTCAGATAGTAGAATGAGTAACATTGCAAGTGAGATAAGAGAGATGAAAGAGGTTATGAATGTAGATGTAAATCAGGCGCAAGTTAATTTCAGAGGGGAAATATCAGAAATACAGAATGAGTCAGTAATGCAGAGAAATAAATTGTACCAAGATGTTCAAAATGAAAACTCCAGTCCAGTACAGTTTAGTACAGATTTGTCAGAGTATTCTCAGATTAAAGAGATAGTAGAAGAATTGAAAATGACAGTTGTTAAAAGATGTGTAGTTCAAGAAACTGTAGATTGTTTTCAAATATTATCAGGGAACGAAATTTCATATGAATACAAGAGGTTATTCATGAACAAAAATTTGAAGGTTAGGATACGGCTACGAGTAATGTTTAGCCACACACAATTTGATCCAGGAGGGTAAATAGCAATGAGATGTAAAGTAAATGCTGGATAGTTAAAGATGACTTGCAGAGAAATGTATTGGAATGTAAGAGGGTTAACTATTTATATATGTCATTTGAAAAGAGAAATAAATTAAAAAAAAAAAAAAGGAGAGAAATGTTAAAAAAAAAAAAAAAAATTATTAAATTTTTAGTAACTGTAACAACATTTGAAAATTAAGAATGCAAAGATTGAAACTTAATATGATATTAAAGTAAAGTACATAAATACTATTCCAAGAGTATTGTTAAGATAAAGTACAAAATAACAAAAATTGGTAAATATAATTAAAAACAAATATTTATGTAGCAAATAGAACATGTGAAACAGTGCCTAGATTTAAGAGATGTAAATATATGTGTAGAGGGTGAATATTTTGGTAAATATGTATAGTAATTACAAAAATTCTTAATTGCACAAATTTTTGTCAACAACTTAAGAAAGTAAGCAACTTGGTAACAGTAATTAAATAATTTAGGGTACAGTATTTGCTATAAAAAAAAATTTGTGATGTCAGATTAATATCTAAATTAATTAAACCAGAGCCAGTAAGTAGTGGCGAGATAAAAAAAAAAAATATGTCGTGTGTTAAATACGTGTGAAGTGTTAAGTGAAAGTGATAGTGTGTGTTCCAAGATTTAGGAGACTAAAAACCCAATTATAAAATTTCCAAAAAAAATTGTAAATATTTATAATTATGTTTCTAGTGGGGCATATGATGCAGTAATTTGTATCACAAATTACCTAAATGTAAATAATGATTGTAATATGAATATGCATTTTTATGTGACATTGATTTCAGATGTTTATTGATTGTAAATATTGTTGGAAAGTAAATTTATAAGGCTTTACTGAAACTGTCAATAATAGCGCAATAATGCAGAGAGGGGGGTGAGCTGTTTATCATTATTGGAAACGAGGAAGTTACGTAATGTTTGGCGCGTTTTCGGTAGAAACTTCTGGAATGTGTTCTCCCTAAAGCATATGTATTCATAATTTTCATTGGATATTAAAATAGACGCTAATGTTGGCGCGTTTTATTAGCCAATTGCAGCTCAGTTATAATCTTTAGGCGTATCTTCATGCAGGATTATAAATAGAAGCCAAGTTGGAGGTAAAGTCAGTCAGTCCTTCAGTTCGCTGAAAGCATTCATATACTACACGTCGTCTTCAGTCAGTCAGTTCGTCAAGTTACGCGCAGCAGAATTATGAAAGATCCAAAATATGGTAAAGTTAATTATACAAAAGATTGAAGTACGTGGATTAAAAGTGATCAGTAAGAAGTATTATAACAGTTTCAGTTTGGCGAGTATCTAGATCAATATGTAAAAGTGATAGTGAACGTGTTCGACAATAAAAATTATAAAACAAATTTCTTCATCAGTGTAATTTTTGGATAAAAGATTCCTTTCCCTTTCACAACCTGTATTGAGACACATGTTCGACCCAAGCCAACAGGATAATAGCTAGCCGGAGGACATTTAAAATGAATTATTTAAAAAAACTGATACTAGGGAACGCAAATTGCTAACGCCAGATGGAGCTACAAACCAAACAAATGAATGACGTCATAAGATGGCTTCCACTCACATGAAGTAAACACAATATAAGATCTCCAAGTTCTAATAATTTACGTAAAAACATATTACGTAAGAACCATCTCTCGCACGTCACAAGTAATTACATGGACTGAGTACACACAACATGTCTACAATACGTGTTTATTTGAACCTTTTGGTTGCAAGAAAGATACTTTACTTCCTGCTTATATGTTATATACAAACAGTTGGTCTTCTTTCTCAATTTTGCATGGTTTTCCAAAGACTGCTTTGTGATGCATATGGTAGCTTATGTCAGACACATACATGAAACTGTAGCTATACTTTTCTTATCGGATTGTCAGAATATAATTGTTGGCATTAAATTGGTTGTACTACAGCCTTTCTAAAGTATGTTATTTTAACATTTGCACATCAGTGAATATGATATATAACATAACATAAAAAAAGCATATTACACTAAATACAATTAAACATAAAAGAATGAGCTTAAAACACTCAGAAATCAAACATTTTTTCATTTAATAATTGATACATTTAAAAACTTAATAATTATAAATTAGAAACAAAAACATTTGAGTCACATCTTTAAAATGTCTCAGTTTTCAATCATTTATCTTAGCCTTGGAATCCGTATAAAATCAACGTTGCTGTGATATTCTCCTTGTATCAGAGTATGCACAATCAATCAACTAAAATGCACCAACTTATGATTGTAAAAGAAATAATAAATACACAAGAGATCCAAATGCGCTATCCCCCAAAGTAATTCATATGTTTCTCTCCTTTAATGTGTAAGGTGTACAGGGTCATTACCAATTATTGGAACAATTCATAAGACTATACCTTCACAAATACTGGATATAAATGCATAACCTCACTACCATATGAAAAAATGAAATTTGAAGTTGATATTTTATTTGATTTGTCGTATCCCACCTTGGAAGGAATAGAACCACAAGAGTAAAAGTTTTGTTCTAAAAAATATTTACGATTAAAGTTTTAGACAGTTCAGTAATTCCATCTAATGTATGAATTTTATTCTTACATATTGAAAGGAGATCTTAATGTATAGTAATATTTGTTGGGAAATATTTATTATTTTAGCAGCTTTATGCACTTGTGGCCATGTTGAAATAAATTATGATATAATATTGTAATTATGAAGAACCAACCTTGGTGTAACAAGGGGAATCCCCAATAGTTATGAAGAGGTAACCTGCTCTTAGGGGTTAATATAATTAGAGGTTATGTTGATAAACATTAGGATGGTAATGCCACTAATCATCTTACCCCACAACTATGAATACTTTTATCCTTTGCCCAGATATACACAAATATAGGTACCTGTAGTGCCTGAGGAAAACAGAGGTAGTGGTGAATAAAAAGTTAGGAACCTTTATCCATAACACTAGAATTTACAAAGGGCTGCAATTGATCCTAATGCTCAGTTCCCGTTTAAAACAATTAAATTGCCCCTAAATGACTATCATAACATTCTCCAAACAAAACATGACTAAATGACATTTACTTTCCCCCATATCAAGCAACTTTTATTCAAGTCATTTCTTTCTACAACGCTTAGTTTTGGAGATATTGTACAGTTCCTTATTTGTTTATTATGTTGCTGATATAATTTCAGAGTAACATCCATTATAGGAGATGTGCAGTTCCCAGCCAGTTTACACACAGACAAATCTGCATGTCAAAGAAAGTCCACTGGTGCTACAGTGTGCATTGGGCCCAAGCTGATCTGATGCTGAGAGCTATAGTAGTCAAAACGAGAGACAGAGTGACAATGGTCTGGTTAAATCCCTTGACATAGGAGTGGGTACCGATAATAAGACAAAGGGAATTTGCAGCAAATTGTTATACTCACGAGATACCTTATATCAAGTGAAGAATAAGGAATAAGGCAGGAATCCCCCCACACAATCCTGCATAATCATTGAGTAGTAACCAACACAGGTAGCTGAGGTCCTTGAGGCATGGGCTCATGAACGGGAGGTCCAGGGTTCAAATCCAGCCAGAACAGTCCTCTTTACTGAGGTTCTTTGCCCCGGAGGTACCCCAAACTTAGGCCTGGAACGTTTCCTTGCCAAATTTCTTTTTCCAATTATCATTTCATTTCATGTATCATCAGTGTCCACCACCTGTGTTGCTGTAAGAACGCGCAATGAACACAAAAAAACAAAAGAAAGGGGAAAAAAGGTACTGGCAATAATTACATTTGTCTGCGGAAGATACCGATCAGAGATTCCATTTCAGATTAATAAGGTCTTAAAAATAACTGTGTATTTGGAAGTATAATGCTAAGAAAAATAATATCCAATTAGTGATGTCTGGAATTTTATTTATTTATGTCTAAATGCAAACACTTTCTGCTTAATTGTTCGGCATTTCCGCTTCTTTCCCAACATAAGAGGTGGTCACCTCAGATTAGTTTTAAGATTTACTTCTGTGATTTTGAATTCCGTGATGTAATTGTTTTAATATCACAAGTATATAGTTGTGAGTACTTATATTAATATATCAAATAATGAATGCCGGTTACTAAAAACATTTTACGATTTCCCTGTGCGGTTAGCATCCCCTTGGGTACAACTTAACAAATACCTGGAATCAGTACTAATTCTTGGAGTCTTTGTTTATGCGACAGAAAAAACTTATTAATTATAGTCGTATTAATAGCGTCCTCTTATCTCTCTGCGACTCTACTGAATCTGTTATTTCTAAACGTGCTGCTTTGCCGTCTGTTCCTTATCTTATAATATAGCACTTCGATGCTTCTTCCCTATAGATGGCTCATGGATGCCTAAGCCGACATCATTGTTTGTCTTGATCACGTAACCCTTACCAGGGTTGCAGTAGTTTGGTGCCACAACTCTTGGTTCGAGTAGCTCGGTATAGTCACATCCCGCCAACTATGGCCTCCCTGACTAAGGATTTTTCCAGATTTTCCTCAGTGCTCATAATTGGCAAATGCTGGTAGGGCACCCTAGACTTAGGCCTGGAACGTTTTCTTCTCAAAATTCCTTTCCCAACTAACATTTCATTGCACGTGACCATAGCCTGTGGTGCTGCATGCAGTATGAACGGGCATTCAACAAATCAGAAAAACAAACAAAGCCACAAAATAAAAAGTGCTTCTAATGTGCACATTGCCGCCTATAACCCAATATCCCCTTTCAATGAAATAAGTTGACTGATGTAGCATTACAATATTCAGATTAATAAATTGCACGCATTCTGTTTAAAGCTGAGAGTAGCCTGTTGCTTAGTGACAAGCATGTTTCGCTGGAAATTCAATATTTAGTTTTCATAACATTTACACATAGAGTAAGAAAAATGTTGTATTATGCAACAATCAATCATGCTTTTGTCTTAAAGCTTGAGCAAATATTTTGGGAGTGCTGCTTTTCGTTCCTGTGCTCCTAATGCAAAGCCTGAATAATGCTTCCTATCCAGATCTTCTTCAAGAATAACTTTGTCTACAATTTGGATATGATCAGACAACTTTAGTTATTTTATTAATGTGTTAGATTTATTGGAGCTTAAATCTTGATTATCATGAAGTAATACCATTGGGAATGTTAAATTTGGAAGTATGCATCATTGATGCATTGGATTAAGATCAAGTATAAGTTATTTTTCCTATCCTAACTGCAGAGAGAGAGTTTGCTTTTTCCCTTCTTACATTTTTTTGTACACATATCCATCTATGCATCACTGTTGTGTAGAGTTAATTCCCCAAAAACTGCCATGAAATAGCAGCAGAGTTTACAAAGTTCTGCAATCGCATTGCTTCATTTTTATAGCTTTATTTGGTGCAATGGTCACCCTCATAATATTCTTTAGGAGACAAGATGCTTTCTTTTTTCTGTATAATTTCTCAATTCTACCAAAGACTCAGTCTGGATCCATGGGTTGGAAAGAAATGAAGAATATTCTTGAATCTTGAACTTTTTTCCAAGAATGCAATCATGTTGCCATCATGAAACTAGCTTTATTTTGACTGCTGCAGGAGTTGGAGAACAGATGTATAATGGTGGGACCATCATTTGGCAGTTTCTTCTCTAAGTAAAAAATAAAGTCCAGCAAAGTTGATGCAATTTGGTTGCATCCTCTTGAAGACTCTGTTTCCAGCCACGTATAGAAAGTAATATTTTCCTTTGTTTTGCTCATCAGCATGGATACATAGACTGTATAATCATACTTAGCTAGCATAGAAAGTTGTGTTCACTGATGGTTTTGGAAGTAACTGATTTTACTGCATATTGAAGGCAATCTTAATGACATGTTGCTTTTCTTCTTTCATTATTCTATAAAACTGGTTTGCACAAAGTTTGTGCAATGTGACCAGTGATTTATTAATTTTTCTTCTCCAAACACTTCTCTGATGTTATTTTCATGACATCAACCTTACAAGTGGAGCATGTATCAGTGTGGAGTATCCATAATAATACATTGAAATATTTAAAAAACATGTTCTTGTATTTGAAAAGGAGCATTGTTTGAATCTAAAATTTCCCCTTTCTTCTTAGAATCTTTTTCATTTGTATCTCTTTATGCTATTCTTAATGGCAATAATTAAGTACTTATAGTCCTTTCCCATCATATCTCTTCCTCTTTTCCTTTGGCAACTTCCCTTCTTCATGAAACTTGCTTGCTAGATAGGAGAATCTGTCTTTTGGCATGCCAGAAAATCTTTTCAAGAAGTAGCACAGACTGCCTCACTGTTTTTGTTCCTAATGGTAAATTTTAGTGAAACTGTTTTCTTCCTTTTTGCTTACTCAGTGTTAACAACTTAGATCAATAATAGTCATAAATCTTAGGAGAAATTTATCTTGGTCTGTCTTGTATAAAGATGTCATATGATGATGAAGCTGGGTGATATCTTTGTAGCATGGTTCATCAGCTCTGCATTCTCTCTTGCCTTTAGCTTTTGCACTGAAAGTGAAACAGCAAGTTTGTGATTGCATTTAATATCAGGGTTGTTTATACTGTTGTTGTTTTGCTTTTCAAGAAGGGTCTCTTCTGGTATCCAGATCTTCTGCCATCCAAAGAATCTTTTACCTGTATACCATATTCAGAGTCACTAAAACCACCATCCATCCTGATTTAACTGGAAATATTTCTCTTTATTCAAATATGATTACACAGTTGATAACTTCTCTAAAAGTAACACGTAAATAAGCTGATGACAATAAAGTCTGTTTGCATGATTATAAGCAGCCAATGTAAGAGCAAACATTGTTACAATAATGAGTAACACAGTGTGCAATCATACACCTTCTACTGTTACCAACTGCTCAATTGAAATAAAAGTAAAGAAAAATTTATTGCATTTATTCAACTTTTACTTTAACTCTAAGAGTGTACAGCTATATTGGATTTTGCTAAAACCCTGTGAATTGGCCTGTTTCTGGACATAATATTTGTTGACATTTACTAAAAATCTGGTGTTGAAGGTGAAAATTATGTTCTTACAAGTATAACTCAATTTTGAAAAAAAGATTGCATTTATCTCATTCTGTATAAAACATAAAACTGTCAATTGACTTCTTTCTAAGCATAGACATAATAATGTTCTTCAGATTTACATTCTGTGGTAGGTTACAACTTTGTAACAGTACTTCATACTGAATATTTCTATACTGATTAATAGTAAATAATCAGTTTCAAAAGCCATTGTCTCCACTATTGATTTTAAAAACCCACTATCTCCATATTAAAAGTGCTATTTTTATGGAAATGTACGTAAAAGTTATACTTCATATCACATATGTGGTAGAGATGTTGTTTTGTCCTAAAAAGCCATTACCAGTTTATTTTGATTGTGAAACAAGTAGTTATTTGGAAATACTGGGGGGTTGAAAATATATCCTGAAATTATTTCAGGGTTACAAATTGAATGAAAGAAACAAGTTCTGATTTTGTTGGTGTCAGAATTACCTAGAATCTATTATAATGCATAGCAAAAATCCGATTTTCTAGAAACACTTTTGTCCTTTCCACCTGGGAATTCAATCATTAAATGATATGTCAAACTACAGGTATGGTAATAAGTGTGTTTTAAAATAAATTTGACCGGCGTATTGAAATGTTTTCTTCATGAAGTATGACTTTTTGTTCTTGTTTGAACAACCTAAATGGTTTTCTTACTGTAGCCTTCTACAACATCAATCCTTGTCTAAGGTATACATTGTAATGATAAAGCAACACAGAGATTTACAGAACAACATTCTAAATTAAAGACCACATTTAAAAGATTTATCAGGAAATAATTTTCATTAAAATTATTTTATATACCTTAAATTAATTGTAACACAGTCATTTGCTTATTATTATTATTATTATTATTATTATTATTATTATTATTATTATTATTATTATTATTATTATTATTATTATTATTACTATTATTATTATTATTATTATTATTATTATTATTATTACCATAGCACAGTATCTTCTTTGCTTCTTTAAACTTGACTGTTAGTTACTAAAGTATTTGTATATCAAAATTGGCTTTAATAACTTAAAATTAGCATCATTCTTATTTATTTTAAGGTCACAAATGTTAATGTAGATCAATATTTTTAATAAGCATATTGGGTACCTTTTCTGTATAAGTGTATTGTGTGTATATCCATTGTGAGAAATCTCCTCTGAACACGGTACTTTCTCATTTAGTGATGGTATTATAAATTAGCCAGTATTATTCATATGTTATGTAGTACTTTTCTCTAGTAACAAATACATAAAATAACCCAAAACTTAAATTCCAGCTTGCTCAAGAAATGTGGGCTAAAAATTTATGGGTTAATTTAAACCCACAAGTATTACTGGATGGGATTGCAAGCTTTATTCAAGAGTTCACAAAATTACCTACAGAAACAAAAGAACTGCCCATAGGAAAAGCCATTTTATATTCCATGGAGCATTTTAAAGATGCTGTACCATTGTTTGTGAAATTAAAGACTGATGCTCTACAAGAAAGGCATTGGAAAGAGTTAATGGATAAAACAGGTTGGTTAAATTTGTGTTAAGTTAAAAAAGTAAGAGTGTTTTTGTAAAATTTGGATATTGTTGATGTATATGTACACTCCTTTGCAGCAAATGTCCAGTGGTATTAATAAATTTATCTTTTTCTAATTGAGTAAAGTTTATAATAGAATACAAGTATATGAAGATCAGGCCTACTGGCTGGATAAATCTATGGATACAACACTCCATCAGCTTGAGGTGATGTTAGAGAGGGCACTGGACTGTGGAGGATTCCCCTAGCAGTTTTCCTGGACATTGAAGGTGCCTTTAAAAATATGACTTTAAACATCACCACCATTTGGAAATATCTGGAGAGAAGGGGAGTCAGTTTGGTAGACATGGACTGGATTATGACCTCCTTGGAAGATCAGCAGGCTGCAGCAGCCCTGTGGAGTGAGTCCATGAGGACAGCAGTGCCCCGGGGCTACCCACAAAGGGGAGTTTTGTCACCTACCCCATGGTATCTGATGGTGGATGTACTGCTGGACAGACTCAATGGGGGGGGGGGAGGAATTCATGCTTGAGGTTATGCTGATGACATATGCAAGTGGAAAATTCCCGAGTACAGTTTCAGAGCTCATACAGGCTCTGGAAGAATGGTGTAGAGATGCAAACTTGTTCGTTAACCTGGACAAGACAGAAATAATGATCTTCACAAGAGGAGGAGGAGGAGGCTGCCAAGTTTGGTAGAACCCCATCTGATTAGGAAGAAGTTGAAGCTTTCCAGAGCAGTCAAGTATCTAGGAGTCATTCTGGATGTGGTGCTGGAAAAAGTATGTTGATTACAAAGTTAAGAAGGCCTACAATGCCTTTGTGGGCATACCAAAAATCCATAGGACTGAGGTGGGGTCTGAGACCCAAAATGGTCAAGTGTCTATACATCTCAGTTATAAGACCATCAATATCTTATGCTGCGCTGGTTTGATATCTACCTCTCATGTGAAGGTAGTGGCTGCCAAGCTGGATTTGCTGCAAAGATTGGCATGATAACAGAGGCGATGTGGATGACTCCTCAGTGTGCCTTAGAGATTCTGGTGGACCTTCCAGGACCTTTCATACCAACATGTCAAACACTAGTTGATCATGCACTCCTCCACCTTTCAATGCAACTAATGAGGGAGGTCGATTGGTAAGGGGAACATAGTTTATGATTCTTCCAAGGTTTTGGTTTTGGGAGGATGGAGGCTCGCGCCAGCTACAGATTAACTAGCGGTTTGTTATATACAAACCTTCAAGACAAAGAGTTTACTGCTGGGAAAGAGGTACTGAACCATTAATGCATAAAGTTAATTGTGATTTTTTTAACCTTTGTAATGAATATATGTTTTGTAATACATACAAAGTAATACTGGTTGAAGTTTCTTATTTTTCAGTTCTCAAAATATTGCCCTCCATTATAATGCATGCTATGCACCAGGATCAGTAAAGTTCTATACAACAAGCAAGAGGGATGGTAAAAATAAAAATAATCATCATCATCATAATCATGATAATAATCAAAGTGATATATTACTAAACGCTTATTTATTAATGAAGAAAAGTCAATTGCACAAGTAGGTACCAATAGTGCATAATGTGCAACTTAAATTCCTTCTGAAAATTACAAAAGAAATATATATATATAACTGTTTACATAATAGCCACATTTGCATTGAAGCAATTACTGGATGTTATATTCTCTGAAGCATTTCAGATGAAGTCCTAGTTTACGTTTGCTGCAAGTGAACTTAGCTTTCTTTTTACACAATGTACATCTCCTGTCTATATGGTTTAGGAATGCTTAGTGGTTTACTCTGTCAAAACAGATCTCTTAACAGATCTCTTTAATTGGTGTAGGGAACAATTTTCCTTGTTGAGATGCCTCCCCATTCATTGTCAGCAACGTTATGGCTATGTAATGTTGAAACATCAAGAGTTTTTCAGAGCAATCTGGTTTTATCCTGTAGTGCAGCATCCAAGCATTTACAACACTAACATCTAGGAAGTAAGAAAATATTGGCCACCACTATTTTCTCTGCCTCATACACTACTGATAAGCTGCCACATATTGGTGAAGTTGTTCCCCCTCTCCCATTCCTTTGTTGTATGATAAAGTGAGGGTTGTATTACACAGACTTGGCTTTTCTTCTCTTTTGACCACCTAGTTTGGTGCCAATTTTAATGTCCTCATAATAAAGTGGCAGTGACTGCACTATTGTCATTCCAACAAACTAGCAGTACATTATCACTGCCTCTGTAATCAAATGATACCCTTTTCATAATTATTTTGTTGTTGAGAGAACATTTTTCAGTTCAGATTTCCTGAAGTATTCATGTCACACATATTTCTCTTGAAGGAATGTCTCATCAGTTTATCATAAGTAACATAATTATGGTAAATATGTTATGTCCTTTCTCTGGCTGAATTCCAATTGCCTCAGTTATGGATAAGACTATACTTCCACCAAGTTTATATTCTTTGATCTCTCATTTTCTTTACTGGTGTACACTTGAAATGTTACCAAGTAACCTGTATTAGAGCATAATGCCCCATTTTTTAAGCCAAAATGTATTGGCTTTCCTTTGCTGTACTGTTTAAGCATAATGTTTTCCATAAAATGGGATCATGCTTTCATCTACGGAGAGGTTCTCTACTGGACCACCATGTTTCTAATAGGCAGCTTCCAACAGAGGTAGTAATGGCCTGAGTTTCAAAATTTGGTCAGTTCCATCATAGTGAGTGTTGTCATTTAGATGTAAGTGCCTTAGTATTAACTCGTAACAATTACACCTTATACTCTCTGACAATGGCGTAGGTGATCATTTTCTTCAGACCAGTTCATTTGTTTGGATATTTAGCATATCTCAACATCATAATTACCCCAATAATACCAAGAACTTCCTTTGAGTCATTGCAAGTGTGTAACTTTTTTGTGATGCGTATAAATTTGTCTGCGTGATAACAAAATCAATGACTTAGTAATTGAAAAACAATGAAAATAAATCTAACAGTGTTTCACATGCCCTTGCTTCATCTGATGGGTTATAGCTATGCAGCTGGTCTGCATGATACCAAAATATTTGCTTTTTGATTATTTAGGGCTTATTTCGTTCATATTACACCCAGCAGTAACAGTACCTATCAGTAGTAGTTGTAGTGATAGTGGGTTGGTAGAAGTAGAACACAAGGATCCGCTGTCAAAAGTAGTAGCCACAGAAACATTCAGTAAAAGAAGTACACATTCATTGGCCTACAACAGCTTACTTCGACTCTGCTTTACAGGATTTTCTAGTTCTTCTATCAGGTTTTCTTATTGATTTTTCATAGAGAAATCAATTACTTTTTCAGCATCTCTAGATGTTGACTGGACTTCACATGTCGTCTGAAGTATATTCCCACCCAAATGGTTTAGGTTGGCACATGTTCCTCATCATGTTTGTCACTGTCAGCATCTGTTTCAGACCTAGTTTCAAAGCGGTGACAAAAATTAGTTGTTCATCTTCAGGTTCAAAGCCATCAAAGATTTTCAGCATTGGCTTACTTACAGACTGAAAGTGAGTGCGAGAAATCATTTTAGTACCTGCACATAGCACACATAAAACCAGGAAGAACTAACAGCTTACAAAATAAAACATACAAAGTGAATACAAGTAAAATAACAATTACAACTTGGAAGAAACAAAAGAAATAGGCACAAAGTGCAAGTGTATAATAGAAGATCAGATACAGTAAAAATAAATAGATACACTAAAAACACACATGGACAAGAAATTGGACTCGAACCACGAGCAAAGTCGTAATTTGGATTACGGGTTGTGCTCCTTATCGCCTGAGCTACCATTCACATTGTTAAGTTATCTCATTTTACCATGTATAACTGACAGCGAGCACTTTACCTACATAGCGTCGGTTTAAACGGACACATGCTTTTAAGAGCTCGCACAATAACACCAGTATCATTTCCTTGGCAATGTTGTATCTCAGCACGTGCATATTGATGTTAAACATATAGCCACTACCCTGGAGTTCTCATTTTTTCAGTAATTAAAGACTTAGAAATTATTAACTTACCTCTTGTGCGTGACCGTATACTGTATCCCTGCCATCTTGTGTCGTCCTCCGTGGTGTAGTGTGGTTACCATGCTAGCCTCTAATTCCCGAGGTCGCGGGTTCAAACGGAGGGGGATGGATTTTTTCGGGCGTAAAAATCCTTAGCATAGCTTCCTTCAGAAGGGAAGTAAAGCCGACAGTCCTGTGTCGTACTTTTACGGCACGTAAAAGAACCTCAAGCCTGATAAAGAGGCCTCTGAGCAAAATTACGGGTCTTTCACGCTCACTATAGAATGGGACGCTAAGCACCACAGCAGTCAAAGAGCGTCCATAAATTAAACTCAGCTTAATTTTTCCTGCCATCTTGTGAACATATGCTCTAAACTATACTTCCAGAATCAAATCCGTGGAAAACACTAAATTCAAGTTAGGTAATTTCTTCCGGAAGTTAATGATACCAAGATGGAATACATAGTTCGATATAAACAACCCAAAATTAAGATTTCCTTGCGCCCTGTTGTGAATAGAATGAACAGTCAATGATATTGCGCAGAATATCAGAAGCACCAGTCGTATCAGCGATGGTGGCATTAGCTACCTTAACGTCGAACGGTAGACTGCGTCACTTTGCTAACCACATGACTAACCCTAATCTATACCATGGACAAACGTGTGAAGCTATTAAAGGACTCCTCAAAACGGGTCCAAGATGTCTTCCTGCTAGTCTTAATGATGCGTCAAGCCAAGGTGCACATTTTTTTTAAAAAAACAGACAAATAAAGAAAGAAAGAAAGAAAAAGAGAAAAACCTATTTTCAACTTTAAGTTTGTAGCGAAAAATCAAAAGCACGACTCTACGTGCCCGATCAGCTCCCGGGAGTTCGTCGCTCCACCAAGGGACCCTTAAACGACTTGGTTGGAAATACGACAGGAGGAGAAGGGATTTGCCTCTAACGTTGGAAACGATGTTAGAAGTAAGGCGGTGCACCACAATCTGTTCAACATCTTCGAAAAACCCAGTTCGCCATGTCCATTTACCATTAATCACTGGAGTAGGTATCAGAGACGACTTCCCAATGAAAAAGTTTTGCAAGCTGTATAAGTGCAAACTAATAGATCCATATCGAGAGAATGCCGAAAGAAGCAGAGACCAAAGTGGGCGTTCTTATGCATAAAGATTACTTTGTGTTAAAAAAAAAAGGCAAGTTGCCACCTAAGGCCAACCTTAGGCTAACCCAAAATGTGGGAATTGGCATTAAAATCTCCCAACAGAAGTTAGGGAGCTGGAAGACGGGACACCACACATTCGATATCCGCTCTGGCAAAGGGAGATCAAGTCCGTATATACACGTACAAAGTGAAAACGAAACACTAGATAACTTCAATGTAACAGCAACAACTGACATGGTAAGCATAAGGATGCAAATAAATGTATGGTTTTAATGGTGTACACTTAAATAAATGCAATAATACTGTACCCAAATCGAAATATTATTGATCTTCCGTTTTACAGAGAAGAAATTCAACTGAGTAACTAACATTAACGTCCCGGTAGTAACCAGCTGACTGAATGTTTTGTGGTAACTTCCGCCATCGCCCCCCTGGGGAGTCGGAGGGAGTGAGTGAGTTCTGATTCAGATTATTTATTGAGAAAAAAATGACCTGGTGCCGGTACATGGGGCCCGGCTGACAGGCAAAATTTTACATATATTTACAAATTACAATATAATATGATAAGTTTTCTAATTTGGTTCAGAACCCATACGGAGGCTAGCTTTAGGCCACCGAGAACAGTTTTGTTTCGTATAATAATATTATTGTTCATTTTTCAATTTGAATTTTTTTTTCACTCACACATACACACACACATATATACAGTACACATATTATACACACACGCTCGCACTCACACACACACACACACACACACACGCACGCACACTCACGCATTCCTAGTCATGCGCGGCACGTCCCAGTTCCGACACACGGAAGCACTAACACACGAACTATAAACACTTAACACTAACTATTTGCAATATGTACAAGCCCACGGTTTTGCTGTGCGGCAGCTTGTATCGTTCGTGAAGGGGACGCCAATTGGCGGGGGCCTCTGCCGTAGATGTGTGTGGCCTTGGGCCGGGTGAGATGGGCGCGCAAAGTGGCGAGCCAGTGTTGTTTCAGAATATTTTGATGCGCGCATGTTTGCGGTGTTTTGGCTCGCCACTGCCGATGTTGGAGATGAGGTGGTTATCGTGCCGTCGTATGCGCGCCCATACGGAGGAGCCTCTTTTGGTTATTGCATCTTCTATTGTTGGTATATTTGTTTCTTCATGTACGGTTTTGTTGGTTGTGAGAAAGAGGACTTGGAGGATTTTCCTGAGTGAAATGTTTTGCACTGTCTAGAGGTGTTGGAGGGTAGTTTTAGAGGCGTTAGCCCAAGCCACATAGGCGTAGAGAACCACTGATAGTATAAATGACTTGTATAGAATAAGTTTTGATTTTACTTTAAGCTGTTTGCTGCGGAAGACGGGGGCGCATAGCTTTAATCGCTGCCGCGCTTTTTGGCAGTATTTTAAGTGGGTTGTCCATCGCATTGTGTGATTCATTGTCACGCCAAAGTACTTGATTTGCTGACGGCAGTGCAACCTTTGACCACCGACCGTTAGGTCCATTGCCGAGGGCGCACCCGCTTAGAGAAATAAATTAGCTGGCACTTATTTGCATTGATTTCTACTTTCCAATCGTGGAACCACGAGAGGAAGCGGTCAACATACCGCTGCATTCCAGAAGGCCGAAACGAGAATTTTTGTGGTGGTTGTAGATTGCAGTGTTGTCAGCATACATTGCGATTTTGCATCTGGCGTCCACAGGGAAGTCATTAGTAAATAATTTATACAAAACGGGGGACATTATAGCCCCTTGAGGGACGCCAGCCCGCATAACTCGCTCCCGGGAGGAGGAGCGGCCCACTTGGACGTAGAAGCGCCGATTTTCTAAGAAATTTTGAATTAAGAACATGTAATCCTGGAGGCCGGGAAAGTTGTGGCGCAGTTTGTAAAGCAGGCCATTATGCCAGCACCGGTCGAATGCGGCCTCTACGTCCAAAAATAACGCCAACGTTGAAGCCCCATTGTTAAATTGCTCGGTTATATCATCAGCAAGTCGTAAGAGCTGTAATTCTGTACAGTGAGCTTTTCTAAAACCAAACTGTGATTTTGAAAATTCAAGAATTTTCGAAACTTGTTTTTGGAGTCGATAAAGTATAATTTTCTCAAGCAATTTGCCAATAGTAGACAGGAGACTAATGGGGCGGTAATTTTGAGGTTGCCTGGTGCATTTTCCTTGCTTAGGCAGTATAATTACCTTGGCTCGTTTCCAAGTGGCTGGGAAATAGTTATACCTCAAACAGGCGTTGAAATTCTTGGTGAGCTGCACCAGGGCTTTTCTCGGAAGATGTTTGAGTTCCTCATTAGTCACCTTGTCCGGGCCGGCGGCTTTCCCATTAGGCAACTGCCTAATGAGCTTGTACACTTCCTGCGGTGTTATATGTGGGTGATGTTGCTCACGATTCTGCGCCATCCAGTTTTGTACTCACGTCTGTACTTCTTGTGCTTTGTTTGGATTATGTGCGTTGTTTTCTGAGAACCTGTCTTGCAGAAAGTCGACGAAAATCTCGGCTTTCTCCTCTGAGGAGAAGTGCAGGCCGAGTGGAGTATGAAGCGCCTCAGTGCCAGTAGGAGCGCTAGAGGAGACCTTGAATGCCCTTAATAATTTCCATAAAGAATGGTCCAAATGTGTGGTACTCAGCAGTTTGTTTTCCCACTGTTCACTTTTATTAAGTTGAATATATTGCCGAATGATGTTGCGTAGCCATTTTGCTGCAACCTTGTATTCGGGTTGGCGGGTAAGCCGCCACAGTCTCGTCAGGCGTCGCCTCCTAGCAATGAGCTGTTCCATCTCCGGGTACGTGCAAAAACTGGGTGGACTTGTGGTGTACGTGGTAGCGTTTCTTTTGGCCGTGCGAAGCGAGGCATCAATGTCTGCCTCGCTGTACTATGACAGCTTAGGCTGAGCCATCCTGTGCATGTCCGTAGTAAACCTTTGCCAGTCGGTATCTGCTCTTCGCTGGGGGCCGCTCCAACCGGCTGTGGTTACGCCGTAGATTTCGAAATGCACAGATAAATGTTCAGAGTCTAAGCTGTGATATACTGTTAAATTTTGAGTAATAGCCGCATTTTTGTAAGCACGAAGTCCAAAATTTCAGGATCAAAATGACCTGTTTTATGGCAAAAAGTGGGTTCTGGGGGAAAGTGAACCTCAATGTCGTCATTCTCCGTTATAAGTTCTACCAAGAGATTTCCGGTCGCGTTTGCTCGGCGTGAATGCCACTATGGGTGCCGAGCGTTGAAGTCTCCTGCAATTATAACATGCTCCTCTAAATTGAGGATGTGTTTGAGGTCTCTCAATAAAGAAGGTGAGTCAGGGGGCCTGTAGAGCGCTACCAACATCACCGTTCGATTATTAATGCAAGTTTTAAGTGCTGTGCACTCCAGCGCTGTCAATGCTGGCAGCGTGACAGGAGCGTGAGCAAGTGTGTTTTTTAACAATATGGCGGTACCACCCCCCTGTCGGCCAAATCTGTCATTCCGAAAAATATTGTAACCCCTGAACTTAAAAGTGTACTCTAGTTTTAATTTAGTTTCGCAAATAAATGCGACATCAATTTTGTTACGCCGCAGGTAGTTTTCAAGTTCGTGCTGCTGCCGGTAGATGCCGTCGGCATTCCACAGGAGCGCGCGAGTTAAAGTTATACCTCCGCTTACAGTGGCCATCTAATCGAAGATTGTGGAGAGAAGGCATATGATGGCTTCTAGCTTGTCCCAGGTGCTGGTGCAGCCTTTGAATTTTGCGATGAATGGCTTCACCTTTGGTAAGAGTGTTGGGAGGTTGAAAGACTTGAATAGTTCTAAGAGATCTTTTAGTCCGCCCAGGTCGCCAGAGAGCTCCTGGGAGGGGGGAATTGGAGGGGGGACCATTTGGTGGTGGCACGGGTGACATTTGCCCCTTCGTGGCGCCTGCAAATGAGACGCCTTCCTTGACCAGGGCCGGGTTAAGAATGGGCTTTGGCCCTGGCTTAGCACCTGGGGAGCTCCTGGCCATAGATGCCAGTTGGCGGCGGTGACGTTCGTTTCGGAACGTTTCGCAACCGCGATAGCTAGCCGGCGTCTCCCCACAGTTCGCACAGTGGGGTACGACGTCCTGCGTGGCCTTTTTGGGGCAGTCAGCTAAGAGGTGGAGGCCACCGCAGAGGATGCACCGGGAGGTCATGTGGCACATGTGGAACGTGTGCCCTAGTTGCTGGCAATTAAAACACTGAGTGATGTGGTGGTTGGTTCGGAAGACCTCCACGGTGACCATCATATGGCACACCTCTCTCTCTTGTAACAGTTTCGAGTTTTCAGTGGTCCTGTCCAGGGTGACCTGGAAGGTAGGCAGAGGCCGGCCTGGTGAATTTAGTTGACGTACCTGGACGCCGGTGTATCCTTTGAGCTCGAGGTTTTCCCGAATGAAGTCCTCCTCCAGGTCCTCCGGGAGTCGCTTGATGACGTACCGGAGGGGCTGGTCACTCCGGGGTGTGAAACTGTAGTTTTCGATACCGGCGTCCTTCAGGTGCTTCATGGTGGGGATGGCGTCCTCCTTCCTGCTGAGGAACAGCTTAAGGCAGGTGCGGGTATTCTGAAGTTTGTATTTGTCAGCCTGGAGAGAGTTCCTGAGGACGTGCAGAACCTTGGTTGCATTTTTGTTGTCAGGAATGATTATCCTGGGAGGCTTCTGTGATTCCGGCAACTGAGGTTTGTGGGTGGCCGCTGTTGTGGCGGAGGAGGAGGTGGATGGTTTGGGTTGTGTGGTGGTGGACGGTTGCGGTGAAGTGCGCGCCGGCCTTTGGGATTTGGGTTGAGTAGAGGGGGGAGAGGAGCTGCGGCTGGTGTTGCTTGGTCCATTTCATCATCGCTGCTTTCCGCGCAATCGGAGAGCACCGCGAAGTTGTTGCTCGTCGTGACGGGTGCTTGTTGTAGGTGGCGCGTTTTATTTTTTTTTCTTGCCGGGTTTGAGGCCGGGGCGCTCGGGTCCGAGTCGCTCTCCGGGCCGCTGTGCGGTGAAGTGGCCGCTTGCGGGCTGGCACGGCGCGCCACCCCTCACCCAGCTGTACCATGTGTCTTTTGTTTTGGCGTTGAGCTCCTGATAACAGAAGCCCAGGTCGTTGACTATTTTATGAAAAGTTATTCCCTCTTCCATGGAGGAAAGCAGCTCTTGATAATATGCAGCTTCTTTTTCCAGGTCGCGGACTACTCTCTCCAGTTTGTAAAATTGCCTAGCTCTCTACCGTTCCTCAGCCTCGCTGTGGTCCATGTCCGTGTCGTGCTGCGCCAATGTGGTTGGAGTGGGAGGGGCGTAACCTCCGGCTGGCTGGGCTGCTGTCCTATTAAAGAGACCGGTTGACCGCCTCGGGGGGTCACAGAAACACAGTTTTATCACTCCAGTAGTTATATTTACACTATTTCATTGTTTACACCGAAAAGTAGCGGTAAACTGTCTAATCGTTCCCGGCGCGTAGGCGTTATCAGCGTGGTGTAAACACTTTTAAGTGCACCCAATCGTAGGAGGTAGCACGTAAAATGTTAGAAAGTATAACAGTCTTTAATTATTTTCAGAGCGCGAGAATTAGAAACATGATGTTTACCGTGTGGTGTCTGGCACTCGAAAAATCTCTCTCGAGCAAATGAGCCTGAGTGAGTTCTGAACTCTGGGGCATCATTTATAGCGGTGATGGCAGGTTGTAAGACCTGGATTGGTTAGCAGCAGTAGTTGTGTTTTCTGAGGGGTGCGAGATTTGCTCCTCTGTCAAAGTGATTGCGGGTTTCACCCTCTCTACGCTGACCCGAACAGGTTTGTTGTTGGTGTTGTAAATTAGCAATGTGACCGTCCTCGCATCCCGCTGGAATACAGGATGGGAACCCATGTATGGAGGCTGAAGGGCACCGTGAATGCGGACTTCCCCCAGGAAGTCGTGGGAGCATCTAGAATATTTTTGAAGATGAAAATTTTATGCTGGTTCTGGTGCGCACGGGTTGATACTGAAAGAGCTGCCCTATCCATTGCCTCAGTTTGACTACAAAGTTCGAGGCGTCTGAACGTTGATTGTTCGTTGTGCACATGAAATCTCCGGGTAGGCGAAACGGTTCGCCGTATAAGAGTTCTGCGTAAGAGGTTCCGATACACTCTTGTAGACGATGGATAAAGCCTCCAGTCATGGCATTCTGGGGTGCCACATAATGGCAGCCTTAAGTTCCAATGAAAATGTCCCACCATTCCGTTGGATTATGGATGGTAGCTGGTGGTGTGGGATCTTTATGTTCCAGTGGGCACTCGCAGTTGCGTGAGCAGTTGTGAATCAAAGTATCGGCCTTAGTCGGCAGCGATGCGCTCTGGTGTATCGAAGCTGGAAATCCAGCACGCGATAAAAGCCTCGGCTACATCCTCCGCTGTTATGCATTCTAGGGCCAAGTTCAGGTCAGCGTGAAAAGCGGTCTATAGCTGTTAGGTAGTACCTGAAGGTTTTAGCTGGAGGAAGAGGTCGATAATGTCAATGTGTACGTGCTGGAAACGTGCTGATGATTTAGTGAAGGTGCTCATTGGAGCTGTGACATGGCGAGTCACCTTCGCACGCTGGCAATCCTGGTTGGCGCGAGTATTTCTGGATGTTGCGTCATATGAAGCGGTCTGACACCAACCGTACTGTTTCTCTCCACATAACTCAACCCATGTAGTGAGTTGAAGACTTGCTTCCGGTGAGCTTCGCGGAGGAAGGGTTTAACTTGCCCCATAGATGTCTCGCAGAACAGGATAACGGTTGTGTCAGGGACGCGGATGATTATCAATTGAAAGGATAACTGGCCACTGATGATGTAATGCAACTCTTGGTCATTCTCTTGTGCACGCGACAGCGTGCCGAAGTCAAATGTGACTGGATATTGCCTCGATGTGTGACACAGCATCAGCGACGACATTGGAAGCAACATTGATGTACTGGTTATCGATGGTGAATTGTGTAATGAACGTTATTTGGTTCATTTGCACAGGGAGGAGCTTTTCTCTTCGCTGCTGGAAAGCGAAAATCAGTTGTCTGTCATCGGTGTAGATAGTGCAATAATATGCCTGAAGTGCTGCACAACTCATAATCTACGAGGGCTGATCAACAAAGACTGAGACTGATTTTTTCCTGTAGCTTCCGTGATAGTTGCGTATCTGTAACATAAATATTTGTAAAAGAGCGGGTTTTTATATATAATGCTAGTAGGCGGCAACACTCTCGTATTGGTAAGTTGGTAGTAATGCTCTATTTTGTAGACCCTACGTGCATTTCGCATACCAGGCAATGGAGGTGATGCATTTTTTAAATCAATTATCACCGGTGATGAGTCATGGCTGCATCATTATGATCCCGAAGGAAAACAAGCCAGCACAGTGTGGAAATCGCCAGGTTCTCCAACACCAAAAAGGCAAAAGTTTTTCCATCTGCAGGGAAAGTGATGGTGATCACATTTTTTGACTGTAATGGAATGATTTACCAGCATGCAGTTCCCCCTCACACTACTGTTACAGCAGCATACTACACGTCAGTATTGGCTACACTGAGGAAGCACATTGCAAAGAAACGACCAGAGCTTTCTCGGACTGGATGGCGACTTCATCATGACAATGCACGGCCTCACGTCGCAAATCATGTCATGCAGTTTCTGGCTCGATTCAACATTACCTGTGTACCACATCCACCGTATAGCCCCGATCTTGTACCCTGTGACTTTTTTTATTCCCATCACTAAAGGCAAAGCTTATGGGTATTCGATTTGAGAACTCTGAAGCAGTGTTCAAGAAAAGTGAGGCGATTCTCAAGGACCTGACAAAGAATGGTCTGCAGCACGTGTTCAAGGACTGGCAGAGACGCTATAAAAAGTGAATTGAAGTAGGAGGGGACTACCTTGAAAAAAATCATGTAAACATTGAATTGGAGTAATAAACATCTGTGAAATAAATTCAGTCTCAGAATTTGTTGATCAGCCCTCGTACGTGTAGCTCACGAGAGTACGTATCCATGATTGTTGCTTGTGTGTTTACTTCCTCGAGAATAACGTCAGTTATTCCCAAGTTCCATTACTTTGCTTCAGGAGGCAGGCGCCTACGGCAGTATTAGAAGCATCCGTGAATAGTCATATAGGAGTCTCGTGTGTTGGGATGAGCCAACAGGATGGCTTGGGCGAGACATTCTTTGCAGTCGTTGGAAGCTTTAACTAGCTTTGGAGTCCCTTTTATTGACCATGAAGCGCGCAGTTTATAGAGGTGGCTGTACAAAGTGGTGTTTGATACTTGGATGCCGATGGAAGGAACCTGAGATCGATATTTATCATTTCAATGAAACGGGGCATAGCCCGTGCAGTCTTTGGAAGTCAGAAGTTCTGAATCACAGTAATCCTGTCAGGTAATGGATGATTGTTGACTGCAGAACTTCATGCCTAAAGAATTTGATCCTTGAGGATTCCAAAACGTTTTAGTTGGCGTTGACGATAATGCCATAATCGTATAGACGACAGAAGAGTATTCGCAAGTGTGCGCGTGCATTTCTACCTAGACAAAGATGTCGTCAATGAGGCGATGGAATGTTTGTCCGGCGTTGCGCAGTCCCAAGATAATGAACGAAAATTAGAAGAACCCACAGGATATAATTATGACAGTTTTAGGTGTGTCGCTGGGATTTACCGGGATCTGAGTGTGGGCTTTAACCAGATCAATCACCAAAAATATTGTGCAGCCGTGAACTTGTTGGCTGAAGTCATGGATGTGAGGTGGGGGTATCTCAGGCGTTGAGGGTACGATCATCCCCTCAGGGGTGGTAGCTTTCATCTTTCTTTGGCAGTAGGTGTAATGGTGATGCCCACGAACTTTCCGAGCGGCGCGCTGTGCCATCTTGAATTATGGCGTAAATTCCTTCTTAGCTATACGGACTAGGTAACGAAATGCCGTAGTCTGCAGGAGATGGATGATCCTGGAGTGTTCCGAACGAAGTGTATGGTATTGTGGTGAACTTCGCGTGGCATGCCAGCAGGTCAGAGCATTCAGTAAATTCCCGGAAGATGATATGGTATTGCGACTGGTCGGTGATAGCCTTAATGCTAGATTGAGTGCTTTGTGTGTCTTGAACTGGCATTGATAACCACTTGACACCTTCCATGAGTTGCTTGTTTCTGCAGTTGTGAAGGAGTTGAGAATAAGTGAGGAAGTCTGAACTGATGATTGGCAATGTGACATCCGCAATTAGATATCTCCAGGTGAAATTGTGTCTCAGACCAACGTTTAACTGGAGAGGTCATTCTCCAAATGTGTAGAGGTGGAGCTGTTTACTGTCATAGAATCATAGTTGGTGTGTTGGCGGCATTCTCTCAGAAACTTCCTTGCAAAGCAACACAGATCAGACCCAGTATCTATGAGGAACTTGCACGTGCTGTCCCTGTCTGTTATAAAAATATGGCTTACACTTGTAGGCTACCACTATCTACTGTCATTATGGTTACTGTTGTTGTTTTAATATCAGTGGTAATGTTTATAATCTATGTGTACATAACTTTTATTATATGTTCCATTTTTACCATTACCATATTTTATTGTTATGCTTAGTAACCTGCTGTTATGATAAGAGCAACGGTCTTCTCTTTTTTTTCCTAAGTTACCCTGCTGGATTTGTTTAATATCTTACTGAAATAACAGGAGATTCTAACAGGTCATGGGCCCAGGTATAATGCATGGAACCGTGCAAGTATTATCAGAACAGTTTTCATTTGAGAATGATACCATTGCTTCCTAATGATTGTTTGGCCTTATAAGTTACCTTTCATTCAAATCATGAAAGTGATTAAAGTTTGTTTTTGTTGGTAGGAAAGATTGCATTTTTCTTTTTCACTGTGAAAACTCTATGCTCAAAAATGAGTACCAGCACAGAAGGACAGGATAATACATCCTAATCACACATCTACATTGGACCTGCTTGTGTGCTGGTATAGAAAAGCTAAAGGGGTTAGCAGGTTATGAAGATTGGGCTTTCATTATGAAAATAATCCTAATTGATTCCGGGTTATAGAACTGTGTCAAAAGGACCAATAAGAACCCTGACCATATGCTTCATGCCCTGGCAAAAATCAGGATTGCTGTGGAGGCACAGTGCCATGTATATATAAAGGAGGTTGGCATGGCTTATGAGACTGAAAAAACAACTTTATAAACCATGTCAGGAGGACTTCTGCAGCATGGATGAGTAGGTATATTTCTGAGATGCTAAATGTTGTTCAAGCTTTGGTTGAGATGAGACTAAGTATGTCTGATGATGAAATTGGTTCATTGTTACTATGTGGGCTGCCAGACTTAATGGAGTATGTAATAAATGGTTTTTGTGCTGTGAACAAAGAAATTAAGAAGCAGGAGGTTATCTTACTGCTGCTGGACAGGCAGGCTCTGAGAGAAGATGACTCAAGGGCAAATGATAGTGCACTTATTACTCATGACAGGAAGTCCAAAGACAACAGAAGGTCTAAAGGGAAGATTTTCACAACCAAGGTGATCTGCCATGAATGTGGCAAAGAGGGCCACATATACCCTAAGTGTCCAAAACTTAAGATAGGCAAGGATAGCAAGAAAACAAAAGGAGATTTTCAGATAATGTATCATTGTTTTCTGCATCTAGTGCCTTTGCTGTTAGTGAACTTTTATGTTAATAGTCGTGCTAATGATCATATGACTGGCCATGAAGATTGGATTGTGAAATTCAGTTCTGGTAATGGCACTAGGTTTCATACTGCCAACAATGATTGTTTGCAATGTACAGGCAGTGGTAACATCCCAATTACTCTTGTAAATTCTCAAGACAAAAGTTCTATTTGTGGCACTATTGTTAATATAAAATATGCACCAGACGCTGCAACAAATTTGCTATCTTTATTTCAAATGGCAAACAAAGGGCATGTGCTCATTGTTAGCTCTAAAGGTTTTGAGACCTACGAGTAGAGGTAAAATTTAAATTCACTGGTACACAGATTGGTGGTATTTATAAACTAGACATGAAATTTATGTCTCCTAGTACTAACAGAAAGGGATCTGTAAAAATGTTAAAACATGATTGTCATTTGAAAGTGGATTAGTTTCCAAAGATGACTGCTGTTTGTGACAAAGTGTTATTGTCCAGTAAACAAACAGCTCATGCTGAACTACTCCACAGGCATATGTTATAAGGGTCTTGTCACACTTAGTGAACATTTTGATGACAACTTTCCAATTTATAACCATATTGTTAACTATCAATCCATGTATTCCATGCTTAGAGGATAAGCAAGCTAGGAAAAAATTTCCAAAGGGCCAGGCTTGATGAGCCGCATCTAAGCTGAAATTAATTCATATCGATGTTGTTCGAAAAATGAGTATACCTATCTGGGGTAGTTTTAACTATACTTTTTTGCTTTCTGATGATTTCACTAGGAAATTTTTGTATATTTCCTAAAAAGTAAGGAAATGGAAGAGGATTTTACTAGATTTAAGAAATTCAAAACATTTTCTGAAAATTAAACTGATTTAAAAATTAAAAGGGTCCAATGTGATAGTGGTTTTGAATTTTGTAATGAATTGTTTTTAGACTGTTCAAAGATTATGGTATTTTCCATGAGACCACTGTACCACACACTCATGAGCAAAATGGTGTTCAAGAATGTGCTAATTGCACTGTAATAGAGAAGGCTAGACATTTACTAACTGATTCTGGCCTAGATACTAAATGTTGGGCAGAAGCACTGCTGTATATCTTAAGAACTGCAGTCAAACTGCAGCCTTGAGTGGTGGAATACCAATAGAGCTGTGGAGTGGACATAGGGTAGATTTAGGCCATCTAAGAGTGTTTGGTTGTGTAGCCTATGCAAATGTGTCCAAGAACTTAAGAACTAAGTCAAATTAAAGCCCAAACCAAAAATAATGGTTGGGTATTGTGAACATACAAAGGGGTACACACTAGCTGATCCTGCAAGTCCAGGAAAAATTGATAAGTGCCAAGATGTAGTATTTTTTGAGAATGTTATGCATTCTAAGCAGAATCTAACTGCTACCAGAACCAATAACTGTACCCTTATTGATGGTAATATTATTCCTGTGGAAATCACTGTGATAATAATGTTGAAACATTATCTGAGAATATTACTGATATTCCTGATGTGAAAACTTTCTGAGCATAAAATTTTGTTAATGTTGAAAATGTAACCAGTTTAAAAGACATTTCAGACTCAAGAGAAATTCAGGCAAATGGTCATTCTCAGAGGCTTAAAAACTTGCAGGGTATCTAGAAGATTACAAATATAAATTACCTGGTTGTTGTGACAGTAATATGTTTATGCTGGCTATTGATGGTGAATGTCAACTTTTGAGGAGGCTATGGCAAGCTTACATAATTGTGGTTGGAAGGTAGCTATAAATGATGATAGTTGACAATTTTCCCCAAGGCTCTAGGGAAGCCTAACCACAAACTATTTGTAACTCAATTTGGCATGTGTATGTTCAAGTAAAACATTTGTTTTATTTTAATCATATTTGTATTTTTGTGCATGTCTGTAAGTGCACATAGCTTAAGGGATACTGTTGTAATATCAGTTATATTAATATTCATAATCTATGTGTACACATCTTTTGTTATATGTTCTGTTTTATACCATCACCTTCTTTTGTTTTTATGCTTAGCAAACTGCTGTTATAACAAGTAAAATCATCTTCTCAGTTTTTCTCTCTAACTGTAATGATGTCTTATAAAACAGTTACTTTGTTGGTTTTATTCAACCTCTTATTGAATTAACTGGAGATATAACAGTTAGAGTTTAATGGAAAGCTACATGGAATTCGGCATTTCCAAGCAGTTTGTGGTAACACCTGTGGTACCAGCAGATGCCTGTGCTCTCAGGATTGGTATTGGCTTTTGGAGGTACACCTACAAGAGTGTGAATGTGAATGTGTAGAAGACCTTAGTGCTGCCATTTGTTTTTTCAGTTCTTCAACGTGCTGTTTGAGTGCAGTTATCTCATTAGCTGGCTCAATGGTGACAGCGTTAATGGAGATGGGAATAGCAGTTGTAGTTATCTCCATTATTTTGTCTGCCAGCACTGCTATCTAGTCTAGCAGTAGCTCACTTTGTGTCAGTAGGATGGCCTGAATCTCTGGTGCGAGGCACTCACTCAGGTGATTATCCTGCACCTGTGTAATTCCCACTCATAAACTGGCATGGCTTGCAATCCCCCAGTTCCTCCCTAGTTGCTCTTCCATCAGTAATTGCCACACATGCTGTTCCTCTGACATAGACAGTCAGCATATTAATTCAACACTCAAATACAGGTAAGATTATGTTGTGGAGGATTGATAATAACCTCCACCACAGCTGTGTAACGGCTCACTAGTTGCAACACCACAGGCATATTTTATGTTATCTTGGGTGATGTTGGTGATGCTGAACTATGCTTCAGCTTGGGCAAACCATATTGCTGGTCTGTCATGCCAAAATACTGACAGTTTAAGAGCTGAAAATTGTTCATCCTGATGTAGCTGAATTTGTTGTGACAGCAGCTGATTTTGTTCCTGGAGCTGGCAGATTTCTTCTAGGAGATAAAGAAATCTACTATGCATAAAAATAGTGCTTAAGTTCCTTGTTGAGGGTCACCAATATGATTTTAAAGGTATGCATTTAAATAAACACAACTATTGTACCCAATACAAAATGTTAATGGTCTTCCATTTTACAGAGAAGAAAATCAGTAACTGATGTTGCTGTAGCAACTAGACAGCTGACTATCTTGTAGAAACTTCCACTACATATCTCATAGCAAATCAGTAGCATGGTATTTCCATGTGAAGGAGTACCCCCTCCAGTGCCAGATCGAAGTGCATCTAGATGTAGTTCTAGATATCAAAAGGAACCTTAGGTTGAAGGAATATGGGAGAGTGGGAAAGGAACAATAGACGAAGTTCTGCGCTGTGCATAGGCTCACCACGTACCTGTGTTCCACATCATAATGGCCAATAGAATATGCATTTTATTTATTTGGCTGGTTCAAAGAGAATTTCTTCCATATGGAAAGAGATTTGTATTGGATTTGATTGTGATCCATAGACCTCACAGAAGAAGGGCTTCCACAATCATATGTAGGAATCAATTCAAGTGCTTTAAATCAGTTTCCAGTGATAAGTGGGGTTAATCAACCAGTCAAGCGAAGCTATTCCCAAGAGAATCCTGGGAATGAGACCACTGAGGAGGAGAGAGTGGCTGCTGTTTGCCTTTCCCATGTGATGGTGGAATTTACAAGAAATTGTCCTGGGAGTGCCAGGTTTTAAACTTTCTCATGAGACTCATCAGTGATCACTTTTGTGAAAGCAGAGACTGAACAATATCCTTTAGAAGCCTTAATGCTTGAGCTTCATGTTGACGGTATCTTTGAAAGCATAAGTAGTCATCTATATGTGCATGGCAGCATTCCTGCGTGGTATTCGTGCAGCAGCAACATAATTAAAGTTGTCAAATTTCAGGAATGATGGCTAATGAGCTAGATACCTTTCCTGGGCCTGTGCAAAGAGGAGTTTCTGCTCAAACCAAGCCCCTGGATGATCTTTTAATTTGAGTTTTACAAACAGCTTGGGACTGTGGCTGAATCACCTCTCTTACAGTTAACACTGATAGCTAAAATCACCATTATGACAAGACTTAACACATGAAGCACAGATGTAACAGGGCTGCATGTGTCCAAAACACTGGCATTTAAAGCACCACATTGGATATGGTATATAAGGTTGCACATCTACCCTTTGTACCATACCTTAATCTTCTTTTGCAGCTGGATTCCATCAAATGGGAAGAATGGGTTACGTGTTGGTACTAACATTATCTCACATTTTGTCTGCGTATAGTATATGGATGTAGCTCTTGATCGGCAACATAACTATGAAACTCTTCATTCAACATGGGAAAAATATGGGTAGTGACATGCCCATATAGGGGTTCAGAAGCTTTTTCTCTACACAGACAGGATAAGATACAATCAGATGATGGTGATCTTACTTTCCTTCAATAACACCACAGTGTTTGATGTTTCGAAGAAAAATTTTTCCATGATGGGCAAAATTCTCCACCATGCAACAATCTCTGAATTTAAACTCTTCAGTCCCAATGGTTATCCTGACTGGGTTAGAAGTCTGTCAATACAAATGTCACATGTCACTCCATGTTGGCTGCACGCTAATGTGTACAGGTGTCTCAAACTGTGCATAGAGGAAGCTGGAACAGGAAAGAAACCAGATTTGGGTTTAAACACATAATGTAGACCAATTGTGGATGCTTGGCACGTAAAGAAGGTTAACAAGAGAAGAATAAAGAATACAGTGAGAGGGTGCACATGAATGATATGGGCAAGAAAACACAAGGTAAGAGAAAGCTATGAAGGGTGAGAGGTGCAGCATGAAAGGAAGAGCCTTCCTTGAGTCACCTGGACTGACCATGGTGCAGGGGTAGCCTTTATGCCTCACATTCAAAAGGTCTTGAGTTTGAATTTGGATTGTGCTCATTTACCTCAACAGGGGTTTTCTCATGTTTTACCCTTATCCTTATAGCATTAATGCCTTGTAACTCTAATGCTCCCTGAACCCGCAATTCATTTTAAGCATGATTTCACTCAATTCTTTCATTCACTCCTATGTGGTTAAAGGACATTAAGACTGTCATTAAAAATGGACAGCACACACAACTTACACACATATGTATAATGTGCATGGCTGCACAGTGTACTGTAATTGTTAATCTTGATTTTAATTACATATTAAAACATAGGTATTTTTAGTATTAGCCTCTATTTTATTTGAGGGATGCATTTTAGTTTATGATCTCTTTAAAACCTTGTGAGTTACTTTCCATAAGTAAACATGATTTTCCGTATTTATAAATTGCATTTTGGTTTACAGGAAAACATTTTGATTTATCTGCAGATAGATTTACATTAGACAACATGTTTTCAATGGAGTTACACAAATATCAAAACATTACAGAGGAAATTATACATCGAGCCATAAAAGAACTAGAGATAGAGAAGGAAATCAAAGATATTCAGGTGTTATGGAATAACGTTGAATTTAAACTGGATTGTTTTATTAACGACTTAACAGGACAGAAGGAAATTGTACTTGGCCCGGTGAAGCAGATATTGCAGATTCTTGAGGAGAGCATCATAAAGGTGCAAACCTTAGCAGCAATGGTGTAAGTATTTGAATAACATGTTTCATTCTATAATTACTAATTAAAATCACAATATATGAAAGGTAATTTATGCACCCTTCCATTTTATGATCCAGAGTCATTGTTTCTCTGCGGGACTACAATATAAATATCTTGTTTATTTTTTGTATCTAAAATTGTATTTCATTACTCCTAATGAATACACCGCATTTATGCATAGGCATTAATTAATTAAAACAATGTTAAAAATGTATAATGTTTTTTTACATATTTCCTAAAACTTGAAAATTAATAAAAAAATTATAGAACCTCCTTATAAACTATAGATTCTTCAGCTATAAAAGTAACAATCTTGTGCAACAACTATGTATCAAATTTGACAATATCCCAGACTGCATCAATCTATTCTTATCTCAGAGCTTGGGATAGTTTAACAAACTGCTTGTTCAGAGTTTCTATCATTTAAGGTTGAATTTTGCTTTTTACGTACTCAGGTCCAGTTTATCCATGCAATCCTTCTCAATTGTGATTTTAACTCAGTTCCCCTGGTCTATATGGTTGCTGTTTCTAATGCTCCCCAAACGGTCAATGAGATTTGGGTAGCCACTAGCAATGACTGGAACCATATATTAGCTAGGGGTATTGAACAAGCATTGTCTGTTACCTTCAAAGGAGGATGGTGATGGAACAAACGGATCTACAGCCATTACCATGTACTCCAATCCATGTTGGCCTTGAGGATATTTTTTATGAGCTATTTAGAAGTGAAGACCTGAACAGAGGCAATTTAAAAGCCACCCTATAGCCAGAAATCATATCATGGACTCTCATGGACCATGAATGAAATCACTTAGCAACTCCATGGCCCCTGGGGTACCAGGTACACACACTACCATCACTTTGCAATGCTTTTAATCTCAAAAGTGTCTCGTACAATGAAGTAGATTTTATTAGGAACCAGTGATAAGAGTATAATTAGCATGTAGTAGAACATCTTTGGTAGAAGTAAATTTGCTGATAAGGTATGAAATTAAAATCACTGAAAGTTACATGAAATATTAGAATTCACAACACATTTACTACTAGATACAGGAGTCTCTAAATAGGCACAAAAGCTTTGGAATCAAACACAGAAGATGTTCACTTTCTGTACCATGTACTTTGTAGGCAGAGAAGATATTACATTGCACCCAAAAATTTAATATCGAGATTTCACCAGAAATACATGTTTTGAGTCCCCCTGAATTCAAAAAAGCATTTTAGGAAAAGGTCTGTATGTGTGTATATGACTGAACAGTGTAACTCAATAATGAAAAGTAAGATAAATACCAAACTTTAGGTTAAATACCTTCCAAAGATGGGACAAGAACATTTTCAAGAAAATCCACCTACACCAAACTACCCTCTATGTGGAACATTTCTCAAAATGATTGATTTTCTAAAAAAATGACTGTAACGATTTTTATTAAAATACTGGATATTACAGATATTTATATGATAAATAAAATATATTTCTTAAATTTTCTGGCAATGGCCTTTGAAGTCGTCTTCATTTGGAAGGAATTTTGTATAATCTTGTAGAACTGGTAAATGTTAAGTGATAAATGAAAACATACTACACAAGAAATGTAGATCTCTTTAAAACACATAATTTATTTCAAATAACCTCTTTTGTGGCAAAAAACATTTCTGAAATATGTGTTATTAATGGTTTGCATTTTCCAGTACTTTGTAATTCTTTTAAACTCCAGTTGACATTCAGTTCTTTCTCACAATGTCATGGAAAGAGTATGGAATTTTAAGACTAGCATATAGCAACCTGTTTTTAAGCAATCGATTATCATTGTTCCCTTTATATCCTAACAAAAAGTGTAATGTAACTATTTCCACAAAGATTTATTTCAGTTATAACAAGTAAATAGAGAAATAAACTTTCATAAGAACAATTTTTTATCCAATAATAAATGATAGAGGATTACAGAAAGTCATGTGAATATTACACAGATTTTTTTTACAGAAAAACCCAACGTTTATTATGCATATTATAATAGAATTTCCAATTACTAAAGCTTGAGTTGAGGACATGCTGGCGATGGGAGCAAAGCATCTCCCAAAATGTGTTTAAGTAAGAATATTTTAGTGATGTAGTGTAACAACCTTCAATTCTTTATTTTAAATTTATACTAAAGCTTATTTGATTTCACAACATGTATGCTCACACATAAGAACTGAAACACTCTTTTCATTTTTAAACTAAATATGAAACAGGTAAATACTATATTCCTAAATGAAAAAGCAAATAAGAATAGAAATGAACTTAATACTGGGTGTGTAAACCCTCTACTTCTGTTACTGTCCTCATTCTATGGGGCATGGACGATATCAAATACCTAGACAAATTTTCACAAGCAGATCTTTTCTTCCAAGCATCCTGTATTTGATCCCACAAAACTTCTTTTGTCTTGCATTGTCTTATAGGCCAATTAATTCCAAAACTTTCTTCATTTCTGCCCACACATTTTTAATAGAATTCAAATCTGGTGAGCAAAGAGGCCAATGAATCACTGTGATACCCTGTCTATGCAAGAACCAGTTTGAAACCTGCTGACTTGTGTGGACAGGGTTGTTATCCTGCTGGAATTCAATCATTCCATTGGGATATCTAGACCTTACAGAAGGAACTATCATATTTTTGAGAATTTCTTTATACTGCTTGCTATTTAATGTGACATCAACTGCCACAACATATCTGGACCATCTTGTAACATCCAACCCCAACACAACACAGATATGCAACCTTGGAGATCTATTTTGCATTGTAACATTTCCCTCTACGGTGGTAGACAATTATCCCCCCCCCCCATTTGTACATGAAAATGTCACCTCATCTGTTAATATAACCCTATTCCAGTTATGGTTGACATTTTGTTGTGTAAATGTGAAGCAAAGAAATCCGTGATCATCTGTAAGATGCTGCTTCTTAGCTGCCAATAGAGCAAAGAACCCCACTGTAGTTAGACAACACAAGGCTGTACAGTTTGATCCAGGGAAATTAAAATTATTTTTGGTTGTAGACACTTGCTGGAAGGGATTGTCTGTTTTAGAAGTGCTGAGGAGTGAACAAACAAATCAGGTTGATGACAAACAATCCCTTCCCTGGATAATTGCTCCCACCTCATAGCCATAGATATAGGGACTTCAAGTGTTCTTACAGCCTGAGACACAGGATATCCAGTACTGACATAAGTTGAAATCTCCTTGTAGCTTCATCTTTATGTGTGTGCTCAGCCATAGCAAAAGTCAGTATACTTGCTAACATTATGCAGAACTCCAAGACTATGAGGTGCATGTGCATGGTCACACCATTACTGATCATAACTGAAGAATAAGACAGAGTTTTCATATCCACTAATAAGTCAATTAAATATTTTATTTAGCTTTTTACTTTAGTATTCTTAATTACATTTATTTTTAAAACAAAAAGTAATTTGTTTGTGTTTTAATGCATGGATGCCTTAAAATTAATAGATCTGTTATGCATGGAAAACACGGCATTACCATATATTTAACAAATTAAAGTTTAAATAATGAAAAAAACATATACACCAGGATTCAAACCCAGGTTTGAAGACACATGCATTTAACCACTCAGCTATCAAGCTTTCAACTTATCTGAAAGGCATCTTTGTATTTATCCTACCTGCTTTAAACTGAACACAAGGTGGTATTAAATTGTGTATTGTGAACACAGCATCAGCAAAGCTTCTGATGTTTTCAGAATCGAACTCCATCTCTGGCTGTTGTTCATTTATTTTGTCTTAGGCTGTACATAGAATGAATGTTTATAATATTCACAAGTAGCAAAATTAGGTGATTATAAAATGGGAAATTTATGATTCAAGCTAGCAACTGTCATGTATACCTTAAAATAATTACAATTTTAATAAATATATAACATATCATTTTCTGACTAGTCACAAATGAAGGATGAATAACTAATGAAAAATAACTGGGCTTTTAAAAATGGATAATTACAACTCAGAAAAAAAATTCACACATGTAATTTACTTTTGTATGTAAGTATTTAGAACAAAGGGAACTGCCAGTGTTTTAAAATATACTATCTTTCACAATTCCAGTTTGCAAATAACACATTTTATATGGAATTACATTTCAGAAGCAGTTGGATTAAGAAAAAGATAACTTGACTAAATTGCAGTATCTTTTGGCATTAATTGCTTTTGTGAATCCTTCATATTCATGTGTGGCAAAGTTGTAGATATAAACTTTTGTGGTTAATTTGCATACAATGTACTACTTGCTATAAAGGTTAGGACTGTTGGAAAATCCATGATCCTTTATACTTGTTTTCTACCCTTTTGCACCATAGTCCGCATGATTATGGCATAATTTGCAGTTTTGTTTGTAAACTTTAGTCTGTTGCACAGCGAATACACTGCACCTATAAAGATTGTATTTGTGCAACACTAAATGCACTGTTAATTAATTTACCACCTGTCTGGCTCACCAACATATCTATTAATGAATATGTTGTTACCCAACTATGTCCAACAAGTATGTCCCCAAATCGCCAAAACCTGAATATAACTTAAACCTGCATACATCTTTTTCTTTGCATATCAAATTCTATATCATGATGCCATTCCTGACAAATGGAAGCTCAGAGTTAGTATGCAGATATCTTATCTTTGAAATATTTCAATATAAAATACTTTTTTGAAATATAAGATTAAAGCTTGTTATCCCCATACATAATAAAGGATACATTTCAAGACAAAAGGAGAAAATGTGTTTCTTTTCTAAAGACAAACTTCATTTGTCAGCTGTCCTCATGGTTAAAGTAGCCAAAGTAACTGTCACCTCAAACAAAACAGACTGGGGACACCTGACTGCTCTAAAAGATCAAGATGGCTGTGTAATATGAGCACTTGGAACTGATATCCAGATAGTGATGTTTGTAAAATTTTATTTCAGTTTATTGGATATTATTTTCAAATAATGCAATGTTTTTATAAAGCTACATCAGACACAAGAGCTAAATCTATTTACATTGAATAAATGCTTGAAATCAAATTAATGCATTACAAGGTGACTTGAAATAAAAATTGCTGTTATGTTGATTTTGTCTTTAGATACTGATTATAAATTACTAACAAGAAATACATACACACAGAATTTAATAAAGTAGTTCATAATTCATGAAATTGTAAAATGTTACCCAAATTGACAAAATTTTAGTTAAAACCTACTAAATGTGTTAATGGTTTCAACTTAGATATGAGAGGTACATATTTGAAAATTCCACTTGATGCATAAAATCCTACATTACTGTCACTTACAATTTAAAATTTCCAGACAGTTTTTTTAGGGCATGTTGTATCCTTATGAATCTGTTGTCTTATTATAGTGTGCATAGTTACTTATTGGGCCTAATTAGTTCATGTTATCCTATTTAGTAAGAGAATACAGCTATGCTTAAAAGTAACCTGAATGCAATATGTAAATAAAATATTCTGTTACATGAAAGCAGCTGTTAGCATTGATGAATATTACAGAATGATATAGATATATGTACTTGCTTTTCTTTTGCAGGTATGTAAAACCATTTCTCTCTACAGTACAGGAATTGGAAAGGTCCCTTTCACTAATGCAGGAAGTAATCGATATATGGCTGGTAGTGCAGGACAAATGGCTTCATCTAAGCATTATGTTTGAAAGTACAGAAATACAAAAGAATGTCAAAGATAGTGTCCAATTGTTTGAAGATGCCAGAAAGAAATACAGACAGGTGTGTATCTCATTGGTAGATAAATCAGCAAATGTTGTGATTTAACATCTTGAAATAGTTCATTCATACTATTTACATTTGTCTTGGGCAATAGTTGTGATGGGCGAAACTGGTAGAAAATCTGATCATGAATGAGCTTGGAAACATGAATCTTTGCCTTATTGTGCAACTGCCATACTTCTCAATTGTAATCTTCCCACATGCACTAATGTAAGTTCGGAATACCTAATCACTGCTTTCCAAAGAAGCATTAGTAGCTGCACATACCATGAGGCCATGCCACCTTGGGTAGCAATTCAACCATAATACATACACTTACTAGTCCAGGCAGTCATTTGAGCTGGCTATGATACTCAAAGGAGTAACATTGACATTTTCAAAGTATTTATTGGAGTCAGTCTTAGAAACCTCAATGATACATATTAAGTGAACCAATTAGTTCTATTTTGTAGTAGTTTGTTTGAAACAATGAAGCTAATCTTTAAGTGATGTTGCAACCATTATATAAAATTGATTTTTGATTTCTCATTCTGTAATGTATTCATTAACTAGATGAAAGTAGATGTGTTTTAATTATCAGATGAGCCACTAGTTGTTACCAACAATATATTATCCCACTTACTTTTCATGAATGTTTTCTTGTAGTAGCAAGACAATGTTAACATTAATTTTTCACTATGGCTCAGTTTTTAAAGAGGATCAATCTTGTGAATTTCACGATTTTCTTTAGTTTTCAATCTTATTACTTTAATGTTTTGATTTTCTACTCATTTTGTGTATTAAAGCAGCACTATAATTCAAATTAGTTAAATAAAAAACCTTAAATAATGAGTAAAGCCTTCACTTACCCTGTTAATGTGCTTCATTAAAAACTTCTCTGCATAGCCATTTTATCTAACAAAAGCTAAATTTTAACAGGGACTAGTGGACATAAACTGTTTGACTTTTTGCAATTCTACTTTAAACTGCATGGTAATTAATGAAAGAGTTAGAAGCTAACTTTCATCTTTATTACGTAAAATGAAACTCCCCCCCTCCCCGAATATCAAGGGCATCACTACATTTAAAAATAAACATAGTTCTTTTTACTGTTCCATGTTCTTTGTCTCTTTAAAACTATAAATAGTAAATGTGTTCAAAAACATGTCCCTGATGACTCTTTTAGTTCTGATCACTCCTTATGGTGTCAGCATGGAAACTTTGTAGCATTTTGTGCCACTATAGCACAGTGCTCTTAAATTCTTAATTTGAATTCCTCAGCATTTCCTGGTTGTACTTCATATACTTTGATTACAATATAGAACTGCAGAGAAGTTGCAGTCAGGGGCATCAATAATTTCCCTATCAGCTCTAAAATAGTGAGGAGGTGCATTATTGAGCTGGAATGAATGCTAAAGTACTAGCTGTAGAGGAGCATTTTCTAGAGGGGTTTTAAAGAAATGGTGGTATATAAAATATTCCAAATAATTATTGCCAGTAAGCCTAGGATCTGTAGACACAGGCTCCATAATGCAGCCTGACAGCATACCACACTACATTAGCAATGCATTGGATTTACAAGTGCTGTATGGTTTCACTGGACCTCAGTAAATGAAGTTACGAGTATAGATGGTGAAATCATATACTACGTAACATTGAAGCTCCATAGCACCTGCCAAATAATAACCTAAGCTGTAATGCAGCAGCCAATCTGTCCCAAAGTGTTACCCTGCAATCAAAATCATCTCCACAAAAGTGCTGCTGGAGGTGCAGCTTGAATGGATACCATTTTCTTTCCTTTGAAGTGGTTTATATTGAAGTTAGCACTCCTAGCACAACTGCAGTTTTTCTTTGATCTTATTTAACATTAAAATTTGTCACATTATAAGGTGAGTGGTTGTTTACCACCATTGCTGCCATTGCCACTGCCACTGTCACTGCGACCATCATTGTTGTTATTGTTGTTACCAGTATTATTGTTATTATTATTGCTGTTGTACTAACACAACAATTTAACGCTTCTAGTTTCTTTGAGTAGGATGGTCTTTAAAGTATCTATACATTCAGCACAAATTTGTTGCAAAGGTTTCCATACCTTGAATGCTGCAACTGTGGAGAAATACATGTAACATATATAGATTTCTGCTCGAAAAACACAACGTACCATCTAGGAGCCACAATTGAATTCTGACTTCGTTTGTCATATATTGAAATAACAATGTATTCAACATTAGTGAACACTTCAGCCATTGCTGAATTAGTGATACTTGTAATAAAATAATGTCACTTCATCAACTGTGGCTTATGGTTACAAAGAATCCCAGTTCCTGTGAATGCATGGCCATGCTCGTTAAGGTGCAAGGGAAGGCAGCTTGCAGTCCCGCCTCAATATAGGTATTTTCATCATTGTAAACAGTGAAATAAAAGAAGTGCAGAGCAACACCAAATAGAACATTCCTCAGTCCACATGGCCTGATACTTTTACCTTTCTGAATATGGACATTCATAGAGTGAGACACTTTGAAAAATAGTCATTAGGTATTCCAACTGTCATCAGGTATGCGAGAAACTTTTATTACAATGTTAGTGGTCACCAATCACCTTCGCCTTTACCTATAGATGGCTTAGATTTTGTTATGTTTCTACATATGTCTACCTATATTTTTTATAAGAACAGAGTAATAATTTTGATGAGTATGGAGAAAATAAACAGAAAAGAACAACAAGGACCTCTTGCCTAGGCAGCTGAGGAAACATTCATATAAGACGTCTTTCCTTTCATGTAAATCGTTAAAGAAAGACAAGAAAACATATGTATCAAAAAGAGATAGGAATAGTTGACCACTGCATTTACCCAAGAACTCAGTTTGTCGTTAAATATAGAGTTACTGCCAGATATTTTTTAAAAGATGTCATTTTCATGAACATTGGGCAACATTTTAATTTTGTTTAAAATTTAAATGGGTCAATCATAAGAAGATTTTGTAATATTGGGAGAAAGAAGTGTATTTTAGTTATAGATAGGGAGGTCATATGGTACCTAGTAACTTTCTAGATCTTGTGTGCTGGGGATGTTTACACTACTAGCACTTAAGCTGATGGATGATATGGGTTTTAAAGAGCAAGAGGATTTCGTTCTCTTTTCTTAATTTTAAATTTTGTTATAACCTTTTATTCCTAAGACAAGTGAATGAAACCAGGAATGTTTCATTAAGGTTCAAAATGTTTCCTACTACAACACCTGAGAAAGAGCCAAATAGCCCAGAAATGTAGAAAAGGAGAAAGACAATTTACCTTACATATTCCATTATCATGTCATGAAAACTACTGGTTCCATCCAACTACTCATTTATAAAATGCCTTAATATTGTGGCCAAAAAATCCAATTCCTTACTGAAGATCAAGATTAATTTTCTGAAACTCCTATGAACCGAGGAAATAAATGATTTCACAAACTATGACATCCAGTCACATATGACATTCTAGTTTTGGAATTTGTAGTGGTTTGCATAGATGAAAACTAGCACGGTTTTGATTACTGAATAGTCTACAAATAAGAAAGTGTATGCTAAAAAGGCACTCAAAACATCATTCAAATGCTTTGAACCCAAATAATTAAACCACAAAACCTTATAAAGTTTTATTGTTTCACCAGCCCTTTTACACTAGCCACTTGCATATAAGTTGCATGGTAGGGAAGGGTTAATAAAATTTGAAATATACAGGTCGCAGTCATGAATCAAGACAATTGAGAACATTTTCTGCAAATAATGATACCTAAGTTCAAAAATAAGCTATAAATATGAAAATGTACTACAATATTCTACAAAGCACCCTAAATACACTGTTTTTTTCCACTTTCAAATTATTAAAATATAAATAATAATCACATATGTAGCTCTACTATAAAATAATGTAAACATTGATAAAACCTGCTCTATCTTACCATAGTAATATGAATATTCATGCATAAAACTAAAATAATAGTAATTTATGTAACAAGTGGATACTTTTGATGATTATGGCACAAGTGAGTGTTTGTCACACAAATAACAGTGAATGCAACTGTTTCCATGTATGCCATATCAAGATTATCCGTGGTTTATGTAATTTTAGATTATAAATTGTAGGCAATAAATCTTGAAATAATTTGGCATCCATAGCTACCATAAGTGAGAGTGTATGTCTGTAAATTAAGCATTAGCTTCTCTCCCTGTATTTCATTTGTTATTACCTGGTGCGTTGATCCAAAATGTAAGACAGCCACTTGCATGCACTCCCTTTCTGGGAGAGAAATTAATAGATGTTGGACTGTGATATAACCTATTATTATCAGCACAGCATTATAAGTAATTATAAATTCAGATCTTAATTATTCTATATTAATATATAGAGGTTTTTATATCTTCAATGCCCATAGAATATAATATCACAAAATGGTTTCATCTTCTCTCTACCATGGAAACTTGGAATACTGATATTGCATCATTGCATAAGAAATATGTCATTGGTAGAATTGGCACACATGTCATAATGAGCTAATTATGCACAATATTGACCCTAGTAACAACCTGTTTATGATGGTAGGGTTGCATAAAATAGATTTTTTTGCTTTTTAACCTAATTTGAAAATGTCCTGTCAAGTGATTTGCTCTCTGGAATAATAGCTTTATTTAAAAACTCTTATACAGCTTGTATGTACCAAGACTGTAAATAAAAGGTATATTTCTAAGCTGTACTTATATTAGCTTAAGAGAAATTGTGGTTTGTGGGCCATCCCATAATTTCTATTATTTAAATGCAAGATGCATGTCTGTAATTATACCAAACATTTAGCCCACCATTAATAAGCACAAATATGATATGCATAAATATTCATGCATATTTGGCCATTTCTACCATCTCTCAACTTGAGCATAATAATGGCAAACACATGCTGTGTGATACGGTAATTTGTATCACAAATTACTTAAATGTAAATAATGATTGTAATATGAATATGTATTTTTATGTGACACTGATTTCAGAGGTTTATTAATTGTAATTATTATTGGTAAATAATAATATACGGCTTTACTGAAACTGTCAATAATAACGCAATAATGCAGCGATGGGGTGAGTTGTTTATCATTACCGGGAACAAGGAAGTTACGTAATGTTCGCGCGCTTTCGGTAGAAATTTCTAGAATATTTCCTAAAGCATATGTATTCGTGGTTTTCATTGGATATTAAAATAGACGCTAATGTTGGCGCGTTTTATTAGCCAATAGCAGTTCATTTATAATCTTTAGGCATGTCGAGGAGTGGGAGTATATAAGCCAGGTCCGAGGTAGATTGCCCCGCAGTTCAACAAAATTCTCAATACCTTGCACGTCGGTCGCCCAGTTTATCAAAATTTCTAGCACGCTGTCTTCAGTTCGTCATAAGTTACGCGCAGCAGAATTACGAGAATCTAAAGTATTATACAGTTAAATATACACAAAGTTGAAGTACGTGAGTTAAAAGTGAGAAGTTATTACAAACAGTTTCAGTTTGGCGAGTATTTACATCAATATGTAAAAGTGTTAGTGCACGTGGTCGACAATAAAAGATTATAAAACAAATTTCGTCATTAAGTGTAATTTCTGGATAAAAGATTCCTTTCCGCTTCACAACTTGAATAGAGATACATGTTCGATCCAAACAGCTAGCCGGAGGACATTTAAAATAAATTATTTCAAAACTGATACAAATTGCTACGCCAGATGGAGCTACAAACCAAACCAACGAATGACGTCACAAGATGGCTTCAACACACGTGATGTAAACAAACATTTGTAAGAATCTCATCGCAAATTGCCGCATCAACGTGGGGCTTAAAACATATACAATTTGTTCCGTTACATGTGCTTAGGTATAACTTTTGATGCTCCCTGCTTGAATGGCTACAGTCTTCCAAAGGTGTAAATGATCACAGATTGTAGATCACAGCTTTTGTAGCAAAGATTATATTGCTTTAAATTACAAATCCCAGCACTCAATTGTAGCCTGCAGCTGGTATGTTTATGTAACACTGGTAGATGCAACCTGTCACTATAGGCTCTGTTGCCAGTAAACCTGTAATCTGTGGCTTTATGTAGTAGGCCCTTAGTGGATATTTTTGAGCAGATTATCAGCACAGTATAAACACAAAGAAAACCTTTGCAGTTCTACAATTTAGATAAATACTCTTGTAGGTAAATATTTGTTGCTACTAAAGACAGCATACTCAGTATTTAAAGTTTATGATTTAATATGCTTTCAGATAATGGTCAGCTGTGCCAAACAACTTAATGTGAAAAGTTGTTGCTGCAGTCAAGAAAAGTTAAACGAACTATTGTATTTAAATAATGATCTTGAAGTGTGTCAGAATCTCTTTTCTCTGTTTTTTAATTCCATGAGAGATCAATTTCCACGCTTCTTTCTTATATGCGATACTGACCTATTGCTTATTTTGGGAAGTAAGGATCCTACAGATATGCAGAAACAAATAGTTAAGGTGAGCAGTATTCTTTAATGATGTAGAATTTCATATAATATCCAAGTAACACCTTAAAACAAGATAGTAAATATATACACTGTGTTCTTGAGTTTCCATCTGGTTTATTAGAATAGGCAACCCAAATACCAATATCAGGAATGGTAAAATATCTCCAGTGTTTTATCATTATGTTATGTAGGAGTATTTACTTCTGTTTCACTTATTTTAGATGAAAGCATCTTGATATAGCTGACACTGTCACTGCATATGACAGAGACAAATGTGTTAGGTGTACTAACATTTATCTTTGATTGTTACATTGATCTAAGAGACATACTATTGTGTATTATTAACTGTACTGTATACTTTATGTAATATTATAATGCTTGTCATGTGTATACTAATGTAATATTCACGCCCAGTTCATCATGAATCAGGCATCTGAAGATAGCCTGTTAGGTAGCTGCCTTAACCTACAAGTATATTTGCTGTACTATGGTTTAGCTTTGATTGTTACATTAATCTAACCGACATACTGTTTGTGTATAACTAAATGTATACTTTGTGAAGTATTATAGTGTTTATAATATTAATAATTATGTGATATCCTATAATAATTAAATTTCTTTAAGTGCTAAGTTCATATATGTTTATGGCATAACCCTAATCTTAGTTATTTTTGGCCAGCCATAACTATATTAGTACACAGATACAAAAGTTAACATATTACATAGATATACTTTATCAACTAAAATTAATCTAAATTTCCATGTTTTTCAACTGAACATTTTCATTTCATCTTCACTTTCCATAAAAACTCCCCTAGTTTGGGAATCTGCTTCTGGTATTCAAGAATCTTTGTAAGTGAAATTTACTTGATTCTCAATAACCATTTCCTACTTATTAGACTTACCTTCCAGTCATTAGTGGCTATACATTGTAAGATAACATAAATTTCATCTTTCCTCTCCCCACATATAGGGCACGTTCCAGGAATAATCTCCTCCCTCATTCCCCTTGGTTTCTAAACCCCTAATTGAAACCATGCTAACCCTTCTCTTTAATTCTTTTTGCACATTAAAATGAACTTCTCCTTTTCTGGGTCATCTTTTAATTCCTTGTAGTAAGTCAGTAAGCTTTTCTCCCTAATCTGGGCAAATAAAATTTGTCTATCCATAACTTTCATTCCTGATCTCACTTTCCTCCAAAAGCCTTTTTCAAAGTATCCAATTTTAACCGAAAAGTCTTCTGACTCATTTTTAAATAACTGCTCTCGCATTTGACATAATACCCAAATTTTGCTCTTGATATGTCAGGCACTATATCAGTATCAGGTAACTCCTGGATCCAAAATGAATATTTCAGTACTTTCTCCATCATTAGCCCTCTTACATTTACCTTTCCTAACTCTATTAAAGCTGCTGCATTTGTGGTATTATTAGGACACCCAAAATCAATTTACAAAAACTTCTTAATATAAAATCCATATTATGCCATCCCTCATCTATTCCCCAAATTTCCCCTCCAATAAATCCATTGAGATTCAACAAAGGCCATTTTCATATCTTACATTTCTTCTTTAATATCTCTCCCCACATTGTTCATTCTCTTCCCTAGCCTCTATTCCATTCCCTGTAATCTGTTCAGAATTTCTCTACCGAGCCCTTGATCACCATTAGGTTCAGAATTTATCTCCACTCCCCAATAATTAATAACATGCCAATTACATACGCTGCAACATTTCATTCTACTGTACAGGCCAATTCTTACTTTGTAGATTTCTATACTGATTCCCGTTATTTGGTTACTTATGACACATTTCACCTTCTTCGTGCAGCTCTTAACAGACACAACCTCTCTCCTCCACTGCTAGCTTAGCACTCCCAATAATTAAATAATAATAATAGCAACAATAATGACTTCCTTCCTCATGAATCAACTATGTGAAGAATACCTTCTGATAGCTGTGTTGATTTACATATCCGCAGCTCTGTTTTGGTTTATGAGTGATTAGAGCAGCAGGTTTCTAAGAGGTTCTGAGTTGGAATCCTGCTTCCATCTGTAAAGTTTTACATCTGTAATATACACTGTATTTTATTTGTGCATGTACATACAGAGCCAAACCTTGTAACCGATTAAACTTTGTACAATTCCTGAAATCCCTTCAACATTACCAGTGCGCTGTGCACAACTGCGAGATATAACTTCTAGAAGTGGATGGGGATTCGGGAACTTCTTGAATGCTCATAATGTTGAATTTCAAACTTTGTTGAGGGAGGGGCAGAAGTAACTCTGAAAACCATAAAAGTACAGGGTGGGAGGGATTTGATGCCCATTTTTAAATGATAAACAAAAGCTGTTGAAAGGAGCAAAAATCGAGAATAATCTATGGTCTATCACCATGCATTTTTCTAAAATCAAATTATTTTCAAAGTAATATTTGCCTCTAGTTTTACTGAAGCTCATGCTGATCGTGTTTTCACACCTTACTGTAAAAAGTAAATACCAAATATAGGTCAGCAAAAAATGAAGTTAACAGCAACAATATGAATGAACTAGTAGTATTTTACACAAAACATTTGTATTTAATATTAGATAAATCAACAAAAATTCTCTACAAAAGTATGCTGCTAAACAAAATAAGTTCAAGAACTTTATGCTAAAAATATTACACAAACCATTAGTAATGCAGTTTCAGCAAACTGTTTGAAAATACACTGGGCTTAAAGGCATTGTTATTCTGATCTGACCAAACAAGTTTATTGTGAAAATATCACTGGTATTTTACCTATGTATTGTATACATTGATGAATGCTATCCATATCTAAAGTCCTTATCATATGTACCCAACACTGTGAGAATGAAAAGGAATTTAACTAGCATCAAACTTATGATTTATGCATAAACAACTTAGTAAGAAATTTCCACCAGCCAAACTCTTTCTCTATTATTCCTTTTTAGAGCTTGCTATCTCAGCTGCTACAGAATCCATTTCTCTTATCAAGAATGCTTGGGTGGCCTTTGCTATGTTCTTTAAAGTTATAAGGTAATCAACAACTCACTTTCAGGTCTCTGTAAACTTAGTAACAATGGTGATCTGTTGACTTGCAGAGCTTTTGCCAGGAAATAAGCTTGGAGGATTCTTACTGCTTTTCTGGCACTGTGTTCAGCTTCATACAAGGGCAAAATGAAAGTAAGTTTTGGTGTCGTCATTTATGAGGCAGTAACAGAAAATTTGTGGTAGAAGGGGAACCACCCTAGCATTTGCCTACTGTTCCAGGGAAATCATGGTCCCATGGTCAGAGTGGCTGGTCCGATAGGAATCAACCTCACACATTACCACAGAGATATCTCACTGGGTAGAAAATCAATTAATATAAACCTGGAATTAACTAAACTACTGATAATATAATTTAGTAATTACTGAGTTACTTCAACACTACATCACTTGTAAAAAAGCAAAAACATATTTCAGGAGCTAATTGTTCCCATCCTCAGTTCCTTGTCAACTGCCTGCATTATTCGTCCTAGCTGTTAGTTTGATCTTTGGTGGCGGTTGGAAGAATTTCTTCAAAAGTAAATCTGCTAGTGGAATTTCAAAATTATAAATGCGGTTTCTGTTTTTCCAAACATAAATGTTTTCCCAAATTGTAAGTTCTATTTTCCCTGAAATGCTTTTTAGTATTTTAAGCTTTCTGTTTATGGTAAGTTTGTCTCCCCAAAAGTGCCAAGCTACAGATGATTTTTCTTCCTGTTTTTGCTTTATGTAACTAAAGTGTTCCTTTGCTCTTGTTTTTATATTTCTTTTGGTTTTCCCAATGTAGATTTTTTTCACAGTCATTGCAGCTGAAACAAAACAGCTTCAATCTGGCTCCCCACCAACATGTAGTACTCAATAGTCTTACACACCGACTGGTCAACATCTCCATGAACAAAGAGGAATATACATTTGAGCTAAACAACATAAAGGACATAGCTACAGAAAATGGATTCAGGCCAGAAACAATACATAAGGAAATAAACAGAGCCGTGAGCAAAAAGAGAATAAACGAAGTTAACTATACTCACCCCAACTGAAAAAGAAAAGAAGATTTTAAAAAAATTCACATATCACCTAACAGCTTTCTACAAATTCCAGAGAATCTTCAAGCAGCACATCTCTTTGGCCCCAGAAACAATTATACCATCAAGAACTTATTAAACTCCAAATTAAAATATGACATCCCACAGGAGAACAATCCAGGAATGTACCAAATCAGCTGTCCATACCCTCTTGAAGGTATAATTTTTGTCAACATTTCATATAAGCAGTAACTACTTAGCTGCACACAACACAGGGAAACAATATTTAAAATTTTATCGGAAGCACACAGGAAAAACTTTGGAAGTCATAGATGAATTCTTGCAGAGGAATAGAACAATTAAGAATCAGGAACTTTCAAGCACTTTTCATGGAATGACAAAATATAATCATGCAAAATATAATCATGCAGCATGAAATATTTCTAAAATGGCTAACACTATGAAAATGTTTACACACAAATTGCATTTTAATTACATTTCTTCTGAAGTAAGCATTTATCCAACTCTTAAGAATTCTTAGTTATACAAATTTATAAAGAATTCAATAAAATTAAAGAACTTCACAGAATTTTCATAATATGCATTTTATTTCTCACATCAATTAAGAAACAGGGGAAAATTTTTCATTGTAAAGAATAGTATGAGATTACAGGATTTTGTAATTTACAGGATTTTGAATGGAAAATTTTGAGCTTAAATAGGGATTTTATATTCATTGAACTTTTTATTCTTTAGTAACGCTTCTTAGAAATACACACACACACACACACACACACACACACACACACACGCACGCACGCACACTCTCTCTCTCTCTTTCTATTTCTCTCTCTTTCTCTCACACAAACACAGACCTTTCCCTGAAGATGTTTTTTGGGTTCAGGGCAGCTCAAAACATGTTTTGCTGGCAAAAATTGGATGCCAAATGTTTGGGTGGAATATGGATCTTCCTCAGTCTACCATAGATAAGGGATAGAGAAGGTTAAAATTACAATATATGAAGGATTAAAATGAGATAAGAAATTGATTAAGAATATGTATATAACTTCCTTTAGTAATGTATCACCTATGAGTTGAGATTCAGAAATTTATATTGAAGGAAATATTCTCACCCGAGTAAGTAAACATAAGAATATTCTTTAGATAAGCAATTGATGAGAAGGTTGTAAACAAAACCAGTCATTTCCAAAATAGCATTTTTTCTAGGAAGTAGAAAAAACTATAATGAGGCTTTGCTTTACTCAACAGTGACAGACAGATATTTTTATGCTTAACATGTGTGTTAAATCCCTTGATGTCATGGTATCAATAATAATTTTTTCGTACTTATTGTTTACAGTTTACAAGCAAAAATGTTTGGAAATGACTGGTTTTGTTTCACAGAATTGGAAATGTCCACATTTGACTGCAATTGCGTGGATTTTGCTTCTTATTATTAAAAGAATTTGATGTGCTTACAATACAGAGTGAACCATTTAAGTTGAGACTGTACAATATCTCCAAAACTAAGTGTTGTAGAAAGAAATGTCTTGAATAAAAGTTGCTTGATATTATGGGAGAAAGTAAATATCATTAGTCATGTTTTATTTGTTGGACATTGTGATGGACATTTTAGGGTCAATTTAAATTGTAGGTTCCAATTTAAAAAATTTAATTGATCCTAAAATGACCATCATAACATCCTCCAAACAAAATATGATTACTGGCATTTACTTTCATCCATAATTTCAAGCAACTTTTAATAAGGACATTTCTTTCTACAACACTTAGTTTTGGAGATATTGTACAGTCTCAACTTAAATGGTCCAGCTTGTATAAAACAGCTATAAATACCTATATTATATTGTTGAAGGTTAGTATAATATGCAATTAAAAGAATGGCCATTAAACAAACTTAAACCTTGAAAATACACCTTGTATCAAATATGGTACACCAGGCTATAAGGGGTTAAACGTGCTCTAGATGTTATAAATGTGCCAATAAAACACAACTGTGCATAGAAAATTGTGATAATGTATGCACAACATTCTATTATTTATTCACCTTTTTAAATAAATATCAACTTAGACTCATAAAACATAGTATTCTTAAATCCATGATAAAGGACGGGGAGGGCCAAAGTAAAATAACTGGTGCGATGGCACACTTGGATGCTGATGGGGTTATATTTGAAATACAATTAACAACTCAATCATTGTGTCTGTTTTCATTATTGAGTTTATTGTTGAGGAGTCACAGGTGGATAAGCAGTGAGGTCTGGTGATAAAATTGTTCAATGAGAAAGCCTTTAGGTACCTCCACAGCAACAATCACAGTAAGAAAAGAAATGTTTTAGAAGCACAAGGAAATGACCACTTTTTAATGGAAACACATGTGATTAATGGTATGGAACTGTCTGGTTTTGATGTGTATCAGTTCTACTCTCCATATCGTCAGCTGGCACATCCAACATATCACATCTTATAAGACAGTCATCAAGGAAAGTTCCTGAATGCTCTCTCCAAGAGATGGGGGTAGCCTGCTGGGGAATTGTGCCAAGAACTACTGCACCAATCACAAGATACGGCTGCAGTGCCAACATATCGAGAGTGGCCATGCCCTTGCTGGCACAGGAGATGGCAGTCAGATAGACAGTGATCAATGATAGGAGCAGCGCAAACCAAATTCAAAGCAACATATACATCATGTAGTGAGGGGAAGCTAAACTATACGTTTCGGACCATTTAAAGTTGTTATATATCTATTTCGGTAATTATATTCAACATTCTGGTTTGTATTTTAGCTACACATATGTTAGTAGGAAACATGAAGGTTAATGTACATTACAATTATTAAACTTGTAATTATGTAGTTGGAAGGGTGTACCAGAAAGCAAAGAATTTTTAAAGTATCCAAAAAGTGGTGGAATCACACACAGTGAAGCAATTAATAAAGTACACTTGATGAAAGTGGAGTCAACCTCAACACTCTTACTAGTTTCACTTATTTATTTTGCAGAACATGTATTGTGAGCATGAGCTGACATCATGAGCTACCTGTTGACTGTCAGATGAATTCTCGACTCATATTGTTGAAAGCCTGGGATGTCCTCTGGTGGCCTATGGATGAAACTAAATAGACGATTGTCTACTTCTGGCAAATCAAAGTTCATGATGCGGTTTCCAAACTTCTTTATGTAAATCTTCTCCCATATTTCAAGCTTTTTGGGTTTTTGGACTGGTTTCAGTAATTGATTATTGTTTAAAATAAAGAGAGTTGAAGGTTGTTACACTACATCTCTAAAATGTTCTTACTTGAACACGTTTCAGGAGATGGTTTGCTCCCATTGTCAGCATGTTTTCAACTGAGTTTGCCAATTATTGTCTGGAGAATGTGTGTGGCTATTGAGATTCTCTGGTTCTGGGCTGATGAACCTCCAAAGGCTGCTGGGTGGCGGCAGTTCGAAATTCATTAGGTGATTCCTGTGTTTGACGATATGTATTTTTTCCCAGATGTCCAATTCATTGCTGCTGTTGATCGGTTTTAAGAGTTTTATGTTCAGAGTGATATCAGGGTTTGAAGACCAGAAATGATGCGCTACTGCTGATTTATCTGGCTGCTTTTGGTGAATGCATCTCATATGAGGAGTGTCGTTTCAAACCCCATTATGTCCATCCCTGAACAAAATTGAGTTTGACATTATTTCACATTGTTTCTTAAGTAATCTTTTGATCTATAAACCTAAATCGATCCAAATCTTGTTTTGTCCCTGTGTAAATTAACCTTGAAATATGGTGGTCATTTCATATCCCATTATGTCCCCGTTACTGGCCGGTGCAAACCCATTTTGTCCTCCTTTATCAACGTTTGCATGTCCTGGGGATTTAATTGTTTTGTGTTGGTTATACTGGTACATAATGATTGCTGGGCTGTCAGTGTGACGTATTGTCAGTGAATAATAGTATTGTTCTGCTTAAAAATGGATGAAGGTGCTTTGGTTGGAGGTAACTCAAAGGGTAGTCAAAGGAGACAGAAGCAAAGGATTACAAGGCGACAGCTTCAATCTGAGGAAAAGTAAGTTCTGTAATTATATATTATTCTAATAAAGCTACATAATATCCTGAAGTATGTTATAATAGCATTATGTTTGCCAAGATGCACTTATATTGAAAGATTGAAAACATACTTATAGGCTTATATCTTCCCCAGTTTATGTTAACGTAATGTATTTTTCTTCTTTTTTTCACTAGAAATCGCGATAAAGATCCAGACCTGGGAGAGTTTGTACCCCCATGTGTGCATAAGGAAGGCAGATCCCATTGTTGCAGCATTCCCACTCATTTTCTTTCCAAGGCCAAAGATAAATTATTTACTTGCAAAAGAAAATTCCCCTTTTTTTAATGATTCAGGTGTTGTCACCAAAAAGGCACAGGCCGGGGGGGGGGGGGAGAAAAAGAGCAGCAACTTCTATGGCTGTGAAGTATTAGATTAGTGTAATGTAATACTAATAAATGTAAACTTGTGAATGGTTTTGAAAGCACTTACACTGCTACATTCATTGAGTAGCATAAGGTCCTCTTGAAAATTGTGTAATTTCATAATGAATATATTATTATTATTATTATTATTATTATTATTATTATTATTATTATTATTATTATTATTATTATTATTATTGCATATTCCAGTAAATTGTACAACAGAACCAGTATGTTCCAAGTTCTTTGGAAAACTCTTCGGATGTAGACAGTGCCAATTAAATACAATTGCTAAATCCATTAAATCAGGAAAAGGATGCAAAGAGTGTAGGGGCCGTAATCGTAAAAAGGACCAATACAGAGGCAGAAGAGAGAAGGTCATCAGTTTCATTTCCAACCTAAAAGCCAATGAAAGCCATTACAATAGAAGAAAGAGCCAACGGCTTTATCTTTCCTCAGAACTCAGTATCAATAATTTGTTTAAATTGTATAATAGAAATGTGCCGCATGAACTTTGAGTAAGAAAATGGTTTTTGAGGAAAATTTTTAGCACGAAATTCAATCTAGGTTTTGGTATTCCTGCAACAGATACTTGCTCATTGTGTTAAAAGATGGAACTATCCTATCGTATTGAAGACCCTTCCAAACAGTTTTCTCCAGTGTGGAAATGAGGCAAGGTGGCACAGACGATTGTAGAACCTACAGCTGCAGGATCACTCAACAAAAGAAAAATTATGTAGAAAACTTACTAATAAAGAGATTTGGAAATGATAAAGTTTTGATGTTCAAAAACATCTTGAATTCTACATCCATCCCTGCAGAAGATGTCAGTGACCAGAATAGTGGACTGTGTGACTGTTTAGTAGAAGAATGTGGAATGCATAGATTGTAAATGATGTTCGAATGTATTATGTGAGTTTCTAAAATCAATAATTGAATAATTGTTGCTTTCAATTAATTTCAGAAATTTTATTATCTCATTGTGTTTTTCTATGTTTAATTCATACCATATGTAATTTCAAGATTCTCATAATCCTATGAGGTACTTTCTTTGTTTAAATACATACCATATTGTATCAAGATTTTCTCAATGTATTTATATTAAGAATATACAAAAATAAATAATTCACTATTCTACAACATTAAATTTTCCATGTGGCTGTTTCAAACCATGTTATGTCCACAACCCCCTCCCCATTTCCATGAAATGCATTTGAAAAGTGATTTCAATTCTTACACCTTATAAATAAAAACGTTTAGTAATATTTATCGCTTTTTTCAACATTTCAGTAGGACTTATAGTTTAGGAGTATTACGTTTATTGGATTTCCTGTAAAATTTTGCTTTTGGGACATAATGGGGTGTGAAATGATGCTCTTCATATGCTCTTTAAGTCTTATTTCAAGATTTCTTTTGGTTCTTCCTATGTATACCAGGTTACAGTCATTACAAACAATTTTATACATACCAGCTGATTTATCGTTGGGGATAGGATCTTTTGTTCTGTTGCATAGTAATTTCTGTATATTGTGGTTAATCTGTGGAGACAGTGTGATGTTGTATTTCTTGAAAATCCTTTGAAATTTATGATGTGTCCAAGGGTGATAAGTGAATTTCCTATATGCTTGTGGCTTTTGTTGTCTGAGTAAAGTAGTAGTTTGTTGGATGTATTTCTGTCTTTCAAACTTTTTTATCTTCTTATGTATTGTTTTTTTCTGGTATCCATTCATAGTGGCTCTGTGGATAATGTGTTGGTAATCTTTCTGGTATTCCTCTTTCTCCAATGATATATGTACTAACCCATTTGTAATACTATTTAAAATTGCATGTTTGTGGCTTGTAGGATTGTAGCTATTGTTTTTAATATAATTTTCTGTGTGAGTTGGTTTTCTGTAAATGTCGAATGTTAGTTTGTTGTGTGCATTATTTCTAATGATCCTGATGTCTAGGTAAGGTAATTGGCCATTTTCTTCTCTTTCTATTATGAATTTAATAGATCTTTTTTGTAAATTCAATAATTTCAAAGCGTCTTCTGAAAGTTTTTTGGGAACAATAGCAAAAATATCATCTACATACCTATACCAGGTTTTGAATAGATGTGGGAAAGATTTAGTATTATGAAATTCAAAATGACTCATATATAGTTCTGCTAAAAATGGTGAAAGCGGGTTTCCCATAGTTAGGCCTGTGGTTTGTTTAAAGATTTTGTTATGGAATGAGAACAAATTCTGGTCCAGACATAATTTTGTTAGTTTTAAGTAATCTTCTGTTTGTGCTCTAGATGTGCCATTGTTTAATATCCAAGTTTCTAGGAGTGGTAATAATTCTTCTTTTGGTATGCTTGGAAAGAGTGCAGTGACATCAAATGATACCATCATGTCTGTGGGTGATACATTTGTATCTGAAAGTTGACTGGTTAATTCTAATGAATTTTTTATACTTAGACTTTTGAACACAGGCATGGAGTTGAAGGTATTGAAAGCCATTTTGCTAGTTTATATGTGGGAGCGTTTATGTTATTCACTATGGGCCTCATTTTGTTGCCGAGTTTGTGTATTTTTGGTAGTGCATATAACCTAGGTATGGTGGGAAAATCTGGTTTAATTCTAGATTTTTCGGCTTTTGTTAATGCTTTGGTTTCTATCAATGTGTTTTGGAGTGACTTGGTGCATTCTTTTAATGGATTTTTGTTGATTTCTATGTACTCTGGGCTATGTAGTAATTGCATTTTAAAGTTGTTGAATCAATTATAAAAGCAATATATAAAATGTTCCTTATAAGTTTCAAAACCACATTCAAATAAAGTTTTATATATATGTAGTGGTTTCTCATGGTACCGTTTGTTAAAGGTTCCTTTGCAAATCCTATACTTTGAATTTAGGATACCACATCTTCTGGTATTTATGGTTCAGCACTTATAATTTCTTTCCACATGACATTTAAGGTGACTAATAGTCTGAGAATTTCTTTCACTAAATAATACTGTTTGAAAATGCTAGTGGAGCATGGAACATTACAGATGTAAAACAAATAAATAGAGAATTATCATGTGTGCTCTGGATTTGTCTGCCTTTGATTAAAAGTACTATTTTTATGTCGCTTTTTCTCATCTAAGTAGCCACTTTTGAACAAAACTAGTTATAACCAGTTATAAATCCAGTTGCTGCCTATTTAAACCTATGAAAACCATAAAGTAACACAATTTTTAATTTTGTGGAAATGACGGCTTTTGTTTGAAACCTCAACATTTAAGCAGATACATATTTGTTTTAACTAAATTGTAATAACCCACATTTCCGTTAGTGGCACATCACCTTTAAAATGAGATTCAGCAATTTTTGTTGTAGAAATGTTCTCGCTTTTTGTAATAGGTTTCTCAAATAGTTATCTCTTCAGATTCTCCTTGTAACACTTTTAGAGAATTAATACATTCCTGGGCCATTCAATCTATATTCATCTTACTTTCATTAGAATCCAGTGCAACAACAACATACTTATGCATATCTTATCCTTGATTTTAAGGGACTTAATTTCCCCATTCCTTAATATATGATACATATCATTAGTTTTTTGTTCTCCTCCATTTTGAGACAATAATGCATAACTATTTACAGTGTCTCATCCTATCCATTGTAACCATCTTTAACTATTCACATGGTCTCAAATACTGTCATAATTTGAACTGGTATTGTGTTGCTTTGAATAGTCGTATTTGGGTGAAGTTGACGACATTCAAAGGAAAACCTCAAATATTTTTTATTATACCTCATAGACATTGAAGGTGACCCCCTTGTGTGACACTGCAGACATCAAGGTGATATTCCCATTCACACCACACACGCTCCAACATATCTGATGAAATGGACTGGATCCAAGCGATACGCAGGTTTTGAGGGAATGGGGGTACATAGACACAATCCTTTATGTAACCCCATAAAAAGAAGTCACAGACTACCAAGCTAGGCGACCTCCATGGCCACTTATAGAAGACATTATCATTATTTCCAGCATGTCCAATCCATCTTCCTGGAAGCCGCTCATTAGATGTTCCTGAACATGTAAATGCTAGTGAGGAGGTGCTCCATCTTGTTGAAAAATAAATTTGTTGCCTTCTTCTTCCAGTTGTGGAAATAACCATTCAGTAAGCATGTCAACATAACTTTGATTGTGGACAGTGGCCTCTCGAAACAAAAATGGGCCATGGACTTGATACAGCACAAAAGACATTCACTTTAGGGGAGTCTCTTTCAATTTCCAAAATGGCATGTGAATTCCAGCTCCCCCAAATCCTAACATTATGCCTGTTCATTTTTCCACTAACATGGAATGTTGCCTCATCACTGAAAACTATTTTTCGGACAGATTTTCATTATCCTCCATTAGTACCAATAAATGTTCAGAGAAATCTAATCATTCTGCAGGGTCATCAGTTTTCAACTTATGCAGTAGTTGCTGTTTGTAGGGGTGAAACTTCAGTCATGTATCTTAGATGCAGTAGATTTAGGGATGTTTAACTGGCTATACGGACAGACTTATTATGACTACATACAAATACCTCCTGCACTTGTTCCCACATTGACAGATGGTCTCCCTGAATGGCCTTTCCTTTGCAGACAATGTCCACAAAATCATGGTACCACTACAAAATTGATGTGTGTAGGAGCTTGATGTTGAAAGCTTTGCCTGAAAGCATGCTGAACCTGCACCAGATTCTGCGTGGTACAGTATTCCAAAACACACCAACTACATTCTTGTGGGTTCACCATAACTCCTTAAAACTTCTTTAATAACAACACAATTTTAAAATAAAACATTCACATTTAACCTGCCTGCTAAATATCTGACTTTGAACCCATATTGACTAATCACAAATGTGAGTGAATTTAGTTTCTGTGTTTGATTCCCGTGATCCCATTCATTGTTGTCTATTATTGACATGCAGAAAAATAGTTGAGTTTTTCTTTCGAATGCCACCAACTTCACTCAAATATGACTATCCAAAGCGATGCAATATCAGTTCAAAGTATGACAGTATTTTTATGGACATACTGTATATCTTCTTCAAACTTAATTAGAGCTCATATTTTAATAAGCAGTTAGAATAATATAATAATTTGAAATACCATTTTGAAACAAGTTTCTATAAAATGTTAAACCATTTCCTTCTGATTTTTAAATACTATCCTAATAATCATGAAAGTCTTAATTTTTAGGCTAAAAATATATGTCCATGGTGGTTACATAAATGACTATTTAGGTACCTACTGTTTGTTTTTATATTCTCTAACCATATACCCAGTGACACACATAAGCTGATCTTCATTGAAGTTAGTTTATCCCAGATAGTGCAGATGCCTTAGCAGAACTTTAAAAGGGACGGTGTACTGACAGAGAGGAGACCTTGCTAAATGCAAGACCAGTGCTTAAAAACAAACATATTAACTGCTATAATTGTTCCTAAAGCTCAGTTGATAAATTACCTGCCTGCTGTATGAGAGCCTCTGGGTTCAATTCCCAGCTGGCCTCGAGAGTTATCTTTAAACAAGAACATTTCAGGGTATGCCCCAGACCTGGTGTTTGAATGTGAGTGTATTAATGTGTATCTAATCAGTTACTTAATAACCAACTCACCCATTAACAGGAATCGGGATTGCTGCTGAATAAAAGCTTGAGCATATGCGTTAAGTCATATTAATCTACAAACATTAACTCTATATGCACAATTAACGTTGCAAAGTTAACAAGATTAAACAAAATGGTTTTTTATTATATTTATGTTCCTTTAAAGCAATGTTGAAACTAAATTATCCTCTATTAGCCCATTATCCTTAATAAACATGTTGAAATACATAAACTTTTGATGGATACATTGATATAAGCACTTCTCAGATCAGCATGGACATGTCCTACCCTTCTAATAATTTTGAAGCATATACCTGACTTATTCTATCTTTTAGAATTTCTGGATTTTCTGGTTCCATTTCATAAATCCTGGCTTTGATATATCCCCACAAAAAAAAAAAAAAATAGACAATCTTGCTGTTCACCGAATGCAACCACCACAACCTGTCCACGGTTCAGGGTAGACGTTGTTGATATATTCTCTGACTCCTCTAGAATAATGATGTGGCACACCATCGTGGTGAATCTAGTCCCTAAACTGAGACATCTTCTAGAAGGTTCTCAAGATTCAACCCATTCAGCAGGAATTGAAAATAAAGCTGACCAGTAAGTCTAGGAGCTAAAAAACTAGTCAAATGATGTTGCTGGACCACATGTTGGATAATTGGTAAAACATTCACTGTCCCATAAAATCTGTCTGGCAAAACCCTGGTTTTTCTATATTTTATTTAAGAGCCTCTGCAAAATGATAAGTAATTTTGAAAACCATTCCCATAAAGCTGTTGGCTTAAGCGCAGTTTATAGGAATGCTACTTTTATTCCTACCAAAGCCATTGTATTGATATCCTTGAAACCTCCAAGTCAGCTCTTGTTTACTCTAATTATAATGAGAAAAATTAATGGTTAAGAAATAATAATACCTGGAATGATCCTCAGTTCTTAATTGGATCTTTGTACATCAAAAAATATCCACAGAAGGCAGACATTGCATCAGAAAACATTCAGAATACAGCCTTTGCATCAGTTGCATTTTGGTGCACTCCACATAGTTCATAACCATATCTGGGTATTCCTTGTTGGCAAACATGTGAGCTTTTACCTGTTTGCCTGGATGACCTGGCTCAAACTTTAAGCAGGTGACCATGAGATGCTTATCAGTATGAAACAATGACATAAACACATTCATAGAGTAGCGCTACCTGGTGACATTTCATTTCATATCTGTACTGCCCCTTTGAACATCAGTGACACAACAATCTCTTTTGCAATTATGTATGCAAAGCACAACACTGCAAAGGATGACTTGCCACCTGGTAATTATCATTAATTCACTTATACATGAACATTTTATATTTTCATAACATTTTAATGTATTTTGGTACCACAACTAACAAGGCTTGAAAATCTTCCAGTTTATTAACTCCAATTTATAAATTTATGGTTATGTTCACACATATCCCCACTAACATTGTCTTGCAGAAGGTTCACACGAGCTTTCTTTAAATACAGTATATCAGTGGTAACTGCAAATGGATCCTTACAATGATTCTCAAATTGGCACATTCATATTGAGATGCAAAGGAGGACATTCTTTTATGCTGAGTATAGATATAAGTTCCCAAAACACAGGTCACATCATTGCACCCTGTGTTTCCCTTTCTCGCCTCCTTGGCAGGAAATGATATCATGTACGCACAGCTCATAATAAAAAGTGACATGTTTTGTGACCCTTGTGACTCTTGAATATATATTTGTTATTCATTTATTATTCATCTATTGTGCTAAGAGATTTACAATTTAATTATTTACTGACTTTGACCTGGCCACTCATTCTGTAGACAATCACTACAGTTTATCTACATTTACAATTTCCCGTCATTAAATTATCATGCTTGCGATAGATTTAGTGCTTACGTAATATGTTTTTTTACGTAAATTATTAGAACTTGAAGATCTTATATTGTGCTGCTTTTGTTTTGTTTGGTTTCATAACTTTAACTGCCCCACGTATAGGAGCCAATTTGCGACGGTATTTACTTATAATGTTGATGCTTGTGATGTATGTGTCTGAGTGTTTATTTCATGCGTTGCCATCTTGTGACGTCATTCTTTGTTAGGTTCGTAGCTCCATCTTGTGTTAGCAATTTGCATCAGTGTTAGCTTTTTGTTTGATTTCATTTTAAATGTCCTCCGGCTAGCTATTATCTTATCTTGGGTCGAACATGTGTCTCTATACAGGTTGTGAAGCGGAAAGGAATCTTTTATCCAAAAAGAACACTGATGAAGAAATATGTTTTATAATTTTTTGTGTCGAACACGTTCACTATCACTTTTACATATTGATCTGGATACTCGCCAAACTGAAACTGTTATAATACTTCTTACTGATCACTTTTAATTCACGTACTTCAACTTTGTGTATAATTAACTTTATAATACTTTAGATTTTCGTAACTTGTGAATCTATAGCCGACGTATCTCATACAAATATTTTGACGAACTTAAGACAACGTGTATTGCACAAAGAATTTTGATGAACTGCCCGCGATCTACCTCTGACTTGGCTTCTATTTATACTCCCACTCCCCGATATGCCGAAAGATTATAAATGAATTACTATTGGCTAATAAAACGCGCCAACATTAGCGTCTATTTTAATATCCAATGAAACCACGAATACATATTGCTTTTAGGGAGAAAATATTCCAGAAGTTTCTACCGAAAAGCGCCAACATTACGTAACTTCCTTGTTTCCAATAATGATAAACAGCTCATCCCCCTCGCTGCATTATTGCGCTATTATTGACAGTTTCAGTAAGGCCGTATAAACTTATTTCCCAATAATAATTACAATTAATAAACATCTGAAATCAATGTCACATAAAAATGCATATTCATATTACAATCATTATTTACATTTAAGTAATTTGTGATACAAATTACCGCATCATATACCCCACTAGAAACAAAATTATAAATATTTACAACTTGTTTGGAAATTTTATAATTGTGTTTTTAGTCTCCTAAATCTTGGAACACATGCTATCACTTTCACTTAACACTTCACACGCATTTAACACACGACATGTTTTTTTTTTATCTCAATTAATTTAGATATTAATCTGACATCACAAAATTTTTTTATAGCAAATACTGTACCCTAAATTATTTAATTACTGTTACCAAATTGTTTACTTTCTTAAGTTGTTGACAAAAATTTATACATTTAAGATTTTTGTAATTATTACACATATTTACCAAAATATTCACCCTCTACACAAATTTTTACATCTCTTAAATCTAGACAATGTTTCACCTTTTCTGTTTGCTACATAAGTATTTGTTTTTTTTTTTTAATTATTTTTACCCATTTTTGTTATTTTGTACTTTATTTTTAATAATACTCTTGGAATTGTATTCATGTATTTTTTTTATTTTAATATCATATTAAGTTTCAATCTTTACATTCTTAATTTCAAATACTGTTACAGTTACAAAAATTTTTTTTTTTTTTAAACATTTCTCTCTCTCTCTTTTTTTATGTAATTTATTTCTCTTTTCAAATGACATAAATAATTAACCCTCTTACGTTCCAATACATTTCTCTGCAAGTCATCTTTAACTATCCAGCATTTACTTTACATCTCATTGCTATTTACCCTCCTGGATCAAATTGTGTGTGGCTAAACATTACTCGTAGCCGTAGCCGTATCCTAATGGATAACCTCTTGTATTCATATGAAATTTCGTCCCCTGATAATATTTGAAAACAATCTAAAGTTTCTTGAGCAAGAAATCTTTTAACAACTGTCATTTTCAATTCTTCTACTATCTCTTTAATCTGAGAGTACTCTGACAAATCTGTACTAAACTGTACTGGACTGGAGTTTTCATTTTGAACATTTTGGTACAATTTAATTCTTTGCATTACTGTCTCATTCTGTATTTCTGATATCTCCCCTCTGAAATTAACTTGCGCCTGATTTACATCTACATTCACAACCTCTTTTATCTCTCTTATCTCACTTGTAATACTACTCACTTGATTTCCTAACTCTGTGCATTCTACATTAACCTCACTTTTAGTATTAACCTCACCTTTTTTGTTACCTATTTCCTTGCTCATGTCTAGCATTTTCTTTGAAATTTCTCCTATCTCACTTGCTATTATTTCCTCATTCTCATCTCTCATTTTTGGCATACTCCTATCTAGCTTCATAACTTTCTTTTCAATTTCTTCACTGCTTTGATCTACTTTTTGCTCTAATATCTCATTACTCCTACCAATATTTTCAATTGATTTCCTGTTTTGTTCTAAGCTCTTACCAATATCTTCCCTCAATTCTCTCTTATTCTGATCTAGTTTTTGTTCTAAACTCCTATCAATATCTTCTCTCAATTCCCTATTATTCTTTTCCATATTCTGAGTTAGTTTTTCTAATTTCTCACTATTCTGAGTTAGTTTTTGTTCTAATTTCTCATTATTCTTTTGCATATCTTCCCTCAATTTCTCATTACTCTTTTGCATATCTTCCCTCATATTTCTCAGCATTTCAATCATCATACTAGCATCAAAATTAACATTTCCTGCTATTCTATTCTCACTTTCTGCACTAACATTTTCATCCTCAAATCCTAAAAAGTTTGGGCTATTTTCTGTAACCTGTATTGAATTACAGCTAACTGTTACATTATCTCCCTCCATAATTATTTCTTCTGTATTATTAGTAGCCATTGTTTTCTTTATCCTACCACTCCTTAAGTACATTTGTAGGTTACAATTTTGTTTTCTAAAAAAAATTACGATACTCTAACCTTTGTGATGCTGTCTGTTGCTGTTACATTGATGTCCAGCTTTCTGCCCCTCTCTCCTAGGTTATATGTCGCTTCTGCATTGTGTTATGATGAGTCCACGTCGTTTTGTTGTCCTGTAGTTTGGAATCTGCGTCTTGTAGATCATTTCACTGCTACATTCGTTCCACGTCCTGGTTCCTTTCCTGGTCACTCTGCTACTTTCCTGGTTACTTTGCTTCTTTCCTGGTCATCGTGTTCCTTTCCTGGTTATCGTGCTCCTTTCCTGGTTATCGTGCCCCACGTTCTGGGTGCCAATTTGCGATAGATTTAGTGCTTACGTAATATGTTTTTTTACGTAAATTATTAGAACTTGAAGATCTTATATTGTGCTGCTTTTGTTTTGTTTGGTTTCATAACTTTAACTGCCCCACGTATAGGAGCCAATTTGCGACGGTATTTACTTATAATGTTGATGCTTGTGATGTTTGTGTCTGAGTGTTTATTTCATGCGTTGCCATCTTGTGACGTCATTCTTTGTTAGGTTCGTAGCTCCATCTTGTGTTAGCAATTTGCATCAGTGTTAGCTTTTTGTTTGATTTCATTTTAAATGTCCTCCGGCTAGCTATTATCTTATCTTGGGTCGAACATGTGTCTCTATACAGGTTGTGAAGCGGAAAGGAATCTTTTATCCAAAAAGAACACTGATGAAGAAATATGTTTTATAATTTTTATTGTCGAACACGTTCACTATCACTTTTACATATTGATCTGGATACTCGCCAAACTGAAACTGTTATAATACTTCTTACTGATCACTTTTAATTCACGTACTTCAACTTTGTGTATAATTAACTTTATAATACTTTAGATTTTCGTAACTTCTGAATCTATAGCCGACGTATCTCATACAAATATTTTGACGAACTTAAGACAACGTGTATTGCACAAAGAATTTTGATGAACTGCCCGCGATCTACCTCTGACTTGGCTTCTATTTATACTCCCACTCCCCGATATGCCGAAAGATTATAAATGAATTACTATTGGCTAATAAAACGCGCCAACATTAGCGTCTATTTTAATATCCAATGAAAACCACGAATACATATTGCTTTTAGGGAGAAAATATTCCAGAAGTTTCTACCGAAAACGCGCCAACATTACGTAACTTCCTTGTTTCCAATAATGATAAACAGCTCACCCCCCTCGCTGCATTATTGCGCTATTATTGACAGTTTCAGTAAGGCCGTATAAACTTATTTCCCAATAATAATTACAATTAATAAACATCTGAAATCAATGTCACATAAAAATGCATATTCATATTACAATCATTATTTACATTTAAGTAATTTGTGATACAAATTACAGCATCATGCTTCAGTTTTTCATGTCTCATTTCCACTTGTTTTTCACTTGTCACTTATTGATTACTTTACCATCACACATTCACCATAGTTCTCCATTTAAAGTAAGATACACTACCCCTTTTCTATATCCACTGTCCAAAGCCATTTATTTTTGACTTTACACAAATACTGTCCAATGCTCCTAGCGTCCTTGCACATCATTTCAATTATAAGTGTATTTCTATCCCCCTTCAACCACTTCTTTTGAAAAAATTCTCTTCTCCAATTTTCTGTTCCTTGGCACTTAAATACTATGTGTTCAATGTCTTCATTACCACCACATATTGGACATTGATTTTGAGGAAAACCCTGTCTTAAACCATCTTAGCCTCCTTGCTCCGGTTCTTACCCATGCAATAGATTCTCTCTCTTCTTTATTTGCTTTGTCTATATATTTTTCCCTACCCCATGTATTTTTCATTGGCCTATAAAAAACCAATGAGTTCTTTTTGGCAGTCTCACTGAACATGTTTTGTATTTCTATATCTTCCAGTCTTTTCCTTACCTTTTTTCAAAAGTTTTTCACATTATTTTCTCTCCTTCTCCACATGTCTCCTAACCCATTTTTCTCCAAAATGTTCCGTAAATTACTTACCCATCCATCATTCATTAAACTATTCTCTTGATAGTTTTTCCTAGATTTAAAGTTCTGAACCAAAATTTCAAAGCTCTTTCCATTATCTTCCCCTTAGTTGCCACCCTGCCCATCTGTAATTGTGCTACCTTCTTATAACTGCCTTCAGTAACCCTAGTATTTCTCTACAAAACATCCTGTGACCTCATCTATACTTTCTCATCCTCTATCTAGTGCCCATATTTCTATACCATACATCATTTTTGCCTCCACAACCATCTCATATACTTTTTCCAACCATTTAACATTTATATTAGGTACTCTATATTTACAGCTTCTGATTGCTGTCATTGCCCCTTTACCTTTTGCCAATACAAACTTCTTTTGTTTCTCCCATTTATTACCTCCATCTATTTTTACTCCTAAATAAATACAGTCACACACCACCCTGTAATCCTTATTCTCCCCCTTCCAGTTTTCATATTTCCTTAATTTTCCCACCTTTTTGAATACCACAATCTGTGTTTTCTCTTGATTCACTTTTAGCCTCCATTCTTTACAATTATACATCAATTGCTTGTAATGATTGTTTTAAACCACTTACTGTAATAGATCCTACCACTAGGTCATCTGCAAAAAGAAATCCTGGGATTTACATGTTGTTAATTACTGGTGCACAGTTATTATTCCTTCCAATTTCTAGTTAGACATCATCTATGTATAAATTAAATAAAACTGGGCTTAACTTACATCCTTGCCTGAAGCCTTTCTTTTGTTGAATTTCTCTTGTTACACAGCCTGTCTCCACCCTTACACAGAAGGTGTTCTCAAAATACAGTACTTTAAGAATATTCACCAATTGCTGACTTACTCCCTTACACACTAATTTATGCCACAGAAGTTGTAACTCATTTGGTCATAGGCTTTCTCGAAGTCTACAAAAGTCATATACAATTTACCCCTTTTTTCTTTTAAATACTTCTCTGCTAATGTCTTTATAATAAATAAATTATCAGTTCTTCTCCTTCCCTTGCGAAAGTCCATCTGAAATTCCAAAAGGATATTATATTCTTCAACCCGAATTTGTAGTCCAGTTGCCAAAATGCCCACAAAATATATTACATAGTAATGCAATACCTTTGTATTTATAAGGTTTATTGACATTACCCTTACCTTTATATATAGGATGATAGCTTCCTTCCATCATTTAGGTACATAACCCTTTCTAATAATTACATTAAATAAATGTAATAAAATTTTTATTCTTCTTGTTTCGGTACACCACTCCTTAAGAAACTCTGTTGGGATGCCATCAATTCCAGTAGCTTTATTTTTCTTCATTAACTTAACTTGTTTTATTATTTCCTCATTCCTAATTTCACCATCCAATATTTCTACAAAAGCATTCCCTATTTCCAGAAATCCCACAATTCCTATACTCCTGTCCTCCCCATATAATGTTTTAAAATACTCCATCCATTGTCCTGGCTCAATATTGGTTTAGTTACACAATTATTATAGGTCGACTTAAGAACCTGCCATACCTTATCAACATTATTTTCTTTTGGACTTTATCAAATTCCTTTCATTACTTTCTCTCCAGAACTTTTCTTTTGTTCTAACCAGGCCCCCAGGAAAATTCTCAATAAAAAATTAATATGTTATTTTATACTGCATTTACTTTATTGATATGACAATCACTTAGGTGTGTAAATTTTCTTGCTCATTATAGCTTTTAGGGATGAAAGGAGAATAACAATCAATTTCATGTCATTGTTCAACTGTATAGTGCAATTATTTTATGGTGAGGGCATGAATCGCATGTATGCGTGCTGTGCACACTGTATATTACACTGGGGGTTTTTCATTCCATAACTCACACATTTCTTGCGAATGATAGTAACATGTACTATAATGAGTACTGTGTTATAAGGGTGCTAGGAGTGGCATCTGCTGTGTGAACACATTCCTGGCATCTTCAGATGAAATGTGCATTAACACGCATGAGTTCTTATATAATGTTCATCATTTCTGTTTTTATATTTTGCTTAAGTTCATCTGTTGTGGGGATTGTTGCTATAACCTTTATCTTTTAGGGTTCCCTACAAATAGAGATGCCAGTTTCGTCAATTGTTTCCTCCATTAGAACATCTCAATTTTGGCTCTTAGATTTAGTGTTTAGTAATCCTGTTGTCTTAAACTTATTAACCAGATCTCTTAACAGTTTCTCTACCTGGAACCTGAATGGCAGGAAATTTCTCCTGAAATTGTCCACACATCAATCTACATGATTAGTTTTTATGTATGTATCATACATAAAAATTTGTTGTTTAAGCATGAATTTGTCAGCAGACATTGCAGTGGACTAATAATAAGACTTACTGACTGACTCTTAATCAATCACACACAATAAACATGTCCTGAATAAACTTTCACCATTGTGATACACAACTGTCTCTACAGCAAAGCAGGACTGATGCATAGCTGATAAAGATAACCTTGAATGCATCATAGTCCATCAGTTGCACATTGGAAAAGTATTAAGGCCACTGCAGTACAGTGTGCTTCACATTTAGCCTGTCCATGGCCTCACCTTAAAATGACAGTACTTAGAAACCCATAAGAATGTTAATAGCAATTATGTTTTTATTTTAACAGATGTTTGATAACATAAGTCATATTAAGATACACCAAAACGTTCAAGGTAATCACATGGCTACAGCAATGGTATCTCATGAAGAGGAAGAATTGGTGTTTCAGTCTCCTATAATTGCAATGGGAACAGAATGGCTGAAAGGCATCATAGACGAAATGAAACAAACCCATCGTTATATCATAAAGAAGGCAGTGTATGACTATGGAAAACAACAGAAAACAAGGTATGAAATATTAATACAAATAGAAACTGTATTATAGAACTCATTCTCTTATAATTATGTTGAATAAGTATAAGAATTAAAACTACCTTCTCTATGTTTGTTTTTTTTTTAGATAGGCTACAAGGTTCACTAATATATAATACTAAAATGGAATACAGAAAATGTTGATATTTAACAGAATTGTACAAAATAACCATAAGATAGCCACTTTTGGAAGCAAATTCACTTATGTGTTGATGCACAGATTTTCCTTTTCCTTTTATTCTTATTCAGAATAAGAGCATTTATTAGTTATAAAAGAGGCTAAGTTGTGCAATGCCTTATCAAGACAGCATTTAATAATAATTATAATAATAACTTTATAATACCATTTTGAATAAGGATCATAAATCATTATTTACCTAGTTTTTAATACCTATTGCTTTCTATTTATGTTTGGAATGCAAGATAACAGGTTTTCAGTATAAAATCTGAACACTCACACAGGATTTTGCATCTGGGTAGCACAGATGACATGCCACCACTCTATCTTCACTTCTAAAATCTGTATTCCTGTAAACCTGTGCATAAAATATAACAAAATAATCTCTTACTACATACAAAATGCTAGAAATGTCATCCTTTCACAGCTAAAGAGGTTTTGTACACAGTAAATGCATTTAGATTGACACAATTTAGCATGGCCACTGTAACGTTTTGTATTTAATTTGTATGTTTTCCTTCAGTTCCTCCAGTGTGTGTGAGGTTTATTTTTGGTATATTTTGTCCTTCAGTATGCTCCATGGGTAAAAATCACAGGCTATTAGATCTGGAGAGCAGGAGGGTGGCCCAGCACTAAGCACTCTATCATCTAACACATCCATAATTGTATTTTATGGACTTCTCTGCTGTATGAGCAATTACGGATTCTTGCTGAAACTGTGAATATTATTTTTCTTCTTCTGTTAGCTGATTGAAAATGGGGTGAAAATGTGAATTCGGTGCCCCTCTATTTACTGTATTCATGAAAACCCCGACTGATTATGCATGTTGTGCTAATTGCATATCAAGCCCCAATTTTCCTAGCATAAAGGAGGAATTCCTCTACACAATGTGGATTTTCAGAGCAGCACCAATAGCATGTGCTTTGAGTGTTCACATGCCTCTTAGATGGAACCACATCTCATTTGTAAAGAACACAAGCTTAATCCTTCAGTCACTGATGATAGAAACCACTCACAATAAAGCACACATGCTACAGGATCACCTGGTTTTAAATTATAAACACACATGCATTTTTAAGGTTTTAATGATTTCACTGTTATATGTGCAAAGCCAACTTGTTGTGCTAACTTTAATACTGATGAACCTTCTAGCATTTGCTATGAGTAAGAGTTAATTTTGTTATATTTTATGCACAGGTTTACAGAAATACATATTTAAGAAGCAAAGACAGAGTGCTGGTATGGCTGGTTATGCATTTTGTACTACCCAGATGCAAAATCCCATGCAAATGGCTAGGTTTTGAACCAAAGAACCTGTAGTATCCAAAATGGGACCTATTCGATCATTCTGTTAATTTAATACTATCATCTGCAGTGGATACCTTTCTATGATGTTCTGGTGTTTTCTGCATCAATGCAAACAGCGGCATTGATGTGTAGGTATTAAGAGCAGATCATTTTGTCACTGGGAACAATTCATCTCTGTGCAGTCTTATGACTACAGCAATTTACTACAGTCTTCTGATTCCTGCACAGGTTTTCACTTCTGTAGTGTTACTTATTGTTTAGTATTTGCTCGTCTTTGCTGTTTAGAGTTTGTATGTAGTGGTCCTATTTGAGATGAATATACCTACTTCCATTGTCAACCTCAACCTCTGTCATTCTGTTATCTTTCCATGGTTATGAATCAATGGTCTGGGTGATATCAAACTCAACCATACTTAGTATAGTATAGTATTTATTGTGCTAAGAGTTTTACAAATTTGATTGTCTACTGCATTTTGACCCTGGTCACTTATTCAGTAGACAATCACTGTTAAGTGCCACCCTTCTTCAAACTTCCCAACCATTTTGCTTGAAGTACAGCCAGCCAAAGTACTCTATAAGTCATCATGTAGTTTAGTGTGCTGTGTAATGAAACTAGGTGGTAACCTTGTAAGATGATTCTTAGTGTTTGTGTTGTAGTACATGTAGTTTAGTGTGCTGTGTAATGAAACAAGGTGGCAAACTTGTAAGATGATTCTTAGTGTTTGTGTTGTAGTACATGTAGTTTAGTGTGCTGTGCAATGAAACTAGGTGATAACCTTGTTAGATGATTCTTAGTGTTTGTGTTGTAGTACATGTAGTTTAGTGTGCTGTGTAATGAAACAAGGTGGCAAACCTGTAAGATGATTCTTAGTGTTTGTGTTGTAGTACATGTAGTTTAGTGTGCTGTGCAATGAAACTAGGTGATAACCTTGTTAGATGATTCTTAGTGTTTGTGTTGTAGTACATGTAGTTTAGTGTGCTGTGTAATGAAACTAGGTGGTAACCTTGTAAGATGATTCTTAGTGTTTGTGTTGTAGTACATGTAGTTTAGTGTGCTGTGTAATGAAACAAGGTGGCAAACCTGTAAGATGATCCTTAGTGTTTGTGTTGTAGTACATGTAGTTTAGTGTGCTGTGTAATGAAACTAGGTGGTAACCTTGTAAGATGATTCTTAGTGTTTGTGTTGTAGTACATGTAGTTTAGTGTGCTGTGTAATGAAACTAGGTGGTAACCTTGTAAGATGATTCTTAGTGTTTGTGTTGTAGTACATGTAGTTTAGTGTGCTGTGTAATGAAACTAGGTGGTAACCTTGTAAGATGATTCTTAGTGTTTGTGTTGTAGTACATGTAGTTTAGTGTGCTGTGTAATGAAACTAGGTGGTAACCTTGTAAGATGATTCTTAGTGTTTGTGTTGTAGTACATGTAGTTTAGTGTGCTGTGTAATGAAACAAGGTGGCAAACCTGTAAGATGATTCTTAGGGTTTGTGTTGTAGTACATGTAGTTTAGTGTGCTGTGTAATGAAACAAGGTGGCAAACCTGTAAGATGATTCTTAGTGTTTGTGTTGTAGTACATGTAGTTTAGTGTGCTGTGCAATGAAACAAGGTGGCAAACCTGTAAGATGATTCTTAGTGTTTGTGTTGTAGTACATGTAGTTTAGTGTGCTGTGTAATGAAACAAGGTGGCAAACCTGTAAGATGATTCTTAGTGTTTGTGTTGTAGTACATGTAGTTTAGTGGGCTGTGCAATGAAACAAGGTGGCAAACCTGTAAGATGATTCTTAGTGTTTGTGTTGTAGTACATGTAGTTTAGTGGGCTGTGCAATGAAACAAGGTGGCAAACCTGTAAGATGATTCTTAGTGTTTGTGTTGTAGTACATGTAGTTTAGTGGGCTGTGCAATGAAACAAGGTGGCAAACCTGTAAGATGATTCTTAGTGTTTGTGTTGTAGTACATGTAGTTTAGTGTGCTGTGTAATGAAACAAGGTGGCAAACCTGTAAGATGATTCTTAGTGTTTGTGTTGTAGTACATGTAGTTTAGTGTGCTGTGTAATGAAACAAGGTGGCAAACCTGTAAGATGATTCTTAGTGTTTGTGTTGTAGTACATGTAGTTTAGTGTGCTGTGTAATGAAACAAGGTGGTAACCTTGTAAGATGATTCTTAGTGTTTGTGTTGTAGTACATGTAGTTTAGTGGGCTGTGTAATGAAACAAGGTGGCAAACCTGTAAGATGATTCTTAGTGTTTGTGTTGTAGTACATGTAGTTTAGTGTGCTGTGTAATGAAACAAGGTGGCAAACCTGTAAGATGATTCTTAGTGTTTGTGTTGTAGTACATGTAGTTTAGTGGGCTGTGTAATGAAACAAGGTGGTAACCTTGTAAGATGATTCTTAGTGTTTGTGTTGTAGTACATGTAGTTTAGTGGGCTGTGTAATGAAACAAGGTGGCAAACCTGTAAGATGATTCTTAGTGTTTGTGTTGTAGTACATGTAGTTTAGTGTGCTGTGTAATGAAACAAGGTGGCAAACCTGTAAGATGATTCTTAGTGTTTGTGTTGTAGTACATGTAGTTTAGTGGGCTGTGTAATGAAACAAGGTGGTAACCTTGTAAGATGATTCTTAGTGTTTGTGTTGTAGTACATGTAGTTTAGTGGGCTGTGTAATGAAACAAGGTGGCAAACCTGTAAGATGATTCTTAGTGTTTGTGTTGTAGTACATGTAGTTTAGTGTGCTGTGTAATGAAACTAGGTGGTAACCTTGTAAGATGATTCTTAGTGTTTGTGTTGTAGTACATGTAGTTTAGTGTGCTGTGTAATGAAACAAGGTGGCAAACCTGTAAGATGATTCTTAGTGTTTGTGTTGTAGTACATGTAGTTTAGTGTGCTGTGTAATGAAACAAGGTGGCAAACCTGTAAGATGATTCTTAGTGTTTGTGTTGTAGTACATGTAGTTTAGTGTGCTGTGTAATGAAACAAGGTGGTAACCTTGTAAGATGATTCTTAGTGTTTGTGTTGTAGTACATGTAGTTTAGTGTGCTGTGTAATGAAACAAGGTGGCAAACCTGTAAGATGATTCTTAGTGTTTGTGTTGTAGTACATGTAGTTTAGTGTGCTGTGTAATGAAACAAGGTGGCAAACCTGTAAGATGATTCTTAGTGTTTGTGTTGTAGTACATGTAGTTTAGTGGGCTGTGTAATGAAACAAGGTGGTAACCTTGTAAGATGATTCTTAGTGTTTGTGTTGTAGTACATGTAGTTTAGTGTGCTGTGTAATGAAACAAGGTGGCAAACCCGTAAGATGATTCTTAGTGTTTGTGTTGTAGTACATGTAGTTTAGTGTGCTGTGTAATGAAACAAGGTGGTAACCTTGTAAGATGATTCTTAGTGTTTGTGTTGTAGTACATGTAGTTTAGTGGGCTGTGTAATGAAACAAGGTGGTAACCTTGTAAGATGATTCTTAGTGTTTGTGTTGTAGTACATGTAGTTTAGTGTGCTGTGTAATGAAACAAGGTGGCAAACCTGTAAGATGATTCTTAGTGTTTGTGTTGTAGTACATGTAGTTTAGTGTGCTGTGTAATGAAACAAGGTGGTAACCTTGTAAGATGATTCTTAGTGTTTGTGTTGTAGTACATGTAGTTTAGTGTGCTGTGTTATGAAACAAGGTGGCAAACCTGTAAGATGATTCTTAGTGTTTGTGTTGTAGTACATGTAGTTTAGTGTGCTGTGTAATGAAACAAGGTGGTAACCTTGTAAGATGATTCTTAGTGTTTGTGTTGTAGTACATGTAGTTTAGTGTGCTGTGCAATGAAACTAGGTGGTAACCTTGTAAGATGATTCTTAGTGTTTGTGTTGTAGTACATGTAGTTTAGTGTGCTGTGTAATGAAACAAGGTGGTAACCTTGTAAGATGATTCTTAGTGTTTGTGTTGTAGTACATGTAGTTTAGTGTGCTGTGTAATGAAACAAGGTGGTAACCTTGTAAGATGATTCTTAGTGTTTGTGTTGTAGTACATGTAGTTTAGTGTGCTGTGTAATGAAACTAGGTGGCAAACCTGTAAGATGATTCTTAGTGTTTGTGTTGTAGTACATGTAGTTTAGTGTGCTGTGTAATGAAACAAGGTGGTAACCTTGTAAGATGATTCTTAGTGTTTGTGTTGTAGTACATGTAGTTTAGTGTGCTGTGCAATGAAACTAGGTGGTAACCTTGTAAGATGATTCTTAGTGTTTGTGTTGTAGTACATGTAGTTTAGTGTGCTGTGTAATGAAACTAGGTGGTAACCTTGTAAGATGATTCTTAGTGTTTGTGTTGTAGTACATGTAGTTTAGTGTGCTGTGTAATGAAACTAGGTGGTAACCTTGTAAGATGATTCTTAGTGTTTGTGTTGTAGTACATGTAGTTTAGTGTGCTGTGTAATGAAACAAGGTGGCAAACCTGTAAGATGATTCTTAGTGTTTGTGTTGTAGTACATGTAGTTTAGTGTGCTGTGTAATGAAACAAGGTGGCAAACCTGTAAGATGATTCTTAGTGTTTGTGTTGTAGTACATGTAGTTTAGTGGGCTGTGCAATGAAACAAGGTGGCAAACCTGTAAGATGATTCTTAGTGTTTGTGTTGTAGTACATGTAGTTTAGTGGGCTGTGCAATGAAACAAGGTGGCAAACCTGTAAGATGATTCTTAGTGTTTGTGTTGTAGTACATGTAGTTTAGTGGGCTGTGCAATGAAACAAGGTGATAACCTTGTAAGGATAATGTTTTCCTTCTGAAGACTACCATATAAGTCACACATTCACATTGTAATGAAATAAAGAGCTTTGACCAACTCTCAGGCTATAAACATTATAAGATGAGCGATACTTCCTCTTCTGTCATTTACTTGTTCAGTCAACAAAGCAGTGGAGAAGTACACAACAGTATCTTCCATTTTCTCTTGAACATTATCATTGCTAGCTATTTTAGTGCTTCATTTAGGTTAGAACTCTCCCGCATTGATGTTTAATTTTAATTTTGTTTAATGTTGATAATAATGTTTAAAATAATGTTTAATGTTAATAATGTTTAATTTTAGATTAAAACCTAAGGTTACCATATGCTGCAGAATGGCTGATTCTTAATGCAAAATGTATTATATTTGATCTTGCATTGATAATTGCATTTTCAATAACATGCACACGCACGCACGCACGCACGCACGCACCCCCCATGCAAGCACCATTGTCATCACATAGCTTTAATTGTAGATATTTACTTTTACTTTTGGATTCAATAATGCCTTTAAAGCCATCAGCAAACAATGTCAGATATCATTCACTCTTGGAATCTAAGTGGAGATGAATAGCAACAAGGTACAAGTTAAGCGCTAATATTCTCTTTTCCAAACAAAAGCATAGCTGTCCAGTGGTGAAATAGCATATGTAGTTATCGAGGTGAACTGAGACAAAGTCACAAAGGTTTGTCCTGAACTACACCACCCATAGTTTAATTAACTGACTCAACAGGTGCAGATAGAGATGGAGATCCAAGAGGTTATAGTCCCTCCCCCTACATTATTTCCTGGATTTAAAAAGAAAAAAGCTTTAAAATTGTAGTGTTTTTTGGAACAATTCATACTTTTTAGATAATTTCTCTGCCCCCAGTGATGTATATACTGTCATTGTTGTCACCACCACTATTATTATTATTATTATTATTATTATTAAGCCGCATATGTAATGTTGGTTTTTTAGTTTGGTTTATATCATAGGTGTACATGCCTTTATTTTTGTCAATACTATTTATAGGGTACTATGGATATTGTTCCATATTTTTGACATGATAGCAGTCAGCAGTTGAAAATACAAGATTTTAAAATAAAGGCAACAAAGTTTGAGGTTGGAGTGCTTCTGGAAACAAGGTTATAAAGCTGCTGCCAGGGCTGGAATATCTGAAGTTGAAGGTGAAGGTGTCGATAGTGAACAAATAGCACAACAATGGTTCCAGTGTTTCAATAATGGAGATGAAAATATTAAAGATTTGCCAAATCCTGGAATATCTAAATTATGAAATATTGGGAATACCTGCAAAGTTTTGGAAGAAAATCCACAGATAAGCACTTGAAGGTTGTCAGAGGAACCTGGTGCTTCAAACATACCATAATAAGACACTTAAAAAACCATTCAGAAGCTGTAAATTTGTACCACATGAATTTACACCTGATCAGGCTCAATATAGAGTTGATATCTGCCGTCAGCTTATTGCTAATCCCTGGGATGATAGATATATCTGGAGAATTATCACATGTGATAAAAGGTGGATATATTACCACAACCTTGATACCTGAAACAGTGGCTTTGTCCCCATTGTATGCAAGCTTTGTGGTTAAAAAATTTGGTTTGGCCTGAAAATAATATGTGTCTTAGAATTCTGAAGGTGTGGTTCACTGGAAATTTGTTCCAAATGGATATGTCATTGATGCAGATCTTTATTTAAACAACTGGAATGTGTATCCAAGATATGTGTCTTGGAATTTTGAAGGTGTGATTCACTGAGAATTTGCTCCAAATGGATATGCAGTTGATGCAAGTCTTTATTTCAACAACTGGAATGAGTTCATCAAGTTTTGTTGAGCTCATTCCTGGCATTAGTTCAGAGAAACAAATTTCTCTTGCTGCAGGACAATGCAAGATCTTATACTGCTCAAAGAATAATGGAGAAAAGCCAGGAATTGGAAGGAATTGAACTGCTACTGCATCCAGCATATAGCCTTGATCTTGCATCATCAAATTAACATCAGTGTATATCTATAGTCGATTTCCTGCATGGATAGAATTTTGAAAACATGAACCAGTTGCAATGGTTATCAACAAATTCTTTGCATATATAGAATTATATTATATTATATAATAGTATATTGTAGAATAATTATTATTATTATTATTATTATTATTATTATTATTATTATTATAGGGTTCTTTAAAATAAAAAGCATGAAAAAATCCTAACAGAAAACAACAGCTTTTCCCAGTGATTAAATATGTATCCTGAACTTGATACAGAGTCACTCAGTATGGAACTTAAGATGTATAAGAAGAAATTCTGCTATGGTTTCTGATGTGAAGAATAATTAATAAAATTGCCCAATAATATATACTTGACATATTATACATAGGCTTTTTAAATGAAGTCTTGCCTATCTTTAAAAGGTATACAAATTAAAATTCACAGTTAAAGGCATAATTTGTTATAACATGCATCTCAAGTAATTTTTATATTTTATTGGAGGAAATTGTTCAATATCATGAAAATTCTGCTGCACTTATGCTTATGTTACCAAATTCTTCTTGTGAGGCAGAATTCCCATTTAGTACTTTCAGGAGACTGAAAGCGTATCTTTGAAGCACAATGATACAGAACAGACTGAACCATGTTGCTGTTTGCCATGCTCACAAAACAGAAGTTGACAAGTTAGAAACTCAGGATATAATGAGCACTATTATAAGTAGTAATGAAAGGAGGAAACAAATTTTTGGAAAATTGTAAATTCAAATAATCTATAAGCCAACTCTTTGTGAAGAATCAGTATCAGTAGAATATAAACTGTTATTAAACATCAAGAAATCTTAGTGTTTTTGTATCATTCACTGAAAATAAGGTTAAGTCCTATTCTTAAAACCCTAAAATAAGTGTAGCCGCATTTATTTTTGCAAATATTATAGATTTATCACTGGTAAAAATTAAATGTATAGTAAAAACATACATTTTCCCCACATTTGACTTTTGAAAATCAGGGACACACCCTCCCCCCAAACATTAGCCAGGATGCCCATGGTATTGTTGATAGTAAAGTAACATGTGCATGCAGTAAGATTAGGATTTAAGAATCATGCTAAGATAAAATTATGGTACATTACTTGTTTTTTGAAGCTTCAACTGGGGTGGAAGTTGAGTATCTCTTGCGCTCTTCAGCGATTTTCAATACTCCTGTAACATGCTGGGGGTAAGGCTATATATATTCGTCTAAGTATTATTTACATGTGATATGTTGTTAAGAAATAGCATTACCTATTTACATTATACTCCCCTGTATTTACCTTACACTATATCTGAATGATGCAGCTACATGCCCAGCTATCAATTAGATGGCACTGAACTGCTGGTAGAAGATAAGGAGGGATAAGTAGCTCTCTTGCCAGTGCAAACACCAGAATGCTATCAAAAGATAACCAAAATCTTCTGGATGTTTCACTTCTCCCTGTCTCCCAACTCCCCATCTCCCAAACATTTTATAAGTCTCCGGAAAATGCAGTGAGTGCTGCTGCTGTGAGAGATTGAGAGGTCCTGTGTTCTACTCCTTAATTGGTGAACCATCCAAAGAAGACTATCATGCATATTTTATTATGCCGCTATGTCGTGAAGAAGATAAAGTGACTGAAAATTTGAACTAAATCATATTAGTGAAGTGACAATGAAAACTGTACAAATTCACACTGGTGTCAGAAGTGGGATATAAAAGCCAAAATGGAGCAAATGCTTAACAAATTATTGGCCGAAATGGAGAGTGAACTGAAGTGTTCAGGAATGAAGAAAATGGAGATGGAAATTAAATTTGCGATGGAGTAGATGCAGTTAAAAATGGCAATGGAATATGGAATAGAGAAAGTTGCAACAGAACTCAACAGTCTTAAGGAAGAAATGAGCAAATGAAATCCAAACCTGGCTTTGACATCAACTTTGCAAAATATTAGATAAATGCTACAGCGAAAGACACGAAACATGGCATCTCTAAGAAGTTAGAATTGAATTGAATTTTATTTATGAGCGTTCTTTAATTACTATGGTTCTTAGCTTCCCATTCTATATTGGGCGTGAAAGACCGAAAATTTTTCTCAGAGGCCTGATAAAGCGTATCAGGCTTAGGTAAATCTACGAAACGGGATCACCGGAAGCGATGCTAAGGATTTTTACGCCCGAAAAAAAGTCCATCGCCCTCCGTTTGAACCCGCGACCTCGGGAACTAGAGGTTAGCATGGTACCCCTCAAGTCTGATGTAAAGGGAAAGATTATTGCGGTGGAAGAGCGTCTAAATCAGCAAGAAAAACTTTTAGACTAGTAGACGAAGAAAAATATGACGATTGCAGTGAAGGAGCATCTGCACCAGCAGACCAAGGAAAGCAAGAGGATGATGGACGCCGCAGCGGAGGAGATGCACCGCAACGTAGAGGATAAAATCCGCGCGGAAATTAGAGAGGATTCCACGATCATGAGACCGACTAATGCTAAAACGGTGAAGCCTCCGAAACTCGACGGAACTTCGTCATAGGCGGTGTTTAAGCACCAGTTTGCAGGCGTTGCTAGCCACAATTGATTGACGCCGGCGGAGAAAACGACGAAGCTCCTGGCTGCTCTGCAAGGAAAACCGGCCGAAGGCTCGGCCGACTTCTTAATTAAGCTGTTTATGGGGCGCTATGGAGAACAACGTCTGGCCGCCCCTTACTGGTCTCAGCTAATGGCAAGAGTGCAACAACCGAAACAGGCCTTACAGGAATTCGCCATGGAGATAGAGCGGCTAGCACCGGGCTTTGACGGATTTACCAGCAGATTTTACTTCCAGAGAGGCAGCCCACGCATTCATCAGCGGGGTAAGGAACCGGGATGTGAAACATCAGCTTCTCCTAGCGGAACACCGTAACGTCAACGACGTCCTGGCGTTGCCCTGTGCATTAAAGCGGAAAAGATGACTGAGAGAAGAGCCTCTCCGGTGCCAGCTAGAGCTCCGGTGGGTGGAGCGCTCACTCATGCTCATCCCGGTAATGAAGAATATCTACTTCATCGCACTGTTGCGATTTCAAATGTGTAAGCCGATCGCAACGCAGAGCGTCATAGAGTGACGTAAAGTGGTTAGCGGGGTGAAAAGTATACTTGGTGCCATGGCTGTGGAGGTTTTTCGTGGTGGGGAGCTTTACCGCATCAGCCAGTGTTCTCAACACAATGCTGGAACTTTAGGGGATTTGTAATGAGTCCAACAAAGATTTGGTATATTGACTACTTCAGGCGCGACGTGTTCACTGTTGGCAGAGAACGCCAGTGCTGTTTTTAGAGAAACTTTGCGTTAGGACTACTTCAATATAACATTTTAAAAATATATATCACTAGGAAATTAAAATCTCATGCTACGAATGTAATGGTTGTGCGGTAATAGCTATTATTAAAGGTTGTACTGCTGCTTATCGGCAATACAAAGGGAGCGTAGAACAATAATGGCCGGCGGACTTGAATATTATTACCCAAGCATTCCAAAAACCTGGGGTTTGTTTAGAATATTTAAGGAATTGTGTCAGATTTCGGAGCTAGAAAATAAAATGTAACAAAAGTGCAGATGCTCTTCGGTGGCGTTTAAAACAGTAAAGACACAACCTGAAGTCCCATTTTATGAAATATTGGTTAATGTTATGTCCGAAATGAATGAACGGTTTAATGATATGGAAAACTTAAATTTCTAAAGCATGGCGATACTTTCAAATTTCAAAAATACTCCAAAATGATTAATGAACTAATTTACTTATCCTTACCAAGATAAGGCATACGCAGGTGTTAATCTCGAAGCATTATGAAGTTTTTAAATAAAATAAACTGGAAGATGTTTTCACGGATCCTTACAACTGCTGCTTCTTATAATTCTGTCCATTAGTTCTTCTGCAGAACGAAGTTTCTCATGTTTAAAAGTTATTCAAACTTACCTCTGAAATAGCTTGGACAATACATAAGTCTGTATTCGTGTATATTTCATACCTGGTATCCTCCCGCTCATAGTTCAACTGTGACTTAACATCAATGTCATTCTGCACTCGTACGCAATAAGTAGGCGACTGATGCCTACTTTAAATTGAACGCTTGGAACATTTGCGGAATACGGATACTTGCCAAGTCACCCGAACCGCGCCTGACAAGAGCTTTGACGTGAAGAAATTTCAAATCGAATTCACTGCAACTTATGAAAGATGCCGTTTTGGGGTTACCGCGAATTTGTTATGGTAGTGTTTAACTCTTGTTCTTACTGCGTACGGCCCCACAGGCGATGGACACTAATACATGCAATTAAGTGACAACTGGGACAGGAAACTTGGGAAGAAAAGTTTCCAGGCCTAAATTTAAGGTAGGTATCTTCCCGGTATTTGCCATATATGAGGACCGAGGGAAACCTCAATCGGAGGGACGGTACCGGCGGGATTTGAACCGCGGATCTCTGTTCACGAGTCCATGTCTTAACGACCTTGGCCACCCGTTTTGGAGGGTGTTTCCGTGAAGGAGAGTTGTTCGTTCGTTTACCCGGAGTTTCTGGACGGCCTTCTCAGTACGGCAGACTTTGCTATTCAGTGTCACACTCACTGAGGTTATTCGGTAGTCTAATCTTCCCTTTGGGTTGACGTGCATAAGTGGCGTATCCACTTCCGTTCCTGCGTTTTTTTGAAGGAACGACAGAAGTAGAATTGGAAGGGATAAAAAAGTTGGCTTATTACGCCGGAAGAGATGAAGAAAAGTGAGGAAGGAAGTTGTGGTAAGGTGTGTGTGGAAATCGTATGGTAAAGTTTGTGGAAATTTGAAAGGTGATCTTGGGTGAGTTCCGCTAAGAGCACCTCCGTTAGACATGGGAGAAGTATGTGAATGCTGCCACCATCTGCGGTCAGCGAGTGGAGATGATAATGGCTAGGGAATGGCCATGGTACAAAGGCGCTGACCATAGCACATAGTAGGAGGAGATGGGTGGGGTAAATTGTAGGTGGAAATAGAGGTTGTCGTGGTTGAGTCTTTAATTAGTGATGGTTGCTGTTAAGTCTCTCTCTGATTCTTGTGTTGATATTCTTCCTGATTGTGTTGGATGTAGGGCTCAAAGAAGTGGAGGTTGCGTCGTGCCCGCTCACTCCGAGGGGAGAGCGGCGAAGAGTCTGCCTGAGTGTGGTCTGCGGTGTCAGTTTGAGAAGGTGATGACAGCTGTGGAGTTGAAGAAGCTGTAGGGACGGTCTGGCGGCATAGGATGTCATGTAGTTAATAACACGATCCCCCAGTGAGGAGCATGTAGAGCTGGTTGAACTTGGCGGTGAAGATTGAAGTTTGGACGTGGAGATCCAAGAGAGTAACTTCTGTTTGGTTGAGGCGGCGGATACGGGCTTCTGCGTGTTCTTCAGAGATGAAGGTTGTGATGCGTTGTAAATCTTCGGCTACCTCTGCGTAAGTGGGGTGAGACTTTTTATAAAATGGGTATTGGCCCTAATAGAAAACTACGGAGTAGAGCCACATGTTTGGCACCTACCTGGGCAAGGCAGTGGAGCTGGATTTCCGGCTCTTACTTGTTTCTATAGTTCAAGAACGAGCCTGAATTATCTCTTTTACAGTTAACGAGATAGGTGTGAAGGTACAGAAATCTTGACAAGGCTTACCGCATGAGGCATAGATGCAAACAGTACTCTTACAAGACGCATATGTTCAAAACGTTAGCATTTAAAGCGCCACATTGGAAGTGATGTATAGACCACACATCTACAAATTCGTACCTTAATCCTCATGGCAGATCGACGCCTTCAAACATGAGGAAGAGTGTAAAGCAGGGTAAAAAGTGATTGTGTGCACTCTGAAAGCAGAACTTATACCTCTACACTTCGTTTTCAAGCAGATTTCAACACTAGTCCATATCAAAGTGTTCCAATAGTAGCAAAAAAAAGTCCATGGCATTACTTATTATCTATCCAAGCATAAACAGGAAGCACCTTAAATGTCCCTTCTATTTGTTCCCTGAGAATGAATGATGGGTGATGGAATGGGTTAATTTACTTCTCCTATTTCTTCATAAGCCAATGTTTCACTAGAACATAAAATATGCATGTCTGATACCATCCCCATTGGTTGTAATAACCGGCGGAGGGCGATGGATTTTTTCGGGCGTAAAAATCGTTAGCACGGCTTCCTTCGGAAGGGAAGTAAAGCCGGTGGTCCCGTGTCGTAGATTTACGGCACGTAAAAGAACCTCAAGCCTGATAAAGAGGCCTCTGAGCAAAATTACAGGTGTTTCACGCCCATTATAGAATGGGACGCTAAGAACCATTGTAGTTAAAGAGCGTCCATAAATAAAACTCAATTTTTGGTTGTAATATAAATAAAAGGTGCAACCAAAACTCGAGTGAAGAACATGTCCAATGAACTGAAACCATGTAAGACATCACTACTCTTTGAGTACCCATAAAGGGATAAATATGACATAACCAAGAAAGCTATGCCTCGTTTGTTAATTAAAACTGTTTCTACAACAGCACCTCTAGCAAATAACTTAGAGGTAAGGCATGTGCTGAGGTAAGTCATGCACATTGCACACCTGTGACCCATGTTCAGATCTTGGTGATGAAGCTTTTTTTCTTTTCTTTTTAAAATTTCTTTCTTTTCATCTCTCCACCCATCGTTCTTATTCTTACTATAAACCCCCATATGACCCATTATGTCATAAAATGTGTATGAGTTACACATGTTTATACCTTGCAGTTGTATGTAATAGCCAGCACCTCCAACTACTGGTGATAAGTCCCAATAGCTTTGTCATTCTTTTGTTTCCTTTCCCTCTGCCATCATATTGTTTAGATGTTTGTGCTTTATTTCGTACCTCTGAAAGAGTGTATCTGTTGCTCTTCTACACAATGATCTTAGAATGGTACATTCATTTCATTTATAGCAATGCTGGATGACAGTGATACACATTCTGTTGTTCTCACACTAGTTTTACAGTCACCAGAGCAGACAGCATTTGCTGTGTTTCATAGTTCACTGCGCTCCTTGGGTGAAGAGTGGGTGAAATGTTATCGAGAAAAGAGTCAGGTTTTGCTGTAGGAAAAAATACACTTTGTCTGTGTATCTGTAAAACAGATAAAGAGAGATCTCTCCTGGCAGAAATGGAAAGGGATCACTTTCAAACTGTCAGTAAATGTAGGCCTTTGTCCTCATTCTCTGGTACTGCACAGACTGTTAGCAACCATTGCAAGGTTGCCAGAATTTGGCATATATATGCGGCAATTAAGGAACAGTTAACTGAAGCCCACTTGATTGACAGGTTGGCATATACAGAACTGTATGTAAACTTTGATTGGAGAGAAGTAATTTTCTTGGACAAAATTATATTCAGTACTGATAGTAGTGCTTCTACTGCTTTTACAGTGGGACTCACTACAACAGATGCTATCTGCCTACTTGTGTAAGAATTGGTCAAATTAGCATTTTTGGGTATGGATATCATGGGATAGGGTAGGCATACTAGAATGCGTTCATGGAAACCAAAGGCAAAATATATATGTATAGGTATGTGTATATATATATATATATATATATATATATATATATATATATATAGGGTGAATCACTTAAAACTTGCACAGTAAATATTTTGGAAATGGAAAGTGCTATTGATGTGCAGTTTTCACAGCACTGATTGGTAGTCAGGGGCTTGTACACTTAACCTATAAACAGATTTTAATAATACCGAGAAAGTGTAGTTTTTGAGCAAACATACAATTTTTTAAATGGAACAATGCCTAGTTACATCAACAAAATAAAGGTAGGGTAAATTAGAATGTCAATGGTCTTTGTTGCAGGATTCTAGTGCAAGTGGTTTCTGAGAAATCATATTTTTAAAAGTTTCCACCCCGACAATTGTTTGTCCCATTCAACCTGATTAGTTGCTAGGTATGATGTTGTTATGTTTGTTTGCATTGTGTTTTCTGTTCATTGATTGGATTGCGACTTTCTGGTCAGTTAGTTTGTGACAGTTCAAACAGTAAGTCATGAGTGGAAGATGGGGTTTACTAATGCAGAAAAAGCCGAGATGCTCATGGTGTATGGAGAGTGTAGGAAAAATGAAATTCGTTCCTGTACAGTGTATGTGGAAACGTATCCCAATAGACGTAAACCACCTCAGCAATTATTTATCAACCTCTTCAACCAATTACATGAAAGTGGTACTGTAACACCTAGAAAACATAACAGAAACACACAAGTGATGGAGAAGAGGCAGAAATTAATGTTTTGGTTGCCGTTGCAGTAGATCCGCAAATTAGTTCCCGCACATTCGCGCGTGGAAGTGGCATAAGTCAGGCAAGCGTACTGCGCATTCTCCATCGACATAGGTTCCATCCCTACCACATCTCTCTCCATCAAGAGTTGCATGGAAACAGTTCTGAGAATCGTGTTAACTTTTGTACATGGGCATTAAGACATGATACTCCAGACTCATCATGTATCTTGTTTAGTAATGAGGCAACATTTACTAACAATGGCCAGATAAACCGCAGAAACATGTACTATTGGTCTGTTGACAATCCCCGTTGTCTTCGTCAGGTGTCACGTCAGTGTCCATGGAGTTTAAACGTGTGGTGTGGGATAGAGAATCATCAGCTCATAGGCCCTTTGTTCATGGAAGGAATAATGAACTCGCACAAGTATCGCAGACTCCTGACAGACCATCTGCCACAGATGCTAGAACACGTTCCTTTGCAGACTAGGAGTAACCTGTGGCACCAACATGATGGCTGTACAGCCCATAGTGCACGAAGTACTACAGCTTGTCTTAACGGATTGTTTCCAAATCGTTGCATTGGACGAAAAGGACCTGTAACTGGGCCAACCCGTTCACCGGATCTGACCCCTTTAGACATTTTTCTGTTGGGAAAGCTAAAAGACGCTGTCTACAAAGATGTACCAACTACACCAGACGATATGAATTGACGTATTACTGCTGCCTGCTCTGAAATTTCTGTTGAAATGCTAGAACATGTGTAGCATTCTTTCCATAGCAGACTGGAAGCAAGTATTAAAGCTGCCGGTGGTCATTTTGAACACAACCTTTGAAGGGCTATGTTCTCTTTACTTGTAAGAATCCACAGAAGCATTGTAATTTGTTTTTGTTTCTTTAGTTTGTGCTACTACAGGTTGTACAAGTGTTGGTGCATAAAAGTTTCAAAATAAGATTTCTCGTAAACCACTTGCACTAGAATCTTGCAACAAATGCCCCTGACATTCTAATTTACCCTACCTTTATTCTGTTGGTGTAACTAGGCATTGTTCTATTTAAAAAATTATATGTTTGATCAAAAATACACTTTCTCAGTGTTATTAAAGTCTGTTTATAGGCTAAATGTACGAGCCCCTGACTACCAATCAGTGCTGTGAAAACTGCACATCAATATCACTTTCCATTTCCGAAATATTTACGTTGCAAGTTTTAGGTGATTCACCCTGAATGTGTATATATATCACCTTTGGTTGATATAGTTATATAGTTGGGAGTATTTTAAAAATATATATATTAAAATACTTCTAACTGTCTGAGAATGTTATCCTAAAGGAGTTGTTACATTCCAGCAGGATAATGATTTGGTCCATAGGTTGGACAGATTTTAAAACAGGTTTTTGGAGCACACAGAACCTTGGAGGCCGTGGTATCTGTTCATAAGTCATCAGATTTCAATTCCATAAACATGTATAGTTAAACATAAAGAGGCTGTTTGGTATAAAAAATATTTTTGTTTAAGAGCAACAGGGTTTAGTGGCTATGTAGAATTAAGGTTCTCACGTTTTTGATCTTTTTTTTTAGAACAGCAGATAAGTGGATCTTGCATAATAGAAGCATATACCTCTAGGTTCATAAAACATAACCTGCATAAAATACATAAAGTGACTATACAAAAATGCATTAATAAAAAATACATTGTGAGTTTGAATTGTCTCTTCAGGCAACACTCTGTTTCCAATGCAGAACACTGGCAGTGAGTCAGTTCTACCATGAATGTATTCTGCTCTGTTTATATAGTAATGTAACCAAAGGTTGAAATAAAAAGGTTTGGTTTTGTATTTGAGTATTACCTGTTCATTTTTGTAAAGACCATTTTATTTGAATTAGGTACTTTCTCAGTGATTACTTTATGTAATAACGTAATATATCATGTGTTAGCTGGAATTATACATGGGTGTAATTTTTATTGCAATGCATACATCTGTGAACCAAGCCCTGATAACTTTGTGTATTGTTGTGAGGCCATAAGGATACTTTAAAACTTTACAGTGCTCAGTCATTTTTCCAGGACTGTATGCATGGGCAGTAACATCTCTTTCTGTTTTGCCTGGACTTGGCCCATTGAGTAAACCCTTGGTTGGCAAGATAACTGAGAACCTGCTTGTCTGATGTGCCATCAAGAATTTCGATAGTCACAATGCCCTCAAATATTTCAGTGTGTTGTGTTTCTCAGCACAGACAAGGTAGCTGTGAAGATTGGTGGCCTGCAGCAAAATTGTAATCTACTTATCACAAGTAATCTACCAAAAGAGTGCAATATTTGATGGAACCAGTGATTCCATCTATAGAACAATAAATGGATTCACCTTAAAATAAGATTGGACCTCTTCCATATGTGTAATCTATGTAACAACCAGATGATGGTTGTGTTACTTCTCTTTTGAAATCTCTATGGTGCTTAATTGAAATTTTGGAGAAAGATGTGTCCATAATTGGCAAGCTGCTCCAACATTGTAACTGTTTCTGACCTCAGGTTATAACTCCTTGGGCATTAACCTGGTTTGAGTGAGTGATCTATTGGTATCCATGTCCTGATAAAAGGACAGAGGGACCCAAGGCCATCAGAAGTTAGCAGCATATGCAATTGCCTCTACACAAGCTTATAGTAATGATAAGTAAAACAACACAGGTAAAGGAACCATACAGATGATTTGGATGAAATTGTGGGCTTTTGTCACGCAAGGAAGGCCCAGCAAGAGAAAATACAGATGACAGCAATAAGGTGTACATGAACAAGAAAGGTTAGGCAAGAGAAAGCGATGAATAATGTAAGGCAGAAGATGCAATGAAATTATAATAGAATTCATGACAGCCTTTCGTGCATCCCCCAGTCACTATAAGGTTGAACTCACCTCAACCAGATAGCACTTAAAAAATGTGTAATAAAGATACTTATTGAAAAATTGAAACCAATAGGATCAAAAGTCTCTAATTTGGTTAAAACCACAAATAATCCTATTTGAAATAATTTGTAGTTTTAAAAGATTGCACTTTTTTTGTAGTAAGTTTTTGTTTAGCTCTTACCCTTTTCCAATTATAAAATTCTACAAAATTTAGTCAGATGAACTTCACATGAAAATTCAAAATATACTCTCTGTTCTTCACATCAATAACTCAAATATATAATGTTTTAGTCAACATTTTTGGAGCCCATTTTTGAGAAAATAAAAAATAATGAAAATTTTTTCATGTAAAATGTAACCTGAATGAGGAGGAAAGTTCTAAAAGTTTCATATCTCATCCTTGGAAGATGCTTGACTTAAATACTGTTTTTGTATTATTCTGATTTTTTCTTTTTAAGTTGTACTGTTTCGAGATACACCTAAACACCAGCATGCCCACACCTTTTACTTAAAATGCTCTTTTTGGTGTTGAGAGGACCTCCAAACGTATTTTCTGGTAAAGTTTCATTGTGGAAATTTTAGGTGAAATACAATATTTCTTCTACCTACTATATGTAAGTATTAAAGAAAGCAATTAAAAGACTTTGAAGACATTGTGGTTCCAACAGAATAGGGCAAAACCACATACTGCAATCTTGCACTCTTGGAAGCACATTTTCAACATATGACTATTTCCTCACTCACCAGACTTAAGACACACAGATTTCTTTTTATGGAGTTATGTAAAGGATAATGCTGAAGAAAAACCTTGGGAACTAGAATGGGTCTGAATCTGATATCTGCCAAAGAATAATTGAAAATTTTAAAGAAGTCTTAAATTACTGAATGGCCATTCTCAGAAGTCATTTTGAAACTTTATTTATCATGCATAAATCTCCCATACCCTGTCTTTAAACGTACATAGTACCTATTTTTGTATATATATATATTTATATTCTTTGTGTTAAAATTAAATTAATACTTTTTCCATTCTGGATAAAAAATTTGGCATTTCCTTTAACTTACAATCCCATTTGTACTAACTATTGTGCTATAAGGCAAACTAGTTCCAGTTTGCTTTATTTTTTTCTTGCAGTTATTACTATGGCATCACCAAATCCCAAAGCATTAACAACAGATCTGGGTAAAGCTAAAACAAGGATTACTAGACAGCTCCAGAGAAAAATAATGTAAATATAATTCCTGAACACTAAAATATAAACCAATAAAATGTGGTAAGTGCTGAAATAAAAGTCAAGGAAAATATAACACGATTTTCTGTTTCATACCGTCAGAAAAGGTAAGGGTGAATTCTGTAGCACTCCAAACATGTTCGATATATTATGGGCAAAACAATGTTATAGCACAAAAAAGCAATATAAAACTAATATGTACTGCACTACAGAAAACTGGCTACATTCAGCTTAACACAATGGAAAGCATGATTAAATGTCATAGCCAAAATGTCAGTGCTTTTAAGCTGTCTAGCCAAAACAACTTTGCAGCTCTGAGTGTCCAAAAACATATCCCTAATTTTGTTTGCTCCTATTGATGACAGAGCATTCATCACTCTACCATGAAGGATTATACAGTACTAAAATCATCCACCGAATCAAGTTAAAACTTCTGAGGGATAGCAAATCCAGAATTAAAAGAAATTAAGTGGCTTCATTCCCTGGCATGCCAATTAATGACATTTTGGCAGCAGTGGTATTCAGTGAGAGGAGGTCCTGGATCTCCTGCTCAAATGCCTCAAGGAATTACTACAAATAGACCAGCATCTTAGTAGTTACTGCTAAATGAACTCCACGAAAACAGAAGAGTTTGGCCTCAAAATCACTAAAAAGAGATAGGAAAAGCTTAAAACAAGTTTAAAGCTTTGATAACTCAAAATAGACCCACATATTATTGTTCAGCCATTCTTCAAATTATCAGTATGGTCAACATGTCAATCCACCAAGATAGCTTTTATGCTCTAACCTTTGAATGAATGACCAAACTTGGGGTTTTGGACTTTAGGATGGACATCAGTCCAAAGTGAGTCATAATGCAAGGAATAGAGAAAACGCTTTTGCCCTCTGGGAAGCATAACAAGTAATCTGACTTCCCACCATTGAAGATAAGTCATACAGTAAGCTTAGAACATTGATAGGTAACCACAAGGAGTAGAAACATGGTATATACATACCAGCACAAACTTCTAAAGATAATGTTAATAATCTAGCAGCTCAGTACAATATAATGACATAAAGATCAATAAAAATTACATAAAGTCTCCAGGTACTGCTCAAAAAGATAAATTATTAGAATATTTACTTAAGTTATGGGAGTGATTTAAAACAACACTGACAATACTTAGTTGCTTACTATATTTTGCAGGACAGTAAACTTATCCTTTTTCAAAAGGGCAGCTATGTTCAAAAACACAGGTTTTGGTTTCTATAAGGCCTTTAAGTTACTTGAGATATATTTTGTCTTTGTGTAAATAATAATAATAATAATAATAATAATAATAATAATAATAATAATAATAATAATAATAATAATAATAAAAAGAAAATTAAGCAACCCATTAAACATCACTGTAAGATGGATGGACTGTATCTCACAATGTCTTTGCACATGATTGGCACCACATCACAGTGCATGGTTTGCATCCTGTTGCATTTGATTATGTGCATATATTAATTTCTGAACTACACTGGAGCTCTATACTCAAACAGAAGAGCAATTGTTTGAATCCCTTTTGTAATTCAATGTGCAACTGATGTGTTAATTAGGTTGGTGGAGGTTTCTTGACAAAATTTGGAATATACACACATCATCATATCCAAAGTGTTCTCAAACTTTGAAAAGTATGTAACCCTGTGTATGTACTCCATGAATAGAGTAATATAAAAATGATTTCTAAGTTTTAAGTGTTGATTCATTGTCTTTCATTACACAAAAATGTTGGCTTTATATCAATTTGTTATTTTGCCTAGTTAACAAAACGTAATCAATGGTAAAACATACCATGAAAACTGAAAAGCATAAGCACTGTAGGATCTTTACACTGTGGGCTTAAATCTCTTTTCTCCAATGCGTGCTTTAACATGTTCTTACACTTATACTCTTCCAAAGTGTGTTTTTCCAGACATAGGTCTCCATCTGAAAGATTACCATTTTGAAATTATTAATATAGTTGTCCTGCATAACATATTAATCACTGTCTATATTTCTTAGAACTACTCTCTAACCAATATTTATTTTATTACATTAGTAGCTTGGGCAAAGTCAACATTGCTTCTGATTATTATGTAGTTGTACATGCTTTTTGTGCACAAAAAAAATGAAACAAACAAAAAAGAAACCACATTTGCTTCCCTTCTTTATTATCTATGTAGGTAGCTTAAGCTTGTTATGTATGACAGAATACATACCATACCTAATTGAAAAGCTCCCTACAAGCACTAAAGCAAATTTGTAGCTTTTATTGCTTAGAAAATATTAAAACATTTAAAAAAAAGTTGCACATTTGGTAATCAAAAAGCTATAATAGCCTAGAGGATAAAGTCCATATTTAAGATAGTTACTTTTGCTTTATCTATCATGTATATAGTAGGTAGGTAAAATTTGATACCAAAATGTCACAGAAATATATGTTTTGAGGCTCCTGAATAAAAAAAAACATTTTTAGAGAAAGGTTCATGTCGTGCTTGTGTCTGTGAACAGCATAACTCAAACCCAAAAAGTCGAATAAATACCAAACTTTGAATTTAATTTCAGTATCTTCCAAGGATGTAACAAGAAGATTTTCAAGAAAATTCCCCCACCCCTACTACCCTTTACATGGAACTTTTTTCAAAATGTTTTATTTTCTAAAAAATGGCTCAAGGATTTTGATTAAAATATCATACATTAAAGATATTATTTACATGACAAATAAAATGCATATGTTGAATTTTTTGGGAAAAGCCTGTGAAGTCCTTTTCATTCAGAAGAAATTTTGTATAATCTTGTATAACTGGTAAATGTTAAGCAATAGACAAAAAGTACTACACAAAATATGTAGATCTCTAAAACACACAATTTATTTTAAATAAGCTTTCTTATGGCATAAACCATTTCTGAGATATCCATTATTAATGGTTTAAATTGTTCATTACTTTATCATTCTCTTAAAGTTATGTCAACATTCAGTTCTTGTTTTTCACATTTGCATGGAAATAGTATGGAATCAGGCCATCTTATAGTGTCCGGTTCTTAAACATTATATTATTGCTGTTCTCTTTGTGTCTAAAATGAAATGTGTTATATAGCTACTTCTGCAAAGATTTATTTGGATTAAAATGTAGTAAATATAAAAGTAAACCTTAGTAAGAATAGTTTATATACCCATGAATAAAGATAGAAAGTAAAGAAAATCATGTGAATATCACATCATACTATTTTTTAAGTGTTTGAGTTAAGGGAAAACTCACAGTTTTGTTAACTTTTAATCTAATGACATATTTTCATCTGATTTATTACTGTAAGTTCTAATAAGCACATATTTGTTTGTGTTGCAGAATGGAATGGTTCTTGGAATTCCAGGGTAGTGTTTGTATGATGGCTAATAAGATATGGTGGACTGCTGAAGTAGAAAATACATTTAGTGTATTAAAGCAAGTAAGTGAAGCTTAAGTATATTTCTCTGACAGAAAGGACATATGAATATTTTTGTATTGGAAAAGCAATCATTATATGCAGCTAATATATATTAATATTACATATGCTTAACATCATCTCTGAGATGTAGCTACTAAGTATTTTCACACAAATTCCATCATGACAAATACCATATTTTCTGGCATATAAGATGCACCAGCACATAAGAAGTATCCCATTTTTAATACACATTTTAGGGAAAAATCAATGAATCTACGGCAACACAAACAATTTTTGTAGCAAATATGTGTAGAAACTGAAACTTTCATAGAAACTGAAATTCCTGTCCTAAATCCAAGTATAGCTGTTCACGTTCTGGCCATTTCACTGTTATGCTTCTTAGATTATATTTATTGTGAGTTGCTTTCTTTGAAATCTCTTTCTGATTCCATCAAGTTCTTATCACATTTTCTCAGTTGGAGGTGGTCCAAAATGCCTTTCTGCAGCCCTGTTTCTGTGTTGTTTAGCATGTGCAATCACTTGTAGCTTAAATGCAATTATATAGTGATGTCATTTACCAGGAGTTTTGTAAATTACCATAATAAGAGACACTAGGGATCTTCACACTAATCACAACAACTGAAGCTTGAATGAACAATATGAAAATTTTTAACAACAATGCATGTGCATCTATTGAATTCTATACAACTAGAATGCTCTCATCCCTGCAAGGAAGCTAGCAAGGAATTGTTTCAAATTGAAACATGTCAGTTTTGAGGAAATGGAGGTAATAAATAATTTGCTATTGACGTATAAGGTGCACCCTGTTTTTTAATACTTTTGGAGAAAAAGAGTGCATCTTATAGTCAGCAAACATGGTAATTTGATTTTACCTTTGTAGAAATATGTGTGTTCATAAGGGATATCAAATTCCTGTAATTCATAGAGGAGTTTTCTACAAATGTCTTTCTATGCCAAACTGGAGTATCATAGTTTTTGCTTTTTCTTCTTGGTAGAGAATTCTGTCTCCAAGCATTAGCACCAATTAATACATTTTTCCTTTTAGTGCAAAACTATGTCACTTTTGATTGCACTTCTGAAACCCAAGAATTTTCAGCTGTTACTTTACTCTGAAATGGACAAAGCTTACATATTTTATTTTTAAACAAAGAGCCTGTAATATTAAACGTCTGAGCTATGCACCCTTTTAATCCTAAAATTTTTGTATGCATATGCAATCTTCTCTATGAAACTATTTAAGATAGAGAAAGGAAAGTTAGCATGATTGTGCAGTATGCAAAAGCAGATCTTGCCAAGCACTTTTATAATTTTCAATTGTTCATTAGTTGATTGTAATAATTAAAATAAAAACTCGACATTGTTATGAAAAAATGAGAAAATAGACTTTGTAATGTGCACAACTCTAACAAGACTATGTATGAAAAAATAATTAATGGTTTTCTTACTTGCAACAGTTAATGAGATAAATATCATGCAATTCTGGTGAATAAGACATAGTGAATCTTTTGCAAAAAATACAAGAACTTTTCAACAGTAATCATTAGCATAACAGGATATACCTAAAATAAAAACCAGAATCTTATATACCCCCTATAAAAATTTAAGCAAATCCATAAGGGCATCTGTCCAGACACACTGTCCCCCAAATGAGTAGGAAAATTTGCCAAAAAGCTTGCACTTTAATTGGTCCCTGTATTTATAGCATACCAGATTGAAACAATATTAAGATAATAACCACATATACAATATATCTGCATAACTGTTTTGAAAAAAAATTGCATCAACCAGAGTTCTTTGCTTTCCAAAGGTACACTTAAAACTTTATAGTAATTCAGTAATACTTCAATTCAGTATGGCATAGCTGATTTATGCCAGAGACCCCGTCATTCAAATGCATGATAATAACTTTGATGAAATGATCTTTTTATTCATAGTGCAAAGAAAATGTAAGCTCTTAAAGTAAACAAAAATAATATGATATCCACAACCACCATGTATTTTTACAAATATTGAAATATTGCTGAAATAATTTAAAGAATTATTTTCAAAGATCAAGATACAGTACCACTTTGAAAAGTCAGGCAAACTGGAATATCACATCTTACAAAATAATAGAATACAAATCTAATAGCTTGACTGTAAGCACATCAGGTGGCCTGCTAACTGAAAGCTTTCAATTTAGGGGGCGGTGAAACTTTGGTCTCACATTTCTAAAGGGGCATATAAAGGTGAAATTAAATCAAAAGCTTCAACAGCTACTGATATAAAAAGTGTTTATCTGCAACTGACAATCAATCAATATATGACATATATATATATGTGTGAAAGCCTTCTTTATAAAATATGCAAATAAAGGAAATGAAACTGATGAATCTGGAGGTCAAGTGTGGGGCTCATCATGGCATTAAATAAAATGTAATCATTTTTTATAATACTTGAAATACCATTGTATCAACAGCTTATATTCAGCACAAACTTTTGTTGCATTGTTCTCAAGTATTTCTGTGCTAGCTTCCTCTTCAATAAACTCATTTTCACTCTTACCTATTTCAAAATCCTTGAAACATAGGGCCTTTAACATGTTTGGTAATGCTGCACAGCTCACTTTTAATTTTGGTACTCTTTCCTGTGAGATTCTTGTGCAGTTAAAGGATTGGAAACCTATACTTTAGCTGACCAAATACTCTTCTATTAATATCCTTTCTTTAGAGTGACTGCAGTTCAATCAATGTTGAATGTTATATACAGGTGGCTTAATAGTACTTTTTTATTTATTTTTTATTTATTGTGCTAAGAGTTTTACAAATTTGATTGTCTACTGCATTTTGACCCTGGTCACTTATTCAGTAGACAATCACTACAGTTTATTTACATTTTACAATCTCTTGTCACTAAATTATCTTGCTCTTTTTTTCAGCTCTTTTTTTTTTTTTTTTTTTTCATGTCCCATTTCCACTTTTTTTTTTTCACTTTCCATTTATTGATTACTTAACCATCACACATTCACTATAGTTTTCCATTCAAAATAAGATGTGCTACCTCTTACTTTTCTCTTTCCACTGTCCAAAGCCATTTATTTTTTACTTTACACAAAAACTGTCCAATGCTTCTAGCGTCCTTGCATATCATTTCAATTATAAGTGTATTTCTATCCCCCTTCAACCACTTCTTATGATTAGCTGGGGGACATACTGTGTTTATAGTCATAAAAAAAAATTAGCAGTGCTGTCATATCTCCTTTGGCAACCCTGCTTCACAGACTTGAATCCTATATATCCATGGTGTTCAAACCCTGACTTGCAACTCACATGTGGCTCTTCTAGCATTCTTGTGTGGCTCTTAAAAATTCTGAGGCTAAACTAAGCAATGTTTAATTCTTCAGGCCTGATGATTTAATTTTTATTCTAAAAGACAGCTTTAAAGCAAACAAAAGGTTCTGCAGTACTTGCTAGGTTTCTGAAAACAGTTTTGCTACTCTATGCTAGATATTAGCACAAAGCAATGAAGACCTGAAGACCTCAGTATGCTAGTGATTACAGGTATTGCCCTTAGCTTGATTAAGTTTGCAAACAATATAATATTAGACTAGCCAGTGCCAGGTAGCAGGCAAACTCTGTAACTAAGCAAGTTGTGGTTGCGAGTTTAGCACTTGTGTCTTGCAATGTTACCTAAAAATGCAAATATGAAGAACAGAAGAGATCATTCAAGAAAGAGTGGCACCAAGAGTTTACTTTTGTGAATAGAAATGGTAAGCCAATTGTGTCTTTTGTGCCTGTTAACATTGTCACAATACAAGGCCAGTAACCTCAAGTGCCATCATGACACACATCACAGCTTTTCGGAGTCAACTTTTTTTTTCTTTTTTTTTTATAAGTTTTTAGTGTTCTTAACTAGTTAGGTCATCATATCGGATGATGAATGAATAAAATGGGTGAAATGATGCTCAAGCTTGGGATCATGAAGCTTAAAGTTACCTGACACTTATCTTTTCAGGACAAGAGAAAATCCTGGAAAAACCTTATCCAGGTAACTCACTCTAACCAAGATTTGAACTCAGGACCTCTTGAATGTGAAGCAGACAGCTACTCCCATACCACAGAGGTGGGCACAAACAAAATTGTTAACATTAAAAGGTACATTTTATGGCCAAACAAGTCTTATGTCTGCATTTGTGAGAGAGACAGATTTGACAGTTGAGATAGGGCTTGATTTGGCTTTTAATATTGCAAAGCCAAGAAAAAAATACACTGAAGGAGCGCTTCTTAAAAAGAATATTACAGAAAGTGTTTCTATCTTGGATCCTAAAAACTAGACTGCAAAAATTATTTTTCATTTTCTTCTGATTATGCTCTTCTGAGGATGCCCTTCACAGTTGAAAATGAAACATCAAGTTGTAATAACTTTATTGCTTGGCCACAGCCTACAAGTCCAGAAAACATGTATATTTTACTAATGATTTCTCAACTTCCCACTTCTAAGCATACAACTGAATCAGTTGGCAGAGAAAGGAACTAAGTCATTTTTCGATACCTTTCAGGAGAGACAAAAAACTGTTTGGACATAAAACTTCTTATCGAATTTCCTGTTTGGCATTTTATTACATTGTTTATTACAGTCTTGGTAATATGTATAAATGTACTCACTTCTTTGTTAGTAAATGCCGCAAAAAGTCATTTTGAAAAGGGACTTAGTTCCTTTCTCCACTCAATGAGCAGTTTACTACAGTTTAGCATCTTTATTAATTTCAAAATGTAGTTTTAGTTACAATACTGAGGTTTAGCACCTTTAATCTTTAATACTACAACTAAAATATTTATACTTCATAAAAACAAACACAAAATGAAGGGCAGATCAAAACTTGCAATGAAATCAAGAATGTTGGAAAAAACACGAATGAATAAAATGCAAATAAATGTTATATTCTTTTATCTGTAATGAATGTTTTACGAAATCATTGGCCACTGCAACAGATCTTCATAAAACTTAAGTGTATCTACCCAATGTACATATTTCACTAGCTTTTGTATGTCCTCCATTTTCTTCTTCTGAATGGGCACCTTGAGTTGTCGGTATGCTGACTCCAGATACATACAAAAATTTGATCGCATCTTCAGCAATGGAATGTTGTAGCAGTATTAATGTTACATTATGCGACGGAAAATGTTTCTATTTATTTAACATTATTGTAGCCCCACGTTGGTCGCCAATTATGCGACGGAATTGTTTCTTACGTAATATTTATAGCGTAAGTTATTAGAACTTGTAGATCATATGTTGTGCTGCTTTACTTCACGCGTTGCCATCTTGTGACATCACTCCTTTGTTTGGTTCGAAGCTCCATCTTGCGTTAGCAATTTGCATCAATTAGGGTTCGAAAGAATTTAAAGTTTTGTATATTGTCCTCCGGCTAGCTATCATATTATCTTAGTAGAACAAGTATCTCTATGCAAGGGTGTGAATCGGAAAGGAATCTTTTATTCAGAAATGATACTGATGAAGAAATTGTTTTTATAACTTTTATTGTCGAACACGTTCACTAACACTTTTTACATATGAATCTGGATACTCGCCAAACTGAAACTGTTTGTAATAACTTCTTACTTATCACTTTTAACTCGAGTACTTCAACTTTGTGTATTTTTTTTAACTGTATAATACTTTATAAGAATTCTTGTAATTCTGCTGCGCGTAACTTGACGAAATGAAGGACTGGCTGACGATGTGTAGTGCACACGAAATTTTGATGAACTGAACGGCAAGCTACCTCGGGCCTGGCTTATTTATACGCTTGCCTTAAGATACGCCTAAAGATTATAAATGAACTGCCATTGGCTAATAAAACGCGCCAACATTAGCGTCTATTTTAATATCCAATGAAAACCACGAATACATATTGCTTTAGGAAATGTTCTAGAAGCTTCTATCGAAACCGCGCGAAATATTACGTAACTTCCTTGTTCCCGGTAATGATAAACAACTCACCCCCTCTCTGCATTATAGCGTTATTGTTGACAGTTTCAGTAAAGCCGTATATTATTATTTACCAATAATAATTACAATTAATAAACCTCTGAAATCAATGTCACATAAAAATACATATTCATATTACTATCATTAATTACATCTGAGTAATTTGTGATACAAATTACCGTATCATATGCCCCACTAGAAACATAATTATAAATATTTATAACTTGTTTAGAAATTTTAAAATTGTGTTTTTAGTCTCCTAAATCTTGGAACACACGCTATCACTTTCACTTTACACTTCACACGCATTTAACACACGACATATGTTTTATCTCGCCACTACTTACTGGCTCTGGTTTAATTAATTTAGATATTAATCTGACATCACAAATTTTTTATAGCAAATACTTTACCCTAAATTATTTAATCAGTGTTTCAAAATTGCTTACTTTCTTAAGCTGTTAACAAAAATTTATACATTTAAGATTTTTGTAATTATTACACAGATTTACCAAAATATTCACCCTCTACACAAATATTTACTTCTCTTAAATCTAGACAATGTTTCACCTTTTCTGTTTGCTACATAAATGTTTGTTTTTTTTTAATTATATTTACCAATTTTTGTTACTTTGTACTTTATTTTAACCATACTCTTGGAATTGCATTTACGTATCTTTACTTTAATATCATATTAAGTTTCAATCTATACATTCTTAATTTTAAAATGTTGTTACAGTTACTAAAAATTTAATTTATTTATTTTCTTTCTTTTTTTTTTTTTTTAAACATTTCTCTTTTTTTTTTTTTTTTTATAATTTATTTCTCTTTTCAAATGACATATATATTTAGTTAACCCTCTTACGTTCCAATACATTTCTCTGCAAGTCATCTTTACCTATCCAGCATTTAGTTTACATCTCATTGCTATTTACCCACCTGGATCAAATTGTGTGTGGCTAAACATTACTCGTAGCCGTAACCTAACCTTCAAATTTGTGTTCATGAATAACCTCTTGTATTCATATGAAATTTCATCCCATGATACCATTTGAAAACAATCTAAAGTTTCCTGAACAACACATCTTTTAACAACTTTCATTTTCAATGCATCTGCTATCTTTTTAACTTGAGAATACTCTGACAAATCTGTACTAAACTGTACTGGACTGGAGTTTTCATTTTGAACATCTTGGTACAATTTATTTCTTTGCATTACTGTCTCATTCTGTATTTTTGATATCTCCCCTCTGAAATTAACTTGCGCCTTATTCACATCTACATTCATAACCTCATTTATCTCTCTTACCTCACTTGAAATACTACTTATTTGACTTCCTAACTCTGTACTTTCTACATTAACCTCACTTTTAGTATTAACCTCTCTTTCTTTGTTATCTATTTCCCTGCTCATGTCTAGCATTTTCCTTGAAACTTCTCCTATCTCACTTGCTATTACTTCCTCATTTTCATCTCTCATTTCTGGCATACTACTATCTAGCTTCATAACTTTCTTTTCAATTTCTTCACTGCTTTTATTTACTGTTTGCTCTAATTTCTCATAACTATGAATTAGTTTATCTAAGTTCTCATTATTCTTTTGCATATCTTCCCTGTTTTGATCTATTTTCTTACTAAGATCTTCCCTGTTTTGATCTATTTTCTTACTAAGATCTTCCCTTAATTTTTTCATATTCTCATTCATATTTCTCAGCATTTCCATCATACTAACATCAAAATTAACATTTCCTGCTATTCTTTTCTCACTTTCTGCACTAAGATTTTCATCTTCAAATCCTAAAAAGTCTGGGCTTCTTTCTGTAACCTGTATTGAATTACAGCTAACTGTTACACTATCCCCTTCCATCATTATTTCTTCTGTATTACTAGCAGCCATTGTTTTTATTATCCTACCACTCCTAAGGAACATTTATTTACCCTTTTTTTTTTTAAAAAAAAATTAAGATACTCTAACCTTACTGATGCTTTATGTTGCTGTTACTTTAATGTCCAGCGTTCTGCCCCATTCTCCTAGATTTGTATGTCGCTTCTGCGTTGTGTTGTGATGAATCTACGTCGTCTCGATGTTTTTGTAGTTGAATTCCTTGTTGCCTCGTAATCTCGGAATTACGATGTCCAATCATCCGTATAGTCTGTCGTTCCTTTTGTTTCTGGAATCTGCGTCTTGTAGATCATTTCACCGCTGCATTCCTGGTTACTCTGCTTCATTCCTGGTCATCGTTTTCCTTTCCTGGTCACTTCGCCCCACGTCCTGGGTGCCAATATGATGCGGTGTTAATGTTGTAATTATTATATCCCCACGTTGGGCGCCAATTATGTAGCAGTATTAATGTTACATTATGCGACGGAAAATGTTTCTATTTATTTAACATTATTGTAGCCCCACGTTGGTCGCCAATTATGCGACGGAATTGTTTCTTACGTAATATTTATAGCGTAAGTTATTAGAACTTGTAGATCATATGTTGTGCTGCTTTACTTCACGCGTTGCCATCTTGTGACATCACTCCTTTGTTTGGTTCGTAGCTCCATCTTGCGTTAGCAATTTGCATCAATTAGGGTTCGAAAGAATTTAAAGTTTTGTATATTGTCCTCCGGCTAGCTATCATATTATCTTAGTAGAACAAGTATCTCTATGCAAGGGTGTGAATCGGAAAGGAATCTTTTATTCAGAAATGATACTGATGAAGAAATTGTTTTTATAACTTTTATTGTCGAACACGTTCACTAACACTTTTTACATATGAATCTGGATACTCGCCAAACTGAAACTGTTTGTAATAATTTCTTACTTATCACTTTTAACTCGAGTACTTCAACTTTGTGTATTTTTTTTAACTGTATAATACTTTATAAGAATTCTCGTAATTCTGCTGCGCGTAACTTGACGAAATGAAGGACTGGCTGACGATGTGTAGTGTACACGAAATTTTGATGAACTGAACGGCAAGCTACCTCGGGCCTGGCTTATTTATACGCTTGCCTTAAGATACGCCTAAAGATCATAAATGAACTGCCATTGGCTAATAAAACGCGCCAACATTAGCGTCTATTTTAATATCCAATGAAAACCACGAATACATATTGCTTTAGGAAATGTTCTAGAAGCTTCTATCGAAACCGCGCGAAATATTACGTAACTTCCTTGTTCCCGGTAATGATAAACAACTCACCCCCTCTCTGCATTATTGCGTTATTGTTGACAGTTTCAGTAAAGCCGTATATTATTATTTACCAATAATAATTACAATTAATAAACCTCTGAAATCAATGTCACATAAAAATACATATTCATATTACTATCATTAATTACATCTGAGTAATTTGTGATACAAATTACCGTATCAATGTATGTGTCAGACAGCTGTTGATGAATGGGTGTGTCCTTACTGTTCAGGTTTAGCAGTTTCATAAATGAATTCTTTATACTGGGAAATTGCAAATGTCCCTTGGAAAATCCTTACATGCTGTTTCTGCAGAACCAACATTTTTCTTGAAAAACTGTGGCCACCGCTTGTCAAAATTTATAATGCTTTCTGCCTGAAACACCATCACAGTAATTCCTGATACACTATTAGCTATCAGCTTCACATATTCTTTAGGAGTATAAACCCTGTCACATTTTGAGATTTTTCTCTTCATTGCACCAAATACTCGATCACATGGAAGGTAAGAATGGCCCCTCTCTGGAAATCTGTGAATGGTCTTATTCATCTTGCCCAAATATGTTAATGCAAGGCACATTTGAATTAGCGTGTGGTTTTTGTTTTGCCCTGGCGCTCCATCAGAGAAGAGGTGTAGTTCTGTAATATTTTCGGGAAGAGAAGTCTGGATGTAATCATATAAGAAGGAACATACCTCATTTGCCCCTTCTTTCCCTCATCTTTGTGATAAAGATACATGGCACAATGTCTGGATTTGATGTCATAAATGCAGAAGCTCTTCACCCATAGCTGTCTAAGGTAAAATGTTTCCTGCACAGGGATGTTTGGCAAAGCCAAATTCTGCATAAAGTCAAATGCCAATCCAGCAACATAGCTATCTTTATTCTGTTCCACTTGCTTTAAGGAAGTATAAAATATCTCCTACTCCTGTGTTATGTACATCAAGATCAATTTGTGCTGCCCTCTTGCAGCTGTCAGTAATATGAGGCTTTTTATCTTTGCCTCTAGTTCCTCACATTTGCTGCAAACATCAATTTTTGGGCGGCCAAAAGCATAATTAGCATTTTCAGAGAAGTACTTTCTATAAAAATCATACTTAACATCTAACTCCGGATATTTCTGCCCAGAAAGATTGTTTTAATATTCAAGTGTGTGTCCAAGTATTTTATTTCTTTGCCAGCATAGTGGGTTGTCCTAAGGGGGAATGAATGGATATGTTCATATGTTGCATTCAAGATGTCTGTAATTTTGGTAGTGCATTTATTTTCACCTCGTTTATCCCTTGGAATTTGTCATTTAAGAAGGAAATTTGATATTCAAAACACTCATTTCTATGATACTGCATGAAGTTTAAGATAAGGTTGTTTGCAAATGTCCAGGCATCTACCTTCTGTAACAACAAAATAGTCAAAAGAATGTTTTCTCTTGTTACCTGCAGGTCCATTCTGCTGTTTCCTTGGCCGTCTTTGCTTCACCTCTCTAGCAACAATAAGCCCTTGTAAATATATATCTTCAGCATTTTTATCTTCTATGTTCAGAAAATCTGACAGAATTTTCATTAATATGGCAAAAGCATTCCATCCGACACCTAAAAAGAGTTGAATCACATTAGCATGTGTTGCAGGGCTTATTGTAAAAGTAACGCAATATTAATTTTCTATTGCCATGGTTATACGCAGTTTATTCACTTACTTGCAGCTGTTCTGATGCTTTCTCCAGGTACAGGATTGCCCTGGTAAGCTGTGAACTCTTACATATTTTATTCTTTTTCTTTTCTGTTGCTCATCATTTCTCTTTCTTTTAGGCGACATGATCACTTAACTACAGCAAGCTTACAACTAAACAACTGTACTTTCAACAATAAAATTACTGAGGAGCAAGAATGATGACATAGCTGTAATAAGACACACATTGTCGAAGCACATTCTTAGAGCAATAAGAACACTTCACATACGGTTCATACCAACTAACTGAGGAGAAAGGAATTAAGCCACTTCTCCTCCTGATGAAGATTCAGGAAGTGGATTTTCTCCACTGAATCATTGGACATAATTCCTTTCAACACAGGTCAATGCATTTATGTCTAATCATAACAGATGTGTGAAAAAATGCAAAAGTGAAAAAAATGATTTAATTCCTTTCTCCACTGGCCGATTCAACTGAAACGTGAATTTCTCTTATAAGCAGTGATATTCTAAACATTTTAGTGACTTAATGAATTGCTCAGCCTTAACCTGACCCTGGATGAATCTACAGATATCCAAGATAAACCACAACTTGCCATTTTGTAAGTTTATATTGAATAGCTGATGTGAAAGAAGAACTATTAGACCTGATCGCATTAAAGGATACAACTTAAGGATGTGACATTAAGGAAGCTCTTGATAGTGCACTTAACAAAGCTTCTATATCATAAGGGAAGATTGTTAGTGTTGTTACATTAGGTGCCCCTATTGTGAGAGATAACAAAAATCGGCTCCTGGGACTTTTAAAAACTCACCCATCCTATTCTGATTTCTTGCCCTGTATGCTGGATTCTTCACTAGGAACCCTTGGCAGCTAAATTCTTTCAATATCATGTTATGGAGGTAGTGTTAAAAATTGTTAATTATATCTGTTCAAGTGCCAAACCCATTGACAGTTCAAATCTTTTATTCAAGAAATGGATAATGAAAAGTGTCTCACTGATGTATATGGTATTGTTTGGTAAAGTGGTTGTCAGTAAGCAATGTCGTGGACAAACTTTTCATATGTTAGAACCAATTAAATGCTTTCTTAAAGAGAAAGGAAAAGGTTTTCCTCAACTTCATGATCCCCAGTGACATTTTTAACAGATGTTGCTCTGCATTTGTAGTCATTAAACCTTTCATTACAAGGAAAGGGAAAGTGATTTGAGACCCAGCAGACTATGTTCAGCTTTAAAAACAAGATTAAACTCTTTAAAGTGCGACGGTAGATGTTTCTTACGTAATATTTATAGTGTAAGAAATGAGAACTTGTAGATCATATGTTGTGCTGCTTTACTTAACGCGTTGCCATCTTGTGTGACGTCATTCGTTGGTCTTGTCCGTAGCTTCCTCTGACGTAGCAATTTGTATCAATTAGGGTTCGAAAGAATTTTAAGTTTTGTATATTGTCCTCCGGCTAGCTATTTAGGTAGACATTTAACTCTTGCAGGGTGTGAAGCGGAAAGGAATCTTTTGTCTAGAAATGATATTGACGAAGAAATTGGTTTTATAATTTTTATTGCAGAACACGTTCACGAACACTTTCACATATTTATCTTGATACTCGCCATACTGAAACTGTTTATAATAACTTCTTATCACTTTTAACTCACGTACTTCAACTTTGTATATTTAACTGTAGAATACTTTATAAGATTTCTCGTACTTCTACTGCGCGTAACTTTACGAATTGAGAGACCGACATGAGAATCTTGTTGAACTGGGAGCTGACGTGTTATGTGTTGAGAATCTTGTTGAACACTGGGGAACGCTCTCTTGAATCTACACTATTTATAGGCTTGCCTCAAGATACGCCTAAAGATTATAAATGAAATGCTATTGGCTAATAAAACGCGCCAACATTAGCGTCTATTTTACTATCCAATGAAAACCACGAATACATATTACTTTTAGGGAATGTTCTAGAAGCTTTTATCGAAAAGGCGCGAAATATTACGTAACTTCCTGGTTCCCGGTAACGATAAACAACTCATCCCCTTGCTGCATTATTGCGTTATTGTTGACAGTTTCAGTAGAGCCGTATATTATTATTTACCAATAATATTTACAATTAATAAACCTCTGAAATCAATGTCACATAAAAATACATATTCATATTATTATCATTAATTACATCTGAGTAATTTGTGATACAAATTACCGTCTCAAAAGATAACAGCTAGAGGATTTGTTCATTTTGTTTCCATGAAACAAATTATTAAAGAACTTCCTCAAGTAGAAGTGGAAACTGACAATTATGTATGCAAGTTGAATGATTTAATGCAAGAAATGAATGAAAGAATCAGTGACCTCAGAGCTCTTAAGTCTTTGTTTGCTTTTTGGAAAACCGCTTCCTTGTGGATGTCATAAAAATGCATGCCCTATATCATAGCCCATAGTGATGGAATCAGCTGTAGCAGCTGTAAAGTTGGAACTACTACAGATTCAAGAGGATGAGAGATTAAAACAATTGAAAGTGAATATGCAGAAGTTGAAGTTTGGAAGCAGTTCCCAGAACAAAAGTATCCAAATATAAAACAGTGTGCAAAAAGACTCACTTCCATTTTTGAGACAACCTATTCATGTGAGTCATTGTATTTAACAATGAAGTTCATTAAATCTAAGTATCAAGCAGCTCTAGATTCAAGTGTACTTGTGAGAACAGCCTTAACTGACCGCCTAACAGATTTCAAGCAATTAGCAAAGCAAAGTGAACAGTAGAAAAAGTTCATGTTAACAAAATGTCTTGTAATTTGTGAAGGTTATACACATGTTTATTAGTGTGCTTCATTAATAGTGATAAGATGTAAGTTTATAGGTAAATATAATTTTTGCTGCTTTACTTAATAATATTTCTACATTTGACCTTAAAGAAATTCAGATTTCACCTTAAAAACTATGTGTGACTCTTTCCAGACTCTTCCCTTAAAATGTGACTGCCAACACTTGGGTAGCTGGCCAACCCTGCTATATATGGTTACACTACTTCACACTGATGCTCATAGATATTTTTGACATCACATCTCACCAGAATATTAATACTGGCGTAACACATAAGATTAATGTATTTATCCCCAAACATTGGCATTATTTTTATTTATTTATTTATATGTGAATGCAATCTAATCCAACTACTACAACTGGTAAATAAAAGTGTGTTGGCAACATCAAGTTTGTATTATTAAATTTCTTGCAGCATAGTGCAGAAACGTTTACATAATGATTTCTTGAAGTTGTTACATTCATGGAGTTTCATTATTGTTAGCAGAAATTCTGATAAAGCAGTGCTCTCAGTTTGTAAACCCTTCAGCTCCCAAAGCTTTTCTTTCTCTGTAACTTTTTCTATGTCTTACATGCATGAACATCACAATCTTAAAGACAACCAATGAGTGATAAAGGATGGAGTGTCAGACTTCAAAATAATGAAGACATAGCTACATCTAGTTATTGTTATTGAGATCAAAGGTAAATTTTTCAGTACCAATCAGGAAAACTGAAGTTACACTTATAGGGGATAGTTATGCTATCTTTTATTCACCTCCAAAGAAGTTAGGATTTAAAAATACCAGAGTACTAGCATCAACTCCTGTTTATTCACTCGGTAAAGCACAAGCTTAAATTACAAGAAAGAAAATAAACACATCAGTTAGAAACTATCACTTTTGTAGATCATAATCTAAAGAAACACACACACTCACGCATACACACAGACAGCACACACACACACATTGTGATTTGCATAGCATACTTTCTTATTCCATTGGTATGTGAATAATGCTGACGTCCTTAGCAGTTACATATGATGGATAATGTGACTCAGGACAGAATTTTTGGAGACAAATTAGTTACTAAGGCTTATGCATCTTTATGCTTGCAGAGGGTAGTGTTTGCTAAGAATTCTGAGCAAGAGTAATTACTAAGGTTTGATGGCATAACCTTCCTCGCCCCCTCTCTCTCTCTCTTTCTCTCTGCCTCTCTTTATGAATGAATGTGTTTTTTATCTCTTCCTGTGTCTCAGGGCAACATGTTATTAATGATCTGAATTCCTTCTAACAGGGTAATATGAATGCAATGAAAGATTATTTAACACATCTTAACAAGCAGCTGCAAGAACTAGTTGGTAAAGTTCAGTGTGATGTAGATAGAAGTCTGAGGAAAAAGTTATTGACTATCATAATTATGGACATACATAGTAGGGATGTAATTGAAAAATTTGTTCAACAAAGGTAAGTACCTATATCTTTTTATAGTTATAGTTCTCATCAATTAAATGTCTGCTTTATAATTAGGAAGCAATTGAAGGGCCACAAGAGAAAAGTTTTATAGTGCATTGCTTTAGAAGTGGAGTTAGTTAAACAAACAGGATCTATATCTACAAATAATGAAGGTTATGGTAGTCATATGTTTAACAGAAAGCAGTAGCCTTTTGTTGTACTATTTTCAGGGCTAAAGCTTATATAGAGTCTTAGTAGATGGTTGCCAACACATTAAATATTTCCAATGATGGCTTAAATAATGCAAACAAAATCCCCAGAAACTAACAAAAGGAAACAAATAGAAAATATAAACATCAACACACTGAAAAAAAACATTCATATTTTGTTCTCTTTTGCACTGTATTAAATCACTAGAAAATCAAGTGTTCACAAATGCATATTATTTTTACCTCTGGTAAATACTGCATGGCCATTTTGCAGTTAAACTCATATCCTCAACATTAAACTGATGACATCTTCAGCAGTTGCAGAATTGCTGAGCTCTTGCATACATTTTAGGGTGGTTAGGTAACAGTGGAAGGGGATAGGAGGATGAAGATGTACTGTGCATATTATGGTATCAAATAGGATATGGGATTTAAAGTTGAGGTTGCTGTTAAGTGTATAATTGGAAAATAATTCTGTGTGCATGTAAATTTCAAGGAAGTTTTAGTTTCTGTTTGTTTTTTTTTTTTTATCATGTGTAGTATTTCTGTGCCTGTGTTTATGTTTCTTTAGCTGTGATCTTATGCAAGTATGTGCTCTGCAAAATTAGATTTGTTGCCTGCTTGATGGATGGCTTTTATATGTTAATTGTATATAATGTTAAGTGATCTTCCTGTATGGGCAATGTAGAAATTGGTGCAGTGTTGGCATTTGAGTTTTTTACATCCTGTTTGATTGTATTTAGCTGTTTGCACTTGCTTCTGTTGAGGCGTTCTCTAAGCGTGTTGTTTGTTTTGTATGCTAAATATCTTATATTTATTTTCTTGAATATAGTGGGAGCTTTGTAGATGTTTTAGTTGTAGTAATTCAGTATGAAGAACTTGCTTTCTTATTGTGTACCTTGTGGGTTGATGTTTTTTCTGTTTACTTTCTCTATGGCGTTTTCAGTATCATTTATCATTTCTAGATTGTATCCATTTTTTGTACCAAATATTTTATGGGCTCATAAACAAACCAATTGGGCAAAACAGGCTACAACAATGATGATGATAACAATGCATCATTATTATTGTTATTATTGTTGTTTTGTTGTTGCTGTAGCCTGTTTTGCCCATTGGTATGTTCATGAACCTGAGGATCATTGAGAGGAACAAAACTAATCAATACACTTCCTGAATTGAAACCATAACCAAACAGGAAAACAAACACAAATTCAAATTATACAGGAAACCCATAACCACATAAACCCTTGTACATAGCATGTCAAACCATCCCTACAGCACAAACATGCCACTTTCCACTCAGATATTAGTGAATTTCTGAATGCATCTGCCAAAACAACATAGACATTACAGAGATCAGGAATGGGACAGTCTCAAAAGCACGGTCCGGCCTTCATTAAACTTCCTGCACCATTCACGCACAACACCATCACTCATACAGTTCAGACCGTATACCCGACTCCTTCGTCGGTGAATATCATCTGCATTGTTCCCTTCTGCTTGAAGGAACCAAATCACATTACACAACTCACATTTAGCGGTAGAGTCAATCGTAGCAGCCATGTTTCCGTGCCAAAACTAGGTTTACAATAGCATGGTGAAGTTGGCTGAGGGTAGAGTGGGGGACATGCGCAGTCGCCCTCCATGCACAAACAGTTTCCACTGCTTGTGTGGTTGCGCTCCTCCATGATCGGAGGTTGAAAAAAAATAGCCCTCCTACTAATTCAATCAATTGGTCTGCTAGCCAGAGAGAAAGTGTAAAGGGAATCCAAATATAATTGCAAGAGAGATTTCACCTAGGTTATTGTAGATTATTAAGAGTAATGGAATGAAAAAGGAATAATAAATATCTAAATACCTTTTTTTTCATTTTTAGCATTGCAGATGTTCAAGAATTTGAATGGGAAATACAAATGAAGTTTTACTGGCATAAGGAGAATGATGATGTTATCATCACACAATCTATTGGTAACTATTTAACATATGTGTTTAATATTTGTTAGTGAGCAGATATGACCATTATAAGGGTTAGAAATAAGATTGTTGACTTGAAACAGGCTTAAAAATACCTTACTGCCTCCACTTAAAATAATGGTGGTGATGGTGGTGTTAGTGGCAGCAGTGGTGGCCATCACCACACCACCAACAACAACAACAGCAACATTCTGGTATTCTATTTTAGGGGTGGGGAGTTAAAGTGACTTGCTTAGAATGTCTAATTCAGCTCAAAATATTATGTCACTCTAGGCATTAGTACAAAGGTTATATTGCTGACATATATATTGCACCCCTGATAAGGACTGAAAGCAAGGTTTAATGTAAAAGGTAAAGAAAAATTGTATAAGTATATGATTCAATAACACAGATTTTTATATATTAATATTACTACAAATATTAAAGTTTAACTTATTTTATTGTATCCTTGAAGCTTTTCAAGAGCAAATAGTGAACACAAATAAAGGAAAGAAACTAAAGAAGAAAGAAAGGTTAATTTATTTGGCCTCAGGGGAATTTATTCCTCCAATGCCAACCCCTCACTACATCTCATTGGTTCACAACCTCAAAGATTGCAACATATTAAAGATAGGAATTGTTTCTTGGTGCATAAAAAGCTATATACATTTAGACACATTCTGCAATGAGAATCTAGAAATACAAAAAATGGTGTTTGGTTTACACTGCTTAAGTACAATCAGTTTACAATATCTGGACATTGCATAAGTGTAAGCTCACGTAATGCTATTTTCAGGTTGTCATGCATATGGACATGAGTATAGAGGCCTTACAAAAAGGCTGGTTGTTACACCTCTTACAGATAAAATATATTTGAGTGTTGCCATTGCCTTACACAGGAAACTAGGAACAGCAATTATAGGTAAGTATATGAACGTTTAAATATTTGGCTTAAATATCTGTAAATCATATCTCTAAAAACATTTGAAAGCATTGGCTGTCAATTTAATTTCAACAATAATGTCTGTGTAGTTTCCTATTTTAAAACACTCTTATGTGTAATGCTTACAAGACAACATTCTCTGGCCATTAGCAACTCATAGAAATATTTTTTAAATTGTAGAAGTCATGTAGCAACTTATCTTCTATTCATATTATGACAGTCACGATAAATGTTTACCTAGTAAGAATTTCACAACATACTTTACAGACTTGTTTACACACATGATGCAAACTTGTTTATATGAGAAATCAGTAAAGAATATGAAGGGAGGAATCTAACATGATCAAATCTAAGGATCACTTCTCAGGATTGCAGCCAAGTAAATTCTGGGTTGTCAATCAAGCTTTTGGCTATCTTACTTTATTGCCTTCTTCAGGGTAATGAGTAAGATGGTGAAAAGCTTCGCTGCAATCCTGAGAAGTGGTCATCATGAACCAGCATCAACCAAACCATTAATTATATGTATATATTTAATTGTTTGATGATGCTTGAAACTTGTAAGAGTCTGTGAGCAAATAAAGATTATTATTATTTTACCATGTAAAAGGTTCTTTGGGTTGGGATCTACTGAAAAACTTTTGGTTTATTTGTTTTTATCCTATACTGCTCTTTCACTCTCACACACTCTCTCTCTCTCTCTCTCTCTCTCTCTCTCTCTCTCTCTCTCACACACACACACACACACACAAACAGCTTAATAATATCTTTTCTTGAGTCTGGGAGCTCAAAACCTGTATTTCTTGGTAAAATCCTGATAGTGAATTTTTAAGTTGAAATCCAAACTTCCTCTACTTCAAGTATGCTGGAGAGAAAATATATATCGGATAAATAGGCAAATGGCTATCTTCACCATTACCATTTCACAATGTTAATATGCAAATGATTAATACAAACATTATTTTGTCTGGAAAGGTAGAATCAGATCACTGAAAAATTCAATGCCATAGCCAACATTGAATTTTTCAGTCATCTGATTCTACCTTTCCAACCCTGTCCAACACACGGCTTGTGTGAAAGAACAATTAAATCCATTATTTTGTCTGTTTGTTTCAAATAATCATGATAAATACCAATACAGAAAGACTAAGTAATGTTGTAGTTCTCATAGTGGCTGACAACAGTCAGCTCCCAATAAAGGAAACTGATGTATGCTAGGCTGCCAACCATGAGACAATTAGTAATAAAACAATGCACACTTAAAGTTTCATAGTGTACTGAGGTTAGAATTTGGGGAAATTTAGATCCAATATTTTGGAAATTGATGTTTTCATGAAGAATTTATTTGGTATAGATTTGTACATTTTAATAAAACATAATTTTTTTCCTTTTTATTTCTACAGCTTCATATACAAGGTGGACCATTTAAGTTGAGACTGTACAAAATCTCCAAAACTAAATATTGTAGAAAGAGATGTCTTGAACAGAAGTTACTTGATATTATAGGGGAAAGCAAATGCCATTAATCCTGTTTCATTTGGAGGACATTGTGATGGTCATTTTAGGGTTAATATAATTTTACCCTAATTGTAGGTTCCCATTTAAAAAGTTAAATTGACCCTAAAATGCCTATCATAACATCCTCCAAACAAAACACGACTAATGCATTTACTTTATCCAATATCAAGCAGCACTTATTAAAAACATTTCTTTCTACAAAGCTTAGTTTTAGAGATAGTGTACAGTCTCAACTTAAATGGTCTACCCTGTATATGTAAAATTTAATGAGAACAAAAGAGATTTCACGAGCTGTTTATATAAATTAGACATACAGTATACGTGCCAAACCAATATCTCAATACCTATTACTTTAAATTAAAATGGTTAACTCTGCAATAGTCTCACAAGGTCTCACCAGTTGGCACAAAAGTATTCTTTTCATTCCCTTTAAGCTCTTTAAACTTAGGCATCATGTGACCTGAATACCTTCCTGTAATCTGTATTTTTGGTGAAATTGCAAAATGAAACTTGTGGATGGAACATAATATTTTCTCTGGCTACATTAGGGTAGAAAAGGTAAAAATGATGCAAGTGCACACTCTAAAGGGCCAGTCACAGAGAAACATTAACATTAACGTGAGGAAATAAACATACAACATAAATACAAGATTTACCCTGTCATTTACAATGCCAACAAACGTTACCCTCAAAATATGACAATTGAAGTGTGAAAGTGATTAAAAATTTTGACTACAGTGATTAACAATGATGCAGCGGAGCATTTTATGTTGCTACAAAGTGCATAGCTTGTGTTCATATTATATAATATATTTTTACATACATTAAAAAACATGGAATTGTGGATAACCTATGAGGTTTCACACAACATTGAAAGACACCATAGTAACAACAATTAAAACCTACCAACACCTATCACTTCATTTATACTCTGTTTCCAAGGATTTTGATTTAACAAATTATTCTTGTAAGATTTATGCTTTTTGTCATAAAGATGACCATAATTTTCAAATAAAATAATTAACTTCTCATTAAATGAATCCAATTCTCATTTCTTCCATTTCTGTGCACTGTAATAGTGTTATTTCCTTCTCTTGCATCCATTAACACAAGCATGAAAGTTTGGAGATTGTAACATTTGGTGGTAGTGTCTGGCAAGTATGTTCATGTTCATGTTAATAAAACTCATTGTGAAGGGCCCCCTTTATTAACCTGGCCACATGCTTTTGTGTTCGTATTGCATTTACATTAAATTTTGTGTGTGAATGGGTCTTTAGCTTTAAATGAAGACATGACCTTCTATGAAAATATCAGTACATTACATACATAGACAGATGGAATCAAAAAATTTCTGACACTATAAATACATTGCCAAATGCACTGTCAAATACATTTACCGTATTTTCTGTAATTCAAGCATGAAAAATAATACTCTACTAAGTGTTAAGAAATATCTATAAATTCTGATATACTTGTACAAACAACAACACAATAATAATAATAATAATAATAATAATAATAATAATAATAATAATAATAATAATAATAATAATAAATGCAATACTACCCATACAATAAATAGTTGCAAAGAAAAACCATTCAGTAGTATGTAACAAGGTGCTATCCACAAGTGGGCAAGGTTGAGTCATGACTCAGAGTTAGGGTTGCCATACGTTCTCAATTTTGTGGACACTTCCTCATTTTGCTAGAGAAACTTGCTATCCACAAAGAATTTTAAAATTCCTAGTGTCTGCAATTTGTTGAGTTTAAGCAAAATTAATCATTATCTTGTTTATACTCATACAAATTGCTGAGAAATCTAACTTTCATATGTTGGCACAAATCTTTTAAATCTTATAGATTTGTTAATCTGCTTTTATTGAACTGATTTCCATTTCGGCTCGACTTCCAGTTTCATCTTTGTCATCCATTTTTATAATACACGTGTGTTGGATAAAAACTGCTTTCCAGAATAAAAAATTAAACAATCAAGAGGTAAACGAATGTGATTTACAAATGCTTTATTTTAATTGTTCATTTGTTTGTTGTGTGTAATTTAAACACAACAGGCCTGAGCCAGTTACAGTTATTGAGTTATTCATTATAACAATTGCACCCTTTTGGATGGTTTATCCTAGGTCTAATAATTTTCTGGTATAATCTTATATTTATTACAGATGTTCCTCAAAATGCCACAGGGGAAATGCAGATTTTCTGATGATCTTAAAGAAAGACTTCTGTCTTTTTGCTGTGCACGAGGACAAACTGAAGCAAAATGCATGGTTTTTCTCAGCACTTTTGTCTCTGTTGCAAACCACGGTTCCAGAGACCTAGAAATACACATGAAATCAGACAAGTATTGTAGAAATATTACAGGAGTAAATTCCTTGAGTAAAGTGACAAATAATTTTTCAAAACAAATACAGACCTCGTTGATAGTGTTTGTACTGCTGATGGTGCTCTTGCAATTCATGTTGTAACTCACCACAATTTGTACAATTCAATGAATTGCACTCCTATATTACTGAACGGTATCTTTTCTGATTCTGTAATAGCTACTAAAGTGTCATGTGCTAAAACCAAAACTGAACCCATAGTGAACTCTGTGTTGGCACCACATTCAGTGAAAAATGTTATAAAATCATTACAGAATACCCTTTTTTTTAAACATTTCCACAGTTGCAAGCAATTATAGAACTATCAAATTATTTCCTATCCTTTTGCATTATTTTGACTACCAAAAGATGGTTTGTGTGTTAAAGTCTTACATGTTGAAAACAAAGAAAATGAAACAGCTGAAACAATAGCTAATTATGTGACACCTTACATAATTTTGAACCTGAGAACAAGCGTGCTGCTTTCAGGTGGGAAAATTGAATGCAATGTTAGGTGGTATCAATAGCAAGGAGGGAAATAATGTATTTTTTAATCTGAAGAGGCTGTTGAAATCCTCATTAGTTGGGATTCGTTGCCCAGCAAATCTTCTAAATAATTGTGTTCAACATGGTACTGATCTCTTGGACTGAGACCTGCATTCTCTTATCTTCAAAATCTACAATTACTTTTCAGTCTACACTATTTGAGTAGAATCCGTAAAGGAATTTTGTGAATTTGACATCTTATTTTGTGTCACATGACAAGCCTCCTGTTGTTTTGAAGAAGCTTTTTTCAGATCTGTTCACAGAAGTGTATCTGTACCATCTACATGTGATCAATGTTTTTCATTCTCACATAAATGAAGTAGAAAGAGAAGAAAATTCCTTAATCAGTGTTGTAAATGTGCTCTCATCAATTAACCATATCTTAGAAGAACATAAAAAATAAAACTGGTAAAGGACATGTTCAATTGTTTATAGAGAGATGGCCAAATCGAGGAAGTCAAAGTATTTCATGACAATGTGAGCAATTTATATGAAGGATGCCTGGAGTATCTAAGTATGTGGGTTCAGCCACTGAATGTATTCACGTCCTTTAAGTGGCTAAATTTTGAGGAAATGTCATGGGAAAATATTGAAGATTCAATCAAATCTTTTAATGACAGAGGTATGGACACAGATGATAGTACAGGATTTGATCAGTTTTGCGATTTAGAAAAATTTGTAGCCAGCTACAAGAATCAGTCGACTATATTGAGAGCTGTAGAAGTGAGGAATTGTACTCAGAAATAGTGAAACAACTCTATTTAATGGTCAAAAAGTTATTAATATCATTTTCCTCCTTTCTTATATTGTAACAACCTGGCAAGCTCTGGGAGTTATGCAAGGGATGTAGTTTACAAGTAGAGCCATCATAAAGGGGGTATGCATTCTGTTGAAAATGCGAACTTCAGGTTAAGTTAATGCTCATGTCTTGAGCCCTTTATTCTCTTTTAAATGTCTATGGCCCAATCTGTAAGTACCTGAGCTTATTACATACCTGGTTGGCAGTGAAGTAGCTTCTTATGCATTACAAAATACTTGTGACCATGACTGGCAGGAAGATGTTTTGTAGTGGCTGTCATGATGGCCTCCCACTGGTGATCTCAATTTGGTCAGCTTAAATCTATGCTGAGTGTCAGCATTCTGCTAATCTAGATTCATCACGTACTTCAATTTCAACACGTTCCCGAATGTTACCTTCTATACCTTGATCTGTTCCCAGATAACCTCCCCCAGGTTTGAGAATTCCAGCCCCCATAGAATGTTTAAGTTCTGGCCAGGCTGACACACTGATCACATAACCCCTCTGGTGACTTCATGTTCTGCAGGTAAATGTACGCCATGTACAAAAGAAATGAGAAAAGAAACATAAAACTAGGATTCAATTACTAAACCTCTCAGTACACTTCCTTCCAGCCGTACTGGTTGCATGGACAGGGCAGGGGAAACGGGATCTCTCTCTCTCTGGGATGTGTTTTTGGCTTCCCCTGACCCCTGGGGTTCCCTTGGGGCAACATGGCAGGACGCCATGTTCTCCTCGGCCACTGCATGCCTTGCTCCACTTTTTTCTCTCTTTTTTCATGCTGCCGGATGTGCTAGCGTGTTTGTTGGCAGTTGCCTGGTTACTGATGCTCTTACTCACACTGTCTGGACCTGAAACTGCTCAATAACCTTTACAAGTTTGTCTGCTGGGTGAAATATACTTTTTCCTTCAATGGACCTTATTTCAAGTTGTTCTTATGCTGCTTTCCTATATGGATCATTTATGTACAAGTTCGGATGAGTAATGGTTAGGATACAACTTAACTAGGTATATATTAACTCTACTTCCTTTAATTATCTTGGATTTACTGTCTAATATATACAATATTTATTAATCATTTTCCATCTTCCCTTGTACCGTTACTTTCCTGTTGATCTTCCAGGAATCTCTTGGCCTTGCTGTACTCTGGTGTTTTCGCTGAGTCGCTTCCTGCTGTGGGTTTGCCTCACAACTGAATCTCTTGTATGTGCTTGTCAGTTCCTACATCCTAGTCTAGTCGCGTCATGGCGTACGCTGCAACCATGTTTCTGCCTCTCAGTTTCTCTTTAAATTCCCTGCTTTCCTTTTGCATTTCGTATTCGTCCCCCAGGCCGCGTGTGGTATTTACGTACCCTTCCATTCGTGTGTTTTATGTTATAAGCCAGCCACTATATGAGTGCGTTCGGTGGGAAGAGGAACTAAGTAATTACGAAACAAGTGGGCGGGCATCGGAAGTGCAGTCACAGAACGAAAACATATGTGGAGATGCTGCTCTCAAGAGCTAATGTGAAGGTATCTGCTGGTAGAACTGTTTTCATTCTGCAACTGTACATTCCCACTATCATGCCCCTCATTCTCTTCTGATCGCAAGCCTTGACGACGTTACGCATTTTCAACAAAATAGTGGTGCCCGCCTCCAAACGCACTCATATAGTAGCCGACTTATGCATCGTTCGTGTTTTTATTTTTACCTCTTATTACGGTTTCTGTTCTTATTATTCTATCATTATTTCCCCTGGCACAAGAAATTTCCTTGTGGCGTCTTCACGTATATGCTGGGGGAAGGTGCTTGATGCACCATACTTAATGGAATATTCTACAAGATGAATGTAGGAAATAATTCTATTGCAGTTTTATTCGCCAATACATGGGTTAGGAAAAACAATTATCTCTGCCACAGTTTTGAAACGGCCTAGCATGTTAATGGCACAGAACGAAGAGCTGACTGCTGCAGAAACGAAAGCATAGGTATACATTTTCAAAACAAATTTCGTCTAATGTTAGTGCGTTTTTTCTCGCGAATCTAGGAGTTTAGCCAGGAATTAATATTGAAATGTTACGTTATATCTTCTTTTTTTCAGATAAACTTTGCTATGTCGTAAGCCAATGTCAGCACACTGCGGTGTAAGAAGGGGTAGGGCATGGCAGTAACATCACTGGCTACAGCTCCCCTGTGATATCACAAACATAGTATGAAGAGAATTCCTTACGGAATCGTAGCGGTTATACTAAAATAAATTTTGTAGATATGTATGTAATAAATATTGTGAAAAACTTTCACCCACTGGCTACTCTTTTACATGCCTTTATCACAGTATTTCGACAGTGCTTAATTACTTACCTTAGGGGAATTAACAATGTACTCTTAGAATAATAGACATATGTGAAACTTGAAAAACCTGGAATATAGGTAACCGTTTTGTGGCCACCGTTTATGCTATCACATGCAATAGTCGCCGTATGACCAAACCGTCAAAACGACTTAAAATAAATAATGTATTCCCTGCAAGTTTCGTACATTTAGCCCCCATTGTTAACTAAACACTATTTTTATTACGACACTCCAGACGACGTGTATTTGGAAATCATTTTATCAAACATTTATGTATCTAGATAATTTTCAATATTAATTTTCTGTGCAATTTGATATTTCAATTTCTATAAACAAAGAAGCGTTAGATAATTATGAGCAATATAACAGAAGCGGTTGACAGTGAAGGATTTTACATGAAAGTAAATGAGTAGGAAGGCTCATTTACACACGTCACTATAATACACAGTACCTGGATATGTTTCGAGAGTCTTTTGCTCCCATTGTTAGCAGCTGACAGCGAGAGCAGCGAGCTCTCGAAACATGTCCAGGTACTGTGTATTTTAGTGAAGTGTGTTAATGAGTTTTTTTCACTCCTGTGTTGTTTCATAAAAACCGTGTTATTATAGCCAATATAAATTCTAAAAAAATCTTGTGTTACACTCACATGACTTACTCTGCTCTTGTACAAGCTATTTTTACAAACGCTTATTCTCCATCTACTTCATGTTAATCGAGATAAACTTTGCAGACTCTATCTTATTGCTAATTTTCTTGTAAATGTAAGGGGAATATATATTTACAAGGGCAATATAGAAATACAGTAACCTTTAAGCCCATACATATCTCTTAATAGCTGGTTGCTAGGTGCAGCACCATTCCCTTTCCCACAGATTAATACTCTTTGCATATACAAGACAAAAAAATGAATAACGAATTCCCATTTGAGAAAATCAGTATTGAAAAATTTAAGGGAATAACAAGCAATATCTCGAAAATGGTTCACTCAACAACAAAAAATGTATATGACATAAATTGTGTATTTTAACGCGATCTACATTTTTTGTGTAGTAAAATTTTGTCTATCTCTTATGGTTTACCAGTTTACCAAAAGTCGTTCACAATGAAGAATACTTTTGGAGACATTCCCAGAAAATTCAAGATATACATTTTGTTTGTCATGAAAATATCTTAAACATATGACATTTTAATCAAATTCGTTAAGGCCATTTTTGAGAAAATTAAAATTTTCGAAAAATGTTCCATGTAAAGGGTAATCTGGGGTGGGGGGATTTTCTTGAAAACCTTCGTGTCGCATCTCTGGAAGATACTGAACCTAAATACCAAGTTTGGTGTTTATCCGAATGTTCGTTTCTGAGTTATGTTGTTCACAGACAGACACACACACACAGACAGATACACAGACGCACACACGGACATGTTTCCAAAAATGCTTTTTTTTTTGATTCAGGGGGTCTGAAAACATGTATTTCCGGTGAAATCTCGGTATCCAATTTTTGGGTGGAATACAATACTTCCCCTACTTACTCTACGTAGTAGAGAAAGTAATAATATGACTTAAAAGTTTCTCTTCCCGTTTTCCAAGAAATTTAAAGATTTGTCACAGCTACCCATAAAAGTGCATCAAGTGGGGGATGAATTACCTGAATTAGTAATTTTCATGAGTTGAGGCCACATTGCATAGATGCATTACAAAGTTATTCACTATAATAATAATAATAATAATAATAAATAATTGTTTTTATTCAGTAACATCACAGACATAATTATTAGCCATATCCTAAATACGTACAGCAAATTAGAATAACTGTGTACATTGGTTGCCAAAACAATTCCGCTGATAATATGTAGAATACGGCAGGAGTTGATAGAACAGATCAAAGTGGTAGCAGGAGCATCTTTTGGCGTACTTGAACACGAGGTCCGGATTTCAATCCGGGCGCACCACTTTCGCTTCAACCTATTTGTTGTTCTGCTTTGGCCTCACCGCAGAGCCATCTGATGTTTCTCGGTAAAGAGGTGCCAGTTGTGATAAATTGCATCTGGTGAAGACCTCATTTAAAATGAAAATTTCCTCCAATGATGGTGAATCTAGGAACGTCCCCATGATGCTAGGGGAATTTCCTTGTTGTATGGCGATAGCTATTCGTTGCCGTAAATATTCAGTTGAACGATAATCACCGGAAACATCTCCTAGAACTTGGCCAAGTTCACGAACAAGCTCTTTGCCCTCTGCACATCTTGGCCCGAAGGTTTCAACGGCAAATGCAACAAAGGTGTAATCTTGGGTAATATTGCAGCATTTAGAGTCACAGCTGCTGCAGCTAGTTGAATGAGTAGGTGCACAGAGCGCCAAACAGTCTTCGGCGGATTGTGTATCGTTTTCTGGGGTCTTTTGAGGCGTATCCTTCACCTTACCTATCGCAGAGCGTGGTGGCTTAGTAACACAGAAATAACGGGGAAAAGGGGGAGGTTCATGCCTCTGTTTTTCTGGTCTTATTGAAACCAAAACACGTTTATTGTCTCAGAACCAGTCATGCCGTATACTAGTGAAATTACTCTTGGACGTATCATGGGTGTGTGGGAGGCTGGTCGCACTGTTACAGCAATTGCAACGGCGTTGCATAAAAGTGTTTATATAGTAAATTACTGGATAAAGATATTCCAGGAAAGTGGGGAAGATGGTCTACATACTCGTCAGAAAGTGGACACTCCTTGTATAACATCCGCAGATGATGATATTCGTTTACAAAATGCAAATTACTCTTCTGTTATAATTGAATGATCATGTTTAGAAACTAGAGATAAATATGTATATGGTTCACCGAATAGGACATGCATATTATGGTAATAAAATTGGGTTATATTTTTGTCTATAATCCTGTTGTATTCCTATGATCAGCAATATGTTAGTAAGGGTATATTAGCCCATTATAGTTTGGATTAGACGGAAAACATGCTGATTTATTTATTTATTATTTAGTTATGTTTGCTTCTGTGCAGCAACAAACATTGATACCACTGTGAGAATACAAATCTGTTAATTTTTTGTTATAAAGTGCTGCCTTGCTATGTATTTAATGAATACCATTCAGGCTTTAGTTTGCACCCCCTGAAAATCTTCTCACACTACACATTCTACATTTCGCTAACCTGGCGTTCATCAAGCTTTCCCCTTAGCGTTTAACCATTTCAAAGGCGTGTCCTGCACTAACCGATAAGGTATGGGCTACCAATGACGATAAGAGATCTGTATGAGAAACTGAATGCACTCACTCTACCTCTTTCTCTTTTAGCCAATATGATCGAGAACGTAAACACGTATTTCGTTTCTACACCATTTTGTAACGTTTGTTGTAGTTATTGCTGTAACTATTTAGCAGGAATGACGCACCCTTTCACTGTGGCCTAAAGCAACCAATGAAATAGCCATGGCTTTGCAAGGCTACGTACAACGATAAATAATGTGACATAGACGCGAGATGCGGCGATATTTTCTTTGGCGCTCTTTGTACAAAGGGGCCATAGTATCCAAACAAGTGGCATCCCATATCAAGGACTTGCCATTCTTCCATGGAATCATGGTTAAACCGCCGGGGCGTTTGTCGTCAGATCTGCAAATTCCATATGGTACCAAAACAGCTGGAATGCCAGCAATGTAAGGACTCTCTTTAGAGTGTTATTTACTGCAAAATGTCTGGAAAATCTAAAGGAGTTTTTAAGGCGGATCCAACCATGATGTCGACAAAAATCAACAGTAGCAGCATACACACACAAACACACACATTTATGTTGCTGTAATATTTAGATCCAATCCATAGGGCTGCAGCAATCCTAAATCACAAGTTGACCATGAAGTCAGTCTGACTTGAGCATCCGAGCAGGTTGCACGTAGCTGAGAATCAGATTATGTGCAAGGTGGGTTGCTCTGTCAGTGCGTGTGTACAAGAACGACTTAAACCGTCTTGACTATAATACTGTTATAATACTTTTATGTGTAGTGTGCGTGTAGCAGAGCACTTTAGCTTTGGAAAATAAAAATGTACGCCAGAAAAAATACCATTAGGGTTAAATTTACGTTTAATGCCACGAGGCCTACGGCTTATGAGGTACACGACTTTATTGCAGATATCTTATAGTTAAATGCGGAGCAAGTTGGCACCATACAGTTAATCGCCAGTTAAAGAGCAATTTATATCAAACTTATATCCGCACTCTTATTACAGAAGATTATAAATATATGAATGGTGAAATAACGAACGTGATCATCGAACATGTGACCGGTAATGCCATAAATGTGCGTGGTTTTGACGTACCACCAGAAACCCCGAATGAGGTTTTAAAGCGAGCCTTGCAACGTTACGGGATGGTCTATGATGTCCAGAAGGAACAATGGGAACGCCAGTATCACGTTCCGGAGTTCAACGGTACACATGCGGTAAAAATGCAATTGGAGATGCACGTTCCCAGCTTAATTGTAATTATTGGTAGCTATAGGTTATCGGTGTCCTATGCTGGACAACCCCGCTCCTGTTATGTCTGTAGTAGCACGGAGCATCTCAAGGAGGTCTGTCCCCATAGATCTACCGCAGTGCGCCTGGCGGCTGCTGGGAAACAGAACGACAGAACTCGCTTCTCCGGCTGTTAGCGTGCAGCGTGAGCGTTCGCAACATATAGATAGTGACATACAGACTCCATGGGCTAGTGAACAGCATCAGAATGAGTGCACCCAGGATGAATCGATGCGTGAAAAGCACGATTATGCAATGGTGCTCCGCGATCCAGGGGGGAAGCGTGCACTTCAGAACATTTCAGATGGGAAGGCGCTGGCTGGCCTTGACCTATTGGTGGCTGCAGCAATTTAGGGGGCCGAGAACCGCCGGGCTGAGAAAAAGCGTGTTAGGCAGACAAAGAGTCGCAAAACGAGTAGTGATGCGACGTCATGGAGCAGCCAAATGGCACTGGAGCAAGACATAGAAACAGTTATCGAGGCCGAACAGCATTTTCAACAGGTTTTGCTATCTGCAGCATCAGCTGAGGTGAGAGTACAACAGCGGGCAACACCTACATTGCATAGCATCATAGCTATGTAGGAAGAAGCAAACAGGTCCTCCTGTGACTCTCGACCTACAGGGGAGGACGCACGAAACCATCACTTGGATGTTAGTGGAGTACCAGAGTCAATGCAGTGAAGTGCACCAGACAATGGAAGTTGTTGCTGATGCCCGCCCTTGGGCGGAATCCTCCAACACATTTTCTGACGTCCCAGACGCTACACTTCCTGCACGGCGGGGTCTATTTCTTTGCATGAAACTGGGCTCAAAGTACGTGAATTGCAACACAGCCCCAATATGGCATCCCGGGGACTGCCGAGGAGTCCGTAGTGCTACAGCATGCAGTGGCGACCGGTGGGGACCAACACCTCAGTTCGCCCAAGTGGATAAGGAATCGGACCCGGCCCACCTTACTCAGCTAGCACGGCAGGGAAAGCTGTCTTCTAGTGATTCTTGGCTTTGAGGGAAGCATCCGCCACCGGTCCCTCCAGATGAACATCCGGAGATCGGCCAGCAACGTAATCGAAGTCCTGATAACGAGCATTAAAGCCTGATATCCTTGATTGCAATGACCTTTCGATCAACACCCCTTATTATGATATATCTGCGATCGATCGCAACTATAAATGTAAATGGTTGTCGAAATCTTTTGGCACAGAAACTCCTAAATATGTTCCTCTAATAACGTTGATATCTGTTTTGTCCAACAAGTTAATACTTACAATGCGTTCTATGGTTACAATTATAAAATTAACCTAGGTTTAGATGGACGAGATACCGCTATTACGTACCAAAAGGGCCTTTCTCTACAGAATTTTCAGATGGATCCGTCGGGCTGGATCCTATCAGCAACCTTAGATGCAAACGTTCTGGGAACATATACGCTTCCGCAGGTACTCAACATAGACACGAGCGAGAACGGTTGTTTCAACATGATTTAACCTTACATGTATTGCACAGCAAGGTAGTTTTCCCCGGCGGTGACTTTAATTTTACGCTTCACGCTAAGGACCAAAAGGAGCACCCAATTTCAGCATCATGCTACAACTAGTGACTCAGGTGCAGCTTCAGGATGCTTGGGAAATTAATTATGGCATAAACGCAGAATTTACGTTTGTTCGACACACCTATGCATCTCGCATATACCGTGTTTATGTCTCCGGGTATAGCTATATCTTTACATCGAATTTGTGTCCTTCCTTTGACGTTTAGTGACCATCATGTCGTAGTCTGTCAACTCCAACTTCCAAAACTCAGTACCGAGACTGCCGGAAGGGGATATTGGAAGTTCAATAATTCCATTTTAGAGGACACAGAGGTTTTGGATTAGTTTAAAGCTTAATGGCTAACTGCACCCCGGAAAAGTTTTTGGTGGATAGAAACTGCTAAACCGACGATACGTGCCTTTTTTTTTTTAAATACACCAGTACTTTGCGAGTGCAGACGTGAAATAAGTTGATGCTTTCCTACAAAAAGGCTGTATGGAACCTGTATACGAGGCAACAGGAAGGTTACGATGTGAGCGCGAAGCTCAACCGGGTGAAAGAAATTATCAAGCGGAAACAATTACAGCACCTAGATGGGTATCAAATTGAAGCTATGGCTCAACACGTACTTACCGAAGAACGGTACTCCTTTTATTATTTTGCAAAGGAGAGGAAAGACGGTTGTGCAAAATATCCACATACACTTCAAGAGGCTACACTGGAACTGAATGTTCTGGGACAATATCTCTACTTCAACCTATAGCGAGTCATTTTCAGACACTGTTTCGAGAAGGACCGGAAGAAACCTTGAACAATATGTGTGCTGAGCATCTGTTGCTTACAACGGGATTACGCAGGCAACCGCAATATGCTCACCTGCCCCATTACTGAATGCGAAGCGCCAGAGGCCATTATGCAAGTGAGTAAATACACGTCCCCGTGTCCTGATTGCTTATCATATGAATTCTATACCTCCCATTATCAAAGATGCAGTGATGTAAGTTTTTTGGAGCTCTAGGAAACAGCATATTTCCCAGACATCTTTGCGGATGGTATCACCATTTTACTTCCAAAGGCCTGTAGGGATACCACACTCACACTGAACGACTACCGCCCAATAGTTTGTTGAATGCCTATTATAAAATCTTTGACTAAGTGTTGGCGAACAGAATAAAAGGAGCTTATGCAGAACTCCTACACTATAATCAAGCGGCGATGTCTAAAGGGAACATTATTGTTACGTTAGCAGAATTGCGTGATATATTTATACATCTCCGACGAGAGCATCAATTGGCGGCTTCGATTAGTCTCGATTTCCAAAAAGCTTTTGATAGAGTGCACCATCGGTACCTCTGGCAATGCTTATAGGCAGCGCATCTCCCTATGCAGATTATTTCCCTTATTAAAGGGCCCTATAGAACAGCGAAGTCTCGTGTGTTATGCAACGAATGGCTTTCTATCCGGTACTCATAAGACGGTCGTGCGTCAAGGATGCCATTATCAATGGGACTGTTTTCCCTCTCATTGAACCCCTTGCTATAGATGCTGCAAGACCCTGCGTGGGGTCACTGTGTACAATGAACAATTTCCTGTAACCACCTATGCTGATGATACGACCCTTGTAGCTGCCGATGACCACGATATGGCAACACTTTGCCGTGGGGTGGAGCTGTATACGAGGATGTCGGTTGCAGTGTTAAACGCAGTAAAATCTGAGCTAATGATAGGAAATTTGCCAGGGCGATTCCATACCTTGAGAATGCATCATATTACTACTACACGGATACTTGGCATGCCCTTCTTGGGAAATATGGGAAGCACAATTGTTTTTAACTGGCGAGAGAGGATCAACCAATTAAGATATTTCTTATCGTTCGAGAGGACACGGAATATCATTTTACCGCACTGCGTTTTGTACATACATACCTATAATTTTGGTAAAGTTCGGTACCTAGCACAGATTCTGCCGATTACGAAACATGACGCACAAAAAGTTGAGGAACTCATCGGTTACTTTTGTGGACTGCTAAGGTATATCGGGTGAGCAGACATCCGCTTGCGAGTCTCTAAAGGTAGATGTGGATTAGTTGACATCGGAAAGGAATGCATGGCATTATTGGAAAAGCTGCCGTTCAGTCATTGGGTGGAAATAGTTCTTTATCGATAAAAGTTTATGGGAGGAACAAGTTCATATCCCGCGTATGGTACTCCAACGCTTCAAACACATCGTTGATCACCTTCAGCGAATTCTGGACGCAAGCGATGAGATCTCAGCGTTCGAGTGTACCCGGAACAAATATCGCCGGTTAACTTTGTTTCCTTTTACACCCAGGATTGAAGAGAAACATAACCGAAGATGGAAGATTATTTGACAAAATGTGTTATGCAAATAATTTTTCACTGATTAGCAGGAGAAAACTTATGAGGCCTTAAACGAGACCATACCGACAGCAGAAAACCTGGCGACATGGACGAACACAATCTAATCAGTATGCATTCTGCTCAGGAATTGATACCTTGGGGCACCGGATTGGGTCCTGTCGGCAGGTTGCTGACATCTAAAGTGTGCTCAGGAACTACATATCAAGGTGGTGCCAACCGGGAGCCCCACCAGGCATTGAGAAACTCCAGCGTCTGGAGTTTCGCTTCCAGAATATGGACCTCCAACGCAGTTTGATTTGGTTAGTAACAGGAACATTGCACTGGATATTTGAACTGAATGTCGCAAACTGCCAGACTGGTTCGGCTTCTTGTGACAGGAACGGTGGAAGCTGATAAAAATCCGGATTCATCCGCTCAGTACAGCAATTTAACTTTTGAGGTTACTAATTAATACTGTTGTACCGAAAACCTAATATTAAAAGAAAGTTACAAACTGATAAGGGTGACTTACACAAACCCGACTATATCTGTTATAAACATATAATAAATACATTAAAACTTAAAAAAAACAACCATTCTAAAACCCCTTTGGGTAACAAGGCCATAAAGGCTAAAACAAAATACAGAGAAAATCAAACAAAGAGCAATATTTAAAACCTAAGAACAAACAAATAAAAAAAACTCAAAAAATCCAAAATAAGAGCAAAACAAGGGGGATAAGAAAACAATCAAGGTACCAATTCTAATACATAGTCAAACGGTTAGCCATCAATTTACCTCTTTCTCTTGGATAGCCTTGTAACGTGTTCAAACTGTTGGGCTGTGTAGTAATCCAAGCAAAGAGTCGTGGATACATTTGGAAGTGATGAGGCGGCGAGGCTCCAACTTTTCTGTTCCTCAAGATGAGCAGAGGGAATTGACATGTTTAAGGTAGACCAGTCCCTTAGAGCTTCTGACATATGATGTGTCTCGACTTCATCACCGTGTGCAATAAAAATAGACTTGATGAAGTCGGCAGCACCATGGGCCGAAGTCAGGAGAGCTGCTAAACAAACATCATTTAGCGTACGAATTCAAAGATCACAAAAATCAATAGGTAAGCTTGCCAAACACCAGTTTATATCCACCAGAGGTGTATTCAATATAGATGCAAAGCAATTTCTGACTAAACGATCCACTTCAGAGAGCAGATTGGGGAAAAGCCACAAAGGGGTTGTCAGCATGAGATATATAAATTTAGGAATGACAAATCAATTTCTTGAAAGAGAGTGTGCCGTATGAAGAGGAAGATCTAACAAAGAATCTGTTAAAGTTACTATCTCGAGGGTGGTTGTCTCTACTGCTCCAAGAAAAATATGTGAACCTAGTAAAGTCACTTATTGACTGTTTGAATTCCAGGGAAGACTTTCTGAAATTCAGCCACTACAGCGCCATCCTATTTGAACAGCAAATAGCTCGCACTTGTTGAAATTAATCTCAAAGCCAATAGATTTGCAGGTTTCCCAAGTTGCTAGAAGTCAGCGAGAACTTTATGTGGTTCATCTCCTATAGTTCCATCATCCCAGATAAAACAAGTTAAGGCAAGTCATCAGTTTCTTAATTGAGGCTTAATCGCAAGCATTAGTCCTAAGGATCAGCTTGTTGGGCTCCTGTTTGTGACTCAATTATTTTTGAATTAAAATACAAGTTAGTGAAAACCTATATGCCTACCACAAGAAAGGATAAAGTGTGGATATTTGCGCCTTACACTTTTTATCGTCGTATCTTATTCAATGTAGTTTAACGCAACAGTTGTGGATGTTGGACCTGCTACTCTTAAGCTAGATGACAGTATACGAACTGCTCCCCGTATGTCACATCGGAAACTTTTGCTTGGACAAGTCAAGACTTTGAAGAAATATGTTTCTTATTAATGGATAAGACAGCTTAAAGTAGATTAAATTATCTTTAATACTGGTAAACAGAGATTTCACCTTCCCTTTTTGAGACTTTTCTGTAACTCGAAGTGCAATGTATGCAAAAAGGCATACCAACTTGCCAACAGTCCTCTGCATTCACTGTAACGCATCGTTCGAGGCCATGGCTCAGCCTGCCAACAGCAAAGTATTTCGTACCTTTCGGAATTCTTCTTAGCACATCAATATTCTTCTTACATGCTGTTATTTTTGCGTTCAGTATATCCAGTGTAAGCTGAACAGACTTACGTTCCGTACTAGCCGAGACAGTGTTTTTTTTAAGTCGCTGTCCCGTCTTTTCTTAAGGTAGATATGGGACGCCAAAATGTCCAATTTTTGTGGCAAGGACTTATCGCCATAAAATGCCATTAACTTTACTTCTCAATATTTTAAAATGTCCTGCTTTGCATCAATATGATGAACAATTTAAAGATACTAACAACTAACAAACGCAGGTAATGTTTATATTATGGATCTACAATACATACACACCTGAAGCATCATTTTTTGCTTGGAAATGTAAAACAAAAATCGTAATCACTCGTGTTTGATGTGAATGCCGCCAATAATAACGAAAACTGTAAACGCATATCTTTAGTCAAAAGAAATTAATTACAGTTGTGACCTTGGTGAAAAACAGTATTATATTCAGCATTTGTGAAAATAATAAAACAGGGAACTTTTATAAACTGCGAGTGCTAAAACATTTATGCCACCCCCAAAAAGGCAGTGTGTTTTAATAGTAACCTACAAAAGGAATATCCATGCATTGAAACCATTTGCTGACTCAGATTTTCGAGGCAATAAGTGTGGATCTACTTTCAGTATAAGCCATGGGGGATCGGACACATCACAACATATAAACAGTGAAAACCATAAAAGAAAGGTGAGTACAAATGCTTCTTCTAGCAGCACCGCGTATATTAATTTTTTAAGAGCGAAAGCTTTGGTGATAAAGATAGGAAAGTAGCAGCTGTTGAAGGAGCGTTCGCTTACCATACTGTTCACCACAACCAATTCTCAGATCAATAGAATGTACTTCTAAACTTATCCAATGTACTTTCGAACCCAAATTTACTTTTGGCCACAGCAAAGCCGAGGAAATTATATTAAATATTTAACCCTATGAGCCATTTCTCAACTAAAGTCTGATTTACAGAAAGCTAGGTTTATTTCAATACAAAGGGATGCATCAGACCATCAAGCTGTAAAAATATTTGCAAAAGAATATTTCCAAAATTCTTTAATATTTTCATCCCTTACAGTATACAAATAGAAATAAGAATATATTTTAGAAATAATGCCTTCAATAAAGGACATCAGCAGCCATCTGCATAGTATTGTGGATTATATGCGCAGAACACCGAACACCTAATATGATATGACCTAAACTTCCTTTCAGCTTTGGGAACACTTATTGACGCCCTTTCCAGATACACCTCCAAAATTGCAGTTCGTATTAGCTGCACAAACAGCGATTGTTTTTCTTTTAAGTTATTGTTTTTCAAACACTCGCTCAAAATGTAGCAATTATTTCTGTAGTTTCTCCAGTTAAAGATATCAGATCCAATATTTTAACTTGAATCCCCTCAGTAGGATTAAAGTACTTCACGAACAATGGCAATATTTTTGCACCTTGATGACCTGATGCATCCATCAGTATTGAAATAAAATTAGATTTCTATAAATCAGACTCTAATTGAGAAATGGCATTTGGGGTTAAAATATTTAATATAATTGCCTCGGATTTGCTACAGCCACAGGTAAATTTTGATTCAAAAGTAGTTTGGATAAGTTTAGAAGTACATCGCATTGATCTGAAGATTGGTTGCGGTGGACAGTATGGTAAGCGAACGCTCCTTCAACACTTGCTAATTTCATATCTTTATCACCAAAACTTTCCCTGTTAAACAAGTTACTAAATACGGTGCTGCTAGAGGAAGCTCTTGCACTCACCATTCTGTTACGTTTATCACTGTTTATATGTTGTTACATATCCGATTGCTCTCCCGCCCCCATGGCTTATACAGAAAGTAGATCCACACTTAAACGATATTCGTCATCATCATTCACTTATGCATCGAATATCTGAGTCAGAAATTGTATTTTTAATGTATGGATATTCCTTTTGTAGGTTACCATTAAAAACACACTTCCTTATCGGTGGTGCCATATTATTAATTTCAAGTGTTCTAGAACTCGCAGTTTACAAAAATTCACCGTATTTTATTATATCATAAATGCAAAACAAAGCACCGCCTTCTATCAAAGTCACAGCTGTAATGAATTTCTTTTGACTCAAGATATGCGTTTACACTTTTCGTTATTATTGGCGACATTCACATCAAACACGAGTGATTACGATTTTTATTGTTGATAGCGCAGACAGGCATAGTTCAATTGTCGGCCGCAATTGTACTTTTCCAAGCGAAAAATGATGTTTCAGGTGTATATGTATTGTAGATCCATAATATAAACAGTACCTTCGTTTGTTAGTTGTTCGTATCTTTAAATTTTTTATCATATTGATGCAAAGCAGGACATTTTAAAACTTTGAGAAGTAAAGTTAATGGCATTCTATGGCGATAAGTAATTGCCGCAAAAAGGGACATTTTGGCGTCCCATATCTATCTTAAGAAAAGACGGGACAGCGACTTAAAAAAACACTGTCTCGGCTAGTACGGGACGTAAGTCTGTTCACCTTACACTGGATATACTGAACGCAAAACTAACAGCATGTAAGAAGAATATTAATTTGCTAAGAAGAATTCCGAAAGGTACGAAATACTTTGCTGTTGGCAGGCTGAGCCATGGCTTCGAACGATGCGTTTGAGTGAATACAGAGGACTGTTAAAAACCTCAAAAAGGGAAGGTGAAATCTCTGCTTACCAGTATTAAAAATAATTTAATCGACTTTAAGCTGTCTTATTCCGTTAATAAGAAACATATTTCTTCAAAGCCTCGACATGTCCAAGCAAAAGTTTCCGATGTGACATACGGGGAGCAGTTCGTGTACTGTCATCTAGCTTAAGAGTAGCAGGTCCAACACCCGCAACTGTTGCGTTAAACTACTTTGAATAAGATACGACGATAAAAAGTGTAAGGCAGCAAATATCCACACTTTACCCTTTCTTGTGGTAGGCATATAGGTTTTTGACTAACTTGTATTTTAATTCAAAAATAATTGAGTCACAAACAGGAGCCCAACAAGGTGATCCTTAGGACTAATGCTTGCGATTAAGCCTCAATTGAGAAACTGATGACTTGCCTTAACTTGTTTTATCTGGGATGATGGAACTATAGGATATGAACCACATAAAGTTCTCGCTGACTTCTAGCAACTTGTGGAAACCTGCAAATCTATTGGCTTTGAGATTAATTCCAACAAGTGTGAGCTATTTGTTGTTCAAAGAGGATGGCGCTGTAGTGGCTGAATTTCCGAAAGTCTTCCCTGGAATTCAAACAGTCAATAAGTGACTTTACTAGGTTCACCTATTTTTCTTGGAGCAGTAGAAACAACCACCCTCGAAAAAGTAACTTTAAGAGATGCTTTGTTAGATGTTCCTCCTCATACGGCATACTTTCGTTAAAAAATTGTTTTGCCATTCCTAAATTTACATATCCCATGCGCACAACCCCTTTGTGGCTTTTTCCCCCCCAGGGAAGTGTTTATATACTCTATATCTCTCTGACCACTATACCTGCAGATGAACAGATAGTGACCAACAAACTTGGTATTTCCCTTCAGTTTACTTTGTTGCTACGGCAAAGTGGCGTCAAACGTTTTCTCTTGCGATTTTAAACCTGTAACTGCTAGGACATAGTCAATGTCGCTTTCTTCCCCAACTAGTTTTTCTGATGCCCGTTTAGGGAGGGATCACTGTATTATACTTTCCTTCTTGTAAGCTGCTTTATACAGGTGAATAAGAATGTAATCGTTTGTGTTTGTGAAATGAATCCAATTAATGGCATAGTTTTTAATATATTATACATACATCAGACCGTTCTCCAGCCGGAAATACGAAGGTATACTAGAAGACTTATCACAGCATTAAGTATTTGTGTAAAAAGGTGGAGAAGGTAAATGCAATAATATTAATTTTAGAGTCTCTTGGTTTTCAGAATTCCCATGGTTATGTAGTACTTTCAATTTAAAATGTCATTCTAACGCTCGCACTTATTTTACATGCACCATATGACTTTTTTTTCTTTTGTTTCCTTTATAATAGCGCACAGACTAATACTGATAGTGTTGCATTTACAACACTCCGCTTAACACTAGCACAACACTTTCAGAACTTATTTTATACAATTTAAATAATTTCTTAACAGACATTAATGCCCTTTGGAAGTTTGCATTTCGTCTTTTTAGTAACATATGATCAACAAAAATAAATACATATAATGTTGGTTACCAAGTTATTTTATGGAAATGCAGGACAGAATGGTAGAAAATATAGGACATTTTACAACATTTAGAAGATTATCGGTCAATATAAGGTTATAATTTAAATGCTAGTTATGTGTACCCACGAGCATATAATTTATGTCTTACAACCCTGAAACATATAATGTCAAATGTGATCATCAAAATCAGTCAGTCATAACCTCTCTAAACAACTAATCTTGGGCAAAACATCTAGCTTGTTTGAAAGATAATATGTCGTCCTACGTGGTCTATGGGTAAAATGCTAGCCTCTAGTTACCGAGGTCGCGGTGAAACCAATGGAGGGCGATGGATTTTAATGGGGGACGTAAAAATTATTAGCGTGGCTTGCTTCGGAAGGGAAGCAAAGCCGGTGGTCCCATGTCGTAGATTTACGGCACGTAAAATAACCTCAAGCCTAATAAAGAGGTTCTGAGCAAAATTGCCTGTCTTTCACGCCCAATATAAAATGCGACGCTAGGGACCATAGTAGTTGAAGAGCGTCCATAAATAAAACTGAATTTAATTTTTTAATTTGGTTTGAAATATAATCAAGAAATTTCACACAACTGAAGGTTTTAAAATTATACTTCACTAAAAAAATACCTTTCACTGAATCAATAGATAATCCGATCCTTTCATATGTCCACTGTCCTCTTATTAGTCAAAATTATTCTTTCAACATTAGCGTTGTACGCAGAAATAGCAAAAAAAAACAACATAAAAAGAACACCAAACATTGGACTAGTTTCAGCAATTCAGAATGGCAGTCCTCATGCTTCCTACAACTAAACTATCTAACCCACTTATCATTATAGGACAATTTCTCAGCTGATTTGCTGCTACAAAAACTGGTACACATTTTATACTTCAACTAAACACTTTATATCATCTATTACAATGCCTTCATCACTCAGGAACTGTTCACAATTTGTACATTAAGCTTGAATACTTTATTATTTAAGTTCAAGCAATTAAAACATTTGTGTTCTGAAAATGACACACACAATTTATCTAAATAATCCAGACATTCGCCATACAACAAAACAGCCTCCTGCTCAAAATTGTCAAACTCTTTATGGAAACCTTCCTCTGTAGCACTTGTCAATGTTTTTCGTCTTTAGTGACATAAAATTACACTCCAATCTGTTCTTAAGAAGAGAACGCACATTATCTAATATTGCAGTACTCTCACTGGTGAATGTTTGTTCACTTTCAAGCTGTTTTATCCCATGATGAAACACAGACATCAATGAATGTAAGTGATATAAATTAACCTTACTCAAACTGTTTTCAAAGAATATCTTTAGAACTTTAGGAGCATTGGATGTAAACAAAAAGTAAGATTTTAAAGCTCGTAAATGCCTCGTACATTTCAATCATTGTGCCAAGTGTAGGAAACAGAAATAACCACCTGGCCCTGTTTCTAACCAATTTCTACAAATCTACAATAACGCTTGAGTTCCTCAGTGCTTACTGTATAATTAGAAATGTAATCGTAAATCTTGAAAACATTCTAAATCTACACAAAAACTAACCCACCCATGCTGAATGGCATTGTTAATAATGTGAGCTAGGTAACCAACTCCAATTAAATTTTCATTAATATATGGTTTTAGTATGGTGAATACACTTTTACCTTCTGGTCGAGTTATGCCACCGAAATTTTACAACATGCACTTTAAAAATCTAATGGCAAAGTATAATGTCAATCACTACAGCACCTATACTAATGTGAAGGTTGCAGTTGTTGAGCGCCTAATCAGAACTTTACAGAATATGATGTATCGGGAGTTTCTAGCTCAAGGATCATACAAGTGGCTAGATTTTCTACCTAGAATCGTTGCAAATTACAATGGTACTTACCACTCAACCACCAAAATGAAGCCCAGTGAAATGAGGAGCAATGACTTCTTCTGACTATTTACAAGTATAACCAGCCCAAAAGAGAGATTGAAGTGCAAGGAGGTTTTGTGTCGGTGATTATGTGAGGATATCTAAGAATAAGGGACATTTCGAAACAGGCTTTGAACCCAACTGTAGTGTTGAAATCTTCCAAGTGGCTCATGTGAAACGAACCAACCCTATCATCTACATCATAAAGAATAAGGATGGAGAGAAGATAAAATGACCATTGTATGTATATGAACTGCATTCTACTCTATTTCCTAACACTTATTTAGTGGAGAAAATTTTGCGAAGGCAAGGAGAGAGGAGTCTTGTGAAATGGTATGGATTCCCTAATAGTCAATGGATTAATGGAAAGAATTTTTTGTAGCTAATACTGAAATAAAGAGCCATAAAACGCAGTACCATATGTTTTGTTTAGAGTAATTTGATTCTTTTTCCCTTGAAACATGAGCTGTACAATTTCCTATTTACTTTGCATTATAAACAATAGGAGAAAATAATTAAAACTAGTAAAATGTAATTAAGTACAGTATATACAATTCATAAATTAGACAGTAAATAATCCATATACAGTATAATACATGAGATGAGGATGAGACTCCACGGAAGTCGGAATGGATTACGAGGCCGTAAGTGAATAATGGCCCCACGCGAGAGTTGTATGAGAGCCATCAATCACCTTACGCTTCGTGTCTCTTCCATGCAATACAATTTTGTTAATTTCCACAGTCGAGACTTTATGTTTTGTACTTATGAAACAAATTCGTTTAGCCAAGAAATTTCCATTTAAATCTTTTAGACACTCGAAATATTTCTCAAAGGTGACTGCTCGTGTTCAACCTTTGGTAATCCTCTTGGCTTTCATAATGGTGCTGTTGTTATACTTATGGCTATAGAGCTTTGCCCTAAGTCCAACGTAATCAGTCATCACCATGCCACCAAACTCGTCTTTAAACAAACCAATCACTTTCTTTTTGGCCTGGTTTATGCCATATGCATTATTTTGGTTATAATTTGATGTGTCATAATGCTGGGGTTTCGTTTTCGTCTGAAGAGTCGAAAATGATTGAATCTTTATCCATATAATTTAGGACCAGGTCATTCAGTTGGGGTTTCATTACTTTATAACAAATCATACATAATTTCATTTTGATAGATCGAGAATTGCATGACCAATATAGATTGGTTTGTTCATGAGGATCTCCTCTCGAACCAGCTCTATACCGACTAAGTTTTCATAAAAAATGTGGCTGTATACATATGTTGGACGAGCCGTCAACTTCCGCGCTTGTTTCCAGGTAGGTACTATGTATACGGAAATCTGTACTTGCGAACATTTTCAATGAGCTTGCCGTACTAAGCGTTGTTCATTTTCTTCCAGAGGTTTTGACCAAACTTGGAAGTTTCACTGGCTCGCTTCTCGGTATTAAGGTCAAAATAGGCCTTAAGCCATTCAGCTTCGCCATACGATACCACACGATGAAAATGTCTCAATAACAGCCCCAGATCTAGGCACTGTTACAACACATATTTGCTTTTGTTCTCAAGACTTGCATTCAGTTTCTTGTATTGGCTGCCGGGTGGTATCTCGCTCCGGGGACAGAGAGGTAGATCATTGTGTGCATCATGGAGATGGTCAGGATACTCCAAATCCACCTCTGGAACATATCCTGTCTTGGAGTCCTCAGGGATAGCAGCGAAGTCGATGGTGTCTATTTCATCGCTATCAGGCCATCTGAGGTTGCCGTACGGCATTGAGGACGGCATGCTCTTGCCGTACAAGTTGTTAATGTACCAGTAGGATAGGAAGTTTCGAGGTTCATCAGAACTGTAATCTGCAAGGTATTCTTGGTTGGCTTTGGAGTACCGTTTTGATACCGTGACAGGTCCGCCACGAATACCCTCCTCGAAAAATTCTATCATGCTGGGATCGCTTATTAGCTGGAGCCTTGCTTTCGTCGTCTTAAGCATGGCATGGAAGGTTAGTGATGGCAGAGTATAGTACCATGCAGGGTCAAGGATATACATCCCCAGCGATAAGCCTGAATTTCTTGAATACGTCTGCTAAAAGCAGAGTATCTGTCTTTAGGTAAAGATCACTATATTCCCCGAGATTCTTTATGTGGTATCTGCCGCATACCTTATGTGCATGAGCATACTCTTCTTCTGAGATACCGTCGAAAGGCTCTATCTGTGGGAGCTCCTCTTCTTGGAGCTTCTCGATAGGTTCCAGTTATTAATAGGGGAATAGGCCCTTGCAGTTCATTAGTTCCAGATGTTCTCGATTAGAATACTCGATATTAGTGATCTTGAAGTCATCGGCGTTCTGAATGTCTGTCAAGCTAGATAACTTGTCATCGAGAAACTTGCAGCTGTCGAGGAACCTGAAATTAATGCCCTTGTACTATTTAGGAAATGCCAGATAACATTCAGATGATTGTGCTACACATGAGATTGGAGTCTTATCAAATGCCATATGAGTATCATAATTGCTTAAGCAATTAAAGAAAATTGGAATAAAATTCGGCAATTTTCTATTCAAATTGCAAGTATTAAAATCCGCTCCAAGATATGCTCCAGTGATATGACAATGGTCCCTTTCCCTAAAGTCAAATACAGCAAAATCTCTATTGCATTGTCGAGGCGACATATGCATTGGCTGTATTCGCCCATATATCTCAATGACTTCATCAGCAATCTTTCTAAGTTCGCTGAAGGAGGCATTGAGTGCATTGTCACCTCTGAAGTGCTTGAATCTCGAAAAGGACTGATCATGTCTACATATGACCTTCAACGCTATCGATATTGCCTCTAGTTCCTGCATGGTACGGGTCCAGCTCTCTGCGTCAGAGGGTTCACATGAGTAGATCTTCCTGAAAACAGATTCGATATTTGCATAACTCACAAAAGGTACAGTGGGAGACTTTGAATATGCATTAAATGCCGGAACCTCATTCTGTTTTGGCATTTTGAGAATCTGGCATTTATTACATTTCAGTTTATGCACATTCAAGTTATCCTCGTTAGGACACCTTGTCAGGCATGCCTCGCATAGCCACATTTTTTGCGATCACTTGTTATCTGACTTCTAATAAGCCTCGATAAGTTGGTGCTGAGGCAATAGTAAGACTTGTTATCCTCTTCAACCATTAAGAGGTTCACTTGTCTAGCCTTCCTCTCAGATGGTTTGCGAGTAGACTCAACTGAGTCGTTGACATTCAGGGCAAATACAGCTATAGAGAGTATAGGATTTTGCTTCTCAAAGCGCTCAATCTGATCAATGGAAAACGGAAATGTGATTCCAGCATAATTGAACCCCTTGAATAACAAATCCTGCGGTATGAGCTTGCTCTACTTTTATTGGCTTTTTCAGGGTATCTGGAAGCCAACATGCACCAAGCAAAATAGAAATAATCGTTATTATGAATATATAACTGCCTTCTTTCGCTTGATGCATGCTGGCAACTATGTATCCTGAAGCACGAAGGGGATTATAGTTTGCTGCGCTATTTATCAGCGAGTGGATTGCAAACGGTATCTTTGAGCTAAATTGGCCTTCAAAACAGGCTAGGTTTTCTAACATTTCGTGTTTCTTTGAATGAAAGATGACGTCGAGGTTAGATGATGTTGGATCTCCTTTGTCCTGGAATTGAGGTACATCGATTCCACTTTTTCATGATCGGGTGTCTGTATTAAGTGTGAGACGTTCAATGAGCAACTCATCTTTACCCCAGATATACTTTTCTTTAGTGTGTACTCAATTTCCTTAATTGCAAGACACTCATGCCTCGAGAAACTCACTGGGGTCAATTATTCCAGCGTTATTTTCAATTTTTCTATTTAAAATACGGCCTTTGAACGCTGAATCAATTTCCTTACACTCTAGGAGAGCGTAATTATTTCGACATACGCTTTTTGCCGGTGATGGTGGAGATGAATCTGTGGGCTGGCCTGGAGTTGCTACAGCGGCGGAGGTTTGCGATATGTTAACATCTGCTGCGGCCTCCTGTTGGTTCAATGCAAGTGAGGGTTGGCTGTTGCACTTTCCATCGATGGAATGTTCTTCAGTACCGCACTCCTCTTCTGCTTCGTGAGGTCTCTTAACCCCTTTTCTCAAAGCCTCTTTTGCCTGATTCTCTGTCTCAGGGTGTAGAGGTTCAGGATCTGCAACAATAGAAACATCACATTATTAGCATCTCTGACAAATCAATCATGCAATTAGGTGGTGTAGGAGAAGACTTGGGAATAAATCGTTTCAATATTAATGTTAAAAAGAAGTGAGAGACTTACCTTGACATAACTGAAGGAACTCCATGTGCGCGGTCTTGTACCCACAGTTAGTGCAGGTACACACTCCCTCCCTGTCGTCAGTTTGGGCGACGCTTGAATGCTCAATGCCATCTCCGAAACCTGGCAGAGTTGGGATGATGAAGTCCATCGCATTATCTGCAACAAGCCATGCAGCTGCCTTGTCATCTAGCAATGGCGATGGTGGTGATGATAGTGTGCTGGGCCCGAGAGCTCCATGTGTCGGGACAGATGAGCGGCGGACACGTCCTGCCAGACTCAATTTGCTTGTGTACGACTTCTTAACCCTCCGTCAGTCGCTAGGGGCCTGAGAGACCCCTGGCATTATATAAATGTTATAATTTTCGAACGAACGCACCTATGTAATTGCCTGACTAGGACATCTAACATTACACCTTGCGCGATTATTTGCTGCAGCGATAACCTTATCTGTTTATTTGTTTGGCTGGAGGAATGAATAATCAGCAGTTACGTGTCGCACAGGTCAACCAGGCCCCGCGCGCCTGCTCTCGTTACATATTGTTGGCAGAGTTGTTTTTCATTAGCTTTTGTGCAATATTGCTTTACTATTGCAAGGAGTTGTTACTACTTCGTCATGAATACGAGTAAAAGGCATGATCTACAAAATCCGAATGATTTGGAAGAAGTACATCGCCTACTTTGCGATGATGATGCCTTGCCCGTGGATGACAACTTACATGAATAAGATGACTCTGATTCAGAAGATAAACTCGAAACGAGATCTTTAGATTCAGAAACTGACCATGAAGATGAAGAGGAAGACGATGAAAGCAGCTTGTGTGATAACATGTATTTTATAGGTAACATCATATGCGTATCATAGTAATTCTTTCTTCTTCTTCTTCTTCTTCTTCTTCTTCTTATTATTATTATTATTATTATTATTGACAATGCATTCTATTGTTCTTCACAGGAAGAGATGGAACAAAATGAAAAAAAAACACCTTTGAAAATAACACAGACAAGGGCTCACAATATATTGACCAAACGTCCTGGTGTGGCAGGAGCTACCACAAATGCGAAAACGGAAATTGATTGTTGGAACCTTTTTGTTACCGAAGATATAGTTGATTTGATTGTTGAAAGCTCAAATACTTAAATTACCAGTGTGCAGCACAAATTTGATTGTGAAAGAGACAGCAGACCTACAGATGTAGTAGAAATAAAAGCTTTCCTAGGCTTAATGTACCTGGCAGGAATTTTTCGGAGTGGACACCAGAATATTCACGAGTTTTGGAGAACCTATCTTGGTATTCCTCTATTCCGAATGGCTATGTCCGAAAAACGATTCAGTTTTCTAATACGTTGTATTCGCTTTGATGACAAAAGCTCAAGACTGCAGTGACGAAGATTGGATAAATTGGCTGTTAGAGAAATGTTTACATTGTTTCTGAACAACTGTCAGAACCACTATTCTCTTGGACAAAATGTCACTGTCGACGAACAGTTGCCGGCATTTCGTCGTCGATGTGCTTTTAGACAATATATACCATCCAAGCCAAACAAGTATGGCATAAAGGTATTCTGTTTGAGTGATGCAAAACTGTTTTATACAACTAACATGGAGATTTATTGTGGACAGCAGCCGGACGGACCATATTTGCAAACTAACTCGGCAGAGGCTGTAGTGCTGAGACAAACTGAACCAATCTCTGGCATTGGACGAAACGTTACTGCAGATAATTGGTTTACCACTGTATCGCTGGTGAATGAATTGTGCAAAAGACAACTTTCTTTCGTCGGTACAGTGCGAAAGAACAAAAAAAGTTACCCACTAATTTCACTTCTCCAAAAGCATATTTGGCTTCACAAAAAATGAAATACTTGTTTCATATGTTCCAAAAAGGGGTAAAACAGTAGTTTTGCTCTCAAGTCCACATGTTTCATCCACACAGTTATCAGAAGGTGCTGAGAAAAAGCCTGAAATAATCCTGCATTACAACGACACTAAATGTGGAGTTGATGCAGTAGATAAATTGTGTGATACATACAATGTAGCCAGAACAACGAGAAGGTGGCCCATGGTAATTTTTGACCATATCTTGAACATTGCAGGTATTAATTCTAGGGTTATCTTCCTTGGAAACCGAAATAAATATTCCATAAGGCAGGAGTATTTGAAATCACTATTTTTAGCTTTACTGTTGCAACAGCTACAAAGGAGAGCAACAGCATCAAATCTATCCGATGATTTGAAAGGACTTTTGACAAAATATAAACCTGAAGAATCCGACGTAGATGAATTGTCAAATACACCACTATGCACATTGAAAAGGAAACGATGTGAACCCAGCAACAAAGACAAAATGAACTGCAAAACTGAATATGCATGTGGAAAATGCAACACCCCCCCTGTGTTTGAGCAAACATGCTAAAATTATTTGCGATAGCTGCTTAGTCGGGGAAAACACGGGTGAAATAGTAGATGATTCTAAGTAACTGAACATTTGAAATTACAAGTTGTATGTATACCTGGAAATGGCAATGTATTTCTTTATACTTACTGTAATACAATTTATAACGTATATGTACTCATATTTTAGCTTGTGTTTTTATGTTGTAAGATAATACCTATTAATGAAAACCTTGTACGCTTAGTCTAAATAAAGGTAAAAACAGGGAAAAAAGAAAATAAACGAAAGAAAACAAAAATACACACAATAACAACAAAAATATTGCGCGGGTCTACTAGGCCCCGCGCGACTAACGGCGTTCTACCAAAGCGCGCGCCTGACGGAGAGTTAATAGACATTTTATTTGGAAAATAATAATTGAAGCACGTAAACTATATGAATGAAGAAAAGGATAATTTACCAATCTTCTACACTTCATTTTCTAGCATATTACCAGTTTTCAACTCTTTTTTCAGCTTTTGACATTATAGGTTAAGTTTTAAGTTTGTTAAGATTTTTGTATGGCGTAAGGGCATTTTTATATATTATGCAAAGTATTTTTCAGAAGATTACAAGGTTTCAACAACAAATTCAGAGTTAAGTTAATTTTTGTTAATTAGCATGTTAATGAATTATTTTGAATCATTAATTGCTTCAGTATTTATTACTTTAGCTAATAGAGGAGATCTCTTAAGATTGCCGTGAATTAAAGAAAACAAATTGCATTTTAAAGAAATCCAAAACTCCAATTACCTGCTATTAATTGTTTTTAGCCTGATTTTTATACTGCTTTTGAATTTTATTCTGATTTTCGTATTTTGTATTTTTTTAATTTGTGTGGAGACGGAAAATGATTTAACCGCGTATATTCATTTTAAATCGTGCCTTAACGTTCTGAAAACTGAATATTTACGCCAGAACTTGTTCAGACAGAACGCATTATATATTAGCTTGATTAAGCTTGTTTTTTTATATAGTATTGAATATTTTCTGCGTTTAACACTTTTGTGTAATTTTTAGACATTGATTAGTGTTACAAAGTTTAAATAATATATCTAGAAACTGGCCCTGCTACATTACTGCAAGATAAACTTTACGAACTTAGGTGATCACACGATTTGATTTTAAATGCTATTTTGATTTTCACAATCTTCACTCCACTTTTTAAGAATAAATCACACGAATTTCCTGTATGAATTCTATAACATAGACTTACCTTATGAATTGAGTTCTAAGATGAATGGGGTGGTTGAAAATCTTTTCAGTAACACACGCAATCACTATCACTGAAGTTGAGTTATTCCTTTAAGAATGAACTTCAGCTCTCCTGCTTAGTTCTTATATAGGCTTTGAAGTTCTTTCTCCCTCTCCCAGAAAGAATGCGCAGAAGAATCCACTCCGTAATCCAGCGTTTTATTGTTTAAAAAAATTAGCTGTCTATATCTAGCATTGTCTAATTCTTCTTCTTGTTCCCAGGAACTTAAATCCCATCTGGAGAAGTTATAAATGTATTTGATACAGTGTCTTAAGTAATATATTTTTGTGAGCTATTGTTGAAATAAAACAGTCCTGAATTAGCTCTTTATTGCATGAATCACACATCTGTGTGAAAAATGTTAAGCTAAATTGTGCTTAGACAGGAAATTGTAAATCTTCTTGAACTTAAGCAATTTAAGGGAGGGAACTTGTTTATGATTGCAGCTGCCTACAATATATGTTCATGTACTGTTAATGTAATAATAAAGGAAGTGTTCCATTTGCTCTTTATTGCATGAATCACACATTTGTGTGAGAAATATTAAGCTAAATTGCGAAAGCAAACACATGTTCGGAAATGACTCTTAACTTATCCCCTTTAAAAGATGCTACAGAATATTACGTGTGTCCTCTGTCGGAAGTTATGAATGGCTTGTAGCCTTTAAGTACTATGGGACCTCTGCGAGTAACAAAGTTTCAATATGCTTTACTGGGAAATTCATTGGCATGCTATGCAGAGCCCTGTCCTTATCGAATGCCGCCAGCATAGGGATTAGATTCATATCCCTTGTGCGTCTGGGAGGGAGGCTTTAGCTGCAAGATAAATGGCAATAGTTAACGCGTATTATTCGCGCTGTGTATATGTATACGAAGGGAAGTCTTTTTGTGAGAAATGTTAAGCTAAATTGTGTTTAGACAGGAAATTGTAAATCATCTTGAACTTAAGTAATTTAAGGGAGGGAACTTGTTTATTATTGCAGCTGCCTGTAATATATTTTCGTGTACTGTTAATGAAATAAACCAGGAAGTGTTCAGTTATCTCTTTGTTGTATGAAACATGCATCTTGCGGGAAAAAGATACAAATCATCGTTCCTGCAGATATAACTAGGTATTTTTAAATATGATTCGTTTTTATTTCACTGTACATGAGGATTGTAGCCTTTGTCTTGCCTGTTATTTGCTTTAGTGGAACGTTTTGAAGTTAGACATCGCTAGAGAATTTATTTATTTTATTAGTTAAGTTGAACTTGGGAGTATGTATGCAATATGAGTTTGAGAGAACAGTCTAATTAGTTATCTCTATAAAGAAACATTTGTCACTATAACTTAATATGTGTTTGAGTCTATTAAAGTTTTCAACGAAAATCGATAGATTTCCTTCGTGTAGTGGACACTGTCGGCAACTATGTGGAGAATGTGAATTACAAGAATCTGAATGTTAGTTCTGTATCCTTCTGGCATCTACCGTGTAGAATGTGAATTTTTAGTGGAGCCAGCGTTACACAGCTACACAATAGAAAGGGGAGCGAGTCACCATAACATACAGAAAACGCGTCTATCCATGGAGGGGAGTAAATATCCTTAATCACCCTCCATTATAGGCTGACTGCTTGTCCCAAAAATCGGTATACCTAGCTTGCTCGCTATCCATGGAGCATTTTTAAAATTGTTTACGTGCGTGTGCGTGTGTATGCTGTGTGTTTGTATGTGTGTGCATGAGAGAGAGAGAGAGAGGCGATATATTTCGCCAACATATATTAATGCATCCCTGTCTCACTATCATTGTGCTCTTCATTCTGTGTTTAAAAGAGTGAATGTTCTTTCGGAATACATTATATACCATTTGCGTTTAGATTCTCTCCCTTACAGCTCCTTATAGCAACTAAAGAAAATAGCATTCTCATCTCTTTGCTTAAAAGTGTTTCAGAATCTGTGAACGACTGTATGCGGATATTGCCGAAGGATTTCACAATACATTGGCTTGCTCGAGTGTTTAGGGAACCCCTTGTTATATTGAATGCCCCGACATAGGGGTGCGATCATTACCCCTTCGTGGTTTGTCCTTGTGTCAGAAGAGGGGATGGAATCGCCTTTAATCTGTACACGTGAGGGAAGACCGCAGTCTTAGACAAACACACGCCTTTAAGTACTGAGGGACGCTTGGAAATTCTACAAGCCATAAACAGATGAGATTAAAAGTAAATAGCAGAGAACGTCTTGCAAGGTGTAATGAAACCTTTTGATTTTTTAAAAAATAGTTTCCACTCGTTAGGCGTGTTCGCAATAAAAGTTGTAATTTTTACGTTTGCAACTGTACCAGATTTGAAAGATTTATTATTCAACATGGGAAAGCGTTGTAGCACTGGTTCTCAGGGCCAGTGAATTATGTTTCATCCTTAAAGTAATAACCTCCCCACCCGAAGCGAGTACTTGGTTGACGAGGGACGTGACATTTAAGTGTTTCTTCCACTAAAAGCAACCATGTGGCCATGTAAGCGACCCTAAAACTACCAATTCCACCAGTAACTTTGAGTTTGATGCTGCAGGAAGGTGACATTTAAGTCGTCTTTGCTGCAAAAGCCGTCACATGACATTTAAGCGACCCTCAAACTACCAACTCCACCAGTGACCAAGTCTGATGCTGAAGGAAGGTGTCATTTAGGTCGTCTTTGCTCTAAAGACCGAAAGTACCAATTTAAGACTACCAACTCACCCAGTGACCTTGAGTTTGATGCTGAAGGAAGGTGTCATTTAGGTCCCCTTTGCTCTAAAGACCAACTAAACCCAATTAAAATCAATTAAATAACCATTCACCTAATTTTTGGCAAGTTCAAGATCACTATTTGACCTTGATTGGTATGTTGAAGGAAAAATAACATACTACTCAGGTTAATACCAAACTAGATATTTGAGTTTAGTATCCTCCAAGTATGCGACACGAAAATTTTCAAGAAAATCTTCAACCCCAACTCCCTTTTGCAGGAACATTTTTAAGAAACGTTTATTTTCTAAAAATGGCTCTAATGATTTTGATTAAAATACCACATATGAGAGATATTTACATGACAAATAAAATGTATATTTTGAATTTTCTGGGAATAGCCTAAGAAGGGTGCTTCATTCGGAAAGAGTTTTGTATTATCTTGTATTAACTGTAAACGTTAAGTGATAGACGAAAAGGCACCACACAAAAAATGTAGATCTCTTTAAAACACACAATTTAGTTGAAGTAAGTTTTTTGTGGCATAAGCCGTTTCTAAGATCCCTTATTACAGATTCGAATTGTTCAATACTTGTCATTATTTTAAAGTCCCATTGATTTTCAGTTATTTCTCGCATTTACATGGAAACATTATGGAATATTAAGCTTAGCATGTAGCGTCCAGTTCTTAAACATTTTACTATTGCTGCTCTCTTTGTGTTTATAACGAAATGTGTAACGTAGCTAGTTTAGTAAATGTTTATTTGAATTGGGAAAATAAGCGTTAATAAGAATAGCTTGTATACGCACAAATAAAGATAGGAGGTAGAGAAAGTTATGTGGATATATCACGTGAGATTGTAACATAAGAATTCTTCTTATTTTTAGAATGATCTTGTTTGTTTACTTTTGTCTTGTATAAAGAAATTTATTTTTGAAAGCATTATGTTTCTATATACCCATGCCTTTGTGTACGATAGTATGACTTTTTTACATTAATTTGGTTTAGGAAGAAAATGATTTGCTTATTAACTTCATGTAAGTCATAATTTCGCATTGCCGAAACTTATTAAACACCATCATCCTTTACAAACCTGACGTCAAATAATAACAGCTTACAACAGACAAGCAGTGTAGCCAGAAACATTTTTTCAGGTGCGATAAACGGATTTGCTGATATGGCGATGGCGATGTAGTGGCTCTTAATAGCCCAACTCACCATTTAACTTTTAGTTTAGTATATTAATTATGAAATCCACATACATATTCCCAGGTTTTGTTAATAAGTACAACTCCAATATTTAACTTTTCTGAAATAATTATCCCCTAAATGAGATAGTTATGACGTGATATCATAGAGAATAGCAGAAACTCTTATAGGAAAACCTTCTGAAGCAACATTAAAAAAGAACCGTAACGTTTCAGTATGAAACAACTTTATATGTTTTGCTTGGTTGACAACGACACCTAGAATTTATCAGAAGTAAGTACCTTGATTTTTCCTTCGTTGTAGTGTGAGATAGTCACCAGAGGAACCTGCATTTTAACCACTTTCTTGTTGTTCTCGTAACCTGCTATAGGCTTGGTGTGCCTATACAATGAAGCCAGTATTGCAATAAAAATAAGAAAATCTTGCTAACTTCACTGCATCTTCTAATCCAATATATTGCAATACCAAGTAAACATTGTTGAATACGTGTTACCTTAGTAGTATGTAACTAAGGTAAATATAGAACCCTTTATACATAATTAATGGTAATGTAATTATCTAAGTCATAAACCAATTTCAAGAGAATATACTCTGTCTGGCTCTTTCGGTAAGATGACACAAAGAACAATGGAGATTATAGAAGCTGCCAGGCTATAGTGCGTTTAAATATATACAAGGCAAGCTACTGAATATTGAAACTTCTGCTGTGCATAAACACAAAAGGGAAACTTAAACAATTAGTGTAATATCCGATTATTACCACGTAACAAGTCGTATGACGTCACAGAACCGAACCGTTCCGAGCCCTATACCTTAAAGCACTGTATCATCGCTCTACTATACCTACATACGTCACTTCATTTTCCCTTATGGAACTCGGACTTGCATTCCTTCTTGTCAATCTTGTCAACCCACGTATCTTCCTCGCGAATTTCGTTCTCCAACGTTGGTATGGTTTATCGGCGTGATGTATCAAAGGGAGAGGCTGTTAGAAAGATTACTCAATTAATTGCACTCCTATATTACTGAAGAGTATCTTTCCTAAATTAAATTGAGTTTTATTTAAGGATGCTCTTTAACTATTATGGTTCTTAGCGTCCCATTCTGTACTGGGCGTGAAGAACCGTAAAGTTTGCTCAGGGACCTCTTTGTGAGGCTTGAGGTTCTTTAACTTGCCGTAAAACTACGACGGGACTACCAGCTTTACTTCCCTTCCGAAGAAAGCATGCTAAGGAGTTTTACACCCGAAAAAAATTCCATCGTCCTCCGCCGTGTTGAACCCGCAACCTCGGGAACTAGAGGCTAGCATGGTACCACTAGACCACGGAGGACGACGAACAATCTATCTTGATTATGCAATAGCTGCTAAAGTGTCAAGTGCAAAAACCAAAACAGAAGCCATACTGAATTCTGTGTTTGGACCCACTCAGTGGAAACTGTGATAAAATCATTAAAATTCCTTTTTTAGGCGTTTCCACAGTTGCAAGCAATTATGAAGCTGTCAAATTATTTCCTATCATTTTTGCATTACTTTGACTGCCACAATTGTGGTTTGCGCATCAAAGTCTTAAACGCTGAAAGCAAAGAAAATGAAACAGCTGAAACAATAGTTAATTATGTGACACCTTACATAATTTGAACTTGAGAACAAGTGTGCTGCTTTCAGAAGGGATAATTGCAATACAATGCTAGGTGGTATCAATAGGAAGGAGGGAAATAATGTAGTTTTTAATCTGAAGAGGCTGTTGAGATCCTCATTAGTTGGGATTGGTTGCCTACAGGAGAGTCATTTTGGTTCCTGATTGGGGGGGGGGCAAGATTGCCTGAAGCAGTTTCCCGAATTTTCATATGAATTTTACTGACACATTCATCCTAAAAGAAAATCATCTTTTACTTCCCAAATGTAAAATATTTGTATCTAAAGTACAGTTGTCGTAATTTTTCTTTTGGTAGAGCAATAATAATCATTATCCTAATCATTTCTTGTAACCTAGGGAGCAACTGACCCCCTGCTCCCTCCCGCAAATGACGCCCTGGTTGCCCAGCAAATCTTCGCAATAATGGTGCTCAACATGGTACTCATCTCTTGGGTTTAGATTTGCAATCTCTTATCTTCAAAATCTACAATTACTTTTCAGGCTACACTGTTCGAGTAGAGTCCTTAAAAGAATGTTATGAGTTTGTTCAAGTGAATACCAGAAGTTTGCAGTATCACAGCAAAACGCGCTTGCTGGCATTGCTCCCAGCTGCTCAGAGGATTATCCCCATATATCTAACTTTAAAATCCTATTTTTGTCACACGATAAGGCTCTGTTTTTTTAATAATTTTTTTCAGATCCGTTCAGTGAAGTATATCTGTACCATGTACATGTGATCAGTGTATTTCATTCTCACATAAATGAAGTGGAAAGAGAAGGAAACTCTTAATTGGTGTAAATGTCCTCTCATTATTTGATTGTACCTTAGAAGAACGTAAAAATAAAACTTTCATTCCACTGAAGGTAAAGGATACGTTTGGTTCAGCCACTCAATGAATTCATGCCCTTTAAGTGGCTAAAATGTGGCGCACATGTCATGGGGAAATGTTGAAGATTCAATAACATTTTTGAATGACAGAGGTGTAGACATAGATCGTAGTAAAATATTTCATAGTTTTGTAATTTAGAAAAATTTGCAGACAGCTACAGGAATCAGTTGGCTTCACAAAAGAAGAGGATTAACTATATTGAGTGCTATAGGAGTGAGGAATTGTACTCAGAAATGGTGACATTGCACACCCACAATGCTTATATTGAAATATTTTTTCCCTAATTCAGCCACAGTGGACCAAAGAAAGGAACAGACTTCTTGTAGCTTCAATTAAGTACATAGCATTCGATAGGCTTAATTTTAAACAATTCACGTGTGAGGGATTCTTTAAATATTTGCTACAGAATAAAAACATTCTTATTATCTTACATATTTTGATATCAGGATATTAAATAATATTACTAGGGTTATTAATCTGTTGTTATAAGTAAATATTGTTAATATTTACAAGTGACCAGAAATACTGTCACAACTTTGCTTAATCAATTATTGATTTAAAGTAGACCTCTTCTTAACTTTGTCCTTATGACATACCGTATTAATGTGCTGCATAATTTCAGATTTTATACGCAGAAACACATTTTACATAACAGACAAAACGAAACTTCGCTAAAAGTATTACTTCGAAACTCATTTACATATTTACGTAACAAGGCAGAGTGTGATGCTTTTGTGCGCAGCATTTCTCAAACCAATCCACTATTCAAAGAAATAGCTTCCTCATTTGCGAGTATCGATACGCAACTGACCTCTGAGCTGAGAGGTTCATATCCTGTGTAGAAGTGATGGAAAACGGGACACACCAAACTACATTAAGACGTGCCTGGTACTGATTGGGTTTCCTTTGACTTTATAACCTCGTGTGAATTCCATAGTTTCGTTTCTAATCTAAATTGCACTGTATTATTTCACAAGAAGCATATCCCTGTTACACAGATGAAAATAAATACACTTGGTTTAATGTTCAACTGCGGATTACCCGGCGTTGTTTGCAAGCCATATATGTTTACCGAGTATAGTGATATTGCTCTAGGCATTCCAGAACTATGCTGGAACAGATTTAAACACACATTCCATTTATAAATAAATACCTATATATATACACACATGGATTGATTGCGGGTACTTCATTAAGTACAAGCAATTAATAACTATTTAAAGGGAAAATTATAACTTAATACCACATTCAAGAGTAAAACGTGTACTTTTGTATTAAAAACATATAAATATGCATTTTCCCTCAGAATATGCACTTACATGCATATAAAGATACTGGTCAAATTGTCTGTGAAAATATGACTTAGAAAATATCATTTATTCATAGTTACTTTTAAATACAGAGTGAATCACCTAAAACCTGCACCGCAAATATTTCGGAAATGGAAAGTGCTATTGATGTGCAGTTTTCACTGCATTGATTGGTAGTCAGGGGCTCGTACATTTACCTATAAATAGATTTTAATAACACTGAGAAAGCGTATTTTTTGAACAAACATGAAAGTTTTCAAATAGAACAATGCCTAGTTACATCAACAGAATAAAGGTAGGGTAAATTGGAATTCCAATGGTCTTTGTAGCAGGATTCTAGTGCAAGTGGTTTACGATAAATCGAATTTTGAAAAGTTTCCACCCTGACAATTGTTTGTCCCATTCAACCTGCTTACTTGTTAGGTACAATGTTGTTATGTTTGTTTGCATTGTATTTTCTGTTCTTTGATTGCATTGCGACTTTCTGGTCAGTTAGTTTGTGACAGTTCAAAGAGTAAGTCGTGAGTGGAAGATAGGGTTTACTAATGCAGAAAAATCCGACATGTTCAGGGTGTATGAGGAGTGTAGGAAGAATAAGTTCATTCCTGTACGCTGTATGCGGAAACGTATCCCAATACAAGACGTCAACCATCTCGGCAATTATTTATCAACCTCTTCAACCAATTACGTGAAAATGGTATTGTAACGCCTAGAAAAGTAACAGAAACAAACAAGTGACTGAAGAAGAGGCAGAAATTAATGTTTTGGCTGCCGTTGCAGTAGATCCGCAAATTAGTTCCCGCACAATCGCACGTGGAAGTGGCATAAGTCAGGCAAGTGTACTGCGCATTCTCCATCGACATAGGTTCCATCCCTATCACATCGCTCTGCATCAAGAGCTGCATGGAAACGATTTTGAGAATCGTGTTAACTTTTGTACATGGACATTAAGACATGATACTCCAGATTCATCATGTATCTTGTTTAGTGATGGGACAGCATTTACTAATCATGGCCAGGTAAATTGCAGAAACATGCACTATTGGTCTGTTGACAACCCCCGTTGGCTTCGCCAGGTGGAACGTCAGCGTCCATGGAGTTTAAACGTGTGGTGTGGGCTAGTGAACCATCAGTTCATAGGCCCTTTGTTCATAGAAGAAACAATGAACTCGCACAAGTATCGCAGCCTCCTGACAGACCATCTGCCACAAATGCTAGAAGACGTTCCTTTGCAGACTAGGAGGAACTTGTGGTACCAACATGATGGCTGTCCAGCCCATAGTGCACGAAGTACTACAGCTTGTCTTAACGGATTGTTTCCAAATCGTTGGTGGGGACGAGGAGGACCTGTACCTTGACCGGCCCGTTCACCAGATCTGGCCCCTTTAGACTTTTTTCTGTAGGGAAGGCTGAAAGACACTGTCTACAAGGATGTACCAACTACCTACATCAGACGATATGAAACGACGTATTACTGCTGCCTGCTCTGAAATTCCCGCTGAAATGTTAGAACGTGTGCAGCAGATTTTCCATAACAGACTGGAAGCGGGTATTGAAGCTGCCGGTGGTCATTTTGAACACAACCTTTGAAGGGATATGTTCTCTTTACTTGTAAGAATCCACAGAAGTATTGTAATTTGCTTTTGTTTCTTTAGTTTGTGCTACTACAGGTTGTACAAGTGTCGGTGCGTAAAAAGCTTCAAAATAAAATTTCTCATAAACCACTTGCACTAGAATCTTGCAACAAATGCCACTGACATTCTAATTTACCCTACCTTTATTCTGTTGATGTAACTAGGTATCGTTCCATTTAAAAATTGTATGTTTGCTCAAAAAATACACTTTCTCAGTGTTATTAAAATCTGTTTATAGGCTAAATGTACAAGCGCCTGACTACCAATCAATGCTGCGAAAACTGCACATCAATACACTTTCCATTTCCGAAATATTTGCGGTGCAAGTTTTAGGTGATTCACTCTGTATATAAAAAGGAATATACACTTTGCATACAATATTATTTTATGCAAGCAATCTTATGAGTAAATCCCACTGATGATACTGACCTCAATAAAATTCTAATGAAATAATAATAATAATAATAATAATAATAATAATAATAATAATAATAATAATAATAATAATAATAATAATAATCACCATCATCATGTTTCAGAGAAGAATTACAAAACAAGCAATCACAAAGTTGGCAACTATTCAACAGTAAAGTAATTTAAACTGTTATTGAAACTAATCCCTCTACAAAAGCATAGAACATACCCTTGGTGGAATGAGGAGTACAAAAGAAAAGAACTATAATGCATTCTTAATGAACAGGAAAGAAGCAACCAAATTAATTAGACAAACAAAGAGGAAGTATGAAAATAATCAGTTACTTGAAATCAAAAACAATTTCCAAAACATAACACAGAATTTCTATAAAACTTTTAAAACCAAACTCATGGGATATCAGCCACACAGTCTCTGCTTTAAAAGAGAAGATGGTAATTTGGCACTAAATATCTAGGAAAATTTCAGAGAAGCTCCTAAATATTTTGAGAAACTTAACTGCCAAATACCAATAAGCAAGTTTCCCTCACAAGAACCTGAAGAATCAAATCCAAATTCATTATCACCAACTGAAGTAGAAATTATCAACTGATTGATAAACTTAAAGACAATAAAACAGCTAGTAAAAATGAAATTACAGCAGAACTCCTCAAATTGGCAGGACCAAACACCATAAAAGAAATTACTACACTTAATGCAAGGGCAAACAGAAGAAATTCCAAAGCATTGGAAGATGGCTTTAATCCACCCATTACATATAAAGGGGGACCGGGCAAATATAAGCCATTACAGAGGAATTTCATTACTATCATTACATGAAAAATTCTATCTCAATATTTGCTTGACAATGGCACATCAAGCAGGATTTACACCAGGTAGATTGTGCCCAGGACAAATCCTGAATCTTAATGCCTTAATGTTATGACATCAAAGAATTTGTACATTCATTGACTTTAAAAAAGCATACAATTCAGTTGACCATGAATCATTGCTTCAAATACTGAAGGAACAGTGTTTAGTAAAACTCCTGCATTTATTAAACAGGTTGATACAAAGGATACAAAACAGGAGTAAAACAAGGATATGGACTTTCTGTACTGCTTTTTAATTGTAAACTTGAAAAAGTAATACAGGAATGGTATAAAAAGAAAAAAATTCTCAAAATTAATCACTTAATTATATTAGGCAGAGGAGAATTAAAGATAGATTGCCTAGCATATGCAGATGATCTAGCAATTCTCACTTATGACATCATAATAGCTCAAAAACAGATTGAACTGTTCAAACAAAAACAGAGAAAATTGGTTTACAGAGATCCTTTGAAAAAACTGGATACATTTTGTGTAATTAAGAAGCACCAAAATGCATGGAAACCAAATATGGAAAAATTAAATGAGTTGCACAATTTAAATACTGTGGTGAAATAATTCTGGAAAATGGAATCAAGACTAAAGCTATTAAAAGTAGATGCCAAAAATGGAAATAGCATATCTGCTTACTCCAAACATCTAAATAAACTATATATGTATAACATAAGTGTAAAAAATTAAGATCCTATAACACTTAATTAAATCAGTACCTCTACAGAGCAGAAACATTTATTTTGAACAGAAAAGCAGATATCAAAAATATTGTGGGAAAAGAACACAAAATTATAAGAAAAATTTTAGATTGACAAGTTATAGATGAACAATACAGACTCAGAAGTAAAACTGAAACAAAAATTAATACATACATTTACAGAGACATTAGAAAATGAAGGTTAAGATTTTATGAACACATTAAACGAATGAATTCTAACACACTCACACAACAAATAATGGAATTCTATAAAAATAGAAGTAAGGCACAAGTGGATACCATGATGTGGATTGGTGAAGTAAAAAATGAAAAATTAGGAGGAATTATGCAAGAAGATATCCTAAACAGGGATATCTTTAGAATCAAAGTGCATAAGTGGAAAGTTGACAAGAGCATAAACTGAAGAAAGAAAAAAAAATTGCAACAACAACATGGACTGACAAGAGAAAGAAAGCACACAGCCAAAGAATGAGAGAACTATGTATTCAAAGTAAAACAAAGAAATGTCTCTAAGTACTTTGTGTAGTCCTATATGGGCTCATTCACAATAAAAATAAAATAAATATTAGTAATGATATAACCCATCACATAGAAGATCTCTGGGCTTCTGACTGCATCAACATCAGATGAGGGGATAATATCAACAAATTAATCAGCAACCCACTTCAGCTTGCTGAACACTTCAGTGAGACCTTTTGCTACTGATACCATAAGATGGAATTTAATGGACAATGTTTACAGAAGTTTTAAACATAATAACAGTTAAATCTTTGTTGTCTATGGTAGTTTGTGCGAATTTTCAGCATGACCTCTGATCTTAATAGTCAACCTTCACAAAAGTTAAAATTTAAAGGAATATGTTTTGCAATGATGTTACTTTTGTCTAAAATAAAATGTTATATTCCTTCAAAGTAAGTTAAATAAAGATTAATGATATTAAAATGACAGCTAGTTTAAGAATATTTGAGAATGAATTTGCTTCATAAGGTTACAAAGAAACTTCTAGCCCTGTGATTAATTTTACATCATTCATTGACATGTGGTAGTAAACGAAACATCAGTATGCTACATGAAACTGTTTTCACTACTACAATCCCGAGAGCATAGTCCGGGAAAACACCTAGTTGATGCACAGAATTAGCAGGAAAGCTAGTCATTTGTCTCTTCTCTTACCATTGTATTCATATAAAACTCTTCCAAAATTTATCACTAGCAGTTTTTGCTAGAGACCTCCAGGTAGATACACTTTGAGGTGCATCTGTATAATTTGTACTTGTACCAGGAGATCAGGGCCTTCAAGTTTTCTAAATTATTGCCCAATATGTTCCTGTTTGCCTTACCCTCCACATAGCCCTAACCTTCCTTTAGTGACCGTTCCCATCTATAACCCAAACTGAAGATGATTTCAAAACATTAGTTGCAGCACTCTTCTTCTAGACCTATACTACTGAACACAATTCATACATTTCAATGACTAGATCAAAAAAGCTAAAAGCTTAAAGTGAGTAGGTATATGTATTGTAGGAGTATTTTTCTTTTTGACTTCCACTCATACTTCCACATGATAACTGTTCCTTCTTTTTGATTTTACAGGCAAAACAGGAACTGGTAAGGCTGAAACTATTAAGGATCTAAGCAAACTACTGGGTATGCTATGCCTCATAGTTAATTGTAATGAAAGTGTGAATTTGGAGGCTCTTACACATATTTTGAATGGCCTTTGCACTTGTGGAATCTGGGGATGTTTCAGTAATTTTGATCAACTGAATATTTCAACTATATCAGCCATCTCTACACATATGCTGCTAATACATCAAGCACAGTGCCTTGGCTCGAAGAAATTTTATGTGAGTCAACCATGTAGTTTTTAAGTAATGTCTTAATTTATATTTTTAATGAAAAATAATAAAAGTTTAAAGAATGGCATGGATTAATTCCTATATTCAATTATTCCATATCATGACCCCAAAAACAATTGTTATATATGACAGTCACATGTTTTTCTCTATCTATTACACTACATTTCATAAGTTGTCCTGTTAATGTTATTGTACTTGTTTTCTAATGTGCTGTATTTGACAACAAAGCCATTAGCAGTCTTGCTCTCCAGTAATTTGCTGTCCCACAATCTTCACTTTGTAATACAATGCAATGTCCAGATGGTGTTCCTCCATATCCTCTTCTGTATTATGTATAAGATGCATTTAGGAGATGCGAAGATGTTGATCTGATGCAGGTGTTTGGCTAGGCAGTCATGTCCTGTTTTCTGTAGCAGATGTGGTATAATTTCTGGATTTTACAACAGGCATTCCCATTTTTGTTTTCTACTGCTGCTCAGAGTCTAGTGTTGTTAGCGGCTTGAATTTTATTGATTCTTTTATGAGAGGTTTTACTGATGCATACACTTTGTGTTTAGATGCTGGTAATTGTTTTATGAAAGATCCTTTCTTCGCCAAGAAATCTGCTGCTTTTTTGCCAGGGGTTCCACAGTGGGAGGGTATCTACTGGAGTGTAACAAGTATACTGGAATTGAGAGTTATGAAATAACACTGTGGCATTCTTTTATATTGGAGGATCTTGGCCAACAAACTGCTTGTATCACTATTTTCTGGAGTATGTCTTTCCTTTTTAGCAGATTTTGGAGGAAGTCTTTTATGGCATGTATTTCATAAAAATTTGTTGTACCTCTTCCTGCATGCTGGTAAAAGGAAAACGAGGGACACATTCCACCTGCTCCAACACCTGTCTTAGGGTCTGTGAGTGAACCGTCTCTATATACATGAAGCCACTCTTCTGAAGGGTACAGTGTGTGGATATTTTCTAGTGGTATTAGCCTTCGATAATTTACATTATATTCAGACTTTTTGTCTATTTTTTCTATTAAATCAAGTTCGTTGGAGATATATATGAGAGTTAGGGATTTTCTCTAGCAGTAATTATTTCCCTGGTACTGGCAGTGCTACTTCTAACTCTTGGACTTTCTCCAAAAACGTAGCTTGAGTGCTTAGTGTATGTCCTGTTAATGTGATATGGTTATTTTATGCATGTGCTTTAAGTTAATCAAGAATTTTATAGTGTGTTTCAGTTAGGCAATGCCTTTATAGATAAAAAGTGATTCAACGAAATAAGTTCATCCATTATTTGCAAATTATGAACCCATGGGAAACAAATTATACTTTAAATAGTGTTCAGGAGTTATTCTGTTTATTTACACCATTTAAATATACAGGATGTTAAAGAAAAAGTTTTTCATATTTTGAGATGTGGTAGTATGAACCAAAACAAGAAAAAAGAAAGCCCAATAAACATGGGCTCTAAAATGCATACCTTAAGAGCTATGAGCATTTGTTCATCTTTGCTACTGTGAAACATCTCTTCTACTGCAAGCTCTTTGCTATTACATGTACCTAAAGAATGTTGTAAACAAATGAGGACACATTACTCTGTTAGTATGAAGTAGCAAAGCATCCAATGTAATCTGCTTGCAGTTATATACGACCTGCACTTTGAACCATCACTCAAGGAGGTGCTCAATATGGTGCCCATTCATAGCAAAGAGTGCTTCTGTCCAACATCTTAGGCAATCATACACTCTCACCACTACAGGTTGCTCACAGACGCTCTGGCAGGCATTAATGACGCTTTCCTGTAGTGTTCGTACATGATTAATGGGGGTTGCATACAACAAAGATTTAAAGATAAAACTGCAATGTAAAAGCATTTCACAAAGTTATCAAAACACAAACTAATTTCATTAGAACAAATAGGAATATGCATTGCACTTACCCAGAACTGTGAATACGGTTTACAGTAACAACACTAACAGATGTTTACAGTATGCTGTATCCATGGACAATAACTGAGTAATGTGTCCTCATTTTTTTTACTGCCTGCTGTCATATGTAAGTAATAGCAAAGAGCTTGCAGTAGAAGAAATGTTTCACAGTAGCAAAGATGAAAAAGTGCTCATTGCTCTTAAAGTATGCATTTTAGACCCCATGCTTACTGGGCATTTTTTTCTTGCTTTGGTTCATACTACCACCTCTCAAAATATGGAATACCTTTTTTAACATCTGGTATACATAAAATAGTACCATAAAATGGTAAAATAGACAAAAATAAAACAACAAAGAAGTGGCATAATTTTAACTCATAATAACACAAGAAAATAACAAAATTATTAAACAGTTTAAATGTTATTCATTTTGCATAGAAAGACCTTAATCTGCTGGCAGTTGTTTTAGAGTAGTAACTGTGCTACCTAATCAAATAAAGCATGAATCTGTCAATAACAAAAACAAAAGTATGTGAATATATTTTGAAGCTAGGCATTTAATACTTCCTTCCCATAGGATCAAAAGTGTCTTTACAGCTAAAACACAGAATTAAAATACATGTATTGATATTATTGATGTGTTGTCTTGGCTGCAGATGGTCTATTTTGGTTTCAGATTGAAGGTAGCATTCCCTTCTTAGGCTGTTTCTGCACAATGGAGTTGATTTAGCGAATAATTAGCAATATTAAACCAATTCATAAAGGATATGTTCTACTTGTCAATTGTCAACTGTTTAGACATTAAGCAAAACACAAAACTGGCACTTTTATTTTCGTCTCCATTTTACACCATCAATGAGTCCAATTGTTTCTGAGGAACAACATTTGGATGCCATGGTTAAAGAGGAATTAGCACACCCACAGTGATGAAAGTAATGCTCCTTCTGAACACAATAAAATTAACTCTCATATAGATAACAGGAGATTAAAAGTCCAATCCTACCAATGTTAAATGTTAAATTTGTTAAATTTATGATCCATTATCTCAAAAACATTTTAAGATATCAGACTAAAGTTTACACAAGATGCAGATGAATGCCTCTTAAGTTCACTGATCCACTTTTGTCCAATAAATTTGTTTATTAAGGAAGATAAGATGTTTTTTTTATCCAATTATGTCATTCTTTGATTAACATTTTTCAGCAGTGAGTTTTTTAAAAAATAAACAAAGATCTTATTAACACCAAAGTAGGTGCAGAATAAAACTTAGAGGTTATTTTATTGTTCTAAGATTTGATTTAGCTATCTTCAATAGTTTCTGAGGAAATTAATTATTTATACCAGAAATGTCATTCAAAGAAAAAGCTGTTCATAGCGAAAACAATGGATAAAATAAACTTGTATGAATTTCCAAAGAAAGAAATCATATGACTTAAGTTTACAGAAGCTGCCATTCTTAATGGTAGTACCAATTAGTGTTGCAAAACTTCCCCTGAGAGTGGCTAAAGTTTGTAGGAGTTATCTTTATTTGTGAAGTGGTGACAGAATTCAAACTACAAACGGCAGATGCATACAGTTTCTAAAAATTTGTTTAAATTATATGTATTGCTGGAAAGGTAGAATCAAGAAACTGAAAAATTCAATACCATAGCCAGGATCTGAACGACGGATCTTCCGGTCTCCGTCTGGTTGCTCTAACCACTCAGCTACCATGGCAACATGCCGGCACGACACTAAATTCTCCAGCTGATTCGCATATTCCCGGTAAACCACAAGGAGATCTCAAGTTGTATTGAGATGACATACCCCAATGGCGACTTACAATGCTGTAAGTACTTAAGTCTCAGGCTTCATAGTTTCGACCACTATTAGGTCAATTAATGGAATTAATTAATTGAATTTTTCAGTCGCTTGATTCTACCTTTCCAACCTTGTCCAACACAGCTTGTGTGGAAGAACAATTAATTCTATATGTATTGTGCCTACAATGATAAAATGCATATCAAATTAAACAGCAAATTACAATTTAAGACTGAATAAAAAAAAAGATGTCATTTTCTGACAATTTTCACCATTTTATCTCCACTTATGCATTGGATATGAGATTGAAAGCAGCTGTGTTGTATTTTAAGAGACTAAATACCAGAAATATAATATTTTCTGATGCCCAGATCCTGTTTTAAGTTCTTAAACGTAATTTACCAATCAATGTCAAAGTATAACAAAAAGCCCTGTCTAATATATAAGGTAGCCATTAATGTTTCAGGATTATGTTTTGAAATTTTATATCCTAGTGTTCTTTTCATTCTCTGTTATCACACATTAAATAAAGGAATAAAGAAAAGCACCGTTAAATTACAAGCATAATTTTAAAACATAATACAAAGTTTTTATGCATGATTTTGTGAAAAGTTAAGGCACTCATTATTGGCTGCAACACTGTGTTTCAGTGCAAAAGACATTTATGTGATTAAAATAGCCAGTCTTACAGAAAGCAATTGAAATGACTAGGAATGTGAAACTTAAATAATTAAAGCATTAATGTTATATATATATATATATGTTTATTTTCTGTTTATTAACCCAAAAATACAGAAGGATGCAAGCAAAACAAGACAAAGGAAGAACAAAGTCACTTATTGCAATAAAAGAGGAGTTGGTCACCTAGTTAATTTACTCTTACAAACCCAGTTTGTGTACTTCTTGAGCTCAGTATTATGCATTCAACTCATTTATTGACTTCTTGTGCACATTTTCATTCATCCACTCAAGCTGTTGACTATTTCTGATCAGTATAGTGCAGTAATTTTCCTATGACATACATGGAACTTTACACACAGAATGAACAAAATTTGTGGGCATGTGTGTGATGTATGGGTCAGCTTCAAGTTCTGTTCTGCAGCATTCTGTGTTAGCTCCTTTGGCCAAGAAAGCAGTGCTGCAGTGTACAGAGAAAAATCCTTTGGTGCATACTTGAGCTATTGTTCACCAATTGAGCATTGATCACTCCATGGTCGGGAAAATTCTGCAGGAAGAGCAATTGCACTCATATTATCTTGAAAAAGCCACGTGACTAAGTCAGGTGACTCCATTGCAACAGCAGTTTTATAACAATTGGTATATGAACTGAACTGCAGGCTAACCAGACTTTACAAAATGTGTATTATTAATGGTTGAAGCATGCTTCTCATGAAGGGTTATTGAATTTCCATGCTTGGGCTTTCGGAAAACCCCCATATCACATTTGTACAGTCACATCAAAAAAGATTTGTTGTTAATGTGTGGAGAGAATTCTGAATGACTTCCTTGTGGAGTCACACCTTTTGCCATGATAACTCAGCGTCAATATTTACGTACTATTTTTGCAAGAAGTTCCACCTGAAGTACTGTATCAATTTCCTCTGAACATCAGACAAGGAATGTGGTTTCAACATAATAGGTTACCAGCTAATTTTGAGAATGAAGTACCTGCCCATTTGGCAGCTACATTCAGCGCTCACTGGATAGGTCATGATGGGCCTGTTCTCTGGCCATCTCACTCACCTAACCTGACTCCACTTGATTTCTTTTTATGGCACTACATGGTATCAGTGGTTTATGAAACACCTGTTGATTTGGAAGAAGAACTTAGAGCATGCATAGTCAGCTCAGCAGCTGAAATCAGGGAAATGCCTACTGGCTTCTAAAAGGTACGACAAAGACTGACATGTCAATGCACATGTGCTTCAGCACTTATTGTATTGATGAGAAAGTAAAAAATTGGATCCATACTGCTTATTGAACACACTGAATTGAGTGTTTTTCATTTTCTTTCAATATGATTTGTGTGTGTTTTTGTGTCAATAAACAGAATATCTGTAACTTAAATGATTGTATGTGTTCAATTTTACATACCTATTACTTCAATCCCTTCCCATAGGATTGACCAATTGAATCACATAAATCCTCTTGCACTGAAACAAAGCACCACAGCCCATGGATGTATTAACAAACAGTGCTTCAAAGAAAGTCATGTATCTTTTCCCAAAGTTTGTTGGTCTAATTTAGAAGCATGCTGTGTATATGTACACCTAATGTATGTGAACACCAAGTAGCTTGGCTGTTCTTAGCTTAATAAACATATGTTTTATTTCTCGTACAAACTATTTTCTAAACTATATGTACTTCTACCTTTTATGCTGTAATGTTTAAATAAATCCCTTTATGAGAATAAGCAAGTGAATACACCATTCATGCTTTATTTTCTTGTGGTCTTTATAGACAGAAAACCTTGATATTACTATTGACAAGAAGATGGCCATTTTTCTAACAATAAATACTGATACCAGAGGGAATACAGAGATTCCTGAAGCCATAAGGAGCCTCTTTCGACCAGTGACAAGTTTATTGCCTGATGTACAGGTTATAGTTACCACAACACTCTTTTCTGAGGGATTCACTCAATCAAAAGTAAGAAGCTTTTCCTAATTAACATTTTATTTCTTAACTGCATTAAAATGAAATCCTTAACTGAAATATTAATATATATGCACTTAGGTATTAGGAAAGAAGATTACTGCCTTGTACCATCTTGCACAAACACAACTCTCCCAATGTAGCCATTATCACTTTGGATTCCGTGCTTTGAAAGAGACATTGTTGTTGGCATGTAAACAACGAAAAACATATGACTTGCAAGAAGAAATGCCTGTGGTAATAGAGGCTATCAGGTGAGTTCATTGATAAAGTACTATAGTAGAAGCATAAATATCTGCATGAATATCTTTATAATGTATATACATGAATGGGTGTATTGTACATAATCAAAAGTCCACTACAATAATGGAAAGTTAATAATATTTATTTGCTCATAGAACCTTTACATTAGAAAGCTTCAAACATAATAAGTTTTATATACATTAAATCTTTTTTACACTCAGATTATAATTAATTCAATCTGTACATACACTTTTCTATTAAGAAACTCTTTAGTTCACATTTAAACATTTTCCCATGAACATTTTTACACTGTTGGGCAGCTTATTATAAAATATTTTGCCCATTATTAGGGATATTTAGAATCTTCATCCATTGCCTTTTTATTTGCATATATCTCCTCCATGATGATTATTGTGCCTCATATCATACTTATGACAGTCATGATATAGAATTATAGATTATCTAATCTATCTTTAGTCATTACAAACATAATTACTTTATAAGCATATTATAATGATACTGCAGTTAATATATTTTCTACAAAAATATTCCTACATTATTCTCTACTGTATTGCATAACTGTACATCTTAAAGGTACCTGCCTATATTTCGTTTGTATTACCAATGGTCAATTGATGTTTGTCAAAACAGCACTGCCCTAGATCTTAATTGCATTAGGCATGGATGTGTTTATCCATAATAAGTTAAGTTCAAATTATTGTATTTAGATACTTATTTTACTGAAACTCTTTTAATAATTACAAATATGTTGACTTTAGTGAAATTAACATTACTTTCTTCTTATCAAGCAAGCGATCTGAAACTGTGGTGTTGACCATGATAGAAATCTGACCATTCTCAATGACAATCATTGTGGTTAACTCCTTATTGACAGGAAGTAAAATGACAATGCTTGGATAGATGAAAACCAAATTCTTGTCTTCAGTACCTGTTATAAGTAGAAGCATGTGTAATGCCTTTACCAAATTCTGTTTCTTATGTGACAAGATATGAGGACACGCATATGCAAAAAAGAACTCTTTAGTGTTTGTATTATGCATTAAAATAAATGTTTATACTAAATATCATTTTATGCTGTTTTTAATTGTAGCTGATCATGCAGTATACATCAAATGTAGCCAGAGGCTGTATTTAGGTGTAATACCTTATTGAAAAAAATTAAGGACAGTGACGGATGGGTTAGAAGAAAGGAGTTAAGTCCCAAAAATGGCCTTTATTAACCTTCCATTTTGAACTCCTCTCTTTAAAAAATAGTTCGCTCAAGTTCACATAAAACATTATTAAACTTAAGATAGTCACAAATATGTTCAAAATGAGGAAATGAGCAAGAAGGTAAGATACCAACTTGGAAAATGCCCATACCTATTGTTTGATGGAATGGAAAGTAAACTCAATACATGTGTCACATATTTAGTCCATAATGGTGATCTACCAGTGTCTAATGCTCTTCCATGTTCATAATTGAAAATCATGGCAATCATTTAGGGCAGTGCATTGGTAAAAAAAAAGTGAACCTTTTTGTGTGCTTGTATTACACTTATAACTTGACTTAAATGCCACGCAACTGTTTTTAATATCAACAACTTCTAAGTCATGAATGGCTACTTAATCGGTCCTTTTCTATTTAGGTAAAGCGCCACATTGAACTTGTATCGTTTCGTATACCTCCCTTCCCCTACATGAATTACGAGACTACGTTCCATACCGACAATTGCTGGGCGAGTGATGGGGGCATGGGTTATTACGCCTTCTCCGCGATGTCACTATGGTCCATTCCAAACCAGAGTGCCTTTCACTGAAAACAAACTCTTTGTATTATCCGTGCGAAAGTAGTTCGCAATCCCCGCCCATAATGTCTGCTTGTTCCCCTCCCACGTGCTTGTTGAACACTATTTAATCTATAAACAGGCGCCCTGTGTGAGAATCATAGTTCAAAATGCAACCTGAGGTAACAATCGATTTTATAAGTATGTGGCAATGAACATTTTACTTACGTTAATCACAATCCTCGGGCAAAAGTGCAACACCCAAATCCGAATCCTCCAAAGATGACTCAGCTGCCGTATCAGAATCAGAACTACTCTCCAAAATAATGACAAGCTTATCCACAATTCCACAGCACTGTCGCACTTAAAACAAGTTCCCACATTTTATCCTCTTCTATGTTGTATTATGTCTGTTTATATTCCCTGCTCGCTTTCGTTACACTTCTCACTGAAACGCCTGTAAAATCCGATATTAGTTTCCTAATATGCATAATGCATGTTTCGGGTATTTTTGTAATAGTGAGTTGAATAGATGAATTATTGTTTGTTTTTAGCCACTTTTTAAATGTTTCCCGCTTCTGTGTTTGAACAGTTTATTCGCACTTCACGCACCTTCCTCTGCCATGTGAGCTCAAATACCAACTGACTAAATCACAAGATTTGACCTGAGCTGAGCATATGTGTGTTAGTGTATTATGAATGACTGTTCGCTTATCATAAATCCTGTGTTACGCAAAGTGTTTATTCTGTACTCAGATAGCACCTCTGGTAATTCATTACTGCATTTCTTGTGTATGTAAGAGAATGGCAGTCGTGCATGTCGGTTGGTATTAACAAGCAAGATGCTCTCTGCGTTAGCGCAACAGCAGGCGAAAATCATATTTTGTAATCTCTTGACAGCTAGTATATATTGATTACCTTTAACGATGAGTTTTTATGATAACAGCAATAGAATGTGCAGTTCTATACCTTTCCTGCTCTAATATTTCATAATACAATACATGTATTAAGGAACTACTTACGTTGGCGTAAGAGTATATTCTTGGGTTCGTGACAAACCGAAGCACGTGCTTCTGTTTACATCAGAGGGAACTCTGGTTTGGAATGGACAATAGTTTTGCATCGTCATCAAGCTCCAAGACGCGTGCTTGGCAGCCTGGGGAACCTAGCGATAACAGCGCCAACATCTAGCGGCGACTCTGACGTCTCCTGGGGGAGACAGACAAGTCAGTGCTTTGAGTCAGTACACTTCTACGTTCTGGAGAGGTAACTGCATCTTTAGGCTATCAGTTATGCGTGACCAGAGGGCATAAGTTGCATTGCATCCACGGCACTTTTCGGCCATTTTCAAAATTATCACAAATTACGCTTTCGGTGAGTAAATGTCAAAATTTCAACCTCGTGCCGTTTAAATATCGTCTAGAAAGGAAATATGTATGCGTTGGTTTGAAATAAATGCCATTGCTTTGTTAAATAGCAGTGGCGGTTCGTGATATAGAAAACAGGTGAAAAGAAAAAAAACGCACGCTAAAATAGAATATTTATTAATATACTCACCTTACTTTTTGTAGATTAGTTCAGTCCTCCTGTCCTTTAAGGAAGCAAAGCTATCTATTATTTGAAGCTATGTATTAGTGCATAACCAACAAAATTAAAAAAAATTAAAAATCTTTAAAATTTTATATGATATGACTTGTCGGAGGCTGTTAATTTCTTTGTTTGTAGAAATTTTCAGTGAATTAATTGGCTGCCCAGTAGCTAAAGGTGTTTCTTGTCATCGTTCCACCTATTAAACGGAGTTTCAAACAAAATACACTCGACATAATTGAAACAAGACAAAAGAGGCACAAATCTACTTGTATTGAGCATTCACACTTCATACTACTTACTGACTACTCGTAAGTACACACGACGTCTTATTTTATTTTGCTGAAAATATAAACAAACATACAAAAAAGGAGGAGCCAAGGCATTCAGTGTTCACATGCTTACACCTACTCACTGACTGACTACTCGTTTAAAGCTCTTACGTTACAACCTGCAAAAGAAATATTTCAGTGTCAAGATAAAAGTTCTTGCTTCCATAGCTAGACAAACAATAATGACGTCACGTTACCATGGCCACCTGTCCAAACAACAGAAATACTGAACCGCATGTGCGAAATATATCATTTGCTGGAGGGTTGAGCTTTAGTGATTCCCCCTCCCCTCGGGAGAGAGGTCACGGGTTGCCTTCGAAGTCAGGATACAAAAGAGTTGGTGACTTCAGCTTCTACACTATCTGGATTAAACATTTCACAGTTGTTGCTAAATTTGATTATTGTATTAAATGATGCATTTAAAGCAAATTAAGAAATGGTAAGCGGGAAATATGAGGTGAAAAACTCTTCACCCACTACACTTGGCCGGTCGCCTCTGTTAAAGGTAAATTTAGCGAGACACAACATTTGTACGATTCCTTGTATTGTACCTGCTATTCGGAAAGGGGTTTGTAGTGAAGGGTTTGAGTTGCTTTATTCATATTAGTCATTGTGTAAAACCAATTAAACTTAATGAGTTGTAAATTTTACGAGCAGAAGCTTTTATAGTTTTAAAGCACATCTTGCATTGTTCATTATTATCAATTTATCATAAACTGTTATACGGAATATTACTGACAAAGCCTTATCACATAAATACTGTAGTCATCCAAGATCCTACGGCAACATCCAGTGCCAAATGGTAGTATTCGCGTGGGTTGACTACTAAATCCATTCATTACAAATTTAATCTGTCTTATGCTTTATAGAAAAAGTGTTAAAACACTAGTTACTTTAGCTCATTCTAGGTGGCATTTGTTCTACACACTCACTTTATGCTTACGACATGTTGTGACCTTTTGTAATTATGATGCTCTTTTTATTCGTATTGTTCAATATATTGTGCCGATATTCTTTCTCCGCTGCATTTACCTGTTTGTGAATTACCGTCCCTCTTTGTGTCCGCCAGCATACTCTTTGTGTATGATTTTCTGTCAGTAGGATATATAGGAGAGATCGAGCGCAGTTTTTTGCGTTTATATGGGAAAGGATAGGGAAAACGAGGCTAGATGCGACGGTTCAAGGAGGAAAATGCGTTTATATGGGCGAGATAGGGAATACGAGGACTGACGCTAGGCTAGACAGTGGTAGGAGGGGGAGTGCGCTTTATATGAGAAAGATAGGGAATACGAGGGGAGGTGCTAGGCTAGACAGAGGCTGAGTAGAGTATAGTTTATATGAGAGGTATAGGAAAACGAGGGGAGGTGTTAGGCTAGACAGAGGCTGAGTAATGTATGGTTTATATGAGTGGTATAGGAAAACGAGGAGAGGAGTTAGACTAGACAGAGGTCGAGGAGCAGAGTATGGTTTATGTGAGAGTCATAGGTAAACGAGAGAGGCGTTAGGCTAGACAGAGCTAGAGCAATAGAGTATGGTTTATATGAGAGGTATAGGAACAGGAGAAGAGGTGTTAGACTAGACAGGTAGTGTAGCAGTAGGAATATGGACTTATATACAGGAGAGATAGGGAATACCAGGGCTGATGCTAGGCTAGTCAGATGCTAAAGGAGGGAGGGATATGCTTTATACGAGAGAGATAGGGAATACAAGGATAGATGCTATACTAAACAGGACTTGAAGGGTAGAATATGAGCGATTAGCGAACCGAGGAGAGGTGCTAGTATAGGAGTTTTTAATGATGGAGTAGGCGTTTATATGCGAGAGATAGGGAATACGAGGGTCGATGCTAGGCTAGACGGTGTTGAATGAGGGAATGCATCTTATATGAGAGAGGTAGGGGAATATGAGGAGAAGTGCTAGGCTAGTCGGGAAGGTCTGAATGAGAGAGTATACGTCTATATGGGAAAAGATAGGGAAAACGAAGTTAGGTGCTAGGTTGAGAGAGTCTTCAAGGAGGAAAATGCATTTATATGGGCGAGATAGGGAATACCAGGGCTGATGCTAGGCTAGACAGTGGTAGGAGGAGGAGTGCGCTTTATATGAGACAGATAGGGAATACGAGGGGAGGTGCTAGTCTAGGCATGGTTTGAGGATTAGAGTATACGTTTATATTGGAGGTATAGGAAAACGAGGGGAGGTGTTAGGCTAGACAGATGCTGAGTAATGTATGGTTTATATGAGTGGTATAGGAAAACGAGGAGAGGAGTTAAGACTAGACAGAGGTCGAGGAGCAGAGTATGGTTTATGTGAGAGTCATGGGTAAACGAGAGAGGCGTTAGGCTAGACAGAGCTAGAGGAATAGAGTATGGTTTATATGAGAGGTATAGGAACAGGAGAAGAGGTGTTAGGCTAGACAGGTAGTGTAGCAGTAGGAATATGGACTTATATACAGGAGAGATAGGGAATAGGAGGGCTAGACTTGAAAGCGACTTTAGACGTGAACTTAGTGGAAAACTGTTTCATGTCAATGTTAGAACGCTAATTCTAGACATGCCCATCACGTAACCTATTCAGGGAAAAGGTGACTCGTTCAGGGGAAAAAGGAGGCCCACAAAGGGAAAAAGTTGACTAGCAAAGGGAAAAATGTCACCAGCAAAGGGAAAAATGGCACCAGCAAAGGGAAAAAAGGAGACCACCAAAGGGAAAAATGTGACCTGCAACGGGAAAAGCTAACCCACTAACACTAACAGGTAAGTAATTCAGATAGTATTGCAAGAGGCTGACTGGATCATAGCAGTGTATGATTTCACAGGTAATTCAGCTAGTATCGTATGTTTTTAGGCTAATTCGTCTAGTAACACAGGATAGATTCCAGAGGCTAACTGCATCATAGCTATGCATGATTTCACAGCTAATTCAGCTAGTATCGTAGGTATTTAGGCTAATTCAGCTAGTATCACAGGAGGTTAGATTCCAGGGTTGGGTATAGCATAGTTTCATATTTCACAGGTAATTCAGAGGGTATCGTAGGTATTTAGGATAATTCAAGTAACATAGGTGTTTAGAGTAATTAAGCAAGCATTACAGGAGGGTAGGTTCCAGGGGTTGGTTATAGCCTAGTTTCGTATTTTACAGATAGTTCAGGTAATATCGTAAGTATTTGGGTAATCAGCATAGTTTCACAGATGCTCGTGATAATTTCGATCAGAGATTTGTATCACAGCTATTTAAGGTAAATGCAGGTGATTCAGGTTGTATCAATGGTATTTGTGTCATTTTAACAGGTAATTCAGATAGTGTCTAGGTATTTGGGCGATTCAAGCATCATAGGTGTTTAGAGAAACTCAGCTAGTATCACAGGTGCTCGTACTAATTTAGAGCAGGAATTCGTATCTGAGCTATTTAATGTAATTTCACACGATTCGGGTAGTATCACAGGTATTTAAGTCATTTTAACAGGCAATTCAACTAGTATCACAGGTACTCATGGTAATATAGAGAGTAATTCGATTATAAAACTTTTCTCATCCAACGTTACAACAATTTATATACTTTTTTCTAAATCTTACAAACTTATTATATGTTAAACACTTATTGTACGATGCGGAGAGGGATAAACTGCATATTGGTTCACAAACTGAAAAGCTTTACGTCAACATACCTTTATTTTAGTTCGTTATAGATGTCTCTCCCCTTTTATCTAGGCTTGAGACTAGCACTAGGATTGCTCCTAATGGCAGGGTTACCACCTTCCCTTCCATCTTCTTCTTTCTTCATCAGGCGTCAGCTATCTGCATATACAGCACACAGATACCTTCTTTTTTAAGATTGTAGACTCACTAGAAAATCTTTATCTTTAACTTACATTCTTTTAAGCACTGTTTGTAATGGCGTAATGTCCATACGCATATGTTGTTATCCCGTCCTCAGCAATAATTCTTTTATCATCAAACGGAGTCAATGCAATTTTATTCACTTGTACTGTAGCAAGGGCATGCTTTCGTGATAGGATCAGATTCATAGGTGTTCTGATGATTTCACTGGTTTTAAGACAGTCTGTATAGCTGTCAAACGAAATGTACTGCTTAATAGCGCTACGTTTTATACCTTTAATCTTTTTTATCATTGACCCTTGAATATCTAAGGCATACATCTTAGGACGTAGTCCAACAAAGCGTAGGATGATTTTGCTGTTAGCCTCATCTTTAAATTTTCCCAATACCTTCTTGTTCTGAGTAGAGTAACATATATGGTTGGCAGGGTAATCAGCTGTATCGAGATGTTCAAGAAAACGTAGCTTGTCCTGGTACACATCTTCAGTTGTTACACGATGAATGAACGAATCAGTGTCCATATACATAAGCTTCAGGTTTTCAGCTCCATAATAAGGCAACAAAACGTCGTAATGATAGTTATACATTAATGTCTTGGAGATGTCCAACACACTCATACCAATGTATATAGGCTTGTTGAATACAATCTGACGAGAGGCCATATGTACAGCAGCTAGATTATCAGCATATATCGTCCTGTCGATAAACGTAGGCTTGGCGATCAGCTTCTCTAGAGTTTTTTCATTGGTCACCAGTCGTATATCCATACGATTACGCAGGTTCTCCATAGTTTTTCCAAACATAGCGTTGTTAAAGAGTTTGTAGAGATCCTTCTCGAAATCATTTGCAGCTTGTTGTCGTAGCCTGTTGTTAAATTCCACATAAGGTTTCAACCACTGAGACTGTCGGAATTGTAGCACACGATGGATTTTTGTTAGTCGTAGTCCATGACTAAGAGCTTGCTTCAAAGCCATGTAATGCACTACATACTTCTTTCGAGGTCCAAGATGAGGTATCAGTTTCTTTGTAGATGATTCCAATGGTTTCATACACTCTGGCAGGAAAGGTAGATCGTTGTGTAGATCGTGAAGTTCTGCAGGATACTCGATGTCGACTTCTAATATGTACCCATGAGGATCATCTTCTTGTAGTGTTTCTAAGTTGATTTCTTCAGGTGACACCCACTGAAATCCACCAAAAGGAAGGGCGTGACACATTGCCCACCCATATTGGTTATTTGCGTCCTCGTATGTGATAAATTGGGTTGGTCTCGTCGGATCAAACTTCTCCATATAAGTGTTATTAGCCTCAGCATACCGATGAGAAACTTGGCATAAACCTCCTCTTATACCTGATTCCACCATGAGTAGTTGATCATAATCTTGTAACAGTTCCAGCTTAATTCCAGTATACAGCAACATGGCGTCCCATGTAAGACCTGGAGAGGTAAAATAATGGGCAGGATCAACTTTGTGTGTTTTAAGGGTTTGCTCTCTGAACGTCTCAAAGACGTCAGCTAGAAGAAGTACATCCGAAGTTAAGTAGAGATCGCTGTACTGTCCCAGGTTTCTCACATTAAACAGCTCCCATACATTTCTAGCATGATCATAGTCAGCATCAGTAATTTCTTCTTCATTTAATCTATTGTAGAAGGAGTCCTTAGGAGGCAAGCAGGTCTCGTTCAGGGCATCCCATGACGTAACAAAATCATATGGAAATACACCCTTACGGGTCATCAACTTCAATTTGTCTTCTCCAAAGTACTTTAGCGTTTCAGGATACGAGGTTAGATTTTTTACCAACTTATCCAAGCTTGTACTGAGGAATCGGAAGCTATCCACAAATCGAAGCTTTATATCTCCTACATACTTGGTGAATGAGATATAGCTTTCTTCAGAGTTAGGAATTACCTCCACACGTTCACTTGTACAACCCAGCTCCTTAACAATGAAATGAGAGTCATATCCGCTAAGGTTATGCATGAAGACTGGTATATATTTAGGTGTTTTACAGGCTAAATTACATTCATTATGAAGACTTCCACGATATTCACCGCTGATGTGATCATGGTCGCGTACTTTATAATTCTCTTCTGTAAAGGGTTTTCTACACAAGTAGCATGTCGTAGAAGACTCGAAATCCTTTTGCTGTTGATCCGTAAGTTTCAGAGGCTTAGCAGATTTGTATATATTACCAATCATTTTTGCAAGAGATGTAAGGTACAGCATAAACGTCTGAGCAGCATCAGCACCACGATACACATAGGGATGCTTAGGAAGATCAGTTTCGAGATGTTCAACACTGGATGTAGGTTTCACGTAAACACAGAAGCTCATTGGTGTGTGCTCTTGATAAGGTGTTGTATAGGAAGTTTCAGGATTGGGTGTACACGTATGGCATGGAGTGAGAATACTCTCAAAATCAGCATAGATGACATAAGGTACTTTCAGCATCCTCTCAACATTTTTAAACTGTACAATTGATTTCTCCTTGGTAGGCATAACTACCCTCGCAACACCATGTTGAATACAGACGGCTGCATGTTCTTGCAGTTTTTCCTGTCCACTTCGTCCATATCGATCATCAAAATGTGTAAAGCAGCGCTTACAAGTATAAACCTGTCCATTATGGTTAGTTTTCTGGCGTCGAACGAGTTTCTCAAAATTCCTTATATACACGTAGTGATGTTTTCCGCTGCTATCATTCAATAGTAGCAGGTCGCGATGTTCAGGTAGTTCAATGTCAGCAACCTTTATTGGATACACTTCATGCTTCTCATCCAGCCCGAAAACGTTAATAGACATATTGTTAAACTTCTCAAATTTAGGTATTTGAGAAAGTGGAGTAGGGTAGGAAACACAGCTGAAGTCGTACTTGTCTTGAAGTTGTTTGTATTTGCTCACACGTTGCGCATCCTTCCCTATGAATTTAGCTAATACAGAGTACATGAAACATTTATCGTCGGTAAAGTTCTGAATGTTTATACACGCTTCTTTAGCTCCGACAGATGACGGTAGTGGTATGTAGCTACTTCCTCGTAACGGGTTGTACTTGTTGATACGAAGTCGAACTCCTTCCACAGCAAGCAAAGCCCAGCTGCTACCCTTAAGCTGAGACTCCTCCATTTCAGTCACCAATTTCTTGAATTTCACTTCCATCGTTGACTCCAGATCAGTTTCCAGGAAAACAGCTTGATTCCGTGTTTTAAATGTTTTGTCACAGGTTTCTCCAATACTGTTAACAAATCGACACTCAGCCAGCAGATTAATTTTAACACTCTTATGAATGCTAAGCTCTTTATGCACAGCCCGGATTATACGTTGTTTTGCCTCTTGCAGATACATATTTAGGTCCTTAGCTGATTCGCATCGTATAAAATACGATTTCAATCGTCCTTCGAATGAAGTTTCGTATTCTTTCATATCACAGTCCTCCATTGTTGACAGTAACTGATGTTTAGTTGGCTCCAATCTTCTTTTCTTCTGAGGGCTGCTTATTTCACATATATCTTCGTGTCGCTGTCCCTTATAACAATCTTTGAAGGTTACATTACAATGTTTACATTTGAAGAGCTTCTTGCAGCTCATCTCGTGTCTTCTCTTGTCATAACCTCGGAGGAACTTCTTCCCACATTTTCCGCATGCATATCCAGTAGCGCTTGGAATAATATCCTTATACGCTGAGTTATTCATCTTTATTCTTGATGTAATAACGTATTAATCACTGATCAATGAAATGTAGACCTCTTCACCTTGACACCACTTTAGAAAGCTGATTATTCTTGGAGAGAACACGATGTTAACACCTCAAGACTAATTAGCACAATGAAGTCCAATGCCCTAGATCACCATATTTATAGAGGGAGCACGAACCTTTTAGATCAATCATAAACTCGCTCCTAACCACCTGTATATGATCGCTCAACGTGTACTAACCCCCCAGCCATATAACCTCAAGTCTAGAGACAGGATGTTTATGACGTCACACCCAGAGACAGGATGTCTGGCAGCATCAAACACGTTTAAACTCGTCTCATAACTACCTGCTTATGCTGTCACACCAGCAAGAGAAGTATTCCCACACGCTCATTCAGACATATATTTCAAATTCAAGCCCACCACCACCATCACCACCTATTGTACCAAGGTTAATTCAAGCTGTATTATCACAATACTTAAAAGTAAACGCTTAAAAGGAAACCTAGAAGATTTTCCCCCTTATTTACTTAATTATTTCATGTTTTTATTCCCTTTTCAATTCTTCCTTTCCATCTTCTCACAGAAAGACCATTACATTTCACTACAATCATGAGAAAAGCAATTTTTCCAGAGTTACACAGATTCTAAGCTTCTAAATCGAACCCGGTAATACTTTTAATAAATGTATTTTAGCTCCCCAATATCAGCATCTACCATTTAATCTTTACTCGAACCTGTTATGATCCATAAGCTTGAAGATATATGAAATCACCCTTCGGGATTCGATCTGAGTACTTTAAAGTAATATTTGTCACGATAACGATATTTAAGGACTAGATACTCTGTTTGCGTTTACCTTGACATGTTTATCTAAATTAAATTACGAGTTATTAAATTTTTGCAAGTAAATTTCATTGAATCGGTATTCGAACCCAGAACACCAGGAACAAGATAATTTATAATATTAGTCTGACATGTTAAACAAAGTTGTATGCAGTTACATCATCGATCTAAGTGATATATTCTAGTGTGCAGAGGAAAATTAAGAAAGTCATTAAAAAATCGGGAATCGAACCAAGCACAACTGATTGGCAATTATATACAGCATTAATCACCCAGTACAGAACCTATCAATCATGCTTTGCTGCACTCCTCTACCTCACTTAGTTCCCGAGATAATGAAAATTTAAAAATTAAGGATCGAACCCAGGACGTCAGGTATCTAATTACACATTTACAAGATACTACCTAATAACATAAACGCAATAAAGTTTATTTGGCGTCTTTATCTTAATTGGTTTAGGAATTATTAAATTTATAAGTAAATTCCATCGAATCAGTATTCGAACCCAGAACACCAAGTACAAAATAATTTATAATATGAGTTTGGTATGGTTAAAGGTGCTGTATGTAGTTACAGCATCAATCTAACTGATATTTTCTAGAGTATAGAGTAAAATTAAGGAAGTCATTAAAAAATCGGGATTCGAACTAGAGACAACCGATTAAAAATTATATACAGTATTAATTACCCATCATAGGAGCTATATGGGCGGAGCTTGCCGGCATAGATCAAAAGAACTTTATCAGATGTCGGCATCTCTCTGTGCGCTCAAACATACATATTATCTCTACTGTTTAATCGCTTATATCTCCTGAATGAAAAGAGATAGAACAATGGGATAAAAACTAATCAATTCTTTGGAATGCGCCGCGTCATTAGGACCTTGTTCCAAGTTGACCGGGATGCCTGGGTTCGAATCCTAGGAGTGAATGCAAATTCATCTTCTAATAACTCGGAGACTAATTAAGATAAAGACGCCAAATAAACTTTATTACATTAATGTCATTAGGTAGTTTCTTGTGGATGTATATTTTGGTACCTGGTGTCCTGGGTTCGATCCTTAATTTTAAAAACTTTATTATCTCGGAAACTAAGAAAGCTAGAGGAATGGACCAAAGCAAAAAACTGCGCTCGATCTCTCCTATATATCCTACTTCTGTCTCGCTTATACTGTACGTGATTTGCGTCTTGAGATTTTTGGCTGCATTCGTGATGGCTTTGTCGAACTAAAGAGCTATTATGTAAGAAGGAACTTGTTACTTTCTCTACTACGTATAGTAAGTAGGGGAAGTATTGTATTCCACCCAAAAATTCCATACCGAGATTTCACCGGAAATACATGTTTTGAGACCCCTGAATCCAAAAAAATGATTTTTGGAAACATGTCCGTGTGTGTCTGTGTGTCTCTCTGTGTGTGTGTGTGTGTCTATGTGTGTGTCTGTCTGTGAACAGCATAACTCAGAAACGAACAGTCGGATAAACACCAAGCTTGGTGTTTAGGTTCAGTATCTTCCAAGGATGCGACACGAAGGTTTTCAAGAAAATTCCCCCACCCCAGAGTATCCTTTACATGGAAGATTTTTCGAAAATTTTAATTTTCTCAAAAATGGCTCTAACGATTTTGATTAAAATATCATATCTTTAAGATATTTTTATGACAAATGAAATGTATATCTTGAATTTCCTGGGAATGTCTCCAAAAGTATTCTTCAATGTGAACGACTTTTGTATAACTGGTAAACCATAAGAGATAGACAAAATTTTACTACACAAAAATGCAGATCGCGTTAAAATACACAATTTATGTCATATACATTTTTTTTGTTGAGTGAACCATTTTCGAGATATTACTTGTTATTCCCTTAAAGTTTTCAATACTTATTTTCTCAAATGGGAATTCATTATTCATTTTTACTTTCTCTACTACGTATAGTAAGTAGGGGAAGTATTGCATTCCACCCAAAAAATCGATACCGAGATTTCACCGGAAATACATGTTTTGAGACCTCCTGAATCCAAAAAAAGCATTTTTGGAAACATGTCCGTGTGTGTGTCTGTGTGTGTGTGTGTCTGTGTGTCTGTGTGTGTGTCTGTGTGTGTGTGTGTGTGTGTGTGTGTGTCTGTGAACAGCATAACTCAAAAACGAACAGTCGGATAAACACCAAACTTGGTATTTAGGTTCAGTATCTTCCAGAGATGCGACACGAAGGTTTTCAAGAAAATCCCCCCACCCCAGACTACCCTTTACATGGAACATTTTTCGAAAATTTTAATTTTCTTCAAAATGGCTCTAACGATTTTGATTAAAATATCATATGTTTAAGATAATGTCATGAGAAATGAAATGTATATCTCGAATTTTCTGGGAATGTCTCCAAAAGTATTCTTCATTGTGAACGACTTTTGCATAACTGGTAAACCATAAGAGATAGACAAAATTTTACTACACAAAAAATGTAGATCGCGTTAAAATACACAATTTATGTCATATACATTTTTTTGTTGAGTGAACCATTTTCGAGATATTGCGTGTTATTCCCTTAAATTTTCCAATACTTATACCTTTTCTCAAATTCGTTGTTCATTTTTACTTTCTCTACTACGTATAGTAAGTAGGGGAAGTATTGCATTCCACCCAAAAATTCGATACCGAGATTTCACTGGAAATACATGTTTTGAGACCTCCTGAATCCAAAAAAAGCATTTTTAGAAACATGTCCGTGTGTGTGTCTGTGTGTGTGTCTGTGTGTCTGTGTGTGTGTGTGTGTCTGTGTGTGTGTGTGTCTGTGAACAGCATAACTCAAAAACGAACGGTCGGATAAACACCAAACTTGGTATTTAGGTTCAGTATCTTCCAGAGATGCGACACGAAGGTTTTCAAGAAAATCCCCCCACCCCAGACTACCCTTTACATGGAACATTTTTCGAAAATTTTAATTTTCTCAAAAATGGCTCTAACGATTTTGATGAAAATATCATATGTGTAAGATAAAGTCATGAGAAATGAAATGTATATCTCGAATTTTCTGGGAATGTCTCCAAAAGTATTCTTCATTGTGAACGACTTTTGCATAACTGGTAAACCATAAGAGATAGACAAAATTTTACTACACAAAAAATGTAGATCGCGTTGAAATACACAACTTATGTCATATACATTTCTTTTGTTGAGTGAACCGTTTTCGAGATATTGCTTGTTATTTCCTTACATTTTCCAATACTTATACTTTTTCTCAAATTCGTTATTCATTTTTTTATGTCCTAGACATGCAAAGAGAATGGAATGCGCCGCATAGCAACCAGCGTTAAAATATTTGACTATGGCTTAAAAGCTACCATATTCCCCTCGCATCTACAAGAAAATTACCAATAAGATTGACATCTCGATATCTCGATTAACATGAAGCATTTGGAGAATAGACGTTTGTAAAAATAGATTGTACAAGAGTAGAGAAAGTCATGTGAGTGTAACACATCAGATTTTTTTTACTTTCTCTACTACGTATAGTAAGTAGGGGAAGTATTGCATTCCACCCAAAAATTCGATACTGAGATTTCACCGGAAATACATGTTTTGAGACCTCCTGAATCCAAAAAAAGCATTTTTGGAAACATGTCCGTGTGTGTGTCTGTGTGTGTGTCTGTGTGTGTGTCTGTGTGTGTGTGTGTGTGGCTGTGTGTGTGTCTGTGAACAGCATAACTCAAAAACTAACAGTCGGATAAACACCAAACTTGGTATTTACGTTCAGTATCTTCCAGAGATGCGACACAAAGGTTTTCAAGAAAATCCCCCCACCCCCGACTACCCTTTACATGGAACATTTTTCGAAAATTTAAATTTTCTCAAAAATGGCTCTAACGATTTTGATGAAAATATCATATGTTTAAGATAATGTCATGAGAAATGCAATGTATATCTCGAAATTTCTGGGAATGTCTCCAAAAGTATTCTTCATTGTGAACGACTTTTGCATAACTGGTAAACCATAAGAGATAGACAAAATTTTACTACACAAAAAATGTAGATCGCGTTAAAATACACAATTTATGTCATATACATTTTTTTTGTTGAGTGAACCATTTTCGAGATATTACTTGTTATTCCCTTAAAGTTTTCAATACTTATTTTCTCAAATGGGAATTCATTATTCATTTTTACTTTCTCTACTACGTATAGTAAGTAGGGGAAATATTGCATTCCACCCAAAAATTCGATACCGAGATTTCACCGGAAATACATGTTTTGAGACCTCCTGAATCCAAAAAAAGCATTTTTGGAAACATGTCCGTGTGTGTGTCTGTGTGTGTGTGTGTGTGTCTGTGTGTGTGTGTCTGTGTGTGTGTGTGTGTGTGTGTGTGTGTCTGTGAACAGCATAACTCAAAAACTAACAGTCGGATAAACACCAAACTTGGTATTTGCGTTCAGTATCTTCCAGAAATGCGACACGAAGATTTTCAAGAAAATCCCTCCACCCCAGACTACCCTTTACATGGAACATTTTTCGAAAATTTTAATTTTCTCAAAAACGGCTCTAACGATTTTAATTAAAATATCATATGTTTAAGTTAATGTCATGAGAAATGAAATGTATATCTCGAACTTTCTGGGAATGTCTCCAAAAGTATTCTTCATTATGAACGACTTTTGCATAACTGGTAAACCATAAGAGATCGACAAAATTTTGCTACACAAAAAATGCAGATCGCGTTAAAATACACAATTTATGTCATATACATTTTTTTTGTTGAGTGAACCATTTTCGAGATATTACTTGTTATTCCCTTAAAGTTTTCAATACTTATTTTCTCAAATGGGAATTCATTATTCATTTTTACTTTCTCTACTACGTATAGTAAGTAGGGGAAGTATTGCATTCCACCCAAAAATTCGATACCGAGATTTCACCGGAAATACATGTTTTGAGACCTCCTGAATCCAAAAAAAGCATTTTTGGAAACATGTCCGTGTGTGTGTCTGTGTGTGTGTGTGAGTGTGTGTCTGTGTGTGTGTGTCTGTGTGTGTGTGTGTGTGTGTGTGTCTGTGAACAGCATAACTCAAAAACTAACAGTCGGATAAACACCAAACTTGGTATTTGCGTTCAGTATCTTCCAGAAATGCGACACGAAGATTTTCAAGAAAATCCCTCCACCCCAGACTACCCTTTACATGGAACATTTTTCGAAAATTTTAATTTTCTCAAAAATGGCTCTAACGATTTTGATGAAAATATCATATGTTTAAGTTAATGTCATGAGAAATGAAATGTATATCTCGAACTTTCTGGGAATGTCTCCAAAAGTATTCTTCATTATGAACGACTTTTGCATAACTGGTAAACCATAAGAGATAGACAAAAGTTTACTACACAAACAATGTAGATCGCGTTAAAATACACAACTTATATCATATACATTTTTTTTGTTGAGTGAACCGTTTTCGAGATATTGCTTGTTATTTCCTTAAATTTTCCAATACTTATACTTTTTCTCAAATTCGTTATTCATTTATTTATGTCCTGGACATGCAAAGAGAATGGAATGCGCCACATAGCAACCAGCGATAAAATATTTGACTATCGCTTAAAAGCTACCATATTCCCCTTGCATCTACAAGAAAATTAGCAATAAGATTGACATCTCGATATCTCGATTAACATGGAGCATATGGAGAATAGGCGTTTGTAAAATTAGGTTGTACAAGAGTAGAGAAAGTTATGTGAGTGTAACACATCAGATTTTTTTGTCTTGGATATGCAAAGAGTTATAATCTGTGGCAAAGGGAATGGTGCTGCACTTAGCAACCAGATATTAAGAGGTATGTATGTGCTCAAAGGCTACTTTTTACTTTCTCTACTACGTATAGTAAGTAGGGGAAGTATTGCATTCCACCCAAAAATTCGATACCGAGATTTCACCGGAAATACATGTTTTGAGACCTCCTGAATCCGAAAAAAGCATTTTTGGAAACATGTCCGTGTGTGTGTCTGTGTGTGTGTGTGTGTGTGTGTGTGTGTGTGTCTGTGAACAGCATAACTCAAAAACTAACAGTGGGATAAACACCAAACTTGGTATTTACGTTCAGTATGAGATGCGACACGAAGATTTTCCAGAAAATCCCCCCACCCCAGACTACCCTTTACATGGAACATTTTTCGAAAATTTTAATTTTCTCAAAAATGGCTCTAACGATTTTGATGAAAATATCATATGTTTAAGATAATGTCATGAGAAATGAAATGTATATCTCGAAATTTCTGGGAATGTCTCCAAAGGTATTCTTCATTATGAACGACTTTTGCATAACTGGTAAACCATAAGAGATAGACAAAATTTTACTACACAATAAATGTAGATCGCGTTAAAATACACAACTTATATCATATACATTTTTTTGTTGAGTGAACCGTTTTCGAGATATTGCTTGTCATTTCCTTAAATTTTCCAATACTTATACTTTTTCTGAAATTCGTTATTCATTTTTACTTTCTCTACTACGTATAGTAAGTAGGGGAAGTATTGCATTCCACCCAAAAATTCGATACCGAGATTCGATACACGTTTTGAGACCTCCTGAATCCAAAAAAAGCATTTTTGGAAACATGTCCGTGTGTGTGTCTGTGTGTGTGTGTGTGTGTGTGTGTGTGTGTGTGTCTGTGTGTGTGTGTGTGTGTGTGTGTGTGTGTCTGTGTGTCTGTGAACAGCATAACTCAAAAACGAATAGTCGGATAAACACCAAACTTGGTATTTAGGTTCAGTATTTTCCAGAGATGCGACACGAAGGTTTTCAAGAAAATCCCCCCATCCCAGACTACCCTTTACATGGAACATTTTTCGAAAACTTTAATTTTCTCACAAATGGCTCTAACGATTTTGATTAAAATATCATATGTTTAAGATAATGTCATGAGAAATGAAATGTATATCTCGAATTTTCTGGGAATGTCTCCAAAAGTATTCTTCATTGTGAACGACTTTTGTATAACTGGTAAACCATAAGAGATAGACAAAATTTTACTACACAAAAAATGTAGATCGCGTTAAAATACACAACTTATGTCATATACATTTCTTTTGTTGAGTGAACCGTTTTCGAGATATTGCTTGTTATTTCCTTAAATTTTCCAATACTTATACTTTTTCTCAAATTCGTTATTCATTTTTTTTATGTCCTGGACATGCAAAGAGAATGGAATGCGCCACATAGCAACCAGCGTTAAAATATTTGACTATCGCTTAAAAGCTACCATATTCCCCTTGCATCTACAAGAAAATTACCAAAAAGATTGACATCTGGATATCTCGATTAACATGAAGCATTTGGAGAATAGACGTTTGTAAAAATAGATTGTACAAGAGTAGGAAAGTCATGTGAGTGTAACACATCAGATTTTTACTTTCTCTACTACGTATAGTAAGTAGGGGAAGTATTGCATTCCACCCAAAAATTCGATACCGAGGTTTCACCGGAAATACATGTTTTGAGACCTCCTGAATCCAAAAAAAGTATTTTTGGAAACATGTCCGTGTGTGTGTGTGTGTCTGTGAACAGCATAACTCAAAAACGAACAGTCGGATAAGCACCAAACTAGGTATTTAGGTTCAGTATCTTCCAGAGATGCGACACGAAGGTTTTCAAGAAAATCCCCCCACCCCAGACTACCCTTTACATGGAAGATTTTTCGAAAATTTTAATTTTCTCAAAAATGGCTCTAACGATTTTGATGAAAATATCATATGTTTAAGATAATGTCATGAGAAATGAAATGTATATCTCGAATTTTCTGGGAATGTCTCCAAAAGTATTCTTCATTGTGAACGACTTTTGCATAACTGGTAAACCATAAGAGATAGACAAAATTTTACTACACAAAAAATGTAGATCGCGTTAAAATACACAATTTATGTCATATACATTTTTTTGTTGAGTGAACCATTTTCGAGATATTGCGTGTTATTCCCTTAAATTTTCCAATACTTATACCTTTTCTCAAATTCGTTGTTTATTACTTTCTCTACTACGTATAGTAAGTCGGGGAAGTATTGCATTCCACCCAAAAATTCGATACCGAGATTTCACCGGAAATACATGTTTTGAGACCTCCTGAATCCAAAAAAAGCATTTTTGGAAACATGTCCGTGTGTGTGTCTGTGTGTCTGTGTGTGTGTGTGTCTGTGTGTGTGTGTGTCTGTGTGTGTGTGTCTGTGTGTGTGTGAACAGCATAACTCAAAAACGAACAGTCGGATAAACACCAAACTTGGTATTTAGGTTCAGTATCTTCCAGAGATGCGACACGAAGGTTTTCAAGAAAATCCCCCCACCCCAGACTACCCTTTACATGGAACATTTTTCGAAAATTTTAATTTTCTCAAAAATGGCTCTAACGATTTTGATGAAAATATCATATGTGTAAGATAAAGTCATGAGAAATGAAATGTATATCTCGAATTTTCTGGGAATGTCTCCAAAAGTATTCTTCATTGTGAACGACTTTTGCATAACTGGTAAACCATAAGAGATAGACAAAATTTTACTACACAAAAAATGTAGATCGCGTTGAAATACACAACTTATGTCATATACATTTCTTTTGTTGAGTGAACCGTTTTCGAGATATTGCTTGTTATTTCCTTAAATTTTCCAATACTTATACTTTTTCTCAAATTCGTTATTCATTTTTTTATGTCCTGGACATGCAAAGAGAATGGAATGCACCACATAGCAACCTACGTTAAAATATTTGACTATCGCTTAAAAGCTACCATATTCCCCTTGCATCTACAAGAAAATTAGCAATAAGGTTGACATCTCGATATCTCGATTAACATAAAGCATATGGAGAATAGGCGTTTGTAAAAATAGATTGTACAAGAGTAGAGAAAGTCATGTGAGTGTAACACATCAGATTTTTTTTACTTTCTCTACTACGTATAGTAAGTAGGGGAAGTATTGCATTCCACCCAAAAATTCGATACAGAGATTTCACTGGAAATACATGTTTTGAGACCTCCTGAATCCAAAAAAAGCATTTTTAGAAACATGTCCGTGTGTGTGTCTGTGTGTGTGTCTGTGTGTCTGTGTGTGTGTGTCTGTGTGTGTGTGTGTGTCTGTGAACAGCATAACTCAAAAACGAACAGTCGGATAAACACCAAACTTGGTATTTAGGTTCAGTATCTTCCAGAGATGCGACACGAAGGTTTTCAAGAAAATCCCCCCACCCCAGACTACCCTTTACATGGAACATTTTTCGAAAATTTTAATTTTCTCAAAAATGGCTCTAACGATTTTGATGAAAATATCATATGTGTAAGATAAAGTCATGAGAAATGAAATGTATATCTCGAATTTTCTGGGAATGTCTCCAAAAGTATTCTTCATTGTGAACGACTTTTGCATAACTGGTAAACCATAAGAGATAGACAAAATTTTACTACACAAAAAATGTAGATCGCGTTGAAATACACAACTTATGTCATATACATTTCTTTTGTTGAGTGAACCGTTTTCGAGATATTGCTTGTTATTTCCTTACATTTCCAATACTTATACTTTTTCTCAAATTCGTTATTCATTTTTTTATGTCCTAGACATGCAAAGAGAATGGAATGCGCCGCATAGCAACCAGCGTTAAAATATTTGACTATGGCTTAAAAGCTACCATATTCCCCTCGCATCTACAAGAAAATTACCAATAAGATTGACATCTCGATATCTCGATTAACATGAAGCATTTGGAGAATAGACGTTTGTAAAAATAGATTCTACAAGAGTAGAGAAAGTCATGTGAGTGTAACACATCAGATTTTTTTTACTTTCTCTACTACGTATAGTAAGTAGGGGAAGTATTGCATTCCACCCAAAAATTCGATACTGAGATTTCACCGGAAATACATGTTTTGAGACCTCCTGAATCCAAAAAAAGCATTTTTGGAAACATGTCCGTGTGTGTGTCTGTGTGTGTGTCTGTGTGTGTGTCTGTGTGTGTGTGTGTGTGGCTGTGTGTGTGTCTGTGAACAGCATAACTCAAAAACTAACAGTCGGATAAACACCAAACTTGGTATTTACGTTCAGTATCTTCCAGAGATGCGACACAAAGGTTTTCAAGAAAATCCCCCCACCCCCGACTACCCTTTACATGGAACATTTTTCGAAAATTTAAATTTTCTCAAAAATGGCTCTAACGATTTTGATGAAAATATCATATGTTTAAGATAATGTCATGAGAAATGCAATGTATATCTCGAAATTTCTGGGAATGTCTCCAAAAGTATTCTTCATTGTGAACGACTTTTGCATAACTGGTAAACCATAAGAGATAGACAAAATTTTACTACACAAAAAATGTAGATCGCGTTAAAATACACAACTTATATCATATATATTTTTTTTGTTGAGTGAACCGTTTTCGAGATATTGCTTGTTATTTCCTTAAATTTTCCAATACTTGTACTTTTTCTGAAATTCGTTATTCATTTTTACTTTCTCTACTACGTATAGTAAGTAGGGGAAGTATTGCATTCCACCCAAAAATTTGATACCGAGATTTCACCGGAAATACATGTTTTGAGAATCACTGAATCCAAAAAAAGCATTTTTGGAAACATGTCCGTGTGTGTGTCTGTCTGTGTGTCTGTGTGTCTGTCTGTGTGTCTGTGTGTCTGTGAACAGCATAACTCAAAAACGAACAGTCGGATAAACACCAAACTTGGTATTTAGGTTCAGTATCTTCCAGAGATGCGACACGAAGGTTTTCAAGAAAATCCCTCCACCCCAGACTACCCTTTACATGGAACATTTTTCGAAAATTTTAATTTTCTCAAAAACGGCTCTAACGATTTTAATTAAAATATCATATGTTTAAGTTAATGTCATGAGAAATGAAATGTATATCTCGAACTTTCTGGGAATGTCTCCAAAAGTATTCTTCATTATGAACGACTTTTGCATAACTGGTAAACCATAAGAGATCGACAAAATTTTGCTACACAAAAAATGCAGATCGCGTTAAAATACACAATTTATGTCATATACATTTTTTTTGTTGAGTGAACCATTTTCGAGATATTACTTGTTATTCCCTTAAAGTTTTCAATACTTATTTTCTCAAATGGGAATTCATTATTCATTTTTACTTTCTCTACTACGTATAGTAAGTAGGGGAAGTATTGCATTCCACCCAAAAATTCGATACCGAGATTTCACCGGAAATACATGTTTTGAGACCTCCTGAATCCAAAAAAAGCATTTTTGGAAACATGTCCGTGTGTGTGTCTGTGTGTGTGTGTGAGTGTGTGTCTGTGTGTGTGTGTCTGTGTGTGTGTGTGTGTGTGTGTGTCTGTGAACAGCATAACTCAAAAACTAACAGTCGGATAAACACCAAACTTGGTATTTGCGTTCAGTATCTTCCAGAAATGCGACACGAAGATTTTCAAGAAAATCCCTCCACCCCAGACTACCCTTTACATGGAACATTTTTCGAAAATTTTAATTTTCTCAAAAATGGCTCTAACGATTTTGATGAAAATATCATATGTTTAAGTTAATGTCATGAGAAATGAAATGTATATCTCGAACTTTCTGGGAATGTCTCCAAAAGTATTCTTCATTATGAACGACTTTTGCATAACTGGTAAACCATAAGAGATAGACAAAAGTTTACTACACAAACAATGTAGATCGCGTTAAAATACACAACTTATATCATATACATTTTTTTTGTTGAGTGAACCGTTTTCGAGATATTGCTTGTTATTTCCTTAAATTTTCCAATACTTATACTTTTTCTCAAATTCGTTATTCATTTATTTATGTCCTGGACATGCAAAGAGAATGGAATGCGCCACATAGCAACCAGCGATAAAATATTTGACTATCGCTTAAAAGCTACCATATTCCCCTTGCATCTACAAGAAAATTAGCAATAAGATTGACATCTCGATATCTCGATTAACATGGAGCATATGGAGAATAGGCGTTTGTAAAATTAGGTTGTACAAGAGTAGAGAAAGTTATGTGAGTGTAACACATCAGATTTTTTTGTCTTGGATATGCAAAGAGTTATAATCTGTGGCAAAGGGAATGGTGCTGCACTTAGCAACCAGATATTAAGAGGTATGTATGTGCTCAAAGGCTACTTTTTACTTTCTCTACTACGTATAGTAAGTAGGGGAAGTATTGCATTCCACCCAAAAATTCGATACCGAGATTTCACCGGAAATACATGTTTTGAGACCTCCTGAATCCGAAAAAAGCATTTTTGGAAACATGTCCGTGTGTGTGTCTGTGTGTGTGTGTGTGTGTGTGTGTGTGTGTCTGTGAACAGCATAACTCAAAAACTAACAGTGGGATAAACACCAAACTTGGTATTTACGTTCAGTATGAGATGCGACACGAAGATTTTCCAGAAAATCCCCCCACCCCAGACTACCCTTTACATGGAACATTTTTCGAAAATATTAATTTTCTCAAAAATGGCTCTAACGATTTTGATGAAAATATCATATGTTTAAGATAATGTCATGAGAAATGAAATGTATATCTCGAAATTTCTGGGAATGTCTCCAAAGGTATTCTTCATTATGAACGACTTTTGCATAACTGGTAAACCATAAGAGATAGACAAAACTTTACTACACAATAAATGTAGATCGCGTTAAAATACACAACTTATATCATATACATTTTTTTGTTGAGTGAACCGTTTTCGAGATATTGCTTGTCATTTCCTTAAATTTTCCAATACTTATACTTTTTCTGAAATTCGTTATTCATTTTTACTTTCTCTACTACGTATAGTAAGTAGGGGAAGTATTGCATTCCACCCAAAAATTCGATACCGAGATTCGATACACGTTTTGAGACCTCCTGAATCCAAAAAAAGCATTTTTGGAAACATGTCCGTGTGTGTGTCTGTGTGTGTGTGTGTGTGTGTGTGTCTGTGTGTGTGTGTGTGTGTGTGTGTGTGTCTGTGTGTCTGTGAACAGCATAACTCAAAAACGAATAGTCGGATAAACACCAAACTTGGTATTTAGGTTCAGTATTTTCCAGAGATGCGACACGAAGGTTTTCAAGAAAATCCCCCCATCCCAGACTACCCTTTACATGGAACATTTTTCGAAAACTTTAATTTTCTCACAAATGGCTCTAACGATTTTGATTAAAATATCATATGTTTAAGATAATGTCATGAGAAATGAAATGTATATCTCGAATTTTCTGGGAATGTCTCCAAAAGTATTCTTCATTGTGAACGACTTTTGTATAACTGGTAAACCATAAGAGATAGACAAAATTTTACTACACAAAAAATGTAGATCGCGTTAAAATACACAACTTATGTCATATACATTTCTTTTGTTGAGTGAACCGTTTTCGAGATATTGCTTGTTATTTCCTTAAATTTTCCAATACTTATACTTTTTCTCAAATTCGTTATTCATTTTTTTTATGTCCTGGACATGCAAAGAGAATGGAATGCGCCACATAGCAACCAGCGTTAAAATATTTGACTATCGCTTAAAAGCTACCATATTCCCCTTGCATCTACAAGAAAATTACCAAAAAGATTGACATCTGGATATCTCGATTAACATGAAGCATTTGGAGAATAGACGTTTGTAAAAATAGATTGTACAAGAGTAGAGAAAGTCATGTGAGTGTAACACATCAGATTTTTACTTTCTCTACTACGTATAGTAAGTAGGGGAAGTATTGCATTCCACCCAAAAATTCGATACCGAGGTTTCACCGGAAATACATGTTTTGAGACCTCCTGAATCCAAAAAAAGTATTTTTGGAAACATGTCCGTGTGTGTGTGTGTGTCTGTGAACAGCATAACTCAAAAACGAACAGTCGGATAAGCACCAAACTAGGTATTTAGGTTCAGTATCTTCCAGAGATGCGACACGAAGGTTTTCAAGAAAATCCCCCCACCCCAGACTACCCTTTACATGGAAGATTTTTCGAAAATTTTAATTTTCTCAAAAATGGCTCTAACGATTTTGATGAAAATATCATATGTTTAAGATAATGTCATGAGAAATGAAATGTATATCTCGAATTTTCTGGGAATGTCTCCAAAAGTATTCTTCATTGTGAACGACTTTTGCATAACTGGTAAACCATAAGAGATAGACAAAATTTTACTACACAAAAAATGTAGATCGCGTTAAAATACACAATTTATGTCATATACATTTTTTTGTTGAGTGAACCATTTTCGAGATATTGCGTGTTATTCCCTTAAATTTTCCAATACTTATACCTTTTCTCAAATTCGTTGTTTATTACTTTCTCTACTACGTATAGTAAGTCGGGGAAGTATTGCATTCCACCCAAAAATTCGATACCGAGATTTCACCGGAAATACATGTTTTGAGACCTCCTGAATCCAAAAAAAGCATTTTTGGAAACATGTCCGTGTGTGTGTCTGTGTGTCTGTGTGTGTGTGTGTCTGTGTGTGTGTGTGTCTGTGTGTGTGTGTCTGTGTGTGTGTGAACAGCATAACTCAAAAACGAACAGTCGGATAAACACCAAACTTGGTATTTAGGTTCAGTATCTTCCAGAGATGCGACACGAAGGTTTTCAAGAAAATCCCCCCACCCCAGACTACCCTTTACATGGAACATTTTTCGAAAATTTTAATTTTCTCAAAAATGGCTCTAACGATTTTGATGAAAATATCATATGTGTAAGATAAAGTCATGAGAAATGAAATGTATATCTCGAATTTTCTGGGAATGTCTCCAAAAGTATTCTTCATTGTGAACGACTTTTGCATAACTGGTAAACCATAAGAGATAGACAAAATTTTACTACACAAAAAATGTAGATCGCGTTGAAATACACAACTTATGTCATATACATTTCTTTTGTTGAGTGAACCGTTTTCGAGATATTGCTTGTTATTTCCTTAAATTTTCCAATACTTATACTTTTTCTCAAATTCGTTATTCATTTTTTTATGTCCTGGACATGCAAAGAGAATGGAATGCACCACATAGCAACCTACGTTAAAATATTTGACTATCGCTTAAAAGCTACCATATTCCCCTTGCATCTACAAGAAAATTAGCAATAAGATTGACATCTCGATATCTCGATTAACATAAAGCATATGGAGAATAGGCGTTTGTAAAAATAGATTGTACAAGAGTAGAGAAAGTCATGTGAGTGTAACACATCAGATTTTTTTTACTTTCTCTACTACGTATAGTAAGTAGGGGAAGTATTGCATTCCACCCAAAAATTCGATACAGAGATTTCACTGGAAATACATGTTTTGAGACCTCCTGAATCCAAAAAAAGCATTTTTAGAAACATGTCCGTGTGTGTGTCTGTGTGTGTGTCTGTGTGTCTGTGTGTGTGTGTGTCTGTGTGTGTGTGTGTGTCTGTGAACAGCATAACTCAAAAACGAACAGTCGGATAAACACCAAACTTGGTATTTAGGTTCAGTATCTTCCAGAGATGCGACACGAAGGTTTTCAAGAAAATCCCCCCACCCCAGACTACCCTTTACATGGAACATTTTTCGAAAATTTTAATTTTCTCAAAAATGGCTCTAACGATTTTGATGAAAATATCATATGTGTAAGATAAAGTCATGAGAAATGAAATGTATATCTCGAATTTTCTGGGAATGTCTCCAAAAGTATTCTTCATTGTGAACGACTTTTGCATAACTGGTAAACCATAAGAGATAGACAAAATTTTACTACACAAAAAATGTAGATCGCGTTGAAATACACAACTTATGTCATATACATTTCTTTTGTTGAGTGAACCGTTTTCGAGATATTGCTTGTTATTTCCTTACATTTCCAATACTTATACTTTTTCTCAAATTCGTTATTCATTTTTTTATGTCCTAGACATGCAAAGAGAATGGAATGCGCCGCATAGCAACCAGCGTTAAAATATTTGACTATGGCTTAAAAGCTACCATATTCCCCTCGCATCTACAAGAAAATTACCAATAAGATTAACATCTCGATATCTCGATTAACATGAAGCATTTGGAGAATAGACGTTTGTAAAAATAGATTGTACAAGAGTAGAGAAAGTCATGTGAGTGTAACACATCAGATTTTTTTTACTTTCTCTACTACGTATAGTAAGTAGGGGAAGTATTGCATTCCACCCAAAAATTCGATACTGAGATTTCACCGGAAATACATGTTTTGAGACCTCCTGAATCCAAAAAAAGCATTTTTGGAAACATGTCCGTGTGTGTGTCTGTGTGTGTGTCTGTGTGTGTGTCTGTGTGTGTGTGTGTGTGGCTGTGTGTGTGTCTGTGAACAGCATAACTCAAAAACTAACAGTCGGATAAACACCAAACTTGGTATTTACGTTCAGTATCTTCCAGAGATGCGACACAAAGGTTTTCAAGAAAATCCCCCCACCCCCGACTACCCTTTACATGGAACATTTTTCGAAAATTTTAATTTTCTCAAAAATGGCTCTAACGATTTTGATGAAAATATCATATGTTTAAGATAATGTCATGAGAAATGCAATGTATATCTCGAAATTTCTGGGAATGTCTCCAAAAGTATTCTTCATTGTGAACGACTTTTGCATAACTGGTAAACCATAAGAGATAGACAAAATTTTACTACACAAAAAATGTAGATCGCGTTAAAATACACAACTTATATCATATATATTTTTTTTGTTGAGTGAACCGTTTTCGAGATATTGCTTGTTATTTCCTTAAATTTTCCAATACTTGTACTTTTTCTGAAATTCGTTATTCATTTTTACTTTCTCTACTACGTATAGTAAGTAGGGGAAGTATTGCATTCCACCCAAAAATTTGATACCGAGATTTCACCGGAAATACATGTTTTGAGAATCACTGAATCCAAAAAAAGCATTTTTGGAAACATGTCCGTGTGTGTGTCTGTCTGTGTGTCTGTGTGTCTGTCTGTGTGTCTGTGTGTCTGTGAACAGCATAACTCAAAAACGAACAGTCGGATAAACACCAAACTTGGTATTTAGGTTCAGTATCTTCCAGAGATGCGACACGAAGGTTTTCAAGAAAATCCCCCCACCCCAGACTACCCTTTACATGGAACATTTTTCGAAAATTTTAATTTTCTCAAAAACGGCTCTAACGATTTTGATTAAAATATCATATGTTTAAGACATTGTCATGACAAATAAAATGTATATCTCGAATTTTCTGGGAATGTCTCCAAAAATATTCTTCATTGTGAACGACTTTTGCATAACTGGTAAACCATAAGAGATAGACAAAATTTTACTACACAAAAAATGTAGATCGCGTTAAAATACACAACTTATGTCATATACGTTTCTTTTGTTGAGTGAACCGTTTTCGAGATATTGCTTGTTATTTCCTTAAATTTTCCAATACCTATACTTTTTCTCAAATTCGTTATTCATTTTTACTTTCTCTACTACGTATAGTAAGTAGGGGAAGTATTGCATTCCACCCAAAAATTCGATACCGAGATTTCACCGGAAACACATGTTTTGAGACCTCCTGAATCCAAAAAAAGAATTTTTGGAAACATGTCCGTGTGTGTGTCTGTGTGTCTGTGGGTGTGTGTGTCTGTGTGTGTGTCTGTGTGTGTGTCTGTGTGTGTGTGAACAGCATAACTCAAAAACGAACAGTCGGATAAGCACCAAACTTGGTATTTAGGTTCAGTATCTTCCAGAGATGCGACACGAAGGTTTTCAAGAAAATCCCCCCACCCCAAACTACCCTTTACATGGAAGATTTTTCGAAAATTTTAATTTTCTCAAAAATGGCTCTAGCGATTTTGATGAAAATATCATATGTTTAAGATAATGTCATGGGAAATGAAATGTATATCTCGAATTTTCTGGGAATGTCTCCAAAAGTATTCTTTATTGTGAACAACTTTTGCATAACTGGTAAACCATAAGAGATACACAAAATGTTACTACACAAAAAGTGTAGATCGCGTTAAAATACACAACTTATGTCATATACATTTCTTTTGTTGAGTGAACCGTTTTGGAGATATTGCTTGTTATTTCCTTAAATTTTCCAATACTTATACTTTTTCTCAAATTCGTTATTCATTTTTTTATGTCCTGGACATGCAAAGAGAATGGAATGCACCACATAGCAACCAGCGTTAAAATATTTGACTATCGCTTAAAAGCTACCATATTCCCCTTGCATCTACAAGAAAATTACCAATAAGATTGACATATCGATATCTCGATTAACATGAAGCATATGGAGAATAGGCGTTTTTTAAAAATAGTGTGTACAAGAGTAGAGAAAGTCATGTGAGTGTAACACATCAGATTTTTTACTTTCTCTACTACGTAGAGTAAGTAGGGGAAGTATTGCATTCCACCCAAAAAATCGATACCGAGATTTCACCGGAAATACATGTTTTGAGACCTCCTGAATCCAAAAAAAGCATTTTTGGAAACATGTCCGTGTGTGTGTTTGTGTGTGTGTGTGTGTCTGTGTGTCTGTGTGTGTGTCTGTGTGTGTGTGTGTGTGTGTGTGTGTCTGTGAACAGCATAACTCAAAAACGAACAGTCGGATAAACACCAAACTTGGTATTTAGGTTCAGTATCTTCCAGAGATGCGACACGAAGGTTTTCAAGAAAATCCCCCCACCCCAGACTACCCTTTACATGGAACATTTTTCGAAAATTTTAATTTTCTTAAAAATGGCTCTAACGATTTTGATTAAAATATCATATGTTTAAGATAATGTCATGAGAAATGAAATGTATATCTCGAATTTTCTGGGAATGTCTCCAAAAGTATTCTTCATTGTGAACGACTTTTGCATAACTGGTAAACCATAAGAGATAGACAAAATTTTACTACACAAAAAATGTAGATCGCGTTAAAATACACAATTTATGTCATATACATTTTTTTGTTGAGTGAACCATTTTCGAGATATTGCGTGTTATTCCCTTAAATTTTCCAATACTTATACCTTTTCTCAAATTCGTTGTTCATTTTTACTTTCTCTACTACGTATAGTAAGTAGGGGAAGTATTGCATTCCACCCAAAAATTCGATACCGAGATTTCACTGGAAATACATGTTTTGAGACCTCCTGAATCCAAAAAAAGCATTTTTAGAAACATGTCCGTGTGTGTGTCTGTGTGTCTGTGTGTGTGTGTGTGTCTGTGTGTGTGTGTCTGTGAACAGCATAACTCAAAAACGAACAGTCGGATAAACACCAAACTTGGTATTTAGGTTCAGTATCTTCCAGAGATGCGACACGAAGGTTTTCAAGAAAATCCCCCCACCCCAGACTACCCTTTACATGGAACATTTTTCGAAAATTTTAATTTTCTCAAAAATGGCTCTAACGATTTTGATGAAAATATCATATGTGTAAGATAAAGTCATGAGAAATGAAATGTATATCTCGAATTTTCTGGGAATGTCTCCAAAAGTATTCTTCATTGTGAACGACTTTTGCATAACTGGTAAACCATAAGAGATAGACAAAATTTTACTACACGAAAAATGTAGATCGCGTTGAAATACACAACTTATGTCATATACATTTCTTTTGTTGAGTGAACCGTTTTCGAGATATTGCTTGTTATTTCCTTAAATTTTCCAATACTTATACTTTTTCTCAAATTCGTTATTCATTTTTTTATGTCCTGGACATGCAAAGAGAATGGAATGCACCACATAGCAACCTACGTTAAAATATTTGACTATCGCTTAAAAGCTACCATATTCCCCTTGCATCTACAAGAAAATTACCAATAAGATTGACATATCGATATCTCGATTAACATGAAGCATATGGAGAATAGGCTTTTTTAAAAATAGTGTGTACAAGAGTAGAGAAAGTCATGTGAGTGTAACACATCAGATTTTTTACTTTCTCTACTACGTATAGTAAGTAGGGGAAGTATTGCATTCCACCCAAAAAATCGATACCGAGATTTCACCGGAAATACATGTTTTGAGACCTCCTGAATCCAAAAAAAGCATTTTTGGAAACATGTCCGTGTGTGTGTCTGTGTGTGTGTGTGTGTCTGTGTGTCTGTGTGTGTGTCTGTGTGTGTGTGTGTGTGTGTGTGTGTGTGTGTCTGTGAACAGCATAACTCAAAAACGAACAGTCGGATAAACACCAAACTTGGTATTTAGGTTCAGTATCTTCCAGAGATGCGACACGAAGGTTTTCAAGAAAATCCCCCCACCCCAGACTACCCTTTACATGGAACATTTTTCGAAAATTTTAATTTTCTTAAAAATGGCTCTAACGATTTTGATTAAAATATCATATGTTTAAGATAATGTCATGAGAAATGAAATGTATATCTCGAATTTTCTGGGAATGTCTCCAAAAGTATTCTTCATTGTGAACGACTTTTGCATAACTGGTAAACCATAAGAGATAGACAAAATTTTACTACACAAAAAATGTAGATCGCGTTAAAATACACAATTTATGTCATATACATTTTTTTGTTGAGTGAACCATTTTCGAGATATTGCGTGTTATTCCCTTAAATTTTCCAATACTTATACCTTTTCTCAAATTCGTTGTTCATTTTTACTTTCTCTACTACGTATAGTAAGTAGGGGAAGTATTGCATTCCACCCAAAAATTCGATACCGAGATTTCACTGGAAATACATGTTTTGAGACCTCCTGAATCCAAAAAAAGCATTTTTAGAAACATGTCCGTGTGTGTGTCTGTGTGTGTGTCTGTGTGTCTGTGTGTGTGTGTGTGTCTGTGTGTGTGTGTGTGTCTGTGAACAGCATAACTCAAAAACGAACAGTCGGATAAACACCAAACTTGGTATTTAGGTTCAGTATCTTCCAGAGATGCGACACGAAGGTTTTCAAGAAAATCCCCCCACCCCAGACTACCCTTTACATGGAACATTTTTCGAAAATTTTAATTTTCTCAAAAATGGCTCTAACGATTTTGATGAAAATATCATATGTGTAAGATAAAGTCATGAGAAATGAAATGTATATCTCGAATTTTCTGGGAATGTCTCCAAAAGTATTCTTCATTGTGAACGACTTTTGCATAACTGGTAAACCATGAGAGATAGACAAAATTTTACTACACAAAAAATGTAGATCGCGTTGAAATACACAACTTATGTCATATACATTTCTTTTGTTGAGTGAACCGTTTTCGAGATATTGCTTGTTATTTCCTTACATTTTCCAATACTTATACTTTTTCTCAAATTCGTTATTCATTTTTTTATGTCCTAGACATGCAAAGAGAATGGAATGCGCCGCATAGCAACCAGCGTTAAAATATTTGACTATGGCTTATAAGCTACCATATTCCCCTCGCATCTACAAGAAAATTACCAATAAGATTGACATCTCGATATCTGGATTAACATGAAGCATTTGGAGAATAGACGTTTGTAAAAATAGATTGTACAAGAGTAGAGAAAGTCATGTGAGTGTAACACATCAGATTTTTTTTACTTTCTCTACTACGTATAGTAAGTAGGGGAAGTATTGCATTCCACCCAAAAATTCGATACTGAGATTTCACCGGAAATACATGTTTTGAGACCTCCTGAATCCAAAAAAAGCATTTTTGGAAACATGTCCGTGTGTGTGTCTGTGTGTGTGTCTGTGTGTCTGTGTGTGTGTGTGTCTGTGTGTGTGTGTGTCTTTGAACAGCATAACTCAAAAACGAACAGTCGGATAAACACCAAACTTGGTATTTAGGTTCAGTATCTTCCAGAGATGCGACACGAAGGTTTTCAAGAAAATCCCCCCACCCTCGACTACCCTTTACATGGAACATTTTTCGAAAATTTTAATTTTCTCAAAAATGGCTCTAACGATTTTGATGAAAATATCATATGTTTAAGATAATGTCATGAGAAATGCAATGTATATCTCGAAATTTCTGGGAATGTCTCCAAAAGTATTCTTCATTGTGAACGACTTTTGCATAACTGGTAAACCATAAGAGATAGACAAAATTTTACTACACAAAAAATGTAGATCGCGTTAAAATACACAACTTATATCATATATATTTTTTTTGTTGAGTGAACCGTTTTCGAGATATTGCTTGTTATTTCCTTAAATTTTCCAATACTTGTACTTTTTCTGAAATTCGTTATTCATTTTTACTTTCTCTACTACGTATAGTAAGTAGGGGAAGTATTGCATTCCACCCAAAAATTCGATACCGAGATTTCACCGGAAATACATGTTTTGAGAATCACTGAATCCAAAAAAAGCATTTTTGGAAACATGTCCGTGTGTGTGTCTGTCTGTGTGTCTGTGTGTCTGTCTGTGTGTCTGTGTGTCTGTGAACAGCATAACTCAAAAACGAACAGTCGGATAAACACCAAACTTGGTATTTAGGTTCAGTATCTTCCAGAGATGCGACACGAAGGTTTTCAAGAAAATCCCCCCACCCCAGACTACCCTTTACATGGAACATTTTTCGAAAATTTTAATTTTCTCAAAAACGGCTCTAACGATTTTGATTAAAATATCATATGTTTAAGATATTGTCATGGCAAATAAAATGTATATCTCGAATTTTCTGGGAATGTCTCCAAAAAATTCTTCATTGTGAACGACTTTTGCATAACTGGTAAACCATAAGAGATAGACAAAATTTTACTACACAAAAAATGTAGATCGCGTTAAAATACACAACTTATGTCATATACGTTTCTTTTGTTGAGTGAACCGTTTTCGAGATATTGCTTGTTATTTCCTTAAATTTTCCAATACCTATACTTTTTCTCAAATTCGTTATTCATTTTTTACTTTCTCTACTACGGTTAGTAAGTAGGGGAAGTATTGCATTCCACCCAAAAAATCGATACCGAGATTTCACCGGAAATACATGTTTTGAGACCTCCTGAATCCAAAAAAAGCATTTTTGGAAACATGTCCGTGTGTGTGTCTGTGTGTGTGTGTGTCTGTGTGTCTGTGTGTGTGTCTGTGTGTGTGTGTGTGTGTGTGTGTGTGTGTGTGTGTGTGTCTGTGAACAGCATAACTCAAAAACGAACAGTCGGATAAACACCAAACTTGGTATTTAGGTTCAGTATCTTCCAGAGATGCGACACGAAGGTTTTCAAGAAAATCCCCCCACCCCAGACTACCCTTTACATGGAACATTTTTCGAAAATTTTAATTTTCTTAAAAATGGCTCTAACGATTTTGATTAAAATATCATATGTTTAAGATAATATCATGAGAAATGAAATGTATATCTCGAATTTTCTGGGAATGTCTCCAAAAGTATTCTTCATTGTGAACGACTTTTGCATAACTGGTAAACCATAAGAGATAGACAAAATTTTACTACACAAAAAATGTAGATCGCGTTAAAATACACAATTTATGTCATATACATTTTTTTGTTGAGTGAACCATTTTCGAGATATTGCGTGTTATTCCCTTAAATTTTCCAATACTTATACCTTTTCTCAAATTCGTTGTTCATTTTTACTTTCTCTACTACGTATAGTAAGTAGGGGAAGTATTGCATTCCACCCAAAAATTCGATACCGAGATTTCACTGGAAATACATGTTTTGAGACCTCCTGAATCCAAAAAAAGCATTTTTAGAAACATGTCCGTGTGTGTGTCTGTGTGTGTGTCTGTGTGTCTGTGTGTGTGTGTGTGTCTGTGTGTGTGTGTGTCTGTGAACAGCATAACTCAAAAACGAACGGTCGGATAAACACCAAACTTGGTATTTAGGTTCAGTATCTTCCAGAGATGCGACACGAAGGTTTTCAAGAAAATCCCCCCACCCCAGACTACCCTTTACATGGAACATTTTTCGAAAATTTTAATTTTCTCAAAAATGGCTCTAACGATTTTGATGAAAATATCATATGTGTAAGATAAAGTCATGAGAAATGAAATGTATATCTCGAATTTTCTGGGAATGTCTCCAAAAGTATTCTTCATTGTGAACGACTTTTGCATAACTGGTAAACCATAAGAGATAGACAAAATTTTACTACACAAAAAATGTAGATCGCGTTGAAATACACAACTTATGTCATATACATTTCTTTTGTTGAGTGAACCGTTTTCGAGATATTGCTTGTTATTTCCTTACATTTTCCAATACTTATACTTTTTCTCAAATTCGTTATTCATTTTTTTATGTCCTAGACATGCAAAGAGAATGGAATGCGCCGCATAGCAACCAGCGTTAAAATATTTGACTATGGCTTAAAAGCTACCATATTCCCCTCGCATCTACAAGTAAATTACCAATAAGATTGACATCTCGATATCTCGATTAACATGAAGCATTTGGAGAATAGACGTTTGTAAAAATAGATTGTACAAGAGTAGAGAAAGTCATGTGAGTGTAACACATCAGATTTTTTTTACTTTCTCTACTACGTATAGTAAGTAGGGGAAGTATTGCATTCCACCCAAAAATTCGATACTGAGATTTCACCGGAAATACATGTTTTGAGACCTCCTGAATCCAAAAAAAGCATTTTTGGAAACATGTCCGTGTGTGTGTCTGTGTGTGTGTCTGTGTGTGTGTCTGTGTGTGTGTGTGTGTGGCTGTGTGTGTGTCTGTGAACAGCATAACTCAAAAACTAACAGTCGGATAAACACCAAACTTGGTATTTACGTTCAGTATCTTCCAGAGATGCGACACAAAGGTTTTCAAGAAAATCCCCCCACCCCCGACTACCCTTTACATGGAACATTTTTCGAAAATTTTAATTTTCTCAAAAATGGCTCTAACGATTTTGATGAAAATATCATATGTTTAAGATAATGTCATGAGAAATGCAATGTATATCTCGAAATTTCTGGGAATGTCTCCAAAAGTATTCTTCATTGTGAACGACTTTTGCATAACTGGTAAACCATAAGAGATAGACAAAATTTTACTACACAAAAAATGTAGATCGCGTTAAAATACACAACTTATATCATATATATTTTTTTTGTTGAGTGAACCGTTTTCGAGATATTGCTTGTTATTTCCTTAAATTTTCCAATACTTGTACTTTTTCTGAAATTCGTTATTCATTTTTACTTTCTCTACTACGTATAGTAAGTAGGGGAAGTATTGCATTCCACCCAAAAATTCGATACCGAGATTTCACCGGAAATACATGTTTTGAGACCTCCTGAATCCAAAAAAAGAATTTTTGGAAACATGTCCGTGTGTGTGTCTGTGTGTCTGTGGGTGTGTGTGTCTGTGTGTGTGTCTGTGTGTGTGTCTGTGTGTGTGTGAACAGCATAACTCAAAAACGAACAGTCGGATAAGCACCAAACTTGGTATTTAGGTTCAGTATCTTCCAGAGATGCGACACGGAGGTTTTCAAGAAAATCCCCCCACCCCAAACTACCCTTTACATGGAAGATTTTTCGAAAATTTTAATTTTCTCAAAAATGGCTCAAGCGATTTTGATGAAAATATCATATGTTTAAGATAATGTCATGGGAAATGAAATGTATATCTCGAATTTTCTGGGAATGTCTCCAAAAGTATTCTTTATTGTGAACAACTTTTGCATAACTGGTAAACCATAAGAGATACACAAAATGTTACTACACAAAAAGTGTAGATCGCGTTAAAATACACAACTTATGTCATATACATTTCTTTTGTTGAGTGAACCGTTTTGGAGATATTGCTTGTTATTTCCTTAAATTTTCCAATACTTATACTTTTTCTCAAATTCGTTATTCATTTTTTTATGTCCTGGACATGCAAAGAGAATGGAATGCACCACATAGCAACCAGCGTTAAAATATTTGACTATCGCTTAAAAGCTACCATATTCCCCTTGCATCTACAAGAAAATTACCAATAAGATTGACATATCGATATCTCGATTAACATGAAGCATATGGAGAATAGGCGTTTTTTAAAAATAGTGTGTACAAGAGTAGAGAAAGTCATGTGAGTGTAACACATCAGATTTTTTACTTTCTCTACTACGTAGAGTAAGTAGGGGAAGTATTGCATTCCACCCAAAAAATCGATACCGAGATTTCACCGGAAATACATGTTTTGAGACCTCCTGAATCCAAAAAAAGCATTTTTGGAAACATGTCCGTGTGTGTGTCTGTGTGTGTGTGTGTCTGTGTGTCTGTGTGTGTGTCTGTGTGTGTGTGTGTGTGTGTGTCTGTGAACAGCATAACTCAAAAACGAACAGTCGGATAAACACCAAACTTGGTATTTAGGTTCAGTATCTTCCAGAGATGCGACACGAAGGTTTTCAAGAAAATCCCCCCACCCCAGACTACCCTTTACATGGAACATTTTTCGAAAATTTTAATTTTCTTAAAAATGGCTCTAACGATTTTGATTAAAATATCATATGTTTAAGATAATGTCATGAGAAATGAAATGTATATCTCGAATTTTCTGGGAATGTCTTCAAAAGTATTCTTCATTGTGAACGACTTTTGCATAACTGGTAAACCATAAGAGATAGACAAAATTTTACTACACAAAAAATGTAGATCGCGTTAAAATACACAATTTATGTCATATACATTTTTTTGTTGAGTGAACCATTTTCGAGATATTGCGTGTTATTCCCTTAAATTTTCCAATACTTATACCTTTTCTCAAATTCGTTGTTCATTTTTACTTTCTCTACTACGTATAGTAAGTAGGGGAAGTATTGCATTCCACCCAAAAATTCGATACCGAGATTTCACTGGAAATACATGTTTTGAGACCTCCTGAATCCAAAAAAAGCATTTTTAGAAACATGTCCGTGTGTGTGTCTGTGTGTGTGTCTGTGTGTCTGTGTGTGTGTGTGTGTCTGTGTGTGTGTGTCTGTGAACAGCATAACTCAAAAACGAACAGTCGGATAAACACCAAACTTGGTATTTAGGTTCAGTATCTTCCAGAGATGCGACACGAAGGTTTTCAAGAAAATCCCCCCACCCCAGACTACCCTTTACATGGAACATTTTTCGAAAATTTTAATTTTCTCAAAAATGGCTCTAACGATTTTGATGAAAATATCATATGTGTAAGATAAAGTCATGAGAAATGAAATGTATATCTCGAATTTTCTGGGAATGTCTCCAAAAGTATTCTTCATTGTGAACGACTTTTGCATAACTGGTAAACCATAAGAGATAGACAAAATTTTACTACACAAAAAATGTAGATCGCGTTGAAATACACAACTTATGTCATATACATTTCTTTTGTTGAGTGAACCGTTTTCGAGATATTGCTTGTTATTTCCTTAAATTTTCCAATACTTATACTTTTTCTCAAATTCGTTATTCATTTTTTTATGTCCTGGACATGCAAAGAGAATGGAATGCACCACATAGCAACCTACGTTAAAATATTTGACTATCGCTTAAAAGCTACCATATTCCCCTTGCATCTACAAGAAAATTAGCAATAAGATTGACATCTCGATATCTCGATTAACATGAAGCATATGGAGAATAGGCTTTTTTAAAAATAGTGTGTACAAGAGTAGAGAAAGTCATGTGAGTGTAACACATCAGATTTTTTACTTTCTCTACTACGTATAGTAAGTAGGGGAAGTATTGCATTCCACCCAAAAAATCGATACCGAGATTTCACCGGAAATACATGTTTTGAGACCTCCTGAATCCAAAAAAAGCATTTTTGGAAACATGTCCGTGTGTGTGTCTGTGTGTGTGTGTGTCTGTGTGTCTGTGTGTGTGTCTGTGTGTGTGTGTGTGTGTGTGTGTGTCTGTGAACAGCATAACTCAAAAACGAACAGTCGGATAAACACCAAACTTGGTATTTAGGTTCAGTATCTTCCAGAGATGCGACACGAAGGTTTTCAAGAAAATCCCCCCACCCCAGACTACCCTTTACATGGAACATTTTTCGAAAATTTTAATTTTCTTAAAAATGGCTCTAACGATTTTGATTAAAATATCATATGTTTAAGATAATGTCATGAGAAATGAAATGTATATCTCGAATTTTCTGGGAATGTCTCCAAAAGTATTCTTCATTGTGAACGACTTTTGCATAACTGGTAAACCATAAGAGATAGACAAAATTTTACTACACAAAAAATGTAGATCGCGTTAAAATACACAATTTATGTCATATACATTTTTTTGTTGAGTGAACCATTTTCGAGATATTGCGTGTTATTCCCTTAAATTTTCCAATACTTATACCTTTTCTCAAATTCGTTGTTCATTTTTACTTTCTCTACTACGTATAGTAAGTAGGGGAAATATTGCATTCCACCCAAAAATTCGATACCGAGATTTCACTGGAAATACATGTTTTGAGACCTCCTGAATCCAAAAAAAGCATTTTTAGAAACATGTCCGTGTGTGTGTCTGTGTGTGTGTCTGTGTGTCTGTGTGTGTGTGTGTCTGTGTGTGTGTGTGTGTCTGTGAACAGCATAACTCAAAAACGAACGGTCGGATAAACACCAAACTTGGTATTTAGGTTCAGTATCTTCCAGAGATGCGACACGAAGGTTTTCAAGAAAATCCCCCCACCCCAGACTACCCTTTACATGGAACATTTTTCGAAAATTTTAATTTTCTCAAAAATGGCTCTAACGATTTTGATGAAAATATCATATGTGTAAGATAAAGTCATGAGAAATGAAATGTATATCTCGAATTTTCTGGGAATGTCTCCAAAAGTATTCTTCATTGTGAACGACTTTTGCATAACTGGTAAACCATAAGAGATAGACAAAATTTTACTACACAAAAAATGTAGATCGCGTTGAAATACACAACTTATGTCATATACATTTCTTTTGTTGAGTGAACCGTTTTCGAGATATTGCTTGTTATTTCCTTACATTTTCCAATACTTATACTTTTTCTCAAATTCGTTATTCATTTTTTTATGTCCTAGACATGCAAAGAGAATGGAATGCGCCGCATAGCAACCAGCGTTAAAATATTTGACTATGGCTTATAAGCTACCATATTCCCCTCGCATCTACAAGAAAATTACCAATAAGATTGACATCTCGATATCTCGATTAACATGAAGCATTTGGAGAATAGACGTTTGTAAAAATAGATTGTACAAGAGTAGAGAAAGTCATGTGAGTGTAACACATCAGATTTTTTTTACTTTCTCTACTACGTATAGTAAGTAGGGGAAGTATTGCATTCCACCCAAAAATTCGATACTGAGATTTCACCGGAAATACATGTTTTGAGACCTCCTAAATCCAAAAAAAGCATTTTTGGAAACATGTCTGTGTGTGTGTCTGTGTGTGTGTCTGTGTGTGTGTCTGTGTGTGTGTGTGTCTGTGTGTGTGTCTGTGAACAGCATAACTCAAAAACTAACAGTCGGATAAACACCAAACTTGGTATTTACGTTCAGTATCTTCCAGAGATGCGACACGAAGGTTTTCAAGAAAATCCCCCCACCCCCGACTACCCTTTACATGGAACATTTTTCGAAAATTTTAATTTTCTTAAAAATGGCTCTAACGATTTTGATTAAAATATCATATGTTTAAGATAATGTCATGAGAAATGAAATGTATATCTCGAATTTTCTGGGAATGTCTCCAAAAGTATTCTTCATTGTGAACGACTTTTGCATAACTGGTAAACCATAAGAGATAGACAAAATTTTACTACACAAAAAATGTAGATCGCGTTAAAATACACAACTTATATCATATATATTTTTTTTGTTGAGTGAACCGTTTTCGAGATATTGCTTGTTATTTCCTTAAATTTTCCAATACTTGTACTTTTTCTGAAATTCGTTATTCATTTTTACTTTCTCTACTACGTATAGTAAGTAGGGGAAGTATTGCATTCCACCCAAAAATTCGATACCGAGATTTCACCGGAAATACATGTTTTGAGAATCACTGAATCCAAAAAAAGCATTTTTGGAAACATGTCCGTGTGTGTGTCTGTCTGTGTGTCTGTGTGTCTGTCTGTGTGTCTGTGTGTCTGTGAACAGCATAACTCAAAAACGAACAGTCGGATAAACACCAAACTTGGTATTTAGGTTCAGTATCTTCCAGAGATGCGACACGAAGGTTTTCAAGAAAATCCCCCCACCCCAGACTACCCTTTACATGGAACATTTTTCGAAAATTTTAATTTTCTCAAAAAAGGCTCTAACGATTTTGATTAAAATATCATATGTTTAAGATAATGTCATGAGAAATGAAATGTATATCTCGAATTTTCTGGGAATGTCTCCAAAAGTATTCTTCATTGTGAACGAATTTTGCATAACTGGTAAACCATAAGAGATAGACAAAATTTTACTACACAAAAAATGTAGATCGCGTTAAAATACACAACTTATGTCATATACGTTTCTTTTGTTGAGTGAACCGTTTTCGAGATATTGCTTGTTAATTCCTTAAATTTTCCAATACCTATACTTTTTCTCAAATTCGTTATTCATTTTTTACTTTCTCTACTACGTGTAGTAAGTAGGGGAAGTATTGCATTCCACCCAAAAAATCGATACCGAGATTTCACCGGAAATACATGTTTTGAGACCTCCTGAATCCAAAAAAAGCATTTTTGGAAACATGTCCGTGTGTGTGTCTGTGTGTGTGTGTGTGTGTGTCTGTGTGTCTGTGTGTGTGTCTGTGTGTGTGTGTGTGTGTGTGTGTGTGTCTGTGAACAGCATAACTCAAAAACGAACAGTCGGATAAACACCAAACTTGGTATTTAGGTTCAGTATCTTCCAGAGATGCGACACGAAGGTTTTCAAGAAAATCCCCCCACCCCAGACTACCCTTTACATGGAACATTTGTCGAAAATTTTAATTTTCTTAAAAATGGCTCTAACGATTTTGATTAAAATATCATATGTTTAAGATAATGTCATGAGAAATGAAATGTATATCTCGAATTTTCTGGGAATGTCTCCAAAAGTATTCTTCATTGTGAACGACTTTTGCATAACTGGTAAACCATAAGAGATAGACAAAATTTTACTACACAAAAAATGTAGATCGCGTTAAAATACACAATTTATGTCATATACATTTTTTTGTTGAGTGAACCATTTTCGAGATATTGCGTGTTATTCCCTTAAATTTTCCAATACTTATACCTTTTCTCAAATTCGTTGTTCATTTTTACTTTCTCTACTACGTATAGTAAGTAGGGGAAGTATTGCATTCCACCCAAAAATTCGATACCGAGATTTCACTGGAAATACATGTTTTGAGACCTCCTGAATCCAAAAAAAGCATTTTTAGAAACATGTCCGTGTGTGTCTGTGTGTGTGTCTGTGTGTCTGTGTGTGTGTGTGTGTCTGTGTGTGTGTGTGTCTGTGAACAGCATAACTCAAAAACGAACAGTCGGATAAACACCAAACTTGGTATTTAGGTTCAGTATCTTCCAGAGATGCGACACGAAGGTTTTCAAGAAAATCCCCCCACCCCAGACTACCCTTTACATGGAACATTTTTCGAAAATTTTAATTTTCTCAAAAATGGCTCTAACGATTTTGATGAAAATATCATATGTGTAAGATAAAGTCATGAGAAATGAAATGTATATCTCGAATTTTCTGGGAATGTCTCCAAAAGTATTCTTCATTGTGAACGACTTTTGCATAACTGGTAAACCATAAGAGATAGACAAAATTTTACTACACAAAAAATGTAGATCGCGTTGAAATACACAACTTATGTCATATACATTTCTTTTGTTGAGTGAACCGTTTTCGAGATATTGCTTGTTATTTCCTTAAATTTTCCAATACTTATACTTTTTCTCAAATTCGTTATTCATTTTTTTATGTCCTGGACATGCAAAGAGAATGGAATGCACCACATAGCAACCAGCGTTAAAATATTTGACTATCGCTTAAAAGCTACCATATTCCCCTTGCATCTACAAGAAAATTACCAATAAGATTGACATATCGATATCTCGATTAACATGAAGCATATGGAGAATAGGCGTTTTTTAAAAATAGTGTGTACAAGAGTAGAGAAAGTCATGTGAGTGTAACACATCAGATTTTTTACTTTCTCTGCTACGTATAGTAAGTAGGGGAAGTATTGCATTCCACCCAAAAAATCGATACCGAGATTTCACCGGAAATACATGTTTTGAGACCTCCTGAATCCAAAAAAAGCATTTTTGGAAACATGTCCGTGTGTGTGTCTGTGTGTGTGTGTGTGTCTGTGTGTCTGTGTGTGTGTCTGTGTGTGTGTGTGTGTGTGTGTCTGTGAACAGCATAACTCAAAAACGAACAGTCGGATAAACACCAAACTTGGTATTTAGGTTCAGTATCTTCCAGAGATGCGACACGAAGGTTTTCAAGAAAATCCCCCCACCCCAGACTACCCTTTACATGGAACATTTTTCGAAAATTTTAATTTTCTTAAAAATGGCTCTAACGATTTTGATTAAAATATCATATGTTTAAGATAATGTCATGAGAAATGAAATGTATATCTCGAATTTTCTGGGAATGTCTCCAAAAGTATTCTTCATTGTGAACGACTTTTGCATAACTGGTAAACCATAAGAGATAGACAAAATTTTACTACACAAAAAATGTAGATCGCGTTAAAATACACAATTTATGTCATATACATTTTTTTGTTGAGTGAACCATTTTCGAGATATTGCGTGTTATTCCCTTAAATTTTCCAATACTTATACCTTTTCTCAAATTCGTTGTTCATTTTTACTTTCTCTACTACGTATAGTAAGTAGGGGAAGTATTGCATTCCACCCAAAAATTCGATACCGAGATTTCACTGGAAATACATGTTTTGAGACCTCCTGAATCCAAAAAAAGCATTTTTAGAAACATGTCCGTGTGTGTGTCTGTGTGTGTGTCTGTGTGTCTGTGTGTGTGTGTGTCTGTGTGTGTGTGTGTCTGTGAACAGCATAACTCAAAAACGAACAGTCGGATAAACACCAAACTTGGTATTTAGGTTCAGTATCTTCCAGAGATGCGACACGAAGGTTTTCAAGAAAATCCCCCCACCCTCGACTACCCTTTACATGGAACATTTTTCGAAAATTTTAATTTTCTCAAAAATGGCTCTAACGATTTTGATGAAAATATCATATGTTTAAGATAATGTCATGAGAAATGCAATGTATATCTCGAAATTTCTGGGAATGTCTCCAAAAGTATTCTTCATTGTGAACGACTTTTGCATAACTGGTAAACCATAAGAGATAGACAAAATTTTACTACACAAAAAATGTAGATCGCGTTAAAATACACAACTTATATCATATATATTTTTTTTGTTGAGTGAACCGTTTTCGAGATATTGCTTGTTATTTCCTTAAATTTTCCAATACTTGTACTTTTTCTGAAATTCGTTATTCATTTTTACTTTCTCTACTACGTATAGTAAGTAGGGGAAGTATTGCATTCCACCCAAAAATTCGATACCGAGATTTCACCGGAAATACATGTTTTGAGAATCACTGAATCCAAAAAAAGCATTTTTGGAAACATGTCCGTGTGTGTGTCTGTCTGTGTGTCTGTGTGTCTGTCTGTGTGTCTGTGTGTCTGTGAACAGCATAACTCAAAAACGAACAGTCGGATAAACACCAAACTTGGTATTTAGGTTCAGTATCTTCCAGAGATGCGACACGAAGGTTTTCAAGAAAATCCCCCCACCCCAGACTACCCTTTACATGGAACATTTTTCGAAAATTTTAATTTTCTCAAAAACGGCTCTAACGATTTTGATTAAAATATCATATGTTTAAGATATTGTCATGGCAAATAAAATGTATATCTCGAATTTTCTGGGAATGTCTCCAAAAATATTCTTCATTGTGAACGACTTTTGCATAACTGGTAAACCATAAGAGATAGACAAAATTTTACTACACAAAAAATGTAGATCGCGTTAAAATACACAACTTATGTCATATACGTTTCTTTTGTTGAGTGAACCGTTTTCGAGATATTGCTTGTTATTTCCTTAAATTTTCCAATACCTATACTTTTTCTCAAATTCGTTATTCATTTTTTACTTTCTCTACTACGTGTAGTAAGAAGGGGAAGTATTGCATTCCACCCAAAAAATCGATACCGAGATTTCACCGGAAATACATGTTTTGAGACCTCTTGAATCCAAAAAAAGCATTTTTGGAAACATGTCCGTGTGTGTGTCTGTGTGTGTGTGTGTCTGTGTGACTGTGTGTGTGTCTGTGTGTGTGTGTGTGTGTGTGTCTGTGAACAGCATAACTCAAAAACGAACAGTCGGATAAACACCAAACTTGGTATTTGGGTTCAGTATCTTCCAGAGATGCGACACGAAGGTTTTCAAGAAAATACCCCCACCCCAGACTACCCTTTACATGGAACATTTTTCGAAAATTTTAATTTTCTTAAAAATGGCTCTAACGATTTTGATTAAAATATCATATGTTTAAGATAATGTCATGAGAAATGAAATGTATATCTCGAATTTTCTGGGAATGTCTCCAAAAGTATTCTTCATTGTGAACGACTTTTGCATAACTGGTAAACCATAAAAGATAGACAAAAGTTTACTACACAAAAAATGTAGATCTCGTTAAAATACACAACTTATGTCATATACATTTCTTTTGTTGAGTGAACCGTTTTCGAGATATTGCTTGTTATTCCCTTAAATTTTCCAATACTTATACTTTTTCTCAAATTCGTTATTCATTTTTTTATGTCCTGGACTTGCAAAGAGAATGGAATGCGCCGCATAGCAACCAGCGTTAAAATATTTGACCATCGCTTAAAAGCTACCATATTCCCCTTGCATCTACAAGAAAATTAGCAATAAGATTGACATCTCGATATCTCGATTAACATAAAGCATATGGAGAATAGGCGTTTGTACAAATAGATTGTACAAGAGTAGAGAAAGTCATGTGAGTGTAACACATCAGATTTTTTTATGTCCTGAACATGCAAAGAGAATGGAATTCGCCACATAGCAACCAGCGTTAAAATATTTGACTATCGCTTAAAAGCTACCATATTCCCCTTGCATCTACAAGAAAATTACCAATAAGATTGACATCTCGATATCTCGATTAACATGAAGCATATGGAGAATAGGCGTTTGTAAAATTAGATTGTACAAGAGTAGAGAAAGTCATGTGAGTGTAACACATCAGATTTTTTTTATGTCCTGGACATGCAAAGAGAATGGAATGCGCCACATAGCAACCAGCGTTAAAATATTTGACTATCTCTTAAAACCTACCATATTCCCCTTGCATCTACAAGAAAATTAGCAATAAGATTGACATCTCGATATCTCGATTAACATGAAGCATATGGAGAATAAGTGTTTGTAAAAATAGTTTGTACAAGAGTATGGAAAGTCATGTGAGTGTAACACATCAGATTTTTTCTATATTGCCCTTGTATATATATTCCCCTTACATCTACACGAAACTTAGCATTAAGATAGAGTCTGCAAATGTTTATCTCGATTAACATGAAGTAGATGGAGAATAAGCGTTTGTATAAATAGTTTGTACAAGAGTAGGGAAAGTCATGTGAGTGTAACACATCAGATTTTTTTTGTCCTGGTAATGCAAAGAGAATGGAATACTCCACATAGCAACAAGCTCTTAAAATAATTGACTATCGCTTAAAGCCTACCAATTCCCCTTGCATCTACAAAGAAATTAGCAATAAGTTTAACATCTCGATATCTCAATTAACATGAAGCAAATGGAGAATAAGCTTTTGTAAAAATAGTTTGTACAAGAGTAGAGAAAGTCATGTGAGTGTAACACATCAGATTTTTTTTATGTAAAACTTCGAGACCTATCATATGATATTTCAGACACTTTGCCGTCTCTATTGGTTTTACTTAAAGAGCATGTCGATATTCCGACCGATTTAGAACTTCTTTCTCAGTCTGACATTCTCGATTTCAAAATCGAGCGATTTTCACAATTCGAGAATTTTTTCGTCTTTTGCCTTGGACAACGTGGTGCGTTTTCTGCGGCTACGTTAAGACGGTGAAGGTACGTGTAAATCACTACATTGATAGATTTCGTTTCTTTTCTCCGGCGTCCATTTTGCAAGCTGGCCTTAAATCTTTGCAAAAATTGCAAAAGCAATGTTTGGAATAATTGGCATCTCTTAGTGAAACCGGAATTACGGGTGTGGTTACGGGTATTACTTCTAATTTACAATCCGTTTCTACACACGCTGAACGACCTTCTATTGTACTTAAGCCATTGAAAAATTCTCATTCGGCACAGCATTTCTTAACCGCATAACTCAAAAACGAACAGTCGGATAAACACCAAAATTGGTATTTAGGTTCAGTATTCTCCAGGGATGCGCCACGAAGGTATTCAAGAAAATCCATCCAACCCAGACTACATGGAACATTTTTCGAAAATTTTAATTTTCTCAAAAATGAATTTAACGATTTTGATTAAAATATCATATGTTTAAGATATTGTCATGAGAAATGAAATGTATATCACGAATTTTCTGGGAAGGTCTCAAAAAGTACTCTTCATTGTGAACGACTTTTGCATAACTGGTAAACCATAAGAGATAGACAAAATTTTACTACACAAAAAAATGTAGATCGCTTAAAATACACAATTTATGTCATATACATTTCTTTTGTTGAGTGAACCGTTTTCGATATATTGCTTGTTATCCCCCTAAATTTTCCAATACTTAAACTTTTTCTCAAATTCGTTTTCATTTTTACTTTTTCTACTACGTACAGTAAGTAGGGGAAGTATTGTATTCCACCCAAAAATTCGATACCGAGATTTCACCGGAAATACATGTTTTGAGACACCCTGAATACAAAAAAAGCATTTTTGGAAACATGTCCGTGTGTGTGTGTGTGTGTGTGTGTGTGTGTGTCTGTCTGTCTGTGAACAGCATAACTCAGAAACGAACAGTCGGATAAACACCAAACTTGGTATTTAGGTTCAGTATCTTACAGAGATGCGACACGAAGGTTTTCAAGAAAATCCCCCCACCCCAGATTACCCTTTACATGGAAGATTTAACGAAAAGTTTAATTTTCTCAAAAATGGCTCTAACGATTTTGATTAAAATATTATAGGTTTAAGATATTTTCAGGACAAATAAAATGTATATCTTGAATTTTCTGGGAATGTCTCCAAAAGTATTCTCCATTGTGAACGACTTTTGCATAACTGCTAAACCATAAGAGATAGACAAAATTTTACTACACAAAAAATGTAGATCGCGTTGAAATACACAATTTATGTCATATACATTTTTACTTTCTCTACTACGTACAGTAAGTAGGGGAAGTATTGTATTCCACCCAAAAATTCCATACCGAGATTTCACCGGAAATACATGTTTTGAGACCCCCTGAATACAAAAAAAAGCATTTAGGAAACATGTTCGTGTGTGTGTCTGTGTCTGTCTGTGTGTCTGTCTTTGAACAGCATAACTCAGAAACGAACAGTCGGATAAACACCACACTTGGTATTTAGGTTCAATATCTTCCAGAGATGCGACACGGATGTTTTCAAGAAAATCCTCCCACCCCAAATTACCCTTTACATGGAACGTTTTTCGAAAATTTTAATTTTCTCAAAAATGGATCTAACGAATTTGATTAAAATATCGTATGTTTAAGAAATTTTTATGACAAATGAAATGTATATCTTGAATTTTCTGGGAATGTCTCCAAAAGTATTCTTCATTGTGAACGACTTTTGCATATCTAACTGGTAAACCATAAGAGATAGACAAAAGTTTACTACACAAAAAATGTAGATCGCGTTAAAATACACAATTTATGTCACATACATTTTTTTGTTGAGTGTACCATTTCCGAGATAGTGCTTGTTATTTCCTTAAATTTTTCAATACTTGTTTTCTCAATTGGGAATTCGTTATTTTTTTTTTAGTCTTGAATATGCAAAGAGTATTAATCTGTGGCAAAGGGAATGGTGCTGCACCTAGCAACCAGCTATTAAGAGATATGTATATGCTTAAAGGCTACTGTATTTCTATATTGCCCTTGTAAATATATATTCCCCTTACATCTACAAGAAACTTAGCAATAAAATAGAGTCTGCAAATGTTTATCTCGATTAACATGAAGTAGATGGAGAAAAAGCGTTTGTAATAATAGTTTGTACAAGAGTAGAGAAAGTGATGTGAGTGTAACACATCAGAATTTTTTTGTTGAGTGAATTATTTTCGAGATATTGCTTGTTATTCCCTTAAATTTTTCAATATTTATTTTCTAAATGGGAATTCGTTATTCATTTTTTTTGTCTTGGATATGCAAAGAGTTATAATCTGTGGCAAAGGGAATGGTGCTGCGCCTAGCAACCAGCTATTAAGAGATATGTATGTGCTTAAAGGCTACTGTTTTTCTATATTGCCCTTGTAAATATATTTTCCCCTTACATCTAAAAGAAAATTAGCAATAAGATAGAGTCTGCAAATGTTTATCTCGATTAACACGAAGTAGATGGAGAATAAGCGTTTGTAAAAATAGTTTGTACAAAAGTAGAGAAAGTCATGTGTGTGTGACACATCAGATTTTTTTTTATGTCCTGGACATGCAAAGAGAATGGAATGCGCAACATAGCAACCAGCGGTTAAAACATTTGACTATCGCTTAAAACCTACCATATTCCCCTTGCATATACAAGAAAATCACCAATAAAATTGACATCTGGATATCTCGATTAACATGAAGCATATGGAGAATAAAATATCTTGTAAAAATATTTTGTACAAGAGTAGAGAAAGTCATGTGAGTATAACACATCAGAGTTTTTTGTCTTGGATATGCAAAGAGTATTAATCTGTGGCAAAGAGATTGGTGCTGCACCTAGCAACCAGCTATTAAGAGATATTTTGATGCTTAAAGACTACTGTATTTCTATATTGTCCTTGCAAATACAAAACAAGGGGAACATAGTACGCCTTAAGCGATAGTCAAATATTTTTAGAACTGATCGCTATGTGTAAAATGTAATTCTCTTTGCATGTCAAAAGATCGTTTCTGCAAATGTTTATCCCGATTAATATGAAATGATGGAGAATAAGAGTTTGTAAAAATTGTTTGTACAAGAGTAGAGAAAGTCGTGTGAGTGTAACATATCAGATTTTTTTTCTTTGTAATGTGACTTTTCTATTCCATTTTACCGTCTTTTTGCGGGACATTCCTACTTTTATTTGGCTGAATGCTGTCTTGTTTACTTATGCTCTTGTACCCATTAGCATGTGTGGTTCTTGTGGAGCTGTTTCTCTTGGGGGCAGTTGGCCGCCCTTGTATGAGCTCCAACATATTGTTTTACTTTATTGTATTGTTTTTGTAACATTATGTTAAATTTACCTCTAAGGCTGCATTAATTGTAACAGACACAGGGCTATATTTCTCAATAAATGGCATAAATGGCTCCAGTCTCATCCTCAGAGTGACCCATCCAGGGAGGTTTTCACAAAAAAAAAAAGATCTCCCCGTTTTGTTGGCTCGTTTTAGGTGCTCCTTATTATAAATTCTGTTTCCTTGCAGATTCAAGATTGCATTACTGGCATGTTTCACAGCTTAAGCCAGAGTTACGCCTAAGTTCCCTCGTTTCCTCTTCATCGGGCAGCACCAATTTCTTGTTATTTGATCCAGGCCCTGGCGATTGTCACGCGTGAGCATGGGTGTTCTTTTCTTGGTGTTGTGCTGCCTGATGGTAATCTTTTTTCTTCTTTTTCTGCTTTTTTTGTGCGCTCCTTCTTTCATCCTTCTTCCCTTTTCTGTTCGCGTTTCCCCTTTCCCTTCTTCCTCCTCTCTCCAATGTGGTATTTTTGTTTGCTTTGTGTTACCTTTTGTTTTGTGTTGTTTCGAGGCTTTTATGTTTATTTGGGGGTTATGGCTTTTTCATAATGTTATGTTTTTTATGTTTTAGTAGCCGCACTAGTTGCATTGTTAATCGTTATCAATTAATAATAAACTCCTATAGGAAATTCTTTTGTATGAATTACTGACGAAGACTTATCACATAAATCCTGTAGTCATCCAAGATCCTACGGTAACGTCCATTGCAGACTTTAAACTTGATTTTTCTCAGTTCCTTCTTTTCAGCTTTTTTTACTCTTCAATCCTCCTTGGAGCACAGTTTGTAACTTATTAATTTCAAATTTTCAGAATAGCTTCGGGAATTACAGATTTAGAAATTGTTGTGCACTAACAATAAAATATTAAATCGTTCGTTGAAATTATTTTCCCTAACTCACATTGAAAAATTCAATAACATATACAAACAATACGTATACAAAGCTCTTACATCTCTTAAACTAATTAAAGTTTAGAAATGCCTAAACAAAAGTTTCTATAATTTTATAGTGTGAGAGTATTTTTGATAAACAGTGGGGTCCAATGAGCATTTCACATTACCATATCAAAAAGTGATTAATTATTAATAAAGTTAATATCTTCAGTGGCTTGAAATAGTTGCATAAAATTGTGTGTGAAGTATATGCTTTGTGTTCTGCGTGTATAGTAAAACATCAAACCAATCAGAAACAACTTTGGATATTTTTATTTTCACAGATGCATTTCCTGAAGTCTAATTTTATGGACATAGTGTTTACAATACCAAATGTCTATTAAACCAAATATTAGATTATGAGAAGTTTTGGAGTTGACAAATTCCCATTAAAGGCACAACTGAAGTTTACAGTTTTATTTGCTACATTTTAACAATGTTTAAAGATGGTTCATAATGTGATCTTGAATCTTCTGTAATATATTTTATGTGTAATTTGTGTAATAAGATTACAATTAAAGTATTTTACATTCTGTGAAAAGCTTTAAAGGTAAAACATTATACTCGTTTCTCTTTGCTAATTATGTCTTTAATCCTTCACAGATGAAAATAAAACTACAATAAAATCATCAATATGCCAGGAGAAAATAAAAATGTAACTAACTGCATATGGATGCATTAAAATTGCCCATCTTAGTGAAAATGCATTATTTTTGTCCTGTCACTGATATTAAAGTTTAGTGCAGAACAAATTTTACTTTTCCCACCCACTTAATGCTTTACAGCAGTCTGCTGATCTCAGACAGAGGTATTAGTTGAACACACGATACAGTCAACAATGTCTCTGAGGGTAACAGAAAAGCAGTTTTTTTAATCAGACTAACTGGAACTGAAAGCATAAACCTTGATTAAACTTGGCACTTACAATAAGGTTTTGCTAATGCAATTCATTGCTGATTATTGCTGCGAGAATCTCATTTTAATAGAATGATTATTCTGAGAATATAGTATTAACCCATTCATGTTGCATTATGACCTGTAATCGCATGACGAGCTGACCCACCAAGTGTACATTGGCCAATAAAACTAAATATATTTGAAATTTTAACCACCAGATGACATTCAAATGTTCTTCATATGTCTTTGGAATACCAATGAATACTAAAACTAATGCTATAGATGACATGAGAACAAATTAGAAAGTATCTCGTAATAAAGTGAAATGTGGTGAGTATGAATCATAGTCTGCAATGAATGTCTGTATAAAACTATGAAAGGAAAACAAGACTGTTTATTTCCTATTGATGAAACACGAAGCCCCTGATATTACAACAACAGACAGGCTGAGAAGGAAAATTTCTTAGACACCCAGAGAGAGGCTAACAAAACCAAACTGTGCAATTAAGTAACGGAAGTGAATGGAATGTGCTAATTTGTAAGATCAAATTTTTTTCCAATAATACATTGCATAGCTAAAGGTTACAGGAAAGTATTTTTCTGTCTGTTAAACATGTGCATATTCAATTGTTTCATTGTGCTTCACAAGACGACTGCTGAAAACTACACAGACTTTAGAACCAATGTTGCTTATCAGCTGCTTCAAAGGTAACACTACCAGAGTTCAATGTTAGAAGTGAATCTTCACCTTATTGGTACTGGAAGTTGAAACATGCACCCCTCTTCCAATGTATCAATAGAGAAGAAAGAAATAAAAAATGGAAAGAAAATATATGCTGTATGCTACAATAGGGGGGAAATAGTGAAAGTTTTTGGCAACACGACAACCGTTGTGTCTTTTTTGTATGGAGAACTGTTTTGAGATATACCACATATTAGGCCACAAAAATCAGTAATTCAATGCTTCCAGCATCATGCTTGCAAAACCTCAGGACTGAAAGTATATTAGTTGATTGTATATATATTTTTAAATTGTACAACCTGCTCGCGCGGCTGCACAGGCATTTAAATCAGATTTCTGAGGTAGCCATAAGGGTAATTTGCAGCTGTCTGTATCCTTGTAAATTAACAAACTTTACAGCCAAGTGATGTGATGTATGAATGTGGTGTCCAGGTGTAAATAATGGTATCTGACTCTCAGGTGTTTACACATTTCATAGAGCCAACCGGAAGTGTACATTCAAGTAGTTTTGAAAAAAATAACAGATGGCAGAGGAATTCTATTACCTTGATAGAAGATTAATTAAAGTCTAGAATACCGCAGCAGGCACTATGTCCTTCTTGGACTGTGCATTCTGTCTCTTGTAATGAAGCCGCTAACTAAAGCATGCCCGTACCCAGAAAAAAATTTCGGAGGGGGTTTTCTATAACTACATCTAAACTTAACAGTAGCCTACACCGTTATCAGGTACCTACTCTGTAGTATATAGATGTTATGGGGGCAAAACAATTGCTTGGAGACATTATATTGTAGGTAGGAAAAATTCACCAGAATGAAGATACTCCACCTTACAGCACAAAATGCCAAGGCTGTTTGAAAACCGGGACGTATGGTCACCTTACCTGTCTAAAGCGACAATATTAAGTTTTCTTTTCCTTGTAAATGTGCTACTAAGACCTACTGTTATCTAAGGAAAATTTCCCATATTGTTTTGATATGAATTTAAATAAACAAAACTGTCAGAAGTTTCGGGGGGATTCAGCCCTAAAAACTTCGGTTTTAGGGGGAGGGGTCGAACCATAAAAACTTCGGTCTTGACGTTCCCTAAAGTAAGGCGACATTTGGCGAAACTAAAAACCGTAAGAATAAGAATAAGAATAATTTTATTGTCATTGAACTTTTACAGTAATAGACAACGTCAGATAGTATAATGATCGTATAGGCTATTTACAAAATTATATTTACATTATTATTGGTACTAAGATGTACCTACTCATCAAAAATTCTTGTAGTGAATAAAAAGGTTTAGTAACAAGCCAGTCATACAATTTATTCTTAAAGCATGGTATGGGACTTTGTTTTAACAAGATCTCAACTGTCTATTACAGATGGAAAAGGAATCAAAGATGGTGTCATTTGCTATTTGAAAGTCAGGTATGGAAGAATGGGTTTCTCCTCAGATTATACGACGAAGCTCACACCAAACTACAGAGGAAGACATAAAGGGATTAAGAGACCGCCGATCCGATCCATGAGGTCTTCTTCCTATCCTATATGTTTCTTCAAGCAAAAGTATGCATGTGTGTAAAAGAAGAGTGACGATGGAAAACTCCTAAGAGAACTTCTACGTGTGCAAATGTCAACCCGGAATTTCTCGGTCCACCATGAGACCGGCAGGCTTCGCGGATGGATAGACGAGGGATGCAGCTAAAATTAAATTGTGTTTTATTTACGGACGCTCTTTAACTGCTGTGGTCCTTCGGGTCCCATTCTATATTTGACGTGAAAGACTGGAAGTTTTGCTCAGAGGCCAGAGGGATGTAGCGTTCGGCAGCGCAAAGAGACACAGAAGGAAAAAGTTCTATCTGCTGGTCCACGTGATCGTAAGGTGGTCCTTCGGCAGCGCATAGAGGCGCAGAAGGAAGAGGTTCTATCTGTTAATCCACATGGACGAAAGGTGGTATTCAAAGACTGCAAGTCTCGAGCAAAAACTCCAACATGCGTTGTTCAGCAACCAGGTAAATGCTCCGAAAAGGGTATATAGTGTAAAAGCAAGACGAACGGAAGATGGTAGCTAAAATAAGTGTAAAATACGACCCTCCTCTGAAAAATGTGAATATCAGCAGTACTGGGGACTAAGACGTTAAAGTACGTAGCTCATTATCGTCCTGACAACAGTATAAACGTAAAGGTTCTGGTACAAATCCTGTAGTCTAAAAAATATAACGATATAAAACTGTATTTATAATCTGATAATTCAAAGAAGTCTTTAGAACTAAATCGGAAACGGGTGACTTTAAATTTTGTTAAGAACTTGCAAAGCTATATTTAACCTTCTACATACCAAGCTAAAGAACTAATACGGAAAACCAAAAGGGGTACCACAGTACCCCAACGCAAAATGTATTCTTAGACATGGTAAATGTACAGAAACAAAAGTAACCTTAAATAAGAACAATATAATGCACAGATATGTGTCTTAATTCACAGTTTGCTTTCAATTGACAATTACACTGGTGTGCAAAACCTAAGGACGAGGCTTAACTAACATAACAAATGAACTACTTGGTGGAAGTAGATGAAGGTGCGGGAGCATGTTGCCAGAGGTCTCTCACACGTACACAGAACGCTGTACGTCACATGGCGTGAGTGTAGCGAGCCTATAGTGCCAAATGGGTCTGGTCTCGCAACACGGGGCATTTGACGAAACAGGACAAGATGGTGTGTGGCAATTAACGAGCTGTTATGGTGCACTGTAATGGTGTTCTTCATTGCAACATGACCTGTACACACCATTTGGATGACTTCACATGGGGAAGAATCATCGAGAAACTGGAAGAAGAGCGAAGTGTGACAAGTGTTGCTCAGGATTTGGAATTGCTCACAGCATTGTTTCACGTGCATGGAGAATCTTCCAAACCACAGTCACTGCTGTTCCAAGGAGGGGTGGTGGTTGACCACGTTTAGCTACAGCAGCAAATGACGCTACATTGTGCAACAGGCAATAAGGCATCCACGCCAAACAGCGGGTGCAATTGCAACCACATTTAACAGGACAGCTAGGCACGCAATCTCACGATACACAGTGGCACGGCGACTACACACAGATGGTCTCTTTGCCCGACGGCCAGTACGTTGTGTTCCATTGACATCCGCACATCGGCAACACCGTTTGCGATGGTCCCAAGAGCATCAAATAGTGATTCTCGACGTACCCTCATCTGGCGAGAGGTAAGAACACGTAATGAATCCAGGAACATCCTTAAACATAATCTTTTTGATGGTCCGGGTATTATGGTTTGGGGAGGCATAATGTTGCATGGGCGCACCGACCTCCAAATCTTTGAACACGGTACGCTCACTGGCTAACGTTATTGTGATTCTGTTTACTCCTTCCTTATGTGCGTCTTTTCAGGGGTGCAGTCGGCCCTGACTTATTTTTTATGGATAACAATGCACGACCGCATCGAACAGCGCAGATGTAGGATCTCTTGGAACGAGAGGATATTCGGCGAATGGACTAGCCTACCCGTTCCTCCGATTTCATTCCCATCGAACACGTGTGGGATGCTTTGGGGAGACGCATTGCAGCACATCCACATGCACCAACGACCATCGAACAGTTGTCAACAGCGCTGGTGGAGGAATGGAACGTCCTAAAAAAAGAACATCTTACAAACCTTGTGGCCAGCAGGAGAGCACGATGCAGAACATGCATTGCTGTCCGTGATTAGCATAACCCTTTTACGCACCATGTATCTGTTTCTGTAAATCTGGAGAGCCATAATATGTCGTATTGACTTTAGTGTAGCTTATGGTCTATGAATAAAAGTAACATTTCTGTTCGTCTCATTGCATATTTCGTTTAGTTACCTACTGTAGCATACCGTAGCAGCTCCCTCTATGTATGATTTTAAGTTTCATCGAGCTTTACTTGGTAGTGTCACAGCATGCGAAGATTACCTTCGTCCTTAGCTTTTGTACACCAGTGTATATTATTTTATGTAAAAAATCTGCTTCAATCAATACAGCTTTACACTCTTTCTCTGTCTTCATAACTTTATGCTCACTACCCACAAACGAATAGCATTTTCCACATTTTATTTTGCACTTCCGGTATGTTTCCATGTCATACAAAGTTTGTTAATGTATGTATGTCTCTCCAGCATTTCAATTTCAGCAAGCACTCCTTCTTAATAGCGTCTTCGACTGTGTCGATTTCTTCCATGTAGCCTTCTATTTCAATTTCAGAATACACAGAATCCACATAACTATCTCCTGGGTGTGATTCTGCTTCCATTCTCTGTATAACTTGTTCTTTATATTTTCCTTACTATCGTAACCATATTTCTTCTGCAATTTTAGCTTTTGAGACATTTTATTTCACAGCACGAACTTACAACAATAACTGAATAAAATAACTAACACAGAAACACATTAGATTCTAAATAATTACATACAACAACGAATTACAATTTAAAACATCAATTCACACTTGTACCAACATAACAGTCTGTATTATGCATTTATATATGCATGCTTTCTTGTTGTACGGAATTCCTAGCGGGGCACCGGAGAAACCCAATTAATATTTCAATTAATATTTATAATATTGATAAATGTATTTGAAAAATTCAACTTGGTAGTGCTAAGTGGGGAGAGTTTAACAATGTCACATAGTCTGAAAAAATAAACTATTTTTAAAATCTACTAATACTGAAATAGCTATGTTGGAGTCCTGCTTACCGCTGTTGGTATGCGGAAGCATAACTAAGGCCTTCTCAAATACACATCGTCCCCTAGAATTCCAGAGAGGTTAATCGAATAGAACGCTGAAGAACGTTCAAATTCAATAATTGCAGTAGAAGATGGCTGTCCCCATAAAATGTACAGTTGGGAGGATTGTTCATTCTTCAGCAAATGTCCATCATGACTACAGCACGACTGCTGTTCGATTATTATTTCAGTGCGCCGTTTCTGGGTAACGTCCAAGAGAGTGGCACTCAACAGTTTCACAGATTGGTTGTCGTTGTCTGCTTTGATTACGAAAGTCATGCCCGGATATTGTGTACCGTTTGCCGTGGGACAACAGAACTTCTCCGTTTATTCTGTATGTAAACAGGTACAGTAACAAATATATCAGGTTTGAAAGCAAGGGATTTTATACTTAATTTGTACGGCGTGCTTGCATTAACAGAGTGGCAATCATTGCCCAACTCTACGTGGCAACATATGAACGCATCATGGCGCAGCTACGAAAGAGCTGCATGTACTATATTACAGAAGCTAAGTTTGGCGAGCAAAGGAGAGTTTCCTCTCAACCCTGATCCCTTGGATTGCCTGTTTATCAAAGTGTGGTGGACAAGGAAGCGCTATGCGCGCCATTACAGTTCACAAAAGAACGGGAGATGTACAGTTTCCATAAAGAACGTGCTTACCTGACAATATACAGATGAAACGCTGTTCTTACGCAACTGTTGTGTGTACCCGAAATGTTGATATTTGGAACAGCGCTCTCTCTCTCTCTACCCTCAGGGCCTCACACCTTGTAAGAGGATAGCAACCACTGGAAACCGAGTTGAGTCTGACGACATTTCCACTTCCTGTCGTTTGACTCCTGTCTTCCGTCTTAATCTTAGGTCTCCCACGTTGCTTCTTCCTTTCACCTTGTTACATCCTGTAGTAGCCTTAGCTTACTCCTCACCTTTCTTTTCCGTACTTCTCTTCCTTTTGTTATGATTAGAGCTCATTAATTTGTTCGTCCTACTGGCATTTGATTATCGACTCATGTCCTGTTTGTGTGTGCGGGAAAAACATCATTTTACTTAATATTATATATATGCACTTTTATGTCTCCTCTTCCCTTCTACATTTATGGTTCTATACTAGATTAGCAGCTCAGATTTACTAACTTCTGCCTCACCAACAGAGACATCTCCCATTTGCGTAGTCCTGTCCCACGGTTTCTGTATGGGTTCAAACTTGTTTGCTCTTTGGAGGACTCTTAAAAAGATGCCTTTGCCTGCCCCTCCTTGTAAGTGCAGGTGTGGAACCCATACCACAAGTCATTTACACCCACATAGTGCTCAATAGGGCCGCGGCTCCACAGATATCTCCTTGGCTGCATGTTGAAAGGATAGATTTGGAGTTGTGACGTGTTGCCACTGACTGGGGTCGCAATATAGTCAACCACAAGTATCCTGAAGCTCTATCCATTTATGGTTATAGAGCGTATAGTGGAGAACAACAGGTGGTTACATATATGGGGTCCTAAAGGTGTGCTCGCCGATTCGGTAAGACACTGAGAATCAGTGACAATGGTCGGAGAGTAACTCCTCTGATGTATTTCCTTATTGTTATTATTATTATTATTATTATTATTATTATTATTATTATTATTATTATTATTATTATTATTATTATTTTCTTACATCCTGTCTCCTAGCACCTAAAAGTGGACAAACCTTCTGCAATTTTATATTTCTTTCCTGTAGCTATCCAATTGCAGATCAACATCAAGTCTGTAGAATAGCTACAACTATTCCTAATTAACTACTTAACTAATGCTAGATTAGCCTGTTAGATTGTATGTAATGCAACATTTGGATCACCTATAGCTAACTGAGACCAACCTAAATGTATAGTATTACAAATGCAATATGAACATACTTACAATCTGCTTATAATTTTAATAACTTCTGATAGTATACGTTGAGGTGTAGTTATGGTTATATGCCACTAAAGAATAACCAATATGTCAGCTAATTAAACAGATTTCCCCTAGAGGATGTGGATCGGACCCTACCTTGGCATATATAAAGGAAAAGGTATATTACAGTATTCAATGTTCTAGAACAAATGTCTCTCTTTATTTCCAAAAAGTTAAGTTGACAATTAAAAGTTAAGCTTGCAAGTATATTCTTTCTTATTATCAGAACTCAGAACATTAGTGTCAATTTTCTCTCACACAAGATTGTTTTCCCTATTTAACTTTGTACGATATAGCAGCTAAGCAAAAACAACTTTACAAATTGAATAAAAGACCTTTCACAGTTTTAACTATATATATTTATTTATATAAATCCAACAATAATCCGTAACATCCTGTTGCTTTAACAGTATGTATAAAATTTGACTCTTCCCATAAAATTCTAAGCGCTCAAATATTCTTTTTTTCTGAACTGTATACCTTTACTGTTTACTTGAAACTAGTTGACAAAAAAGGTTCTCCTCACACTCATATTTTCTTTATATTGAATATATTTCCTTCCCCAACATTTTGACAAGTCCAAAAAGACAAGTAATATATATGCTTCTCAATTACCACCCGCGAATGTCGTCCAGACGTGTACGTAATTGACCGCTCTTACGGCGACCAACTGCCCTTCTCTTCGACCTGCTGGGAAGGTCCCCATCTCTGGTGTTTCCTGCATCGTCCGCTAGGGCTGCCGTCGTGTGATTGGCCCTCAACTCGACCAATCAGAATGCATTATAGCGGGATGTTACTAGGTACACATGACGTCGCCGCTACTGCAGCTCCAAAAACTCTGGATGTAGCAAAGCTACAATGATAACTAAGCGAAATGGGGAGGAGGAGCATCTAAATATTTAAATAAACTGTGTCACAACATTTTCATTCCGGTGAAGACATACAAAGGTATAAGTGTATTTATTTATACATTTAGAAACGCTTCCATAACATAAATTTATACATACAAAGTTTCCCCCTTGGACTATAATCCCTATATATTATAATTTGATATCCAGACCTCTCCTCAATAACCTAGTACATTCCATGCCTAGGAGTGTTATTTATTCCCTAAGAAATTCTATGACATAATTGATGTATTCTCAAGAGTTCAGCCGTAGAGGAAGCTCTTGCGCAGGTACAGAACGGAGGGTTATTGTTGTGTTTATAACCCCCAGATGGCAGGCTGACGTCCACGGATCCGTACGGGGATCTTATAATTATAGATATTCCGCGCATCTTTCTGTCGCCAGAGTGTGGGGCTCTCTCTGGCGCTGCTCCTCAGTCCCGCGTTGACTGCACGATGACTTCAGTTTCCTCTTCACGCCTGGCTGTTTGGATAAGCCTTTTGATCTAGCAAGTTTTTGGCAAACCACGAAAACCTCGGTTCCTTATTATGAATTTTTTCGAAGAAGGCAAGTCCGTACATAATGTATGTGCGTGTCGTTTAGTCCTCTTGATACCCTGGTTGGTCCACTTCGAAAAGTAAATCGACAACGTAAGTGCACCCCTTCTCTGGAAGCGAAGACTGATAAGCAGATCGACTTGCTGATGAACGCTTAGCCGGTATTTCTGTCACATTTACTACGCACCCAACCTTGAATTTGTATAAAGGTGTAGTACGTACGAGGTTTTTGCAGACGAGTCAGATGATCTGAAATTTGTTTTTGAACCAGAGGGTGTGACATATTTATTGTGTAAAACGCAAGGTTAGTCTCCATTTCCCCTAATTATGACCTTCAATAATCCATCGCTACCAGAGCGTATTTCCATTGTTTTTTCAACGTCCATGTACGCCCGTATGTATCCAAACCCATGTGCTGTTTCAAATGTCAGAAGTTTGGTCATACGTCCCAGATGTGTAGATCTGAGCACTCGGTTTGTATGCATGTGGTGATAAGCCTTATGAATCTATTGTTTACAGCGTGTCATTGCGTTAACTGCAATTGTGTGCATGCCTCCAATTCTAAGGTCTGTCCCAAGTGGCAAATTGAAAAAAGAAAACTCAGGTTCTTCAGATAACTGCGAAGTTATCTTTTTCAGAGACCCGCCAACAGTACAAGCTTCGCTATCCTGTTATTTAACAGAGTAATGCAACAGTCATACCATCTACTCAATCTTCCACCATATGTCCAGTTATTGTGCCTGCTTTCATCCAGAAACCAAGGCTTTAAAACCGCTCTTTACACTGCCAGGCTAGTAAACACCTGGTCTCCTCTTCTTCTACTTTCAGATTATCGCCGCAGAGCTATTTATGTAAGTTTCTTGAATGAATGGTTAATCCACGCTTGTTGTGGGTAGTTGCTCAGCGAAAACTATTGAACAATCTCCGGTGTGACATTAGAATGCAACGGTAAACATCGGACCACCTTGTTTCTCTGTCTATGGAGTGTTGGCTATGGCACTGCAGCACGTACAGCCTCAAGTCTCTTGATTCTCCTAACCATGACAGGATTTTTTTATGTACTGGTGCTTACACACTAGTCGAATGGAATGTCACTACGTAGGTCAGTGAACCTTCTATTTCTATGCAATGAGATCTAATGGAAAATTATTCAACTAAGCTTAGTGCCTTGGCTGACCACCCAGAATAACCATTACATGAAGACATCATGGATTATTAGAAAATAATTATAATCAAGCTATACAAAGATTAATTTTAATCAATTGTAGATTCAGTAATTGGATCAGTCTTTCTTGTAGCCACCGAGTTTCACGGTTTACACGATGTGTGCCTCTTCATATGAAAATCGTTCTCTTCTCCCTCATCCACTGAGTACTCATTTTCGCTCTCTTTTGGTCAGTTTCAATGTGAACCTGCTCCATGCAGTACCTTTGGTCTGCTGCATATCTCCGCCAATGTCATCAACCTCTAACTATCCACTATAGATAAATGCGATACCCTTTATATTCTCTACAGACTCTCCTTTGATCAGATTAAATCATCTTACTTTTAATATCATTCTATTTACACATTAGACGATTCTGCTAGTGAAACTTCAGCAGCTTTCCCTTTCACATAACCCAGGTTATGCGCTCCTATAAGCTTCATTATTTCAAAGCTGAACGGACAGTGATTCACCAATTTCTGCAACATATATGTTCTTCTTCTGACACTCAATATGTAATCTGCAGCAACAGTCTCAGTGCCCTACAATCTATTTCTATTTGTACACTGCACATATAGCATGTGCAGCTTTTACTACACCCAGGGTCTGTTTCACCAACAGATGCAAAATTTTAACACAATGCTAAACTGATTTAACACTGAAGTAAGAAAAATTCTATTTCATCAAACAATTTTAACTTTAACAATGTGTTAAAGTCGGTGTTGAGTTAACATCATCATACCCCTGCATGTGGGATTTGTGGTGGGCGAAGTGGCGTCTGGGCGGGTTTTCTCCGGGTTCTCCGGTTTCCCCCGCCATTCATTCCACCAACTGCTCCATCATCATCTTTCCTTTCGTCCATTTCACCAACATTTCGTTTCATCTACTTCCTTCATCTCATACCATACCAGGCATCGGACTGATCACCCATTCTGGATGTTCTGTCTGATCCATGAGTGTCTGCTCCTCGACGAGCCTCTGACCTCAGTCACCCGCCTGTAAGTCCTGGGGGGTGTAAGTCCTACATAAGAGGAGGGTAAACAGATAATGAATGAATAATAGAACGCGTGCAGCAGGTTTTCCATAGCAGACTGGAAGTGTGTTTGTAAGCTGCCGGTGGTCATTTTGAACACAACCTTGAAGGGCTGTGTTCTCTTTATTTGTAAGAATCCACAGAAGTATTGTGATTCCCTTTTGTTTTTCTTTGGTTTGTGCTACCACAGGTTGTACAAGTGTCGGTGCGTAAAAGTTTCAAAATAAGATTTATCATAAACCACTTGCACTAGAATCTTGCAACAAACGCCACTGACATTCTAATTTACCCTACCGTTATTCTGTTGATGTAACTAGGTATTGTTCCATTAAAAATGGTATGTTTGCTCAAAAAATACACTTTCTCAGTATTGTTAAAATCTGTTTATATGCTAAATGTACGAGCCCCTGACTACCAATCAACGCTGTGAAAACTGCACATCAATAACACTTTCCATTTCCGAAATATTTGCTGTGGAAGTTTTAGGTGATTCACCCTGTATTATTATAAACTATGCATCTGGATTTATCACCTATATGTTTCTTTGAATTCCCTTTCGGTGTAGTGCTCTAAGGGATTAGAACGGACTCTGAGCACACTTCGCAGTCCTTCTTTTCCTTTCTGGGTGTAAAACTCCTTCATATCGTCCATCGATATCAAAGAATCGTACAATCTCCATCTTGTTTCTCTGCTCTCACTCTGTACCTCGTGGGAAATAATAGCGGAGTTTTAGGTTAAATACTATCTAAACCACCTGTTATGCATTGTCTAAACATGGAGGCCATTTAGAGGCTGTTTAGCACTAAACATCGTTTTTGCAATGAGTTAACGTCTAGCGCTAAACATTATACAAATATAGTTTTTTGCAAGCGGCCTAATAATTTCGAAAAATGCAACAAGAAAATGCAAAATAGAATCAGACTATATTGGTTCATATTTAAGCGAAGTGAGTTTATATTACAACCTACATTGTCTGTGATGTCTCAGAAAAATGCGATATTTCATCATGTTCCAAGCCCTAATGATGAAGATACCCCCTAGAGCACCCAGAGAATTATTGTTTCTCCAATGGACTGGATAACAGTGGAGAATAGTGACTTCCATAAACTCTTCGTCTGCCCTTATGTGGTTGTCTCTACTAGAAGAGATGCATTGTGCATGTGCATATTCACTCTGGTAGCAGCAGCCCTACAATTAAGTGCTTTCTGGATGACAATCACATTCACCCACTGAAATGATATCCCTCTTCTTTTACGATATAGTTATCTGAGTGTTTTAGCATTCAATTCTTTATCCTCTTCTATATTTATTACAGGAAAAATACATTCTCAAAGTGATAAAATCCACCATCATTACTTCTGTCTCCAAAATCGCATTCTAATTCTTTGGGCATTTCCTTGGCTCGGTTGAGTAATTTATCAATGGTATAGTCACCAGGATCACACCCTCCAGTAAATAGCAAAGGGGTTCAATGTCCTCAGGAGTTAGCAACTCAAGAAATGACCCCTCTACAGGATTGCAGTTTTACAGCAGATGCAAAATCACCCTTATATGATGACACACGATTGGGGATAGCAGTATTAACCAGTCTCCCAGACGCACATTAAGATGCACGCGTACCCTTTGGACCGCACAAAACCAGGATTTAAATAAGAGCAAATGAAAAAGAGATGCTCAACGAGTGCACAAAATACAGGATTTAAGTAAGAGAAGGGGAAAATAGATGCTCAAACACATTATATGTCCAAAATGTGGGGCTTCCCACTCAAGGATACCTGGCGTAGAAGAATAAAGTACTAATATGTGAGCGCTCATGAAATGGCAAGAAGAAATTAGGCAACAAAATGATGACTAACAAGGGCAGAAAATGAAATGAAATGGAATTGCACACAAGAGAGTGTTCGTTGCATCCTCCTGTTACTACAAGAAAGAAGCCAGCTCATTTCAATGGAGCCTGTGTTTGTGAACTCTCTTGTGTATTATAACAAGACAGCTGAGTGTATTATAAAGGTAATATGTCGAGCTAATGCCAATTGTCATTCATTCTGAATTCTCGAAAAATCTGTACCCTTAATGCTAACCTCCCCATATATTTACATGGCTCATGCCATATAAATAACCGTATTAATCAGGGTAGTGTGATGACGATGTGCGCGCAACAGCAAGGGTTATTAGCGCCCTTACAGTACATAAAAGCTAAAAACTACAACGCACAAGACGGGAGACAAACCCGCTAAGCATTAAAAATATTAATGGATTAAAAGGATGTGCTAGGGACCGTAGAAGTCAACATAAAATGATGCCAAATACTTGTGGGCATGAGAGACCCTCAGGAAAACCAACAATATAAACTCACAAAACTAAAAAAAGGCGTTCTACAAAATAGCTACATACATGCATCAAACGCACCCACTTAAACAACTTTGACGGATAAAACTTAAAATACGTTCTGCAGAATGCGGTCATCTGCGAAAACGTTGCATATACCAACTGACAGGGATAGATGGACGTGCAATGAAGCTAAAATCTGACACTTAAAACGTGACGCACCGTTAAGGGTGCCGCAAACTGCTCACAGAGTGGTGCGGGGTTACCATTAAGCAAGTGTCTATGACTAAAAAGGCAATGTTCGATACGTAGTCGTGTTAAAATTACCTCTTCTCGACGGGAAGTACGAGAAGAAGTAGCCCAGAAAACCGGGAGAGGTTTAACCTCTGGCAGCTTGCTCCCCCTAAGGGCTGCCCACTCATCGCGCCATCGCGAGAGGTTGCAGTGACGTAAAATTACACACAAATCAGTAGAGCGAACAATAAAAGTAAAACATTTGGGTGATACAATTGCCGCTTTGGTGGCAGAATCGCCAGACTCTTTGCCAGAGACACCCACATGACCCGGAATCCACACAAAAAGACGCTGATGTCAGAAACACCAAGCGGGTAAAAGAGATCATGTAAGTGCTATATGAGCTGGCGGTAATTGTACAGTACGTTAATACTCTGGAGAGTGTTTCAATGAGTCCGTGCAGAGAACACAGTGCCGTAAGCCCTACAGCTGGACGTGTAAAAAAGATTGATAAACACCAATGATTTCGGCAGTAAAAATCGAATACTGGCGCGGTAAACGAGATGTGAAACTCTGTCATCCAACAACAAAAGCACACGCTGCTCCAAGATTAGTCTTAGACCCATCATTATAGAGAGAATGGAAATCGCTGAATTGCACCTGGTGTTCTAAAAAGGTGGATCTAAATGCTAAAGAAGGGGACACATTCTTCAGCATGGAGGTTAGCCCAAGGTGACAGTGGTCCTCAGCGCGCACTCAGGGAGGAGAACGGGTTTCCCTGGGAAATGTGGGCGCAAGCGCCACTTCCAATTGCAAAAGAAGCTGGCGAAACCCTGGAGGGAGTAGTGCAGAGGAGCTAGCTAAATACTGTCGATCGAGTGATTCATCGAAAAAGACTCCAAAGACGGGTGGTCTGGCAAGCTTGAGAGTCGACATGCTACGATGGTGAATGACATATAAGTGACGTAACACAGATGGACGCGCCGAGAAATATACAACACACCCATAATCAAGTTCCGAACGAACCAATGAGCGATAAACGCTAAGAAGTACAGACCGACCAGCTCCTCAGGATGTGCCACTTAAAACATGCAAAAAATTAAGAGAACGGTCACACTTTGCTTTTGAAAAGGAAATATGCGTATTACAACTCAGCTTGCGATCAAACATCAATCCCAAAAATGTTGCCTCGTCTGTGAACGGAAGACGATCCGGCCCAAGACGTAGAGACGGCAAAGGAAAGAACTTACGGCGCCAGAAATTCACAGACTGATTTCTCAGCGGAGAAATTAAAGACATTTTCTTTACTCCGAGTGTAGTGACGGTCGATACAGCTCTGGAGACAGCGTTATATGAGATAGGTCCACCGAGAACTGCAGTAGATGGCAAAATCATCTACGAATAGAGACGAGGAAATGTCGGGTGGAAAACATGAATAATGGGATTGATAGGAACGGCAATAAGTGTGACACTGAGTACAGAGCCCTGCGGTACACCATTCTCTTGAGTAAAAGGACGAGAAGAAACTGAGCCCACACGTACTCTAAAGACTTGAACCGTCACGAACTGCCGAAGAAATACGGGGAGACGACCACAAGTATTCCATGCATGGAGGGTACGTAGAATACCATGTCTCCAGCAAGTGACGTATGCTTTCTCTAGGTCAAAAAACCACAGCTACAGTTTGGCACTTCCACAGGAATCCATTCATAAGATGTGTAGACAAGGATACCAAATAACCGACCGTGGAACGATTGCGACAAAGCCCTCAATGGGCATTCGCAAGAAGCTTCAGAGACTCAAGCCACCATGTCAACCGCCCCTTGATTATGCGCACCATCACCTTGCAAATACAACTGGTGAGGGAGATATGGCGGTAGCCTGTAGGTAGTTGGCGATCCTTCCCGGGCTTAAGTATAGAGACGCTGGTGGCTTCGCGCCAAACTGAAGGAAACTGGCCGTCCTACCAAGTGCGATTAAAGACCTGCAAGGGAAAGCATTTACTGTCGGCCGAAAGGTTCTGTAACATTAAAACATGAATGCCATCCGGCCCAGGAGTGAAGTGCTGGCGAACGAAAGTTGTGCTCAAACTCCCTCATAGTGAAAAACGTATTGTAACACTCATTCTTAGCAGACTGAAAATTAAAGGCTTCTGAATCCTCCCGCTCTTTGACAATGCGAAAAGTGGCGGAATAATGGCCGAAACTGGAAACTGCCGCAAAAGCAGCATCCAGAGTGTTAGCAACAGCAACTGGGTCCACTATAGTCACATTATTAACCGGAAAGCCAGACACAGTACAGCGAGACACTTTTACCAGAAAAGTTGGCGAAGTTTATTCCAAACTACAGCAGAAGGCGTGAAGAGATTAAAAGACTCCACAAAAACGAGTCCAAGACACCTTCTTGCTATCCTGAATAATGCGTCGAGCCCCGGGACACGCTTGTTTAAAGGGTATTCAAGAGTAGGGTGGTGTCGAAACACCCGAAGGACAGTTCTACGGGTACGAGCGACGTCCCGATATTCCGCGGTCCACCATGGAACCGGAATGCGTCGAGGTTGTGAGGACGAACGGGGAACAGCGCGTTCTGCAGCAGAAGGAATTGTAGAGGGAAGGTGCTTCACCACTTGGTCGACGTTAGCGAAGTGTTGGTCCTCAAAAGCCACAAGGCTGGAATAGATCCTCCAGTTTGCTTTATTGAATTACCAGGTAGGTGCCCTGGAAGGTTGGACGTAGTGAGAAGGCAAAGAAGCGAAGGAAGGAAAATGATTACTGGAGTAGGTGTCAGCGACGACGTTCCACTGCAGACGAGTGAGCAACCAAGTAGAATAAGGCTCCTGAAATATCCGAAACAAAGCTAGGTTCACCGGAGTTGAAAATGAAGATATTGAACTGTTAGAAAGTGCCAGAAAGAACCGTTCCCCTCGTGCAGGCCTTTGGCGAAGCCCACAGGGGATGGTGGGCATTGAAATCTCCCAACAGAAGAAACGGTGTTGGAAGAGTGGACAGTAAATCTTGAATGTCCGTAGTAGCGAGTGGAGACGACGGAAGTAAATAGACGGAGCAAACAGAAAAGAAAAATCGTGTAGATTTCGAAAGGCAACAGCAGTTCTACGCCATCAAAAGTAAGAAACATTGTACGGGTGGGTACCAACACTTCATCACATTTATTTTGCGCCCTATGTACGGCCGTTACTCCTTGGTCGGATAGGTGCTGGACCAGTTCCTCCTCCGACATACCGTCAAGTCTATAGGTGGTGACGACGCCCCTATAGGGTTCAGAGTGCGGTGCTTCTGCACAAGGATGGGATACCCGTGGAGAAGTGTGGCTTGCAACAAGGTCCTGGTCTGCAGTACGGACTTGCCTTCCACCAATAAGGAACCATTGCGAAGCCGACTGCAGGTCTGAACCACACCAGCAATGGAATCGATGCCCTTTTGGATTATAAAAGGATTCGCCTTCGCTAACAACTTCCCTTCATCAGTATGTCTAACAACCAAGTAACAACCAGATGACGGTAGCGTTACTTCCTTTTCAAAACTCTGCGGCGCTTGGTAGAAATATTGGAGTAAGAGTTCTGCATGATGCATGAAATCCTCCACCATTGCAACCATTTCTGATCTCGGGCTCTGACTACCCGAGCATTACCCCGGCTTGGGTGAGTCGCCTATCAGTACTTATCGCACCCCAGGGTCACACCTCCCAGGGCAAAGACAGAGGGACCCAATGGCCATGGTGAGTCACAGTGCATGCAATGGCCCCTCCGCGAGACTGCAGTTGAACAGCGGATACGGACGCAGACCCTACATGACGACCCCAGGTGTTGGGGATGACGCCGTTATCCACTCACCCAACTGCGCACCCGTCAGGCTGTATCCACGGAGAAATAAAAGAAAGAAAAAAAGAGAAAAGAAACAAAAAGGACCAAACACTTTCATGGACCAATATGTGGGCGTTCCGCACGCAAGGTAGGCCGGCAAGGAAGTAAAAGAAATGACAGCGTGAATGGATGTGGTGCGAAATGTTTGGAAACGGTGACCAGAGAAGAAAGAAGTGATGGCGAGGGTGCGACATGGAACGAAATGCAAAGAAAGCATGAGAGCCTACCTTACATCCCCTGGTCACGGCGAGGACGACCCTACTTCGACCGGTTGGGTAATGTGGTATTCCTTAGCGTTAACATAAGTAATAATAAATAAACAGTAAATGCCAATCCTATTAATGCAATTTTTTAATAAACCCTGCTAAACAAATATAAAAGGTTAACAATGACTGTAACCAAGTTAGAATATAAAATAATAAGACCATAAAACTGTTGGAGATAGATACCAACACAATATTATGAACATATGTTCCCAAGGTTTAGCTTTCTTTATCTTATGAGTTTATTTCTTTCTTTTTTTTGAGTTTTATTTATGGGTGTTCTTTTAACTACTGTGGTCCTTAGTGTCCCATTCTATATTGGGTGTAAAAGACTGGAAATTTTGCTCAGAGGTCTGCTTATCAGGCTTGAGGTTCTTTTTCGTATCATAAATGTATGACATGGGGCCACTGGCTCTACTTCTCTTCTGAAGGAAGCCATGCTGAGGATTTTTACGTCTGAAAAAGTCCATCGTCCTCCGCTGGATTTGAACCTGCTTAAGAGTTTTTATGTCATATAGAGAAGGCCGTGCCCATTAATTATGCCTCAGTGGTATCATTATAATAAAACAGTATATGTCTTGATTTCCAACTGCTTTTCCTATAATTTCCTTCATAGAATTTTTGCCTGTTTATTGTGCAAAAATAGCCATTAAACCCTCTTTTTTGCATCCAAAAATTCGATATCGAGATTTCACCGGAAATATATGCTTTGAGACCCCCTAGATCCAAAACAAGCATTTTTAAAAACATGTCCATGTGGGTGACTGTGTGTGTGTGTCTTGTCTGTGAACAACTCAGAAACAAACAGTAGGATAACCACCAAACTTGGTACTTAGGGTCAGTATCTTCCAGAGATGCGACATGAAGGTTTTAAGAAAATTCCCCCACCCTTTACATAGAACATTTTTCGAAAATTTTAATTTTCTCAAAAATGGCTGTAACGATTTTGTTTAAAATATCATATGTTTAAGATATTTTTATGACAAATGAAATGTATATCTTGAATTTTCTGGAATGTCTCCAAAAGTATTCTTCATTGTAAATGACTTTTGTATAACTGGTAAACCATAAGAGATAGACAAAATTTTACTGCACAAAAAATGTGGATCACGTTAAAATACACAATTTATGTCGTATACATTTTTTTTGTTGAGTGGACCATTTTTGAGATATTGCTTGTTATTCCCTTAAATTTTCTGATACTTATACTTTTTCTCAAATGGAAATTTGTTATTCTTTTTTTTTTTGTCCTGGTAATTTAAAGAGAATGGAATACTCCACATAGCACAACCAGCTCTTAAAATATTTGACTATCGCTTAAAGCCTACCAATTCCCCTTGCATCTACAAGAAAATTAGTAATAAGATTAACATCTTGATATCTCGATTATCATGAAGCATATGGAGAATAAGTGTTTGTAAAAGAGTAGAAAAAGTCATTTGAGTGTAACACTTCAGATTTTTATTTCTTTATTTCTATTTTTCAGGGAAACAAATATTACTAAGCTCATACCTCAAGACAGGGAAATATTTTCTGATCTTATCAAGAGCATATTTCCTTCTTATGAGTTCAAGAATGAGTTACGACAGGAAATGAAAGAGATAATTGAAGCTGCACTCATCAGCAAAAGTTACATAATAATTCCAGAGCAGGTAGGTATTTAAAATCACACACATGAGTCATATTTCTTCAAATGGTTAAAGCAAGAAACATGACACCAAAATAAGTATCATGGAATCATTGAAGAGTAATGAATCAGTTTAGCAGTTTTAAAAATTGTGTATTATTCTAACAACACTAAAAGTATTGCTTTTAAGCTCTACAAAAGTAATTTAATGATCCTTTATCTGTTATAATTAAGACTCAAGCTCCTTAACTTTATGTATGTTGAATTGTTATTATGTAATTAATATACTTTTTTGGGGGGAGGATACTTCTGCCTTACAGCAGATCTATACCTCCATATGAAACTCTGCTCTCCAACTCTTTCTATTTTCTGCTGCATCTTTTAACTCTCCATAACTTCTCTTCTTCTTGATATAGTATCCCAGTTTTTCTTCTAACCAGTCTTTTCACTACTTTTATTTTTCCTTCAATTTCATCTAGTCTCTTCTTCTCATTATGGCTTTTCTCTTCTGTACAGCATGCAAGTTATATCGCTTTTCATCTGCTCTTCTTAAAAATTTTTCATTCCTTATTCTTTCTGTTCACTGACTCTTCTTCATTTTCCTCCAGCACCACATCCCAAAGCTGTCTAGATACTTTCCATGTTCCTCAATGTCCATGTTTTAGCTCCATATAAAATTCCACTTCAAAAATAACATTTCAGAAGCTTCTCCCTTAGCTGCCAATCAAGTTTTCCTGTCAGTAGAGTAATCTTTTTGTTGAAAGCAGTTATGGCCATTACAACCCTTTCCCTGATTTCTTTGGTGTAGTGGGCATCTCTAGCAATCTTGCTTCCTAAATAACAAAATTAAGATGCATTATCCAACACTGTTACCTACCAAACACCTCAGCAGTTCCTCATTCTTTGAAGTCTTCATCAGTTTTGACTTTTCTACATGTATCTCCATTCCATATCTTCTTCCACTCTCCAACAGCTAATCCAGCATCCTTGTAATTCTTCTTTTGTTTTTGCCACAACTACTATATTATCTGCATACTTTATGTTATTGATGGTTCATCCTCCTACTTTACAGTTTCCCATTCATTCTAGAGCTTAATTAATTAACCATTCTCCATACACTTTGAATAGTGTGAGTGACAAACAGTATCCCTGCATTACTCCTCTTTCTGTAATAATTGAGCTCTTCATTTCTGCTCCATTTTCTAATTTTGTCTCTTTCTGTTCCATATACAAATCCTTAATTAGTCTTCTGTCTTTTCCAATTTACTTCAATATGTTTTTGAGTTCCTATTAACTTTTCCCAGTTGACTCAGTCGAATGCTTTTTGTTTGTCAATGAAACATATACAGATCTCCTCATTAACATCCAATACTCCTTCAGAAATGATACTCATGAATCCTATAGCATCTCTGGTTCCTTTTCCTTTACCAAAGCCAAATTGATCTTCTCCCAGTGTTTCTTCCAGTTCCCATTCTGTTTAGTATGCTTGCTCCTATCTTTGCTGTTTGGGACATTAGGCTTATGGTTCTAAATTCACCACATTTCTTTGCTTGTGGTTTCTTCTTTATAGTAATCATAGCCACATCCAAAACATCTTTAGGTCATTCTGCAGTTGTATGTATTTCGTTAATCATCTTTATTAATGTAATACATCCTCCTCCTCCCATTTCTATTAGCAAATCCATGGATATATTATAATCTCCAGTAGTCTTCTTTCTCTTCATATCTCAAATGGCTTTTTTCACTTCAGACTTTAAAATGCTTGTCCTTTTTCATCTTTATCTACTACTTCTTCTATTCTTATTTCTTATTGTTGAAGTTGATAATTTCTAAATCGTACAGATGATCCTTGATATGATCTTCCGATATCTTCAATATAAGCTCTTCTGTAGTAAAATGCCCCTTTGAGTCCTCTATGCAGAAAGACTTCATTCCTTTGTTTTCTCACTATCCCATTTCCTTAACTTTGTTGTACATAAGTCATTTCCTCCTCTTACAGCTCAATTATCTCTTGAGTAACTTTGTTCAAGTAGTGTGCTTTTAATTTATCTGTTCCTCTTCTCAACTCATTTTTTACCCTTCTGTATTCTGCATTATTTACATTCTTACATTTTCTTTTTTTTAGCATTTCTTGAGTAATCATCTATGGTTTTCTGCCCCTTCTTTCCTTTTTGCCAACATGTCTTGTCATTGTGTCCTTTAATATTTCTTTGATTTTGTTCCATTTGGCTTCTTCAGTTCTTAATGTACAAAATTTTCCCTCTAAGTCTCCCTTTATTGCTGTAGGTCCTTTATATTCTCTCTTCAGTTATCTTCCAGATTTTCTTATTTTATTCTTTCTTGCTTCAATATCTGTAATTGAAAGTTTATGATCCGAGTCTATATCGGTTCCATGCCTAGACTTAAACATTTTTTACAGTCCATTTGAAGCAGTTTTTCACCATAATATAATGTATCTGGTATCTTCTTAGGTCTCCTGGGCTCTTCCAAGTATATAGTTTGGCCATTCTTAAATCAAATGTTCATAATCCCCATATTATTTCTTATACAAAATTCCGAGACATTTCCTCTGTCATTTTTCTTCCCCAATTTATGTTCTCCAATGCTCTTTTATTTCCTTCTTCTACTGCACTGTTCCAGCCACCCATATATGTTGTGTTTGTTCTTCCATGACTTTGTTCCTGTATTATTTCTTCAACCTGTCATCACGGTCAGAGGTAGGCACATGAACTTGTACTTCTAAAGTATCCACTGGATGAGCACTCAATTCCAAAAACATTTCATAATCAATAATATATGAAACTTTCTGTGCACATTTCACTAACTTGTTTTTCATCATTATAACCACAACTTTTTCTCCTTTTTGGACACACAAGTAAAACATTGTGTATTCACCAGAAGTTATTTCACCTTTATCTGTTCATGTCTCTTCACTTAAATCCATGTTGTCCATTTTGTATTTCTTCATTTAGATCTTGAGGTTCTCCAATTTTCCAATCCTTCTTAAAGTACAGACATTCAGAGTTCCAATCCTAAAAGCAATGTTTATATTTTTGACCACTTCCCCTGAAGCAGCCCTCAGCTGGAGATGCAAATGGAGGACTAATTTACCTCTGGAATATTTTACTTCAGGAAGAGCAATCATAATGATCCACGCATGAGACTCCTTCATGGAAAAGGATAATGTAGTAGTATTCCCATTTCCTTTCTACATCACAGTTCCACAGCCAGATGGCATAAGGTGTACAAATTGTCTATGAATATTTGATCTTGTGCCATCTCAATCATCATTTGCTTTATGCTGCAAGTCTACACTGCTGTGTTTGCTACCCGACATCAGGTTTATTGGTTGGGAAGTACCTCATTTGCCTCCTACTACCCATATCTGGGAAGCATTCCTCTATCTGCCATATGGGAATGTAGTCTCTGGGGGTTACTACCTCCCCCAAGGGAGGATAATACGCTTATCATCTACATTTAAATCAGCTTTTAGCCAATTTATTCAATTATGTAGTCAGAAATGTTTTTCTAAGCAAGGAGAAAGCATATATATATATAGTTCTTAAAGTTTGCTGTAATGTATCAAACCAAAATATTTTGTTGGATTTTTGATATAGCTACTTCTTTGGTATCATGGTTGTGTAATAGCACTGATCATGAATCATATATCTTCTATAACTAAGTACTCAATAGCTTTGTAATTATAAAATGTTGCATTGCAGTACAACTAATGGATTATATTGGTGAAAATGCTTCACCCTGACACATGATTCTATACATCTTATGTTAACTTTGTGATCTGCACTTATATCAGACTATGCCAATTTTACAACTGAATTACAATATTCTATTCTTTCTGAAGTTCTGAGGAAAAGGGCACATACTTATTACTATAATTATAAATTTACAGCTTAGAAATGCAACTTAACTACCAGGAAGCTTCACTTGCAATATGAAAATGTGTGTGTTACATTAAATAGACCTACATAAAAACCTCATGTAAACTTTTTGTAGCAGTTTCTTATTCTAAGGAAGCACGTGAACCACTTTTTGTTTATTACAGCAAACCAAAGGATGCTTGCCATAGACATACTGATCACAGTTTTGAAATTTGTTTTATTGAGTCTGCTATGGCAAAATTTTAAATAACAATGTTTAGGAAGATTGATGGATCTTTTTGTTCCTTTTTGGGAGGGGAGGGGGTATGAGTGTGCTCAGTGATTTCCAAATGATTAAGCCTTCTTATCTGCAACAGCTTAAGGTGCTGGAATTTCTTTAATCTGAAGACTTCTCCTTAGCTGTGACAGTTAGGGGAATATTTAGGCATGTGCAGCTGTAGGTACAAAGTGGCAAAACTTTCAAGGTTATAGAATATGACTAGTAGCAAAATTTGTTAATATTTGTATTGCTTTTACCATTATGAAACTGGCACAAGATTAGTGTTCTACCATAAATGGTTTACATTACTATTAATGCACCACTTCACCTTCAGATATCAACACTTTTATGCATAATGACAACCGTGTAGATAGCTCTGCACATGGCTGAGTGTAAAAGTACTTCTATCCCAGAATTAGAGGTTATGTTGGTTGCTCTGCTCTTATTCATTGAGGCTTATTTTGGGGTTTAATTGCTTCATTTTCTACTTAAGCTAAGAGTTAAGAGATTTTATGCAGGTATTCTTAGCTGTTCACAGTGATGTTATTTCTGCATTTCATATAACCTAAAGTATATTTGGCTTTCAATGTTCTGCAATGGTTGTATATTATTTTCTTCCATTAAGAAACAATAGTTTATTGTAGTTCAGAGTGTGATGGACAACCTAGTTTAAGTCATGCGGCTTTCATAAGAAAGTTGAAGGAAACAGACACAGGGAGAGAGTAATTTTACAGAAAATTGGGAACATGCAAGAATGTTAAAGTATTGTAATGAAAAGCTGTTCACCTCAAATTAACAGCAAAGGATATTGCATTGTAATGTTATGTTCTTTTTAAAGTAAAGAAAAAATATTTTAAAGTCCTTTTTTGCATGGTTTCAAAACACAACTGCAATTATGTTCTAGTTGTTACATCACTCTCTAGTACCATGTGAAGTAATGTCATATGTTGGCATTGATGGTGTATGTATATTGTTGGTTACAGATTTATTATCACAACTTTTACTTTCTCTACTACATATAGTAAGTAGGGGAAGTATTGTATTTGACCCAAAAATTTGATACCGAGATTTCACCAGAAATGTATGTTTCGAGACCCCCTGAATCCAAAAAGAGCATTTTCGGAAACATGTCCGTGTGTGTGTCTGTGAACAGCATAACTCAGAAACCAACAGTCGGATAAACAACTAACTTGGTATTTAGGTTCAGTATCTTCCAGAGATGCGACACGAAGGTTTTCAAGAAAATCCCCCACCCCAGATTACCCTTTAAATGGAACATTTTTTGAAAGTTTTAATCTTCTCAAAAATATCATGATTTATATAAATTGATTAAAATATCATGTTTAAGATATTTTCATGACAAATGAAATGTATATCTCAAATTTTCTGGGAATGTCTCCAAAAGTATTCTTCATTGTGAACGACTTTTGCATAACTGGTAAACCATAAGGGATAGACAAAGTTTTACTACACAAAAATGCAGATCACGTTAAAATACATAATTTATGTCATATATATTTTTTTGTTGAGTGAACCATTTTCGAGATATTGCTTGTTATTCCCTTAAATTTTCCAATACTTTTTCTAAAATAGGAATTCGTTATTGATTTTTTTATGTCCTGGACATACAAAGAGAATGGAATGTGCCACATAGCAACCAGGTGTTAAAACATTTGACTATCGCTTAAATACTACCATATTCCCCTTGCACCTACAAGAAAATTAGCAATAACATTAACATTGCAATTAACATGAAGCATATGGAGAATAAGCATTTGTAAAAATAGTTTGTACAAGGGTAGGGAAAGTCATGTGAGTGTAACACATCAGATTTTTTTCCTTTAAAATGTTGGATGAAGGTTTTAAAAAGACACAATCAGATAATGTGTCATGTGTGAATGCCTAGTGGTAGATCATTTTTAGTAATAATGACTGTATTGTGGCTGCCAAAATTTGTGGGTCAAAAGTATATTGTTAAGTAGCATATCCACCATATACACTTAATTATTCAAGTTTGCTTGCTTGTTACAAATCTAATACTTATGTTGAAGAAATAAGATGTGTTATTGATCAGTTTTCTGAAGCTAATAGGGAGGCTTGGTAATCACATTTTTTATTCACAATGAAGTACTTGGTTGAACATCTTTAGGACTGTGTTCCATTGAAGTAGCAAATTTGTGTAACATAAACCTAAAACATTACAGGGAAAATGAGTGAGTATGAAAAGAGCTACAACTTGTTGACAGTATGAAACATAAGTGTAATGCTTTAAAAGCTCTAAGACGCCTGTAAGCATAGTGATGGGATAACAAGAAGAAAAGAGTAAATAAATCAGTAAGGTTCTATTTTGTTGCATGAAGATGATAATGATAACGACAACATGGCATTAGAAAATCTGAAGCATAAAAATATAGAAAAATGTTACAATAGGTTTAACTTAGCATCAGAATGATTCTTGCATTATAGATTTCCGAGATCATTGACATTTCTTTGTTATACCAATATCCTTTTTTTTCTTTCTGATTTCAGCTTTTTTTGCCACATGGATAAACAATTTGCTAGCAGTATGTGATATATTGATGTACAGAGGAACTATAAACCATTTATGGTCTTTCTGCTTCAGCATCTGGTCAATGTTTCTTTTCTTTTTCTGAAACTAAAATATTCTGTTACATATACTACACAAAAACTGCATTCCACTATACTATACACTAATACAAGGCAAAAAAGCTTAGTGCAACTCCGTTTCACATAGCACAACACATTATTGTTTCTGCAAGTTGATACGGTAATTTGTATCACAAATTACTCAGATGTAATTAATGATAGTAATATGAATATGTATTTTTATGTGACATTGATTTCAGAGGTTTATTAATTGTAATTATTATTGGTAAATAATTATATACGGCTTTACTGAAACTATCAGTAATGGCGCAATAATGCAGCGATGGGGTGAGTTGTTTATCATTACCGGGAACCAGGAAGTTACGTAATGTTTCGCGCGGTTTTCGGTAGAAGCTTCTGGAACATTTCCTAAAGCATATGTATTCATGGTTTTCATTGGATATTAAAATAGACGCTAATGTTGGCGCGTTTTAATAGCCAATAGCAGTTCATTTATAATCTTTAGGCGTATCTTGATGCAGGCCTATAAATAGTGTAGGTTCGAGGTAGCTTGTCACCCAGTTCAACAGAATTCTCAATACTCTACACGTCGGTCTCTCAGTTCGTCAAGTTACACGCAGCAGAATTACGAGAATTATTATAAAGTATTATACATTTAAAAAATTACATAAAGTTGAAGTATGCGAGTTAAAAGTGATAAATAAGAAGTTATTACAAACAGTTTCAGTTTGGCGAGTATCCAGATTAATATGTAAAAAGTGTTAGTGAACGTGTTCGACAATAAAAGTTATAAAACCAATTTCTTCATCAGTATCATTTCTGGATAAAAGATTCCTTTCCGATTCACACCCTGCAAGAGAAACATGTTTGACCCCAAACAGCTAGCCGGAGAACATTTAAAGTGAATTATTTCAAAACTGATACAAATTGCTATGCCAGAGGGAGCTACGAACCAAACAACGAATGACGACACAAGATGGCAACACATGAAGTCACACAACCTTAATACCGCATCAAATTGGCTTCCAAACGTGGTGCTACAATAATGTTACAATAATAGTAACATTAATACCGTTACAAATTGGCTCCCATACGTGGGGCAGTTAAAGCTATGTAAACAAACATTTATTTACAACATTAATACCGTCGCAAATTGCCGCACCAACGTGGGGCTACAATAATGTTACAATAAAAGTAACATTAATACCGTTACAAAGTGGCGCCAACATAGATGGTGCCATAAAACCAACAAGGATATGTTATTACCTCATGTGACCTCTTTGTAGATTAAATTGTAGTTTAATGGTATTTAGAGTTATTATTTTTATTTACTGATATTATTTTTGGATTCCACATGAAATTTCAATCAGCATAGCTCATATGTCAGCATAATTTCATTTTTTTTTTTATTTTTTTTTTTTTTGCATCTTTCAAATTCCTTGGTTGGACTTGTATTTTAGTTGTAAAAGCAAAGTGAAAATCGAATATCTGAAAATGGACCTAAAATTACTGTCCAAAACAGTAAAGATAATGCAGAAGTTGAAAACCTCAAATTATTGCAAGAATGAGTAGGATCCACATTCTCTGAACTACTATTTTACAAATCCTGTTTCTAGTAATGATCCAATTTACTGGTAAAACACTGATCAGCTGTGATTGTTTAATAAAAAATACTTTAAATAGAATTAAAGATGTTGTTCTTTCTCAACCTTCATGGTGATATGCTGATGGAGCACAACATTATGTAGCAAAACACTATGCCAGAGAGAATTAGTGAATGGAAAGTTAAAAACCATAAATACCTTCTTTAATCTACCTCCAATGTTCATTGATCTGTGCTCTGATACGGTAATTTGTATCACAAATTACTCAGATGTAATTAATGATAGTAATATGAATATGTATTTTTATGTGACATTGATTTCAGAGGTTTATTAATTGTAATTATTATTGGTAAATAATAATATATGGCTTTACTGAAACTGTCAACAATAACGCAATAATGCAGGGGGTGAGTTGTTTATCATTACCGGGAACCAGGAAGTTACGTAATGTTTCGCGCCTTTTCGATAGAAGCTTCTGGAATGTTTTCTCCCTAAAGAATATGTATTAGTGGTTTTCATTGGATATTAAAATTGACGCTAATGTTGGCGCGTTTTATTAGCCAATAGCAGTTCATTTATAATCTTTAGGCGTATCTTGAGGCAAGCGTATAAATAAGCCAGGTTCGAGGTAGGGTGTCCCCCAGTTCAACGGAATTTTCAGTACACTACATATCGCCAGTCAGTCCTTCATTTCGTCATAAGTTACGCGCAGCAGAATTACGAGAATCTAAAATATTATACAGTTAAATATACACAAAGTCGAAGTACGTGAGTTAAAAGTGAGAAGTTATTACAAACAGTTTCAGTTTGGCAAGTATCCAGATTAATTTGTAAAAGTGTTTGTGAATGTGTTCGGCAATAAAAGTTATAAAACCAACTTCTTCGTCAGTATAATTTCTGGATAAAAGATTCCTTTCCGATTCACACCCTGCAAGAGTCAAATGTCTACCTAAATAGCTAGCCGGAGAACATTTAAAGTGAATTATTTCAAAACTGATGCAAATTGCTACGCCAGAGGGAGCTACGAACCAAACAACGAATGACGTCACAAGATGGCAACGCGTGAAGTAAACACACATACATAAACATCACAAGCATCAACATTATTTGTAATACCGTTGCAAATTGGCTTCCAAACGCGGAGCTACAATTAATGTTAAACATTATAACATTAATACCGTTACATAATTGGCATCCAAACGTGGTGCTATAATAATGTTAAACACATATGTAACATTAATACCTCTTACATAATTGGCTCCACAACGTGGGGCTCAACAACAAATTACGTAAAAACATATTACGTAAGCAAGAATTCTCTTACAGTTCCTTGCAAATTATGTGGATGTATCTCAGTTTGCAACACCTTATTTCAATGATTGAGACTACTTCATATTTATCATCAACTTATGAGGACTTAATACATCTTATGGGAAGGCAGCAAGTAAAAAGATAGACAACAAAGTTGTTTCTTCAAAATGTTTTTCATTCATTGTAGATTCTATGCAAAATATAAACCACAACGACCAAGTCAGGGTAATCACTAGGGAATTAGTCATGGGAAGGACATGGCATGCTTGCTGAAAGAAGATTTGGTGAAACAGTTTGACACTGTAACTGTTTCAAGCCAAGTACTAATCTCACTGATGTAACTAAAGATATGGTATAGCTTACTTCTGGGCTTACCAAAGGGGATCATATTTTAATATTGGGTGGACCAGGGAATAGCCTGGTTAGAGATAGTAAGTAATTCCATTGAAAGAGCTATGTACATCAGTGAGAATAGCAACCATTGTAATGTGAAGTTTCTGAGTCTCTTTGAGAGGGAGAGCTTCACAGGAGGGTGAGAGATGTGAATTTGCAGCTTAGGTGTGCCTTGATGGAACTTAGAAACTTCATGTTGATATGATATATTGTGTATAGTATAGGGAAGTTTATACTGGTAATGGCTTTCACCTTAATTCTGTAGGCAAGAAGAAGTTCTCACTTTTGATTGCTAATGGAATCAAATGTAATCTGATAGCGATAAGATAGGTGTACTTGTTTACTTCTTCTACTGCATATAGTAAGTAGGGAGAGTATATTCCACCCAAATTTTGATGTCATGATTTCACCAGAAATATTTGTTTTGAGGCCCCCTGAACCCTAAAAGATATTTTTAGAAAAAGCTCCATATGTGTGTTTCTGTCTGTGTGTCTGTGAACAGCATAACTCAAAAACGAAAAGTCGGATAAATACCGAACCTGGCATTCAAGTTCACTATCTTCCAACGAGGCAACGTGAAGATTTTCAAAGAAATTCCTCTATCCCCAACTACCTTTTACATGGATCATTTTTCAAAGTTTTTGATTTTCTAAAAAATGGCTTTAGCGATTTTGATTAAAATACCTTATATTAAATATATTTATATTAAAAACAAAGTTTATATCTTAAATTTTCTGGAAATAGATTATAAAGGACTTTTGTATAATCTTATATAACTGGTAAGCATTAAGCAATAATGAAAACATATTATACAAAAAAATGTGGATCTCTTTAAAACACAGAATTTATTTCAAATAAGTTTTTCTGTGAATAAGCCATTTCTGAGATACTCATTATTAAAGACTTGAGTTGTTCATTACTTGGTCATCTTTAAAGCCCTGTCAACATTTAGTTGTTTTTCTGATTGTATGGAAACAGTATGGAATTTTAAGGCCAGCTTATAGCATCTAGTTTTTAAACATTTGACTTGCTGTTCCCTTTATATCTATAATGAAATGTGTAACTTCTGCAAAGATTTATTTAGATTAAAATGAAGTAGATAGAAAAATAAGCTTTAGTAGGAATAGTTTATATAGACATTATTACATGATAGACAGTAGAGAAAGTCATGTGAATGTATCACATCAGATTTTTTAGAGTGAAATCAAACAAGAACAATCTCACTTTTGAAGTCTAAGAAAACTGAAATGAATAATAAGAATATCAGTAATTTAAACCAGGATTACACTCTGTTAATAAATATAATACAAATCTCACAGTTTTTCAGAAAGGAATAGGGGAATTAGGACCAGACTGGAAGTTGAGAGCTAATAGGTAGGCCTATGACCTAAATATCAAATAAACTTTTTTCTGTCTTTCTGATTGAACTGGATAAAAATTGTGAAGTTAATGTCACCATCTCTAGGGCTAAAGAATTCAAGAAACATGGTTTTGTGGCAAGTGGTATAGGGTATACAATGGAAGGGGACATCTCGCGTATTGTCACCTATGGGAGGTCTATTTTAGCTACCAGGAGGCTATAGGCTCTATGTAGATAGGTCACAGAGACACGCAGAAGCTTTATAAAACCTGCCCACTCCTGGAGTTTTCCGGAGAGAGTGATGAACAACCCATTCAACTAAGCAGTCCTTTAGTGACCGTGGGGAATACTCTTACCTTGAAGCAAGCATCCATGTGATCTGTCTGCCACCAACTACATCACAAAACCTAAAAGCGCCCTTGAAATAAAGAGAATGAAAGGGAAATGATGGTAGATGAGAAATCACCAAGCATTCGCTTATTGATTAGGGAGAACCATGAAATGCAAGGTCAGAGAGGGAATAAAACCTGGGACTCCTGAAAATCCAGGCTTCCTTCATTGCTTCTTTGAATTGCAACCTGATTACATATATTATTGACATGTAAGAAACCTGTAGCACACTTATTGATGTTGTGAATTGAATCTCTAAAAAGCAAATGTTAACTAACACAATGTAGTAAATTTGATGGTAAAACTAATAAATTAAATGAAGATGCTGATTCCAAAAATCATGTTACAGTCCAAGTATGTGCTGAGTTAAGGAATTACAAGCTATGCTGTTAAATGGGGAATATAATATTAACATATTTTAAGCAAACATCCAGTTTTAAGAAATTACTTTCCAAGGTAGGGATGAATAATTTTTATAGACTTAACGCAGTGTTTAGTAAATTACCAGCGTTTGTAAATATTGGTGAACAATGATACTGTTAAGCTAAGTAGAGTGCATTAGGAGGATAAGGTAATGCATTTAAGGAGTTTGTTGACAAACAATGCAGTCTTTATGGTTACTTCTTTCAGTTTTTTCTCAGTACAATCTTGTAATGTCAGACATGAGTAGAATGGGAGAACAAAATGTTGCCACTTGTATGTTAACGTTTGATGAATGAAAATAAATTAGAGACAGAAGCTTATGTCTGTAATATTGTTTTACACCCCACTTTTGTTTTAATGTAAATGAGGAGGTTCTGAGCAAAATTCGTCATTTCTGAAACACCATATTTTTCAGGAAGTAAAAAAAAACCTATGTGAGGCTTTGCTTTACTCAAAAATGACAGATATTTTTATGCTTAATGCATGTTAAATCCCTTGATGTCATACTGTCAATAACAATTTTTTCATACTTTTGGTTTACAGTTTAAAAGCAAAAATGTTTGGGAAATGTCCAGCTTTGTTTGGTGGAGTTGGATATATCTTAGTTTGGCAATACAATGGAAATGTATTTTGATCAGAAATGGAAGAAATTAACATATTTCTCACAGTGTATCATTCCATAAATTTATTTTTCCTGTTTTATGGTACAACTTCAGAAACAAATGCTCTTTTAAAAATATAACTTTTACAAATCTGTTTTTTTCAAGGGTTTAACTGGTAAACAACATATAAATTTGAAAAGAGATCAACTGAAAAAAAAAATAATCATGACAAAAGTAAATTATATTTTAACTACTTTTCTGTTTTAAGGTGATTTAAAGAATGAACCATCTTAGCTTTTAACTCAGAAAAATTATTCAGTGCTAAATCCAGTCAATTTCACTAGTGATCTTTCCCTTAAGCTCTTGGATGTATGGCATACTCAACAAAATAGTCCCGCACAATATAGGGAGAACTTAGTGGAAAAAATGAACAATATCTAAATATCTATAAAAATGATAAGAACAAAATCCATGTTGGTTTAAAGATAGAGGCCTATGTCTTATTACAAACAAGAAGAGCACAAATATTATGACTATTCTCTTAAAAATTCTTCGCTGTGGATTATATCATCATAGAAAGATAGTCTTGGATTTTTTTCCCAGTTTCCACCAATTCTTTCTCCAGCAACTTCTTCACGTCTTTCTTCCTATCAGCATTTATTCTATGTTGTAATGACATTTCTGTTAGCTGTACAGCTTTATGACTCTTTCCTTTTTGGTAGGTAAGTCTGAAAAATGCTTCAGTGGATGCCTCAAATCTGTAACTCTACATTCCTTTAACCTTGCAAGTTAAATATCATTTAAGAGTGTCCTTTATTTCATACACATATACACTTTAAATTCTGAATACTAAGCATCCGTTGGTATACATTTTGCAGTATTTTTAAATCACAAAGCTTCTGGTCCTCTCCGAGAATATGTATTGCACCCACCTGAGGATATAAGTCTAGGTGTTCCTCCTTTGCTACTGGATGCTTCCTCATTAATTTTTCTACCCTCCTAATTTAAAAAGTCAAAACAATTGTGTTCCAAAATTAATAAAAATGCCATATATGTCATACATATTATTTAAAATAGAACATGAAAGCAAACTTATCTAGTAAGTATTACTGAAAGCCCTGGTTTTACTCTTTCTCAGGTGATGTCTAGATTGTGCAACTGCAGATATCATACTAGTTAAATAAACATCCTCAGGAATCTTTCCTGTGTGCCTATAACATACTATATTGTGATTCTTCATAATATTGGTCAAGGTTACTTCACAACACGAGTACGTCTTTTTTTTTTAGCTCCATTTATACCCAGTCATATTCTCTTGTCATTGGGTTTCTTGCACTTTTGGGGTTTTAATCAATAGATCTCACATTCACACTTACAGACTCTGGGGAGGATAGGGAATAATTCTTGCTAGAGAAAAATTCCCCCCCCCCCAGCCGGGAATTGAACCAGGGACCCGTTGCACAGCAGGCAGTTGCCCCATTGACTGAGCTATGGGCCAGCCTGAGTACATCTTGTTGTTGTGAGAGCAAGGTCATTTGTAGTTGACTAGAGATGGGTTTGGATCACGGTACCTAAAATTTGTTCTTTCACTTAAATTTTTGAACCAGATAAGTCAAAGTGTTAAATGCTTTAGTTTGTTTACATAAAGGTATTAATACTTACTTCAGATACCTTGCAGATACAGCGTTGTGTCCCATACTTCTTTTCTTCATGGTGCCACAATTAACATTACCAACTATGGTTTCACCATCCATTTCTCTTGATAACTGTTTATGCTAACATCCAAGGAGAATAAAGTATAATTAATAACTGAGTCATCATGTTTGCTTTCATTACTGAGTTGATTGTTGAGGAATCACACAGGGAAAAACAGCAGGCCTATTGATAGGATTTCACCAGCAAGAAAGCTTTTAGGTGTCTCCACAGTAACAATTGCAGCAAGGAAAAAGTTTTATAAGCACAAGGAAATGATCATTTATGAATGGAAACATATTTGCGTAACACTGTGAAGTTGTCTGGATTTGATGCAAAACAAATCAGTAGAGAATTATCACTTGTGTGCTATGTAATTGTCCAATTTTGATTGAAGATACCACTTTTATGTTATTTTTTTTCATGTAAATGATGGATTTTGAACAAAACTAGTTACAAATTCAAATTGCTGCATAGCTAAAGCTACTGAAACTATAGAAAACTGAATTTTTAATTTTTTGTGAAAATAACCAGTTATGTTTGCAAACCTCCACAAACATAACTGAGTAAGCTAATTTTCAGAGGTTCCAATTTAATATTTACTCTTTTTAAGCTTACTTTCCCATAAATGTTGCAAATATTTTATGCCTTGTATAAAATCATTCATTGGTTTAATAACATTATGTATAAGTGTATGGCATTAAAAATTATAATGAAATTTTCACAAAACTAATGCAATATTTTAAATTATAAGCAGGGTATTTTATATATTTTTAATGAAATGTTGGTGAAATTAATGCCATAAAAGCCCAGGCCTGTTTATAATAAATTGTACTGAAGTGGCTTTATGGACTTTTGCTCTGTCCCACAATTAGGGAGCCAATTAGGGAGGGTGGTTCACTTTAACTTAGTTCTCTCGAAGCTTCCATATATCTCCACGATGTATCACTCTCAATGTGCATCTACCATTTCTGCATTGAATCTTGAGCTGCATGGTGGATTCTGAAATGTCTGAGCTATGAGATCTCTACTTTCTTATCTTGGGTCATGGTATGGGAAAGAAAATTTTAAATGCGAGTGTGTGCTGTGAAAATTTTCTGAATTTATTCTTATTGTTTGGAATAACACAAAATAATAACTTTTTCACCTCTAATAAAACATTTTGTGCTACTTTAACAAACTTTTATTATGTTTTTTTTACTGTTGATGATCCTTCTGAATTTGTATTAATAAATCACTGTCCGCAATTGCAAATTTAACTCACATTCAGATACAGCTTGGAGCAAAGAGGTGCCAACAGCAATGTCTGCCCTATTCATTGCAGGCCTATATATAGTCCTTCTGGCATTGCCATGGTAACCCAGTCAATAAGTATTGTGAAGGATCTCTATAGGCAGTTTTTTAACCAATAAAAAGTTTCCATAACTATGGTTTATATAAATGTTGGCTATGGATTCCACAAATGCTTAAATTTTTCTTTGAATTTTATATTCCTGACATTTTAACTGTCCTAACTATATAAAAATATGTCTCTTAATAAACAAACAACTTTTCAATTTACTCTCTGAATTAACATTTTAACACAAATTATAAATTTATTAGTAATATCCAATTACATCTCAACAATGACTCCATCTTGAAATATTCCCTTTCCAACTTTGCAAAGAATGTTCTATATTTAAAAATATTTAACCCCTTAATATCATTCTCATTGTTATAAAAGTACAAATGGCAATAAAATTAACAAGCTCTCTACAAACATAAATAAGTTCAAAATGTCCTTACAATCTTTTTTCTGTTAAATATACACTCAAATGTTACACCCAAAAAAAACTGTGATGAAAAGCCATGTTTAGTATTTCCTATATATTATTTCACTGCGGAGTGCAAAAAGTTTGGAAGAAATATTACGGACAGCATATTCTGAATAACTGGTGATCACTACCACAGTATAGATAGCAGTATTTTTTCTTCCTTATTATTAATCCTTAAACTGTTAATCATACTCTCATTCCTTTAAAGTTTTGTCAAAGACAGTTATGACACTTTCTATTTTGCATGTATGACAATGAAATGATCCAAATATATCACGTGTGACTGCATATTGCCTGAGATATCTTCTTGAATTAATGCAGTTATGGCAGAGTTATTAAAGGAGTTTTTGCTTCAACAGAAGATGATAACGAATCTTATAATTGTAAGATTTTGTTGGAAATTAATGTAGTTCATGGAAAATACTTAATAATGTGAAGCAAGGAGTGAAGAGATCTCCAATATCCTCAGGGCATGTTAGGAGGAAGACTTATCTTATTTGATATGTTATCAAAAATGAAATGAATTCAATTTCAATAAGTTAAATTTTTTCTTATTTATTTTTTCTTTTACATTTCACATGTTTCTTTACTATTTGAAACCTCTCTTAGCATTTTAAAATTTAATATTAAGACCAAATTCTAATGCTGATAAATATTACTACTATGATTAATGTATTGATAGGATACACAACCGCACTGTATGAGTACTAATGAGACACTAAACTTGCTACTGAAGAGAAAAATTATTTGTAGTTCCATGGCAACATTCATTATTCTACTCCTTCACTTTTCGTGGAATGTTTATTCCATGGCCATGTATACTGCCCTTGCAGAAATATTTTTTCATATAAGTTTTTAGCCAAAATTTGCCACGGTTGCTATCAAAATAAATAAATTCAATTTCCAAATACAAACACAGGTTAACATAAAACAAATTCACAATTCCACAATAAATATAAAATAGCAATCTTGATAATGACATCAAGAATATGCAAACAGCACAATACATATATAAATGTAACATCAAATGAAACTGTGTATTCTCCATATATTAAATTAAACAGGTATGTTAAATATGGTTTATGGTTGATTTTTATTGATCCTTTCTGCTGAAATTTCGTGTAGTATATTGTTAATTATTTATTCATAAATTAATAAATTAATGAAATAATAAATCAATATATTAATAAATGAATACATTAATTAGTTAATAAAAATAAATTTACTGTTAAAAGTAAATAAAATATTTCGGTATCTTTATATTTCGGAAACGCACAACACAGTCATTAAACCCGCACACAGATAAGCTTGCAAAATGTAAGATACACATAGGTACATAGGGTCACTGAGATCCTTTATACTAGGGTTGGAACGGCAGAGGGCCTGGATTCAAATCTCTGTCTGTCACCTTCTTGGCTATATGCATGCGCACATTCATGTAGGGAATATGGTGTCTGAATAGTACCTACCTAGTTTGAATATATATTAATAAAATTATTCACATTTAGTACAGCTATAATTAGAGGGTTCATGCCAGTAAATATTTGCTGGAAGAAACAGAACTTACTAATGACTTTATGGTCATTATTGAAACCATTTAACAATAAAGCCTCACCACACTCAGCACACTCATCATGGACTTTTATCTATCCAGAAATTCTACATATCACAGCAACTTCTCATAATGAAAAGTATGTTAGCTTCAAATGTGATTGAATGAATGCACCTAGCTTATTGTTTCTCATATGTATATGAAGATTCTGCAGCTAATTGTTTATTAATATTATTTTAATTTTATAAAAAATGCATTATAATAAATGTCAAAATGTATATATACAATCATATTACATGCGATTGTATATATACAATCATATTACATGCTATGTCACTACACTCATCCAGGTAAGTTCAGAATTTAAGCATGGGTGAATGACAATTTATGGTGTTTTAAAATATTTGCCAAAATTGTGTGGATCATTTGCTCGGGTCATCTAGTACATATTCATGCCATTTTAAGAGAGGCTTGTTAGAATTTCACTAGGTATTACAACTAAGTGATAAATAAATATCCAGTTTTACTAACCACAGCTTATTCTTTACATGAAAGTAATGATGGAATCAAAATAAGTACCTATAGGAAATTCTGCATTTGCAAGAATTAAAAGAATGGCAAATGCATGTACCAGCTTCTGACAAAGAAATATGCTTATAAATGAATAACACTTAGTATGAACAAATGAAGTCTAGTTTTAGTACACTATAAGTTTACTTACTTACATCCCTAAAATCATTTGAGAACTTTTCCTTTCTACCCAGTGATTTGCGCTCTTAATAAGGAGATTAAGAAACAAACATCCTTTTAAATATTTTACTGACCTTAGCATAATAGATTTATAAGCCACCACATTTATTTCCAATTACTATAATCAATTTTTTTTTTGTAGCATCAAATATCTGCACATAACAAAAGAGCTCACTTTGTAATTGGAAGTTTTCCTAGTGTATTTTCTATTTTAGGTGGAAAAGATTTCACAGCTGTATCAGATAACAACAAGTAGGCATTCTGCATTGTTGCTGGGACCATCTGGAAGTGGGAAATCAGTGACAACACATACACTTCTTGCAATGCACACTTTAATGAAGATTAAAACTCATTCGCATATCATCAACCCAAAAGTAAGCATCTTCATTAATGCAATGTTTTTATTATAAGAGGTCATAAATTGCTATTTAAACCTCAGTTGAATATACAGTATGTTTCGAGATACTGTAGATATTCTCTGATATATAATTAAAAATGGATATCCAAGTACTTGATTATAAAAATATCTGTGTTATTAAAATATCTTTATGAGCACCTGAGGCTTTTAAAGATACCAATTCTTTCACCCTTTGGTATAATTTTGGTACAAACATCTGTTGTTTTTCAGAATTAACATATTTTTAAACATACTAAAACTGTGTTTTATTTTGTGGAAAGTTAGTTCCTCATCTTAGTTGTACAGAAGTACTGTGGTGTTACATTATTCCTTAAAAGCATTCTCATGAGTATAGAGCAAAAAGATACATTATACAATTAATGGATAGAAAGAGTTACATATAATGAGGCAAGGTATCCTTTATTCATATTATGCTTGATGGATATAAAACATTTGTGAAAATAAATATTTGTCATCAAGCAGTAATGAAGAAAGTAAATATAATGCATAAGAAGAACAAGAAGAAGGGAAAGAGAAGGAGAAGAAGAAGAAAAAGAAGAAGAAGAAGACTGTATTTATGAATTACAAACTGAAAATACAACCTTGAGTAATGAGTTAACTATGTACTTAAAGTTGTATTTTCTGTTTGTAATTCCTAAATATAGCCTTCCTCTTCTCTTTTTCTTCTTCTTCTTCTTCTTCTTCTTCTTCTTCTTCTTCTCCTCTTTCCCTTCTTCTTGTTCTTCTTCTGCATTATATTTACTTTCTTCATTGCTGCTTGATGAAAAATATTTATTTTCACAAACGTTTTATATCTATCAAGCATAATATGAATAGTAAGGACATACCAACCCCTAAAGCATGTCCTTACTATCTGAGAAATGCAGTACAGCTTGTCCTGACATCAGAAAGGTGTCCTGTTGTGAGAAAAATGCACAAAGAAGCCAAACAGGTTTATAAAGAATGGAATGAAACTAACCCCAGTTGAACATCTAAATTGCAAATGGAAATAAAGGAACTAAAGGCATATAATGGATTGTTTGGCATTTTCTGTTGCTTATAAATTTAGACAGGAATATTTGTCTAGATTTTGGAAAGAGACACATGCAGCTAAAAACATTCCAAACAGTTTGATAACAAACAAATTAGACTTTGATGAAAAGTAAAAGATAAACTACTAGATTTTACAAAAATCTAGAAAATATTTGTTTATCAACTTTTTTCTGTGTATACCCCCAGCATTAACATAGCAGAGGATGAAAAATTCATGGATTTTGGAAGCAATGGATTTTAGGTAGTATATTAAATGCAAGAGGGCCAAGCATGAAACTAAAATTGGGTGGGCTTGGGACTCTTCAAATTCTTTTACACTGAATGAACACGTTTACTTGAGGTAAAAAAGAAACAGAGAAAGAAGCAAACAACAACAAATCAGCCAAGGGATGTATATCATGTTTCTTTGTTTATCAAGGAACTTACTAACAAGTATTTGGATAATGACCACAGTATTATAGCATATATACTCGGCGCCAATCAAGAAGGTGATTGACATTTCAGGGAGAGAGAGAGAAGCGACGTTGCCGCTCATCGCGACCACGAGCTAGAACTGTGTTGAAGGCAACTGGGTTGCGCCAGCATTGTTGAGCGGGTATTATTTATATTCGTATACGAAGGCAATTGTAAAATAATGAATCTACGTGCAGAGGATGGAACATGCAAGAATATATCAGTGTAAAAATTTGCGTTAACAGAAGAGACATACCTGTAAATATTGATGCTTATTCTAATGGAAAAAATGCCAGATTTCCGAATCGCTGTTGCTGCTTGTTTGATAGACAATGCTATGTAACGCCATCGTCGTCAGAAGAGCTGCTAGAATTCTCCATGGAAATGACAAGCTGTTCTATAGTTTTTTCCAAAACTCCTTTATTTTCCCAAGCTGCACTTATTACGCCCTTTATATGAGTCACCGCTTTTTTCCAGTTTTCAGCTTTTACTGCTGTTAGTGCCTCTTCTGTAAGCTTTATTACTGACGACACAGTGAAACCTTTATTGTTTCGCCCAACATAACCCTTAATGTCGGCCCCAATTAATTCAATCGAGTTAAAATGACAATGATAAGGGGGAAGCCTAAGTATTTTGTGACCATGTTCTGTAGCAATGCCATCGACTACATAACTTGGAAACCGCGCTTTGTTTGCTTTCACAAGTTCCAGTAGCTCACTTTTCTTCAGTCCCTCCTTCATCGGTACATTGCGGCGAACAAGCCACTGAATTATTTTCTCCTCTTCAAAATATTCTCTCACAGAGCATATTATTTCCCGCTCCTATCCTTTAATTGGGATACCTTTACCAAATACAGTTTTCTTTGGTTCTCGAGTGCGCTCAGTTTTTCGTTTCGCTGCACTATCCTTGTCACTGTTTTTGGACATTATTTAATATCCATTAAACGTGTTAACACAATTATAAATGCTCACACAACACACGTACGCACAATTACACGGACTGAAACAAACGTAACACAAGGCAAAAACCATACAAATAGGACGATGGAAAAAAACTTTTCAGTACGCAGGCAATCTCTAAACTGATACAAAAACATTGGCAAGCTGGGGCTAAAAGGCGGACATTGTTTATAACTGCAGCGACAGCAGAAGATAAGACTGCAGTTAATGTTTACTGCAACGGCCGCTCGCCCGGCTCATCATGCCAATCGCGTGTTACGATATCGCAACAAGGCATTTGCGTTTATCGTTGCTATGGAAATGTCTTAGTTCTAATTGGTCCTTCTAATGGTTGCCATGACGACTACTGTGGCGTATTCTTCCCCTCCCATTCATTTAAAGCTTTCCGCCACGTGGTTAGTAACTGTCAATCACCTTCTTGATTGGTGCCGAGTATAATTTCTTCATGAGCATCTTCTAAACTTCCCATTAGGTGCATGTTTTGGCAAATACCTGTTGATTGCAAAGGGTCTGGTAGATTTGCACTATAGTTTTTTCTTACTTAGCTTCATGATCTATTTTTTCTTTCTCCCCCTTTTTAGATTTATTTTTATTTAGTGAAATAAATTATTTATAAGTATTATCTTACTACACACAAAGACTAGCAACATAATATAGGAATAGGACATTCATTATAAATATTCAAATAAAACATAGCAATATACATTGCTAATTATGGGCATGTAGCTTGTACTCTGACTAAATAAGAATTTCAATTATTGTTCTGTTACTCATAATAATTTATAGCGTCTTGCATGTTTTACAAATTACATATAATTTTAGCATATTTGTTAAAACAGAGGCGAACACTACATTTCTCATTTGTATATATTTTAGCTTTGCAGTCTTTCTTTGTGCCAGGATTCATACATTTTCCTCCTCATTATGTATTTCATAGCATTTGCTAATTGATCTGCTGAAGGTTCTTTAAATTTATATTTTTTCAGAAAAATATTTGTTCCTTTGTTGCTTTCTGACAAAAAAAAAAAGAAGTCAATACTCCTTCAAATATTCCTTTCTTGGTGAGCATTTATTTTGGTTTCCTAGGAATGTCACCCTAGAATTAATAACTTTACTGTTAACTAAGCATCAAGAAGTTACCATTGGCCATCTTTTTGGTGTTGTGGTACTTTAAATGTAGCATACAAGTTATCTACTAATCTTATTGTGGTTTAATACCATCAAAATGCAGGCTTATTTTTATACTTTTTCTGAGCACTTACTGACAGCTGTCTAAATGAAATATGTAGACTTGAGAGGAACACTGTGGTTTTGCCCTTTACAGGAACATATGAAAGAAGGGTTTTATGTTTTGTGAACCATATTTTGTACTGTATCAAGGAAAGAAAATGTTCTTTTTCATAAATCATTCACCAATGAGACACTATGAACCAGTTATCTGCTGTAACCTTTCATTCAGCCAGTGTCATAGATGATTTAGTCAGTTTCAGTACTATAGCACTAGCATAACTGTTTTGCAAACATGGTCTGCCCAGCAGTTGTTTACAATATATGTCTATATTAGTGCTATAGAATTGTTTTGAATCACTCAAACTAAATATTTTTTGCTGTACTTGTTTGGCTTAGCAGGTATATGTTGCCTAAAATCGCATTGGCTATGACATGCTGGCAACTGTTGATCAACTGTGACATTTTTGTCTAAGAGAATCACAAAAATTGTAAACATTTCTGAAACTGTAGCTTATTTATAAATTGTTCATTTCTCCTGTCTTGAGCTTTTGTTGTCAAAGCAAATACAGATATCCAAATCACCTTTCACAGATAGGCATTCGACAAAATAGTGGTTTGCCAGAAAGCTTGAATATAATGATGATGATGATAAAAGCCATAATGATTAGTTTGATAATTATATGGTTTCACATATAAAATACATTCATCACAAAATTTCTTGCTTTCATCATCTATAACTTCTAAAGCTTTATGAAAACTTTCTGAATCTAAAGACTTTGATTTAACTTTATCCTTAGAGTCAAAATAATCTGTTTCATAAAATTTCTTGTACATGAGAACGGCATAATTGAAATGCACCTTTTCCAGATCATCAAGTTTCTATAGATTGAAACTCTTAGTTATGCTTATGATGAAGGAATAACAGATTCTTGCAATGGCAGAGTAATTGTACAAGTATAAACAAGGTAAAACTATCCCACAGTTAGATCAATAATATGTTGCAAGGTTTTGTGTCTGTCTGATGACAGTCACTCTTGTAACTCAAAAAATAAAAAATAAGGTTAATTCTGTAATAAAACTCTAAGAAAGGTGCAATATTAGATATCCTAGTAGTATAGTATTTGTATAGTATAGTATTTATTGTGCTAAGAGTTTTACAAATTTGATTGTCTACTGCATTTTGACCCTGGTCACTTATTCAGTAGACAGTCACTACAGTTTATTTACATTTTACAATCTCTTGTCACTAAATTATCTTGCTCTTTTTTTTCAGTTTTTTTTTTTTTCATTTCCCATTTCCACTTTCCATTTATTGATTACTTAACCATCACAAATTCACTATAGTTTTCCATTCAAAGTAAGATGCACTACCTCTTACTTTTCTCTTTCCACTGTCCAAAGCCATTGATTTTTTACTTTACACAAAAAATGTCCAATGCTTCTAGCGTCCTTGCATATCATTTCAATTATAAGTGTATTTCTATCCCCCTTCAACCACTTCTTATTAAAAAATTCTTTTCTCCAATTTTCTGTTCCTTGGCACTTAAATACTATGTGTTCAGTGTCTTCATTACCACCACATATCGGACATTGGTTCTGAGGAATACCCTGTCTTAGCCCTTTTAGCCTCCATGCTCTGGTTCTTACCCATGCAATAGATTCTCTCTCTTCTTTATTTACTATGTCTATATATTTTTCCCTACCCCATGTATATCCTAGTATACCAATTATTTAGATGCATTCATTTGAAAATTATTGATGCTATGGGGTCTCTCTGACCCATTAGTGGCAAATGGAAGGTTAGTTCAGCAGTTAGTATCTCAGAATATATACATCTGTGGACATCTTACAAAATAACAAATCATAAATTCCAAAGGAACTGAGCCCCTTAAATCCAAGAAAGTGCACAGGTTCATATTCATGTTTTTTAGGCCTTTATTATATGTCTTACATTGTGAAACATCAAATCCTTATACCGTGGGATCACTGCTGTCAGGTAATGAACAAAGCCAAAGATAATAGTGCAAACAAAGTGGGTTTGATTGATGTTGTCACAGTTACTGTGGCAAAAAGAATCCAAATGCTGGCATCTGGAGTTAAATAAGTTTATGTTGTATGTATTGATACCATGATAACATTATTTGGAATGTTTGGGAAGGAGCAGCCAGAAATAAATGCATTTACTGCTGCAATTAAGAAAACAATTAATCCACTTCCACATGGAGTGAGGAATAATGAATAGGAGGTGCTTTCAGAAGGGTTCAAGAACTCAACATTGACTCTTAGGTATTAGTATGAGCAGCCAGCTCAGAAGCTGCAGACAGTAGCATAGTAAGGGAAAATGTTACTGGCATTCAAGCAATTAAAATAGGAGTTTGCTGAAGTTCTGTGCAGAAGGTTTGTAGAACTTGTCTAGAAAACTTGTCTTGTGTTTACAGAGCTCAAAAATAAGTAATCAAGGTATCACTTTATTATTACTATTGAGCTAGTAGGATGTGCCAAATACATGTAGTTTTATCAGTTCTAGTTTTATAATATAACTATGAAACTATATATTTAAAGACAAAATAATATAACTACTAAGGTGTTGATTATGAGTTCAAAAAGCTTAGCTTTAAAAGTTTGGTATTTTGGAGGGAGTATATATCATATATCATTTATTGTGCTAAGAGTTTTACAATTTGATTGTCTACTGTACTTTGACTCTGGCCACTCATTCAGTAGACAACCACTACAGTTTATTTACATTTTACAATTTCCCATCAACTCATTCAGTAGACAACCACTACAGTTTATTTACATTTTACAATTTCCCGTCAACTCATTCTGTAGACAATCACCACAGATTATTTACATTTTACAATTTCTTGTCAATAAATTATGTTGTTTTTTTCAGTTTTTCATGTCCCATTTCCACTTGTTTTTCACTTTTCACTCACTGATTACTTAACCATCACACATACACTATTGTATTCCATTCAAAGTAAGATACACTACCTCTTACTTTTCTTATCCGCTGTCCAAAGCCATGTATTTTTTACTTTACACAAAAACTGTCCAATGCTCCTAGCGTCCTTGCACATCATTTCGATCATAAGCATATTTCTATCCCCCTTCAACCACATATTATTAAAAAACTCTTTTCTCCAATTTTCTGTTCCTTGGCACTTCATTAGTTAATTTTATGTATCAATCATTATGATTTCTTATTATTATTCTTGTCCAAAATGTGTTAAGTATCTTTAAAGCAATACAACTGTAACAGTAGTTTCAAAATTAATTACTTGCATTAAATTAAAAATTTCCTTTAAAAGATATTAAATTGACTATTTTAATGAATTTTATTACATAATTAATAATCTTGAATACACCTAACATTAGGAAGTGCTTTACTAAGTTTCCCATAACTTTTATTACCCATTGAAAAAAAGCAGTGCTTCAGATTGTTGCAAATATACCTAGATTGTTCTTTTCTGAGTGGACTTCAGCTCATATATGATCAGAAGATAAAACAAAGACTGTTGTGAACTTAATCCCAGTTGATCTGATTGGCCATCTCATTGATACCTAGTTATCTTTTTACTGTATTTTCCAGCTTACTTCACCTTGTGTTTTCTCTCATTTCTCCGCCCTCCTTATGTTTTTCTTCTCCACCGAGCTTCCTTTCTTGCAGATCACCCATTCACATTATCCATGATTTATCTTTCTTTTTTCTTACTTTTATTCCAACTTCCTTTTCTTTTTCCATGTCACAGTCTAATGAATCCCCAAACATGAAAAAGTAAGGCAAAAATTGGTAATTAATAACTACTAGCACCTGGTTTATCATTAGGGTTGAGATTATATTCTCTGGTGAAGGTGAACCTGTGGAGGGGCCATTGTTTAAGTGATTCCTCTTTTCCTTCCACTCAAATCTTTGAGCAGTGGGCAGAGAGATGAAGCACAGGGCCACAGATCTAAGATTTGGTAATTCCCAAGATGGAACATGCGATCAGGTACTTGTACAATAGTGAAATATTACATTCAGAGCTGAGTTTATAATTCATGATTGAGGACAGATTAATCAGACAGAGGATATCCCAACCCTGGAGCTCAGCACATCTCAGTAGGTTCATAGTGTTTTACAAACTGGCAGGAAGGATGAAGGGGAGACCGAAAGGGACATGACGATGCATGGCAGCAAGGTCGGGTCCCTAACGATTCCGGAATTACACCAATTCTGATTCCGATGCAAGCTTGTCTATGCCATTCTCAACATAGGGTTTCCCGGGAACGAGCACCCCAAGGAAAATGCACCAGCCGGCCATCCAATCGCCAGGGAGAAATCCTTTGCACAGCACAAACTCCACCGTCCCGCAGCACGCATCAGTCGCTGTTGCCTGGTCATGCAACCCACAACATATGGTGTCGAAACAAATGAAAGGAAATGGACAGGGAATTCGTGGTAGACGAGGAACGGCGCCAAAGTTTGCCTATCGATCTGGGAAAACCACGAAAACCTCTAGGTGAGGGTGGCCTGCCTAAGGAGATTTGAATGCGGGACCTCTCGAATGCGGCGAGTCTCACACGTTATCTCGCTTGGTCATAACGGAGTTAAATGCTTGTACTACCCTCAGGCTCTTCACACTTATTCATGGGATTGGCCTCCCTCAATTAAGGCTGTGATCTCCTTAGTGCAGTGTGTATTTAGATCATACAATTTGTCTTACACTGATACTAAGAGCATTAGCACATACTCAGGGCAGGTATTGCAAAAGAGACCTTGTTCATGTCGCTGCTGAGGATATTAGCATGCTTACAAAGGCATGATAGTAAATGATTAGGTCCTAATCCCGCTGTCTAAACCATAAAACTCTGGCTAAAACCCAATAACACAAATAAAACAAAATGGCAACAGTGTGGATATTTTGACACAAATATATATTAAGCACCTATAACGTTGAAAACCCACTCTGCTACAATAATTTTGTCCGCAAGTGTGCCAGAGAGGGTGGGGGCCAAATGGTTAGAACGTCGCAGAACGTTTAAATTTGTGCAGTGCAGTAGAACTTGAGGGATGGAGACGTTTGCCCCACAAAGGATACAGTCGGGAGCATGCTCATTCTTCAAAAAACGTCCATAAGCAAAATTGCAGTGTACCATGACAATCGGGGGAGGAGGTAGTGCGGACAAGAAGGAATGGTTTAATATCCCACAGTTTGTTATTCAAAGTTGTGGTCTATTACACATGCCAGCACGATAGAATGGCTAGACAGAGATAACTTAAAATAGTCAGAGGAACCTTTGAAGTAACTTATCTGGACGATAAAATCCCTGTCTTCGTGGTAGCATCGCTTCCGGCCACACTGACGTGACCAAAAACACACATAAAACATAAGCGTGCCCCTTCAAGCTTAAGATCATGAAGACAGTCGGAATGCGCTGCAATAAACGATATAAAGAGTATAGCATACAAAGGTTAGTAGTAATAGTCCCGGATGAGCCAATTGTTTTAACGATAATCCTGCCGCTAGGGGCGCTAGTGTCGATAGTGTCGCTGCGTGCGACGGCGGCGGCGGTAAGTTTGAAAAGCGCCCTGAGCGGTAGGATTATCGTTATTGCAATTGGCTCATCCGGGACTGTTTTCTTTATTTATACTTTGAATACAGTACATTGGATAAAGATATGTATACATAGTTTTGATTAACATGATGTATTATTTGCTTAACATATAAATACAATAAATGGACAATATAAGTAATATTAGGAGAAAAAAAAGCACATTAAAATTCATAGTTTTTGTTTGAGGCACTAGGACACACAGATTTCGCGCACAACAATGATTTTAAAGTACGTGGTGCACTTTGAGTCCTCGTCATCGCTGCTGCTGCTATCGGCGGTAAATTGGTGGATAGGTTTGGTGATGCAGGTGACGAGCAGGTGAGAGAAACTTTCGTTGACGAACTCGGTGAAGGTTGGTATATAGATGGGGATGGTAAATTCGTTGTAATGGCTGGTTGAGAAGCATCCTGTGGATGTGACTTTGTTGGTTAGAGCAGGAATGTTGCTGTTGCCGAGGTATATGACGCATAGTGCGTCTTGTTTATGCTGGTGTACTTTGGTAGGTACGCATTTGACGTGGACGGCGTGAGCCCCTTGGACGTCGAGTGTGATGGTGACAACTCTGCTGTTGCGGAAATAGGAGTTGGAGATGCAGAGGATACGGATAGGTGAAGCTGCGTTGAGAATGAGTTGTAGGTTAAGATTGTTCCCCACGGGGACGGGATAGGTTTCGTCGGACATTATTTAGGGTTATATGGGGAGAACGTGACGATGTGACGTTTGAAACCGCTGCGTAGTTTTTCCTCGCCTGCGTATATGATGCAGAATGAGTTAGAGTTGAGTTTGTTGACGAGTTCTGGAGAGGCTTTTGCAAATCTTGTTGGTAGGAAAACTTCTGTGTCGTTGTCGAGTTTGGCGACGAGCTTTGTACCGTGAACGGTGTCGATTGTTTTGACGCCGACGACGCGATATGGTACGTGCTGTTGAAGCGTAGATACGCTGAGAGTGTGGGCGCTGCTGGAAAGTTCTTCTAGCTCTTTAAGGACGTCCTGTGACATTCTGACGGCACAGATGGCAGTTTTTGATAAACGGGGGAGGGCCGTCTATATGAGTGGTTTGATGAGGAAGGTTGTAGTGTTGTTTACACCTGCGATAAGATGCGCAAACTACCTGTGCGTCTGCGGGAAGTTGGTTCCACACAAGGTCGACGTCGCTTGGGGGATAACGTTCGAAGATGTATATGCCGTTCTGCAGCAGCACTTGGCGTTCCCTGGGCAGTAGCAGGCGGATTCTTCGTCCGTTATCGAGATACCGAAAGAGCACGATGAAGCAGTTCATGTGGTGTTTCTAGCGGAGTACCTTCGAAGGAATTGCTGAATTTGCTTGTTGAGATGATCGAGGTCTTCGTAGAAACCGTGTTGACACTGCGTGCACAGGAGGGTGAGACGGTGCTTAAGTTCGCAGCTGCACGTTTGGTGAAAGCAAAACGAGCAGTGGAAGTCTTTACACGACGGTCCTGGCATTCCCCACGGCTGGCTAGCACCGAATGAAGGGGTAAAGAATGCGCGTGCATAAATATAACCCAACTGCCGGAAGCAGGAAATCACTGGTGGGGGAAAAGTTCGTTGGAGATATACCACATCAGGGGAAGCACTGGTGGGGGAAAAGTTCGTTGGAGAAACACCACATCAGGGGAAGCAGTGGTGGGGGGAAACGTTCGTTGGAGGTTGGCTACATACGCCGGAAGCGCTTAGCGATTATTGCACAACATCCGCAGGAAAAACACTGTGTCCGTTGATTTAACGGTTTTCGTCTTGGAGGAGAACTCTGTTTTTGAACGGTGCTGAACATGCAAACGACCACATCAGGGGAAAGCACTGGTGGGGGAAAAGTTGGTTGGAGATATACCACATCAGGGGAAGCACTGGTGGGGGAAAAGTTCGTTGGAGAAACACCACATCAGGGGAAGCAGTGGTGGGGGAAACGTTCGTTGGAGGTTGGCTACATACGCCGGAAGCGCTTAGCGATTATTGCACAACATCCGCAGGAAAAACACTGTGTCCGTTGATTTAACGGTTTTCGTCTTGGAGGAGAACTCTGTTTTTGAACGGTGCTGAACATGCAAACGACCACATCAGGGGAAGCACTGGTGGGGGAAAAGTTGGTTGGAGAATTACCACATCAGGGGAAGCACTGGTGGGGAAACGTTCGTTGGAGGTTCACTACATCCGCCGGAAGCGCTTAGCGATTATTGCACAACATCCGCAGGAAAAACACTGTGTCCGTTGATTTAACGGTTTTCGACTTGGAGGAGAACTCTGTTTTGAACGGTGCTGAACATGCAAACGCCGTGAATGTGATCGGGTATGATATAGGATGCTTCGCGACCCAAATGCGGGAGCGAAGGGCGCGAGATGTTTGGGTGAGGTGCGGTTGGAACGCTGGTAGAAATACATGCGCACTAAGGACTATTTTGTGAGATGCGCAGTGCGAAATGGGTGTTGAGGAAATGATGAACCTCGAGGAATGTTCTAAAATTGGCGCACCGTATGTACTTGGTGAACTGCGTGAAATTCATGTCATGTAAGGGAACGTTGGAGGCATGGTTGTGAAGCATGTACTTGTGGTATGCCATGATTTGATTTTGCACGTCCGTCTCTTCCTTCTTTTTGTGATACATGATGTCGGTAATGATGCGCTGCAGGGTATGCAACACGTGCCATTCTTGTTGGTTGAGCGTAACGGATGCGCCTTGCGGTTCTTTGAAAACGAGCTTTAGCTTTCCGAACACAAACTTAAACACGATGGTGACGCTGTCGCTGAACTGAAATTGCTGTAGACGTCCCTGCGGGTCATTCAAGCATTTGTGAATGATGGGGATGGCTTCGACGAGTTTGTGCCACTGCGAGGAACTCATGACGACTGCGTTGTGCTGTCCACATTTGGCAATGGTGACGACGAGATGGTGCGGCGGCCGGGGGGAGAATCCCACACTGACGAATTTAGTTTGTTGCGGGTTGAGGAAGTAGATATCCGCCAGAGGACCCACAACTGCACTGTGTTGGAACTGTGCTGGCGGAGCAGGGCTGTCGGGATGCTGTTGGAGGTCGAAGATGGGTAGTTTCCTTTTTTCCCCGGGTTTTGAGGTGGTTGGGGTTTGACATCCGGTTATACTGGAACACACAAAACAATAATAATAATAATAATGTGAGGGATAGAGAGATAAACGGGATAGAAAAAAAGCAAGCTAATACATAGGTGCGGACCTACCTGGTCGGCGTGCTGCATGGCAGCAGGACTGTATCCGCGTGCTGCATGGTACACTCTGAATGAGGCGAGCGGCACCGTGACGTTGCTTTTTATATGAGCAGGAGCGTCTTCTGAAAGCACGTGCAAGACGATGGATTAGCTTAGATGTGCTGAATAGTGACACACACACACACACACACACACACGTACTCACCTTCAAGGGTTGACAAGTTTGCCGAGCGGCAGAGCACTTTGCGCGGCATGCGTTTTTGAACGTTTTGCGAATGACGACATCACTATGCGCGTGATTGCTGACGCGAAATTTTGAGAAGAATGTATGCTTAGGTAAGCCGGAGCAGCGGTGGGTGAGGTAGGCGATGACGTAATGACCGCACGTGGTGCTGTCGAAACCTTGCAGCCTTCTGGCGTTGGTGGACCAACGCGTCCCGCAGACCGAATTTAAGAACCGGAGAAAATGGGGCGAAAGCGGTCCTATGCCGTAACTGTCAAAATATTCTGCACGCGAGTTTTTGTCCACAAAGATGCAAACCCAGTGTTGCCCGGATTTGGTGCTGGGGTCGGTGTTAGCCACTAGCGCCAAGGGAGGCGTTCGAATGCCGTGAAGTACGGGTAGTTTATCGCAGGGGTAGACGCCTAAAAAGTGAGAGCGCGTAGAGGGGCATGTCGATAGAAACCGTTGAATTTGAAAGGTGTTCATGATACCAAAATGGATCGGTTGGCGTCGATTTCGACCGTGCGATGTATTTCCGCTAGCAGCAGAAGTATGACCGGTTCTGTCAATTTATCGGCAAAACCGATGCTTATAGAGACGGTTCCGTGGCGCTGACCCGAGATGTGACACTCGTTAGCGCTCATGGCTGCAGTGAGATCGAAAACCATTATCGTATACCCTTGCGGGTAGGTTTCTCTGGAGATGGAGTGTCCCTCGTCCTTGAAATGAATGCCTAGGCCGTCCTGCAGGGTTTGAAAGCATTGCAAATAGTGTCCCTTTGTAAAGTCGGGTTGCAGAGGTTGGGAGGGAACGGGTTGCCCGTTCACGTAGAGCTGAAAGAAGTTCATTTTAAAATGTTTCAAGTTGTACGGATTTGAGTTAAAATGGCCGGAATAGGCCTTGTCGGTGACCATGGCTACTACCACTCTCCTTGGAACTTGCCCTACGCACACGTCGCTAAACGTCATTGCCCTGGACTCCTTGGGGATGCTGAGAGCGTGAAAGCTGACGTCTTTGAGATGGTACTTTGCGTTGCCCTTTGCGAGCACGGCCTGGTGCGCGAGCTTTATGGTCGGCGAGGGCCGCACCGATTTTAAGCGCAGCGTGGCAGACACGATGTCGGCGTACCCCTTAAAGGTATCTACGTCGGAAAACAGATAAAACTGGGGAGAGGCGGGAGTGAGCTTGACGGTCATGCTAACGTTGTTCAAAAGCAGCTTCTCCTGTCTAAAAAGAGCGTTGGACAGAGGACCGATGAGCTGTACGACGTTGCTCCCTTTGGTAAACCCCTGACGCCACTGAAAGCCCGCATTGGCGATAAAAGTGTCCATGATGCCTGCCGTGTCCTTTCTCCAGAGGGTAGATTCTAGTTTGGTGTTCATGGCATCTTCGGAGTAATTGAGAAGCGTCTCGAGGTAGGTTCTATAGGGGTAACCGGCTTGCGGCATGGAGACGATGACGTTATTGAGGGTTACCTCCATCTGTTGAAACAGGGAATTTAAGGCGTTGTTGACCAGAGTGGCGTTTGCGTCAGCGTTTAAGGCCTCTCCTTTGTCATCTACAACGCGCACCATGAGTTCGAGTACGACGTAGGTCAAGTCTAGGTAATCGTCCGCATTTCCGGAATAATGAAAGGTGATGGGGGCATTTTTCATTAAAGTGTTTTGAGGGTTTAGGTATAGGAACCGTGACTCCTCGATTCTCATCTGAACCGGCACCTCTGTAAAGAGGTCCAGTTCGGAACTCATGTGGACGGTCGCGTCTGCCATTACGAAAATACGTCTTGCACCTTGCGCCTACCGCGTTTCAGCTTGGACTGCTTGCTCTTTCCGGATTTGCTCGGTTTTATTCTCTTGAGACGCCTGGCGCCGGAACCGAGCATGACACCGAGCTTTTCGTCGGCTTTTCGTTTTAAATTGTATCCGGACTCCTTGAGCCTCCGCTGGAGCGCTTGCTTCGGCGCTGCTCCCGCCACAGTCACATCGGACAGAACGTGGGCGCCCGCCTTTAAGGCCTCCTTTCCGACTGCTTTTGCTCCGCTCTTTAAAAACGGTAGCAACCTTCTGAAGAGTCCTCCGAGGGCTGAAAAGAGACCGCTGCCTCTTTGGTAGCGTTTGCCCCTGTAGAGAGCGAAATCGCGATGGTGGAACGCGCCGCCGGTCTGATTGAGGTAGTACCGCGTTACGGCGTGCACGTCCATTACGCCTGTTTCGGACGAAAAGCGAGAACTACAGTAGAGGAAAATCCGTCGGCGAATGGCAAGAGATCGCCGTAACCGTTCCTTAAATCTATGCTGACCGTCTTGAAGTCCTGCTGAATCAAGGGTACCCAATTTTGGGGAAAAAACGTCTTTTCGTCGCTCATGTAAGTGTTGTTGCTTCTTTCGTATTCCACGGCCGCGCTCTGTATGACTTGGGCGAAGGTGTCGCCCACGACTTGCGGGGACACTAGATTACAGTAGACGAACATTTCGTAAGGAAACCCCATATAAGTATCTACGGGGCGTTTAGCAGCTTTTTCGAGAATGACGTCGACGTAGGGATCGAAACCCAACATTTTTGCCATAGCGGGCGTCAAGAGCAAACTGTGGATGCGGTGTAGAGGCCCCGGAGGGTCCTCCGATTTTGAAACGTCTCGTTTGGGTCTGACGGAACGAGCCGCCGCGGGTTTCTGCTGCCCCGAAGCCCAGGGCTTCGGTTTCGGTTTCGGCTTTGGTCTCTGGCGGGGCGCATCGTTGAGAGCTTCGTATTCGCCGACCGCGTACGGTACGACAGCGCGCGCGACATTTTCCACAAACCCGTCGAACGGAATGTCGGGTAGTGGTTCGGGGTGGGCGACGGCGGCATTTACGCCCGCCGTCTGCTTGCGCTCGTCGAAGAGCAAGAAGTTTTCCACGTGCAAGTGTTCGAGTAGAGCGGCGTTGACGAGGTTCACCAAGTCTTTGGGATTGTGCACGATGCCTTGCGACATTTGCAAACTGAATTTGGAATGCGTGGGGAGGAGCGTCATGGTGTACTTGGTGCCCGCCAGACGGGCGTCGTCTGGCGAAAGGTTATAAAATTTCACCGGATACCTGACCTTTTGCAGGGCGACCTCCCATTCTCCCTGCAGAACGATTCTCTCGGGCAAGATGTTAGAAAATCTGGCCGTGGTGTTGTCGGTAAAGTGTTCCATGGAAGCGTTGCTCACGAGAGTGATGGAGAAGGGCTCGGTCTTAATCATGTCGAATCGACGGTCGAAGCCAGAACCCACGAGTTAAACTTTGCCGGATACCCCTTCCACTTTACCAAGACCTGCTTGCGGCGCCCTCGGCCCTTGGTCTGTAAAACGCGCTCGATCTTAAACGTCCGAGGTAGCGCGACCTTTTGTAGCTCCTGGGTGTAAAATGAGCCGTCTATGGCTTCTCCGGCCAGATCCTTCAACTTATATACCACCGGCCGACCGCGCACCACCTCGGCTATCCGAAATATTTCGTCCGTCCAATTCTGCTCGTAGCCCTTGTCGAATTTCATTTTTTCTTTAGAGATGCGCACGTGATCGCCGACGGAAAATGTGGGTTTCCCTGCGCGAGGTAGGGTCCTATTTCCGTAGAGATTGCGGTACACTCGTAAAATGTTAGACTCGTTCACGGCCTTCGGAGCCATTTTTATGGACCTGTGATGCGAGCTATTGTACGACTCGAGTAAGGTCGGAAGGACTTCCAGGTATCTGTAACTGTTTTTGTGCGTGAAATACCTCCACATCTTGGTTTTTAAGGTGCGGTTGAAGCGCTCCACGACGCTGGCTTTAACGTTATTTTTGGTTGTGTAATGTTTCACGTCGTGTTTGTTCAGAAAGTCGCGAAAAGTCTTGTTGGTGAACTCGGTCCCCTTGTCCGTCTGGAGGACCCTGGGGACGCGTCGGGAGAATATGGAGCGAAACGCTTGCGCAACCTCGGTACCCAGCTTCGATTTCAGGGGTACGGCCCAAGCATATTTGGAAAATACGTCGATAACGGTCAGAATGTACACGTAAGGTTTGTTATGTTCCCTCACGCTGTTCATGACGTTTAGATCGGCCTCCCAAAGATCGTCCATATTCGTCACGTGATAACATCTGGTGGGGAACCGCTTTCTGACCGGCTTGTGCAGAGTGTAACTGTCCCGGGTTCGAAGGAAGGACTCGATGTTCGCCTTAGACGCACCCGTGGCCTTTCGAAGGGGCTCGACCGCGCCCAAACCGGCATAGTGTTCCGGTCTGGCATAGTATCGCCTTAGCGCCTTCCATTCCTTTATGCTTTACTTGTACAGGGGTTGCCAGACGCGCTTGCGAAAATGGTACGACGCGGAAGGCGATTTCGATTTCTTTTTCGGAGTGGCAGGGTTCGCCCTCTTCTTTTTGCGAGGCGAGAGGAGGTTGACCTTTATGGTTCGGGGTTCGACCTCCTGCTTCACCGGCACGCGCTCGTGCACGTCTTCGTAATCGTCGTCGTCGTCGCCGAGGAAGGGCTTTCTGACTTGTGCCACGAGATCGAGGTAGTTGTCCAATTTATGTTTTACGAGCCGCCACTTTTCGTCGGCAGAGAGCTTCGCGCTCTGCAGGTTCCGAATTTCTTTAGCCAATCTGGATACGGTGCGGTCTACAGCGTGAAGCCTGTCGACGGTCTTCGGTTGCGGCGCAACGAGGATCTGCCTGCCGTACTTCATCCTGTTAATTTCGACACTAGCGCGCCGCCGAGCGAAGCCAAGACGGGTAGGAGGAATGCCGGCAAAAAACCTCCTTTTTGAACCAAGATGCTCTTCTTCTTCAGAGGAACCCGTTTATCCGTCAACTTCCTCCAAGAAGCCTTGTGCTTCTTCAGGCGACCCAAGCACTTTGCGGGAAGTTGCACGTGACCTCTGCACACGTTGAGCATGCATTCGCTAATGGCCTTGATCAGATCGCCGTCGGCATTTTTTAACAACTTTTTGCGCAGAGGGGCCTTAGCCTTGGCCAGAGCCGCCAAATTGCCGTGCTGTCTCGCTATGCGAGGACTGGTCAGCGTCGCGAGCCTTGACCTACCTCTAGCCATGCTTGCGCGATAATGACGTTCGCCCCGAAAGCGGTACTTTTTATTTAGACTCGACGGCCTCGGTCGGGGCGAGACCCTGCCGGGATAATATAGAACGAATCGAAACCCGAGTCCTCTCGGCGGCCTCAGTTGGGTACGAAATAAGAGAGATTTTCCCCCGGCAGCACGCCGGTTCGATACCTGTATCGGGCGGGCGTGTACTGAGTGCAGTCCAGCACGAGATACCCGTGAGGGCGTTCGGTGGCCTTCTCGAAGGCCTCCAAGAGAAACCTAGAGTTCCTGGGTTCGATCTGCTGGCACAGTCTCTCGATCTGCATCTTGTCCCGGTTGTTCTTGAAGACCACGACGTAGTTCGCATTCAGAGAGATGTTGCGATATTTCTGACCCTGCGGAAACACGTTCTGCAGGATGTAGACGATGCCGAAGCGCTTGTGATGGGAGTCTCTGGTGAAAAAATTGGACACGTCCTTCCCGCCACCCTCCACCATCAGATCGTCGAGGACGACGAGGTCGTTCTCGCCCACCGAATAAAGTTCGGGTATGCCCGCGTGGGTCTCGCAGCGCAGAGCCGAGGGTTCGAGTCTCGGCGAATACTCCGGAGGGTGGCACCACAGCACCCTCCTGGGGCGCACGTCGAACATCCGGTGCGCGTGGCGCAACAGGTTTTTCACGAAGGTCGACTTGCCGCAGCGCGACGGCCCCGCCACGAGCATCGTGCTGGGAAACTCGAAACGCCCCAGGTCTCGGGGACAGGGCATCGTCTCCTCGGGGGTGCCCGGTTCGAAATGACTTTGGCGCGGCTGCGGACGTCTCATTTATGCGTTCCTCTTGAACCCGTAGGGATAGGAATCGTGATCGCCGGCGAGCACGCGCTTGTTGACCACCATCCTAAACGTCTTCGAGCTGGGTTCGGTGACGACCGTCCAAGACGGTTTCCGCGAGATCTGCGTGCCCTCCAGCTTCACCGCGCGGTCGTTGTCCCTGAGCACCACGTCGCGAATCACCTCCGCGTTCACCAGCTCCAGGTTTCCCGAATCGAGCGTGATCCCCTTCACCTTGCACACCGAGAAGGTCTTGCCCGTCTCGGGGCAGACGATCTCCATGCAGTAGCTTTTGGGCCCCGTGGAGGCGAACCGGGCGATGTAAGAGCCCCTCCCGTACTTCTCCAGCTCGTCCGTCATGTCCCCCAGGAGGCGTCCGACGGACGGCGTCCAGTCGCCCGGAGCGGCGGCGACGACGACGGAATCGGTGTCGAAGTAGCAGACCCGTTCTCCCAGCCTCTTGAGGTAGGAGTAGAGCACCAGGCGCGCGTGAGCCGTGGTGTAGGCCGCCAGGACGGCGTTGGCGGCGGTGTTGACCTTGCGGCACTGCTCGCGGTACCTCCACACCGCGTACACGATCCGGTCGGTGACGGGCACGTAGGTATGCACTTCCACGCCCGGGTCGTTGAGCAGCTCCAGGAGGCGGTCGTACCGGTCCACCAGCTCGCACGTGGGGAGGTTTTCCCTCTGCCCCAGTTTGCCCCAGAAGCTGTTGAGCATCAGCTTGGCCAGCTCCCGCCTGCCGGGGTTGGCGGCGACGGCCTGGGGATCCAGGGCGACGCCTTCGTGTTCGAAGAATTGCTCCACGTACTGCTGCTTTGCGGCGGGGTCGTCGCAATCCGAGGGCCATCCGGAGGCTTCGGTCTTGATCTTCAGGAACTGATTCACGTAGTCCTCGAAGAGACCCTTGGCTCCGGTGGTCGGATCGTGCCGCACCACGTCGTACTCCCAGATCTCGTGGACCCTGAGGAGGCGGTACCCCTCCTCCAGGGCGACCTTCATCTCGTCGACCACCCAGGTACCCAACAACGCCCTCTCGCGCTCTCCGTGGTGGCACTCGTCTTGGTTCTCCGCCTCCGCGCAAGCGCGGCATAGCGGGAACATGAGCTTGCCGCCGATGCGCGCCGGTAGCACCGGGTGGTACAGGTGTTGCGGCGGTAGAACCTCGCACTTCACCAACCCGCCCCCCACGTCTTCCAAGCGCGGGAATCGATCCACGTGGATCTTGGGATGGCCCGCGGGGTAGGGTTTCGTCTTGTTCACGTACGGGTACAGGCTGCACACGTCGTAGTAGTAGATCTTGCTATCCCCCTTCGCCTCGCAGTACGTCTTGGTGCAGTTGGTGCGACCTCCGTAGAAGGCGTCTCTGGGGTTCAGGGGTTCGGGTACCGGAAAGTCCCTTGCGTGGCGCGCGAGGTCCTGGTCGGCCTTCGTCGCGGCGTCGAACTCGCACTCCCACATTTCCACCACGGCGTAGCCGGCGGCCTTGATTTTGGCCGTGACCTTCTCGGTGCTCTCTAACCTGGAGGCCATGGTTTCGTGTCCCGAGTTGTATATCGCCGCATGGCGATTGTGAAAGCACCGCCTGCAGCCGTGGTAAAAGCAGCCGTGGAAAAAGTACGCGGTTTTTTCGGCCTCTCTGTACCCGTCCACCTTGTGCCCCGCGATTTTGGCTTCGCGTCCTCGCATGGCGTGCTGGATGACGATGCTGTTTTGCGTCTCTAGCCAGGTTAGCCATATGCACGCGGCGCGAGACTGCCGGTCCGCTAGTCGATACCCGCCCGCTGGCAAGAGGGCAATTTTTTTAAGCGGCATGAAGCGCTTTCTATACACGCACATGCACGCCTGCGCGATGGTGACGCATTCTCTGAACGGGTCTATTCCGTTCTCGTCCAAGAATTCCCTTCTGAATTTGGAAACTCCCTGACTGAGTAGAAATACGTCCATCTTGCAATACGCCACCATTTCCGCCCTCATGTCGAAGACGTGCCCGGAGGACGCCTTTTCTTCGTGCCACTGCTCGAAGGCTTTCCGACCCTCCGCCGACATGCCCTCAGGGCAGTAATGCCTTTTGTCGGGAATCGAACCCACGTACCGCTCGTTTTCCTTCGTGTTAAACAGGTACGGGAAATAACCTTTGCATTCCTTCAATCCGAAGGTCTTGGAAAAGCGGGAGAGTGGCATGGGTATGAAGTTGAGCGAGTCTAGAAATGTGACGTCACCGTACCTCATCCTGTAGATCTTGCTCCCGTTCATGATGAGCTCCGGGATCCAGTCTAAGTGCGCCACCATGTACTTTAATAGAAACTGCCCGTCGTAAGCTCTGAGGTTATGCGCCACGACGTAGACGTCCCAGGCTTCGAATCTCGCCTGCGCGATGTGCTCGAAAAGCTGCTTCACGGGTTCGTCCGTGAACACCCATTCTTTGCAACCGCATTCCATGCAGTATGCCGTCTTGCGGCGTTCGTCGATGCAGTGCGGGCAGGCTTGGTACAACACGCACAAGTTAGGTACATGCTCGTATGTGTCCTTTTTGCCGGTATATGGAATGTTTTGCGTGCATTCGAAGTCGATGAACATAAACACGTACCGGTTTCTTTTGTTCTTTGCGGCGTACGGCTGCATATAGCACATGTGGCTAGAATTCACGTGTGTCTTGCAATGATAGCAGTACTTTTCCCCGCACTCGTGCGCGGTTTTTCTGTACCTCGCATTCACGAGCTTGTTGCAAGACGTGCACACCTTTTCTACGTCGCACACCGACAGCGCCTTTGGGTAAAAAACGCCTTTCTTTGCGTGGTTTGCAAAGCATGTCGGTCCCTTAAAATCTCTGTTGCACCCGGCGCAGCGTATGTAGGCGTCGAATCGCGCATCGCACTGCTGATGGCATTTAGCGCACCCGGCGTCGCACCTGTGAAATTCTTTTTTGTGTGCCGAGGGATGATGACACCGGCGGCAATACGATTTGCATTTAAAGCACTTGTGAAGGTTCACGATGGCGTTAAAGTGCCCGGCGTGGAGCATGACGTCGATGTATTTATCGCATTTCTTATCCGACGCGTACAGCACGTGCTTCCCCGTATGATCGCCAAACACCGTCACAGCGTAGCCCTTTAACGCAGCGTCAAAGCGTCTGACGTCATCTATGGTGCAGCCGTCGTGGCCTTGACCGATGCTCGCGCACAAGGCTACGGCCTTCGATTTTTGCAGATAGTCGGAACGCGTCATCGTTCTGTAGTTGACGTCGCGATCCACTTTGGCTTTGCCTACAACGATGGCTCTTGCTAAACACAAGTTGTCTTTGTTGGCTATTTCGACAATGCCTTTATTGCCCCTACAGGCATCGCAAGGTTGGTGGCACGAACCCGAGACCTCCCTGGTCCACACAAACGTCACGTGAAGAGGCCCGCTTAGCAAGAATTGTTGGTTACTTTGCATTACTTTCTCGATGCTTCCAACAATGACATCCGCATTCAATTGGTCTACGCGCCTAACGCTCATGTTGAAGGCTTTGGACGTCTCCTTTTCGTCTGTTATGGATATGCCTAAATATCCGGGTTCGTTTTCTAACAGGTTCTCTTTCGCAAAGTTTAGAATATCGTTAAACAGATGCGATACCCATTGCTCGGGGTTGACATCTCTGGGGACCGGGTTTACGGTAATTTGAGACTCTGTAAAGCCGGAAAAAAGCTTTGGCAGCGTTCTCTGCTTGTGCCCTATAATTTCGAACGTAGGCTGCAAGGTGTCATCGCGACTTCCCCCGGATTGCATCTCCATCTTATCGTCCGAATGCGCCGATCGCTGTTTCCCCTGCAAAGTGCTGCTGCTATTTTGTTTTTTTTATTTTAAACTATTTTTCGTCAAATAGAACGATTTTGTAGAAAAACTCCCGCTATCGCAACGCTTCACTACGGGCGTTTGCTCTTGGCACAGGGTTTTTATAAGCTCGCTTATCAAAAACGCTGTTTCATTATGCGCGTCGAGTTAAATGCCTCGTTTCGCAACAAAATTGTTACGTTTGTAAAAAAAACGCTGTCATTCTGTCACTATCCACCACTGCACGACCACCACTGCAATAAGGCTGCATAAACGCTGACGAGGTTCCTTTTCTCACGGTCGTTTTACACACGTCGGCATACTTCCTTGTGCAGTGCTGCGCATGCGAAATGACAAGCAAGCAAGCAGCGTTTTAACGTTTATGTACACTCGCGTCAGTACAATTTTTTAAAACTAACAGCGCCGTGTGTGGTGTTTTTTTGTGTTGTGCAGTGCATACGTGTTATGTAAAATGCGAGAAATAAGAAGAAGCAGCAGATACTTCCTTTCTAAGGAGTAACACCAACTGTTGAATGAAAATTCTCAAGTGTTAACGTTCGTATCACCTCTAACCTCTGTCTCTTATAGGTGAGTACGAAAGTTTATTTTCATATCCACTTATTTTTAATCCGGTTAAACTTTTCGGGGAATGGTTGCATCCGAAGGGACGCTATACACTGGCCTTAAAATTCTAAATTCTTTCCAACAACATGGCGGGGCAAGAACTGAAAAGCGACATGCTTTTAAAAAGAATGCTAAGCATTGTACAATTCGAACCATTTATAACAAATATCTCGGAAATGGCTGACGTCACAAAAACGTTATTTTAAATAAATTGTGTGTTTTTTTAAAAGAGATCTAAATTTTTTGTATTGTATGTTTTTTCTCAAACCTTAGCAGTTATACAAGATCGTAGAAAATTTCTTCCGAATCAAGAGGACTTCGCAGGCTATTTCCGCAAAATTCGAGATATACATTTTATTTTTCATATAAATGACTTTAATATATGGTGTTGTAATTAAAATCGTCAGAGGCAGTTTTAGAAAATAAAACATTTCGGAAAATAGTTCATGTAAAGGGTAGTTTTGGGTGGAGGGACTTTCTTGTAAATCTCTGTGTCGTAACTTTTTGGAAGGTACTCAACCTAAATACCAAGTTTTAGTATTTATCCGACTTTTCATTTTTGAGTTATGCTGCTCTGACACATACACACAGAATTTTCTAAAAATGTTTTTTATTCAGGGGACCTCGAAACAAGTATTTAGTTTTTCCGGTGAAATCTCAATATTGAATATTTGGATGCAATGCATACCTCCTCTACCTACTATTTTACGTGGTAGAGAAAGCCCCCTAAATCAATATTATTCCATGCAGTTGTGAAATGTGTTTCAGTGGGGTGAATAATAATTAGTTTGTTGGTATCGTTATCACAGTACTGTTTCACTTGTGATATACCGTTCTCTTTGTATGAAAATGAAAAAAGAAAAGTTAAAAGAATGACGAGTTTTAGTGAGAAAGGTCTAAAGCTTTTAAACATTAAAATCAACATGCAAACTTTGTAAATAGACAACGCCTCAAAGTGATACTAATACACATAGATTGTGTGCTTTAACGTTCTTGTAAATAAGGCTTCGTTTCCTACGGTTTAACACTTTGTACAAAAGACATTCACAATGAGACTACTTCACAGCTATTCCCAGAAAATTGAAGTTATACATTTTATTTGTCGTGCAGATATCTTAAACATACCGCACCGTAATCAAAAGGGGGTTAGAGCCGTTTTTAAGACAATAAAAATAACGAACTTTCTCCCGCTAAACGGGTAGTTTGCGGTGTGGGAATTTTCTTGAAAATCTACGGTTTGTTAAATTTTTACTTTCTCTACTACGTATAGTAAGTAGGGGAAGTATTGCATTCCACCCAAAAATTCGATACCGAGATTTCACCGGAAATACGTGTTTTGAGACCTCCTGAATCCAAAAAAAGCATTTTTGGAAACATGTCCGTGTGTGTGTCTGTGTGTGTCTGTGAACAGCATAACTCAAAAACGAACAGTCGGATAAGCACCAAACTTGGTATTTAGGTTCAGTATCTTCCAGAGATGCGACACGAAGGTTTTCAAGAAAATCCCCCCACCCCAGACTACCCTTTACATGGAAGATTTTTCGAAAATGGCTCTAACGATTTTGATTAAAATATCGCATGTTTAAGATAATGTTATGAGAAATGAAATGTATATCTCGAATTTTCTGGGAATGTCTCCAAAAGTATTCTTCATTGTGAACGACTTTTGCATAACTGGTAAACCATAAGAGATAGACAAAATTTTACTACACATAAAATGTAGATCGCGTTAAAATACACAATTTATGTCATATACATTTTTTTAGTTGAGTGAACCATTTTCGAGATATTGCTTGTTATTTCCTTAAATTTTCCAATACTTATACTTTTTCTCAAATGCGTTATTCATTTTTACTTTCTCTACTACGTATAGTAAGTAGGGGAAGTATTGCATTCCACCCAAAAATTCGATACCGAGATTTCACTGGAAATACATGTTTTGAGAATCACTGAATCCAAAAAAAAAAAAAAGCATTTTTGGAAACATGTCCGTGTGTGTGTCTGTGTGTCTGTGTGTCTGTGTGTCTGTCTGTCTGTGCGTCTGTGTGTCTGTGAACAGCATAACTCAAAAACGAACAGTCGGATAAACACCAAACTTGGTATTTAGGTTCAGTATCTTCCAGAGATGCGACACGAAGGTTTTCAAGAAAATCCCCCCACCCCAGACTACCCTTTACATGGAACATTTTTCGAAAATTTTAATTTTCTCAAAAACGGCTCTAACGATTTTGATTAAAATATCATATGTTTAAGATATTGTCATGACAAATAAAATGTATATCTCGAATTTTCTGGGAATGTCTCCAAAATATTCTTCATTGTGAACGACTTTTGCATAACTGGTAAACCATAAGAGATAGACAAAATTTTACTACACAAAAAATGTAGATCGCGTTAAAATACACAACTTATGTCATATAAGTTTCTTTTGTTGAGTGAACCGTTTTCGAGATATTGCTTGTTATTTCCTTAAATTTTCCAATACTTATACTTTTTCTCAAATTCGTTTATTCATTTTTTTTATGTCCTGAACATGCAAAGAGAATGGAATTCACCACATAGCAACCAGCGTTAAAATATTTCACTATCGCTTAAAAGCTACCAATTAGATTGTACAAGAGTAGAGAAAGTCATGTCAGTGTAACACATCAGTTTTTTTTATACGCTACTATTTTAGTGTGTGTGTGTGTGTGTGTGTGTGTGTGTGTGTGTGCGCGCGCGCGCGAGTACGTGCCTAGGATCCGTGCGCCACAAGCCAAAACGACGACGTTATAGAAAAACTTTATCATTTGCCTACCGGCCAGGGACAACCGCTAAAAAACCTGAAAAAAGCTCTAAGAGTATTCTAACGCTTACCGATCTGGAAAACCCTTGAAAACACGATAGTACACTTTTGAGATATTGCTTGTTATTTCCTTAAATTTTTCAATACTTTTTTACTTTCTCTACTACGTATAGTAAGTAGGGGAAGTATTGCATTCCGCCCAAAAATTCGATACCGAGATTTCACCGGAAATACACGTTTTGAGACCTCCTGAATCAAAAAAAAAAAAAAAAAGCATTTTTGGAAACATGTCCGTGTGTGTGTGTGCCTGTCTGTGTGTCTATCTGTCTCTGTGTGTGTGTGTGTGTGCGCGCGGGTACGTGCCTAGTATCCGTGCGCCGACAAGGTAAAACTTCATCATTTGCCTACCGGGCAGGGACAACCGCTAAAAAACCTGAGAAAACCTCGAAAATTAGAAACGCCTTCGTCAACCAGTACAGAAAACGCCTACCAACCAGGGAAAACCTATGAAAAAGCAGAAAGAGCTTGCATTTGTTTACCATCCGCAGAAAACTCCCAAAAAAAAAAAAAAAAAAAAACTAGTTATTTTTAAAAAAAAGGAAAAAGACGAATAATATAAGTATGGTAGAAACAGCTTGCATTCGTCTACCAACCAGAGAAAACCCCCGAAACACTAGTTATTTAAAATTGCTGATGAGTTCTGGATAGGCTTTTGCAAATGTTGTTGGTAGCAAAACTTGCCTTTTCCATCACCTCCAACATACCCCACTCCCACACCTTTTTTTCTTTCCACCAATCATAATCTCTCTTATTCTCGCCAATCAGCAACTTTCATTTGTTCCTTTCCACCAATAACATCACTTCTTATTCCCACCAATGACAACTTCACACGTCACTTTCTGTTATACTTTTTATCCCTCGTTCGCCATCTTTCCCCCTCTTTCAGACCCCAACCGCCGCACAGTCAACACCTCGCCGCTCCTTAACCTCAACTTCGTGCCTCCGCCATCTTATTTAGTTCACATTTTTACCACCGCGCCTCTCATCTCTCAACCAGATTGCCTGCAAGAACACATCTCGTTCATTCGCACCTCGACGGTTGCCTCGGCAGCAGCTACTGCGAACACCTACGTCGTACACGTTTTTGACCGCTTTCGACCGGCTATGAGAACCCTGCTCCTACGTACGCTAGCGACCATCACGATGGTCCAGTACCAGGTTTTTGGTATAGTTAAATTACGCCTCTGCAAAGGGTGTCTGTACCGCTTTAAAAACCTAGGTATATCAGTGCGTAGTGATGTTGGTTGATCTTAAAGCTGGTTAAGCATTTTCAAAAACAGTTTGCTTTTATTTTTCCGTCTCGCGTGCCGCGCTTTTGGTGACGCATCCACACCGGTAACAGGTAAGTAACACACGCATAATTATTTTTCGGACCTGCTTGGCGTAGGAATATATCCTTTCGTGTTTTGGTACTGTAACCTCAAACCTCCTTACCCACCTCTTGCGTCCGCCATCTTGTTTAGTTCTCACCGCATCTCCTTGTCGCAGACCCTCCGCCATTTTTAGTTCCCACTATTTTAACCTCAAAATCTACTCTTCTAAAACTCTTGCTACCCCCATCTTCTTTTAGTTCCCATTCTCACCACTGCGTCTCCTTACCCCCACCTCTTGCGACCGCCGTGTTCACCACTAACCTCCAAATTTCCTCGTCCTTAAACCTCTTGTCTCAACAACCTTGTCTAGTTCCCATTTTCGCCACCGCATCTCATATCGCCCCCATCTCTCTATCCACTCAAGAAAACTACCATCCGACGTTCAAAAATTGCTGATCAGTTCACGACAGGCTTTTGCAAATCTTGCTGCTAGCAAAACTCACCTTTCCCATCACCTCCAACATACCCCACTCCCACACCTTTTTCTTTTCCTCCAATCATAATCTCTCTTATTCCTACCAATCAACAACTCTCATTTGCTCCTTTCCACCAATAAAATCACTTCTTATTCCCACCAATCACAACTTCACACGTCACTTTCTGTTACACTTTTTATCCCTCGCTCCCCATCTTTTCCCCCATTTCAGTACCGACCTCCGCACAGACAACACCTCGCCACCCAGCTCCTCTCCATCACGCGACCTCCATACTCCTCCATCTCCCTTCCTCCATCTTCCACCCCAAATTAACGAACCAATCAAAACACTCCACGTCACTTCCTCAATTCTTTCAACTCGTCCCGGATGAGCCAACCGATTTAACGATAATCCTAACGCTCAGGGCGCTTTGCAAACTTACCGCCGCCGCCGTCGCACGCAGCGACACTAGCGACACTAGCGCCCCTAGCGGCAGGATTATCGTTAAAACAATTGGCTCATCCGGGACTATTACTACTAAGGTTGTAATGAGCTGAGGGAGTCCGAGGAAATAACACAGGAGCGGAACTTCTGCCAAACAAATAAAACACCTGATAAAGGGAAAAGAATTCTATCGTAAATATATAGATCACTGAGAGGGCAGTAGATAACTAAAATAACGACCGTGGACAACAAAAACATTGGCATCTCTGGAAATGTAATTCTTAATTAATTCATATCTGAAAAACGTTATTTTAGTTCCACAAACGCAGGAAGAATAATCGAAACGAAAGGCGTGCACTTCGGCGTAGAAGTCCCTCAGGATTGAGACTGCACTCTGCCCGTAATCAGGTTGAAAATCCAGTTACACCCTGACAAACACAGCAGGCAAAGCAACATCCAATTTCTGAGGAAGAAGCGAAAAAGGACGTTAAAAAGGGTGCTTGGTGGCTATTCGCGTACCGATAATCCAATGAATTATCAAAAAAGGAATGCAGAACGGTTGACAAAGTAACTTCAACAAGGTGCTTGCAAAACTGGCAACCTGTTTATACAGACTTAAAATTGAACTGGTCGGAAAGACGTCTACTGCTATCCTGATGCACAACGGCAAGACGCCGAAAGATGGAAGGCCATGCTAATGTGTATATCATGCATCTGCTCTCAAGCTTTGAACAAGTAAGTGAGCGATAAAGGTGCAAGAGAACGGTCTTGTCACCTCCACATGATGTGTAAAACCGGGAAAATGCAAAGAGAACCGCACCGCTGTTCGGTCGCACCGTGCTTTCAAATACATTGTATGCGACAACCATCGTAACTTTCAGTCAAATACTGATCCCATGAACTTCATTTCGTAAGCGAGGCTAATGGTAAAGAGAAAACTCCTTCCGGCGCCAGAAATTGACGCAGACGGTCTTATCGGTTTAAAACTGGAAACCGTTTTATATTCTGACGCAGCCATGGGCCTCAGTTATCGAGCAGAAGACGCCGACCGACCGACCGACCGACCGACTGGGTGGTAGAAGAGATAAGTGCTCTCACCCAGTGTAAATACTGGAAGAACTATTGAGAGATAAAGACATTGTTCGGGAATTTTCTTCTTCCCGTTCCCGAACATTGTAGAACTCTCTGGAAAATTCCAGCAGCTATAAGTACATAAATGAGCGTGTTTGCGAGTAAGTCAGATAGGGAGTTGTTCTTGATGCGACATAAAGTGGAGGTTATTCAGTGTGTTCTCCGACCTCACTCGGAGATGTGGTGTACAATAAAAGTTGCTAAGGCGATGGATTATTCATCTTGTGTTCAGTACAACACAACCAGCTATGAAGCGGAAGGAAGAACAGGCTGCTTCAGGCATAGTTCATTACACTGCTACGTCGCGAAGAAAACTGAACTGACGATTAAATTAAATTGAGTTTTATTTATGGACGCTCTTTAACTGCTGTGGTCCATAACTACTAGTTCTCCCTCCTAGGATTAAGGCAGGGTATGAGTTCATTGAAGTTTGGCCGTATATCCCGAACCCACTGAGAAGATATGAGTGTCAGAGCTTTGGACAAACTAGCGATTTTTGTAACGGTGAATCTATCTGTGTTAACTGTGGAGACATCCCTCACGACGCAGCATGTGCATCAGTTCCAACGTGAGTTAACTGCAGCGTTTAGAACCCATCATGTTCCTGAGAATGCCCCAGCTTTACGGAAGAAAGAGCGATCCAGGAGATCTGGGTTAGGGAAAAGATTTCCTTCTCGGAAGCCGGAAACTCCTAAGCATCTACCAACCCTCCTCGCGAAATCCGGTGTCTATAGTCAGTTGCAGCTAAACCGGTACCGAGTCGGGAAACTATAACTCAGACCAGCGATATTAAGGGGACTACCATTTCAGAAAATCTTACTATGGCTAGAATACAGCCAAAATCCTTCAAAATCAACACCAACGGCAGCATCAACATCTCCCAAATCCGTACTGAAAATATCGCATCAGTACGATCACCAGCAAAACAGTTGACTTCATCTCATAAGACTGACAAGCTGTTAACATATGATGCATCAACTACAAAGTTCAGGACCAGCTAAAACAGAACCGACTTCCTTAAAGTAAGCGAAAAATCTGCACCCAGAACATCAAAGGATAAAAAAGAGTCCACGATCATTTCCTCGGAGATCCTCTTTTGAGGAATCTTTCGGGAAGAATTCAGATCGGCGATCTACATCTTCGCAGGTGTCAACTTCTAATCGGCTCGAAGTTCTCGAACCAAAGTTTTATACTGGAAAAGCGTCCTCGCCCGTGGAGGAGATGAAGCAAGCAGATTCTGCCCACATTGCCAGAACGACAGTGAAAAAGCTGCAGGATAAATCCTCCGTTAAAGGTGTTAGCCCGTGCCAAAGAAAAGAGTTAGATTGATTCGACCACAGCTTTCCTCAATAGTAGTGGACTCTTACTATTGAAAACTTATCCCATTATAATTACTATGGTTATACTGCAACGGAACATACATGGAATTAGAAGACTTCGACAAGAGCTTGAAATTTTGCTCAACAAGTATGAACCTTTGGTCGTATGTTTACAAAAGATTAAACTCGGTCCGCAAGACAGCTTTCAAATCAGACGGTTTACCCCAGTATGATGTGATCTTACATCAAAGGAGAGTATTCCTACGCACGGGAGCACTATGTTGTCATCGGAGATGATGTATTAGTGGACTCTGTGTCCATACAGCCTGACATCCAGTCAGTCGCTGTATGGATTAAACTGCCATTCATCCAATTTAGCATTTGTAGAATTTATCTGCCTCTCTCTCTGATTTAGAAGATCTAGTTTTCCAGTTTTCAACAACGTTTCTGCTGAGGGGTGCCGCGAGTGCCCATCACCCTCTTTGAGGATCAACTCGGGCTTGTGTGAGAGACAAATTATTCACAAATTCCTTAGACAACAATAACCTAGCCCATCTGAACACCGGATAGCCGAAATTTCCTTCATATTCCTTTAATACTTTTTCACACCTTCATATAGCTGTTTGTTCACTACAGTTAGCAGTTTCCTTACAATGTCACCTCTGATTTACACTCTAGTGGCCACTTTCCATGTCTTATTAGTCTCTTAACACAATATATATGTTCCACACTCTTGCCTATATAGCGATTAGATCAAGCCAACTGGAAACGTTACTCCCAGTTGGCTGTATTTAATTACAATACTCAACTTTATGAACGTTTTCGTCGAAGATCTCACATAGACGATTCTTTCTGCTGCTGAGCAATCTATTCCTCGGTCGACTGCCCACCCCCGTAGATTTTCGTTCCCTTGGTAGAGAGATGAATGTCGGAATGTCATTCGTGCTCGCAGGCGCGCTACTAGGGATTTCCAGCATCGTCCTAAACTGGATATCCTGATCTAATGCAAGAAACTACGTGCCAGATCTAGAAACGTTATTAGGAATAGCATCATGGAGCAAGTTTGTAGTTTGATTTAATCGACATACACTTTCTTCTGTCGTATGGGATAAGTTGTTGCATGTGGGCGAAAATCGGCCAATCGCCGTTCTTAAAACAACCACAAGATGTTGTTGAAACATTTAATGTGACTGACACATTTGGCCGTGCTTTCGCTCAAGTGTCTGGCTCAGGTAATTATTTGCCCGAGTTCCTTCATGTTAAGACTCAGGTGGAATCTCAGGGTTTCTCGTTTCATTTTCGAAACCACGAGGGTTACAATCGCCTTTTCACCATGGCGGATTAGAACAACATCTTTCATCTTCGGCCTTATCAGCATCATGACCAGATGGTATCCACGCATAAATGTTGCAACAGCTATCTCCTGAAGGTAAGGCTTTCCTGCCCGAACTCTATAATCGTATTTGGGTTGATGCCACTGTTCCAAAAAAAGCGGCAAGAGTCCACCGCCACACCCATTTTGAAATCTACAAAGGATCGTTATCTTTCGTCCAGCTACCGTCCTATTTACCTCACAAGTTACATTTGCAAGGTGATGGAACGCATGATCAGTGGATGTTTAGAATGGTGACTAAAACCTCAAAACAGACTGACAAACACCCAGTGCAGTTTTCGACGACAATAGACTACATTGTGTCATTATCGACACAGATCATGAACGGATTCATGAAGAATTGTTAAGCTGTTGCGATATTTTTTTACCTCGAGAAGCCTTATAATACGTTTTGGCAAGCAGGGATACTGCGTTCCCCAAACACCTGGAACATAACGTGGACATTCACCACTGTTCATTCAGGAGTTTCCGAGTAAGGGTTGGCTCGGTTTTTTCGAACATTTTTGTTTCGGAGAACGGTGTGCCTCTGGGAATTGTACTAAGCGTTACACTGCCTGCTACAGCAATTAATTCTATCTGAAAAAGTTTTCCTTCAGGGGTATCCTCTATTGTACTTCTCAGCGTACGCGTGTGTAGCAACGTTTAGACAATATGCAAGAATGGAGCTCTAAAACGGACTTCGTTTCTCAACTGAGAAGTCAATCTGCATTAACTTCTGACGCCGTACGAGACAATTACCACCTTCGCTCCGATTCGTCCAGATGAACTTCCATTCGCAGATTCAACGAGATTCCTAGGGTTGACTTGATAGGTCCCTTAGCTGGTCATCACATATAGCACAGTTGAAAGCGCGATGTGATCGTTCTCTGAATATCTTACGTGCATTAAATGGAAACATCGAGGGGCGAATCGGACAGCTTTGCTGCGATCGTATCGCCCACTGATCCGATCCCAGATAGTCTGTGGGTGAATCGCTTATTGCTCAGCACGACCATCTATGCTGAGAAGATTAGACATAGTCCATAATCGGGCATTCGAGTGGCTATCGGTACACTTCCACTAGCTTAGTTATCAGTCTTTAAACATAATCCGCAGAACCTCCTCTGCGATATGGTTGTGATGTTCCGTTAGCAAATAATAGCTTTGCGCTTAAATGTGTGCCAACACATCCAACGCTCGCGTCTTTTTTCTGCACCGCGCTATGGACAAATGTTATAGGAATAGCTCCATTAATCCAAGGCTTTCGTTTCCGGCAGCTTCTCAGAAAGCAGAATATTGAAATGCCTACAATGTTTCCTAAGGGGAAGAGGGTGTACCACACTTGGTTATTTGCGACATCCGGAGTAGATCTTTAGGTGAAGGCATACCGAAAATCTACGCTGCCTACGGTTAGTATCTGCACTTGTTTTTAGAATTTTTGACACGCTATAAAGACCGAATTTCTACACCGATAGACCTAAGTGCAGCAACTGTTTTGGATATGCCGACGTTCATGGATTGGAACCCATGAATTCGGTTTTCATGGCAGCACTTCCACTTATAGTGCAGAGCTGTATGCCATATACTGAGCCATTTTGTATGTGCGGCGTCAAAAATTGTGTGACTGGATTGTTTTCCGTGATTTCCTTAGTGCACTTCAGAGCCTTCGTGAGCTGTACAACTACAATCCCATTGTACAGCGCATCGAGGATGCTCTCCATGTTTTACACGCTTCTGGTGTTAATGTGCAGCGTGTGCTTGGATACCTGGTCACGTTAGCTTGCCGGGGAATGAACTGCCGATTTTGGCATCTAAGGCGACCACCACAGAACCCACTATTGTAATGTCCCGTGTAACATCGGAAGACTTTAGGCTTGTTGTACGGAGATTGATGCTGTCGAGTCGTCCTTCGTGGTCTAGGGTGCCATGCTAGCCTCTAGTTCCCGAGGTTGCCAGTTCAAACCCGGCGAAGGGCGGTGGACCTTTTTGGGCGTAAAAAGCCTTAGCATGGCTTCCTTCGGAAGGGTAGTAAAGGTGGTGGTCCCATGTCATAGATTTACGGCATGTGAAAGAACCTCAAGCCTGATAAAGAGGCCTCTGAGCAAAATATCCGGTCTTTCACTCCCAATGGGACGCCAAGGACCATAGTGCTAAAGAGCGTCGGCAAATAAAGCTCAGTTTCAATTTCGGTGCTGTCGTGCTGGTGTGAAGAGTGCTCAGCTATCCCAAGTAATAGGCTTAGAGTAGCGAAGCACATTCCGATAAACTGGGTGAGTTGCTATCGTATATCACGTCGTGAGGAAGTTATTTTGGCTCGGTTGCGTATTTGTCACTGCAGTTTTACGTCCGGTTACCTTTTTAAGGGCTACCCTGCTCCCCTTGGTCCGCTGTGCAGTGAGGGTCTGTCGGTCTATCACGTGTTTGTGGAGTGTGTTTCTCTAGCGCATTTCCGGGCATCTCTGCAACTGCCGGGCAGTCTTAGTGGACAATAATGAAGCGGTAGAAAAAGTTCTTAAGTTTTTATCGAGGAAAAACCTGAAAATTCGGATTTAGATAAATTGCTATAATGTTTTTCGTAACTTTCGGCTTAGTTTTGTATATTCATCTTTGTCGCTCGCTTTTGCTATGATTTTTATACTGATCTTTATATCTAGGCTTTGCCATGATATTTTGTATTGATGTTTATCTCTAACCTCTGTCATGATCTATTTTCCTAAGGGTTGAGCGGCGTTAAACATAAATCAATCAATCAATGGACACCCTTCGGTTCTTCGGTGCCAGGGTGAAATCAACCACCTCATATTACACTTGGACCGCGACGATATCCGGTTGAACCCTCCGGCGGAGAGGTTGTAGTTTCGGAAATACTTCATGGCGCGGGCAGAGAAGCTTCTAACGAGGAACATCATTCTGATCGGAGGAAAAACCTCACGGAGATAGGATTTACGTCGCAAAGGCGCTGCTTCCTCTTTGGAAAACCGTCGTGGTTAAGATCCCTAATGCCACCGACCGGAACCAGGAGCTGCTTACTGATACTGTTTTAAGAAATTATGAGCCGGTCATCTCTGTAATGCCTGCAGCCAAAGACATTGAAGGCCGACCGAATAACAGGAAATTGGATTGACGCCTGAATAACCTTGTCCGAAAGGTGACAGAACCTTTTGTATGGGTAGAAGAAACAGATCCTTAACCTGCTCGCGGAATTTCAGGGCATTTTCAACCTATCAGAAGATAATTCTGCCCGTGCCGATAGGTTGATGCATTGCATCGACACCGGCGATTCTCGATGTAGACAGCCGTCTCACTGTATCCCACTAGGGAACCAGAAAGAAATAGGAAACCGGATAGCTGAAATGAAAACCAGAAGCGTATAGAGGAATCCGATAGCTCGTAGTCATCACCGGTAGTGGTAGTGAAAAATAAAAATGAAGATCTGCAGTTTTTCTTTGACTATCGGAAGCTGAACAGCGTCACCACAAATAATACTGTTTTCCGTTGCCACAGATTGACGCACCCTAGACACCTTACTGGGAGCTCAGTAGATTTCCATTCTGGATCTGAAGTTGGGGTAATGGTAAGTGACACTTTTCCCCGATAAGGAGGAGACAGCGTTTTTTACTGCACATAGAAGCGGTGGCATTTCACGGTAATGCCTTTCGGACCCTGCAAAATCTCTGCAACTTTTCAGAGACTTATTCAGTCTGTGATGAAGGGCCTCACATGTCTCCTTTACCGCACAGTGGTTATTGTTACAGGCAAGAACTAGAGCACAGCTCAGTAATCTGCGAGGGTATTCGAAAGACCTCACCAGGCCAACTTCAAGCTGAACCCCAATAAACATCAGCTGGCTAGAAACGAAGTGCGCTAATGGGACACAATGTAAGACCTGATGTAGTAGCGGCGGACCCCCAGAAACTACAGGCCGTTAAGTAGTGTCCCAGGAAAATGAATAAACAAGAACTGCGACGGTTCCTGGGCCTCTGCAAGTACTGCCGGAAATTTTTGGCGGGGTATGCAAACTTCCCAAACCCCTAACGTCACTGACAGGAACGGCGAGTCTTTCAGTGATCCTATTAACCCTAGACGGCTTTCCAAACCCTTAAGAACACCCTGTGCGAGGTCCTGGTACCAGGATGCCCCGCCAGTGTTAAAAAGTTCCTCGTGGACACGCATATCTATTAGGAATCCTAGAGAAAGTACAAGAGAGAGAACAAGAGGACCTCAAAGGAGTATTTGGAAGTACTTTTGTGGTAATATGCAGAAGCAGTCGAGGTGTCTCGCTTGCAGCAACTGCTGGTCTCGGGAGGAGGTTCCTCGCTGGAGAACCCCTCTAGTGCTATGATCCAATCAGAGGTGGAAACCTTAAGGCTGTTGCTTGACACCCACTTCCCAGGGACCCGTAATATGGACCAAAATCCAACCTCGGTTCGGGCACTCAGACCTTCACGTGAAGACTGGTATGTGGCCTCTGAGATTGTGACTTTTAAAAACGTTAAGTGGGATGTTGTTTTTCTTTTGAGCCCTATAAAAGTACGAGCGAGGATGGGATCTTCCCGGCTCATCTGCAAGAGGGCTGGGAGATCCTTTCTCCTCATGTAGTGAAGATGTTGGGCCTGTCTTTCCGTGATGCATTCTTTTGCCGCTGAAGGCAGTCAAACTGGTGCTTATACCTTAGTCGGGTAGACAATCCTACTGCAGACCTAAGAATTTTTGCCCTATTAGCCTAACACCCTTCTGGCTTAAGGCTATAGAAAGACTGGTGGATAGATATTTGCCTGAACTGTAGAGAACTGGGCATAGCAGTTTTCCTAGGCATTGAGTGTGACTTTAATCATATGACTTTAGGCACCATTAGGAAGTGTATGGAAAGTAGAGGTGTCGGTCCGGTGATTACGGATTAGATCATGACCTCACTGGAGGGCCATCGAGTGTGATGTCTCCGAAGAGAGAGATCTTGAGAGCTTCAGAGAGCCGGGGCTGCCCACAAGTGGGGTTTTGTCGCCCACTCTTTGGTGTCTGATGGTGGATGATCTGCTGAAGAGACTCAACAGGGGAGGGATACGTGCTCAAGGTTATACTGATGCCGTATTTCTTGTAGCAAGTAGAAAATTCCTGGGTGCTGTCTCGAAGCTCATACAGAACTCCTTGCATACTCTAGAAAAATTGTGTAAGGAAACAGGATTGTTAACCCTGACAAGACTGAAATATTGATTTTCATAAAGAGGAGGAGGCTGCCAGGGGAGTAGAGCTCCTTCTGTTTAGGAAGAAATTGAAGTCTTCTGTAACGGTTAAGTATCTAGGTGTTACTCTGGATGTTGGGCTGATTGGAAAACAATGTGGATTAGAAAATAAAGAAGGCCCACAATGCTTTGCGGACATGCAGGAGAGCCATTGGACTGAGGTGGGCCCTAGGACCAAAGTTGGTAAAAAAGCTATACATCTCAGTGATAAGGCCCTTTATATACTATGTGGTGTTGGTTTGGTGGCCTGCCTTTCTTGCGAAGGCAGATGCTGCCAAACTGGATTCGCTGCAAATATTGACATGTTTGTTGATATCAGGGACAATGTGAGTTACCCCACAGTCTGCGTTGGAGATTCCAGTAGACCTTCCTCGTTTGCACTTGTTTATGAAGGAGATTGTAAGGATGCAGGTTCAAAACCGGCGCGGGGCAATGAATTTTTTTTGTGTATAAAACCCTTAGCATGGCTTCCTTCGTAAGGGAGGTAAAGTCGATGGTCCCGTGTCATAGATTTATGGCACGTAAAAGAACTTCAAGCCAGATGAAGAGGCCTCTGAGCAAAATTTCTGATCTTTCACGCCTAATATAGAATGGGACACTAAGAACCATCGGGGTTAAAGAGTGTCTATTAAAAAGAAGTTGCAAGGATGAATGCGCACTGCCACTGATTTGTAGAGGAGTGGTGTTTTAAACTACCCTACAAAGGGCACTCACTGATTCTAACTAGACTTCAGGAGATGTATCCTATTACACTGGTGGTAGGGGATTTGATGGGGACTAAATTTAATCTAAGTTCATATTATACTGAGGTAATATATTGCAGGGGGCAGTGGGACCCAGAGTCCAGCTCTCTATTGAGGGCTGGGAGCCGGGCCCACTTCACTGATGGATCCCACTTCACGGGCAGGACTTTGTCTGGGGTCTGGGGGCCTAGGAACAGGCTTGTCATTCCCCTTGGAAGTGTTTCCATGGTTTTCCAGGCTGAGATGTATTCAATCTTAGACTGTGTTATGCATATTTTTATTCTGTTAGGCAGACGGGCGGATGTGTTTTTCTTCTAAGATTTCCAGGTAGTTTTGAAAGCCCTTCAAGCCGCAAAACTACATCCAGATTAGTGTGGCAATGCCAAAGGATGTTGGATAGACTCTGTGCCAGATGTCCGGTTACTCTTTTTTGGGTTCCCGGGCATGCTGATATTGTAAGAAATCAGATGGCAGACACTGCTGCAAAGAGAGGACCGGAGTTTAATTTCATTGGTCCTGAGCTCTTCTGTGGTGTGTTTCCCAGAAGAGTCAAGTATGAGATAACCCAGCTTATGGTGAGGGCTCATCTGAAGTTCTGGAGTAAACAAACTCTTGTCAGGCAAGCCCATGATTTTATATCGGGGCATGGTGGGAAACTGAATGTGTTTCTGCTGAATTTAACTGGATCTAAGCTCAGAGGAGGCGCCAACACTTTGTGCAGACACTTATACATAATGGGACTTACCCAAGACTCTTTATGTAGGAAAAGTATGAGGGATTTTGAAACCTCACAGCCTACATGAATGCAAAGGATTTGCTAAGACAGATATGTATTCCTAGAGACCTTTATAGAACTTGAGGATATAAGAAGGGCAGATATCAAAGATGTGGTGTGTTCGTTGGATTTGATTAATGCCCGGGATAAGAAGCAGAAAGGGCTCTAAGAGCCTACATGCACGTCCTAAAAAGAGGCCACTCAACATCATCATTATCATATTTGCGCACAAGAATTCCATCTCTGAATGAACCATTGCACTCTAACTTGGTTGTTGGGCTTTTACAATTCAGAACAATAATGGAACCGCTGAGTCCAGTGGCTTCAGGAATAGTATTTCAACTGGAGACCTCTTCTGATAATGGTAAAAGTCCTAAATAAGCTCTTGGAGCATGTAGAAATTTGTTCTCTTCCAAATTAGGTACTATGCTTCTATCTTCATTTTTGTACATTAGTAGAAATCCATGCTGCATTGTATAATTCATAATGAGGCTACACTTTGAGCTCCCTCAATGGCTTAACTGGAATGAAATACTTCTTATATTAATGCTGTGCTAAGAAAGTACATCAGCTGCTGATCATTCCATCGTCCACATCTATAAGTATGAGGGTTCAGGTTTAACTCTCAAAGTTCAGAAAGCTTCAAACCGATCTTAAGCAACTTCTGTCATAGTTTTGTTTTTATCAGTCCCAAGTTCTTATCACATTCCAGGTATGAATATTCCCTTGTGAATGTCCTATTATAATAGCCATAGGTATTTACTCTTATGAACATGTAACATAAATAACAAAATAGGGTAAAGACTGTACTTCAGGGCAGAGAGTGTGTCACTTGTCTCATTCCTGTCACAAGTTTAAGGAAAACACAAATGATGGGTTTGTTGTCAGATAATTGGTGAATGTTGAAAAACAAATATTTAACTTTTGCTTGTAATACCCTAAGTTTGTGTTTATGTTTGGGCAGGGGAGATTATTTTGGAAATCCAAGGAAATTGATTTAGTATGGCCATGTTTCCTATTACTTTGTTTCTCTTTTGTTACTTTAAAAAGTTTCATCCCTCTGAATTGGTATCTTATTTTCAGTGTGTAGACTCCGGAACTGCATATATGTATATATGCTGTTTCTTCACTTCATTTGCAGTGTATATCTAGTTGGACTGACTTCTTATTTGCTAGGAATTTGTCACAGGTATTACAGGTGTTGTTCCTCAGGTACCCAAAGTATATGTTACATATGGAATTAAAAATTGAGGTGTGTTTTTTCAAAAGTTTATAATTCTCAAATTTTCAAAATCATATCTTTGTAGTTACCTACATAACAATCTTGTTGCTATGCATAATGTGTTGAATTTGTGTAGTCAAAATATATTTGCCATGGTTATAGGATGTCGAAAACAGGGAGTTTTTGTAAAACTTGGTATTTGCTCTCAGCCAGTTACAGAAAAAAATCGATAAACATAAAATTAGTTTTACTTCTGAGAGGGAATAACATTTTAGGAAAGTCAATTATTGGCAAGCGCTTATTGGCAACAATACAAATTAATGCTTCAACCAACAATAACTCCTGAGTGTTGTTCAGTTGTTACCCAGCTTTTGCAGTGACAAGATGGCAGTCTGTATTACAGTAATACAGGGGTTTATCGAGCAATTCAAAAAATGACCCACATATAATTGTGTGTCTAGGTGGTAGGAAGTCCAGAGCAAGTATAAAAGCACCTAAGAAGCTCAGCAAGAACAAGAGAATGCCAACTATTGCATGTTCACGTGGGCTACCAGTAATGCCAATGAACCCAAAAGCCTTAGGAAGAAAAGAATGTTGATTTCATATCACAGGGTTTCATTAGTATGAAAATAGTTTAAACAAAATTGGCCAGGATAAATTATTACTAAAATACATGGAAATGACATCATCACAATGCAAAAATAGCAACAAAGAAGAATTTTGTTTTGGCAAAATACAGAATAAGGAATAAAGGTGGCCGGACGTTGCCTGTGTATGCTGCAACATTTCAGCAATATCAGCGATGTCCAAAGATAGAATCTCACATTCAGCCAGTAGATATCATGCAACAGGAAGGTTACTAGTTGAAAACTACGGAGGAGAGCAGAGTACCGCTGAGAATAAAGAGGTTACAGAAGATTCTAAGAATGATATCAAACTGTATAGAGAGCCACTATTCAAGATTTAAGTCCATAAGAGGTTATTTACCACATGAACTGAGTATAAATAAAATATGGCACAGTTTCTAGAATAAAACGAAAATTCTAGGCCCTTGTACTTCCTTTTTGTCAAAGTACAAATGTATTTTCTATTGCTGCTATAACCTGTCATTTAAAACTCCCTATATAAATCCACTCTCAACATGCATGACTGGTCTCTTGAAAATCAAAAAGGAGAAAGATTTTGAAAAAAGAAATTAACTTACAACAAGCCACAGGTTGCACAAATTTTGTGGTGAACTATTCTATGTAATAATGAAAGAAGAAAATCCAAATGTGATTAAAGAATGCTTTGATATACAACAGAATCAGACAAGACCAAAGTTCTCTGTGGGTGAACTATTCCATTCAAGGCAGGTTTGTCTCTACAATTTGTGCATTTTGATTCATTCTCAAGATCAAACAAAGGAAGACTTTGTTTTCTCTACTTGGCTAGAAACAGGACTGAAAGGATGCAATCCAGCTGCATCTTGTGTACTACATTTTCTTAGAAACCTTAAGGCATCCCCGCCAGAAAATGACCCAACTGAAATTAATTTACTTTCTGAATCTTGTTCAGGTGAATATAGAAGTGTATTATGATATCCGCACTAATAGCTTTTATGGAATGGCTTTTTAATAAGCTAGTCCACTACTTCCCAATTTGCGGTCACAGCTATGTGACTCCAGACAGAATATTCGGTAGAGTGGAAAGAGCCTGCTGCAAAAAGGAAGAAATTTTGTCACCAACTGAAAACTATGAAGTATTGGGACACCACGGTACTGTGAAGATACAAAACAAAGTTTGGAAAACAAAGGATCTGAAGTCCAGTACACTAAAGCCTTTAATACGTAAGATGCCTTTCAAAATATCTGCCCAAGGGTGATGGCTTATGAAAAGCCTAAAAAGAAGATATTGTTGTCAGTATGGGACACCTATACCTGAGGCTGAGGTACTTAAGTCCATGAAACGCAATCCAGAAGTTACGAAAGCAGTCGCTTAGCAAACAATGAACATGGTTATCAAGGATAAGAAAAGTAATGTCTTAAAACTCATGAAGTATTTTGAAATACCAGAAGAAGCAGAAGTGTTTTATAAGGACATTGTTGAAAGTCACCATTAGGTTTCTAATTTTATATTGTTGGAGTCTGTATTTTGTTTTGTATTTTGATAACGTTACATTACTATTTTGCACTTTTGTTTATCCAACTGTTATAGAACAATGTAATGCTAAAATTATTGTAATGCAACCTGATCAATAAATATGCCTTCTTATATCATCTATAAAAAGGTCAGAGGAAAATAAAGAACAAAAACCAAATATTGAATAGATATATTAACATAAAATTTTAACTTCAAGCTATGCATTTATCAACTTTTGAAAACACGTAAAAATGTTGTCCCTTCATTTTGATATTTGGAATACTAGTTTGGCACATAATCAAATACATGCCTAAAAAGTAATGTATATGTTAAGTATTTTCCTCCTACAATTAGTATTTTAGTACGCTATTTAAAAATATGTTTCCTGAAAAATTTGCTTTTGTGCATTTATCGCCTTTTGAAAAAGCACTCCTCCATTAATCTACAATGCCATTTGTAAAAATTGCAACACCAAGAAAGAATTTCCCGAATAACTCCAAACTTGGTGGAAGTGCAGAAGAGTGTACAATAAGTGATTAGGTTTCCAGAGAGATGGGGTACACTAGGCCGAGCAGAGCCCTCTCGTGTCGATTCGACAAGGTCAGTGTTGTGCCCAGTGTAGTCAGTGCAGAGCTGTCAAACAAGGTGGAAACAGTTAAGAGCCAGTATGCCTCGTTGGCATCAAAGGGAGCCAAATCGGCATGTGGACGAGTTCGAATGGGGCAAAACGATCGGTCTCCGGGAAGCGGGTTTGTCATACCGTACAGGGCATGCTGCTAAGACAGTGATGCGTGTGTGGAAGCAGTGGATAGATGAAGGTCGTACGCAGCGAAGAGCGGGTACTGGACCACGGAACATGACCACAGCACGGGATGACCGTCATCTTGACCGCATGGTCATAACGCACCGTACAGCTTCATCCACAGTGTTGGCTCGACTCTGGAGCATTACAACAGGTGTGAACTTGTCTGCATCAACGGTTCATCGCCGTCTGCTGCAGGTTGAACTGGTTGCATGCATGTCATAGCTTCGGCTTCCATTGTCAGAAACCACAACCTCCTCCGACAGCAATGGGCACGTGAACAGCGTCACTGGAGTACTGAGTGGCAAAATGCAGTTTTTTCGGACCAGTCCCGCTTCAACGTGTCCTACAGTGATGGTCGCATACGTGTCCAGTGGTACCGTGATGAGCGCAACCTGGAGGGCTGCATTGTTGAGCGGCATAGCGGAGAAATACCAGGTGGGATGGTTTGGGGCGCCATTGGTTGCAACAACCTATCTCGCCTCCTGCGAATTGAGGGTACTTTGAACAGCAACCGTTACCTAATGGTGGTTGTAGAGCCTGAGGTACTCCCCCTGCTTCAGGCATTTCCACAGGCCACATTTCAACAAGACAATGCCCGGATACATATTGCGAGGAATATACAAGTCTTCTTCAAGAGCGAAAGGTACCATTGCTTCCCTGGCCTGCACGTTCGCCTGACATGTCGCCCATCCAACATGTCTGGGATATGGTTGGTCGACACCTAGTGCGTCACGCTCCTCCAGTAACCAGTGTCATAGATTTGTGGGCTTGAATACAAACTGCGTGGAGGGAAATCCCTCAGGAACTTATTCAGAACCTTTTTGATTCAATGTCACGGCATATAGCAGCTCTAATTCCAGCGCATGGAGGCCACACCAAATACTGAATATTAGGGCTCAAAAGTCATGTTTAGATTTGAAAAGTTTATCATTTGTTACTTGTCATGTACCTAAGCTGTGGTATTAAATTCATTGAATGCATGCGTTTCCTTCTTGGTGTTGCAATTTTCACAAACGGCAGTGTATATGTTTAGTAACATATTAGGTTTTCAGCATTCTTTTCTTTACACATATTGTATATTTCTGTAAACCTTAGCTCCTCAAGCAGAAAAGCCTTCTTTGATTTGGTTTTACGATGATGGCTTTCATGACCGTTAAATGAAAAAAGTGATCTAAAATAAGATTTTGGGGCTCATGAGATTATTTATAATGTTCATTGTTGTGATTTCCTCTAATATCCTTCCCTGTTTATTTATTACTTTTGATAGCTTGTAATTCCTTTTATTTCCTTCTGGCATTCTTACCTTTTACCACAAACTTTTCTCTTGAAGGATAGCTTCATCTTCTATCGTGGGAAGTAATTAGACCAGTCAAAAATATACGCTGTAGGTTATCCAAGCCCTGTATTAATTTATGTTTATTTTTTCATCTGCAAAATTGAAGTACTTTAACTTAGTTACAGGAATCCTATATTGAGCTCTAGATTTTTGTTAGCATCTGTTTTGTACCAAACCTCTCACTCGATTTACTTATCTAATGAGAACTGCAAGGTTCCTCCTCACTGTCAATTACTTCAGAATAACTCTGAAGTTATTTAATACTTTCTAATGTAAACATGCCATATTACTGGTTGCATTATCAAGAATCTGTGATCCATGTAATATACTACTATTACTATTGGAAATAATTGACTATTTGTTTTCAGACTATTTTGGCACATGTTGCTTTATAATGTGCCAACAGAGCTGCAATTTATCCCATTATTTATATTGACTTGTTTCTCTTTTTCATTGTTTACATGTGTCTTACCTCTCTTACTCTTAAATGTGAAATTCCCAGATGAACAACCTTTCTTTTCCTCTGCAATTTAGACTACATAAACTGTATGAGTCATGCTACACACCAGTGTCAGTAACTCATTTTGACCCATTTACTGGCTTGTCTCCCTTTTCCTCTGGAGTATTTAGAGATTTTTTTTAATTTTATGACTATATTAAAATTGTAGAATAAATAATTATAAAATTCAATAAAGCACTTCTCACGTTTATCTAGACAGCATATCACAATAGAAGCTTATGTTTATACGTGGTGCAGACTGTCAGAGAAATAATGTTTTAAAATTAACTTTGCAGACCTGTGCAAAGCAATGTCTTAAACGTTTTAATATGTGAGCTGACAGTAATTTCTTGCAACGTTTATAGGCATGTGCAGCAAGTGATTTATATGGAAAGTTTGATTCCAAGACCAATGATTGGCAGGATGGTACATTTACTTCTCTGCTGAGGAAAATTAATAACGAGAAGGAAATCATAAGATATGTGCTAGTTTTTGATGGAGATATAGATATCATCTGGATAGAAAATATGAGCTTGTTAATTGATGGCAACCAATTAATAACACTTGCAAATGGAGAGACTCTCAAACTTGAACATAACTGTACTCTTTTATTTGAAGTAAGTAATATTATAATGAGATTATTAAAATTCTTTTTTTAATCATTTTCACACTATATTTTTTGTTGTGGTGTTTTAGCTAATCTTCAAGTTATTAAGTCATTTTAACACTTCCATATTGTGGAAACATATATATATTAGTTTTATGAAATTTACCAGAAGGTTTTAACAGCTAACTATCTTGAATAGAATATTATTATTATTATTATTATTATTATTATTATTATTATTATTATTATTATTATTATTATTATGACGAAGCCAGCCGCCGATGCGTGACGTTCAATGCAATGCGAGCCGGCAGAGAGGCGCCGGAGAGTTTCCAGCTGAGGTAAACAGTTCCGGGAAATCCTTCTAGTAGTAATGTGATCATTCTGGATTTTTCTGCTGTTCTCGTCTTTCTAGCACAATCAGTAGCTGTATATAAGCGAGCGCTCTCACTGCGGAGAGGAGTAGTCATGTTAATTGCAACTCGAGTGCGAAGTCAGTGGCGTTGCGAAGTTCAAGTGAGTCAGTAGTAGTTAAGACCCCGGATTATCCAATTGGATTAACGATAATCCTGCCGCTAGGTGGCGTTGGTGTCGCGTTAATCCCTCTTAATCCGCCTTAATCCGATGGATTAAGGTGGATGAGAGGGATTAGCGGGAAGTTTGAAAAGTTGCCACTAGCGAAAGGATTAACGTTGATCCAGGTTGGTTAATCCGAGATGCAGATTAAGATTAATGTTAAGGGTTGGTTGGATATGTGGTGGTGAAGAAAAGGTAGAAGAGGGTGAGGGAGATGGGGTAGTTTAAGGTCACGTGACTTGGAGAAGGGAATTTGCGATGTGTCTTTGTGGAGAGTTGGGAAGGGAAAGAGGGAATGATTAGCAGGTAAGTGATAAAAAGTGGATGAGGAAGTGACGTGTGATGTTGTGATTGGTGAGAATAAGAAGTGATGTTATTGGTGGAATGAAATGAATGAAAGGTGTGGATTGGTGAGAATAAGAGAGAATAAGATTGGTTGAGAGAAAAAGAGTTGGGAGTGGGGTAATGTTGGAGATGAGGGGAAAGGTATAAAAACGGGAATGTTGTGGGTGTAAAGAAGTATATGGTAAAGATGATGATTGCGATAGTGATAGCGTTGGTGATAGGAGGAGTTGCTGGGGCAGAGAGGAGTTGCGTTAGTTTTGGGAGGTGTGGGTTCTAGTTGAATGTGGAGACGGGACATTTGGAAAATGTGACAAGATGTGAAAAGGATTACGAATTGTTGTCAAACTGTACATGCACCTACCAGAAGGGGAGTGGGTGTAGGTTTGGATCTGATTTTATTAACTTGGGGACACTTAAGAACGTGTATAATTGTTTAAAGCCTGTAAGCAGATGTCAGAGGGGAAAGAGATGTGGAGGGTTGATGTACGGGGTGTAAAGATGGGTCAACTTGAATGTCCTGAGGGTTACATTTTAAATGGGAGATGTGGGTGTGAGGTAGGTGGAGCGGGTGCGGATGACAGGTGTAAATTTTATAAGAAGCCTGTGGGTATGTATGCTAGCGACAACACTTCGATTCTGGTGGAGATGGTGGATTGTAGTTTGTTGGTGGACACGGTAGACTTGCCGGAGGGTTTGGAATTGGAATGGAAGTTGACGCCGAAGGAGAGTGAGCTTATGATGGCTTACAGCGTAGTAAATGAGATGAATTCCTATTTTTCTGACAACTTTATGTATATATTTGGGGGATGTGGAAAATGGGGTGAGTGGGAGTTGAATGTAGGTGGTGGAAGGACGATGAGTGGGAGGGTGAAGCGGGCGTCTAGATGGGGTGCGGAGGGGACTTTGAAAATAAATTCGGAATGTAATGGTGGGGATGCGGGGAGGGTGTCGGTGACGAGCATACGAAAAGCAGCATCTGAGAGGTGCAAAAAAGGGGTGAATGTGATAAAGCGAAAAATGAAAAAAGAATGCGATAGGAAGGTGAAGGAAGGAAACAGGGTGATTGAGGGGTTGAGGAAGGAAAAAGAAGAATGTGAAAGGAGGGTGGGCGGCATGCAGGAATTGTTGGAAAGAATGAAAAGAGAATTGGAAGAGAAAAAGCAGAATGTGACGAAGCAAGAGGAGTTAGTGAATAGAATAAAAGGAAATGTAAGTAAAATGTACGAGGAATTTGAGGCATTAAAGCAGATGATAGGAAAATTGGAAAGCGCATGTACAGGCAGAGGAGAGGATGAGGAGTTTGCTAACTATGAGCAATCGTACGACGAAGACGTAATACCGGAGGAGGGAAAGGAGGAGGAGGAGGACGTTGACGGAGGGGATGTAGAGGAGGGAGAGGAGGTAGAATCTGAGACGAAATGAAAAAAAGGAAAAAGGTATCTGAAACAGAAAACATGAATTATACAACACAATATTATAGCACTTATTGCACTATCAGTGCATGTTTTTTTGTTTTTTGGCATATGATTGAGCATTAACTTGATGTAATGCATTGCGAACGTTGAAGATTGTTTTTAATTTTTTGGAAAAGAATATTTCTTTGTTTAAAATGTTTAAATTAATGATTAAAAATATATATATATATTGGTTTTGTTGATTTGTTTGTGTTTTGAATATCCATATATAAACGAGTGCTATAGAGATATGAGGGAATGGAAAGGACCCTAACTAGGTGAAGTACAAATAAGGAAATAACAACACACGCATTAAGTTTAAAAGCACAACATGTGCAGTGTATTATAGACAGGAAAAAAAGCAAACAGAACATTTGGAAATAAAAAGTTTTAACAAAAATAGTTGTGTTAAACACGAAAACGAAAAACAAATTGTTTGAACATGCGTACTGTATAAAAACACACACACACAATAGCAATTGTTTGCAAATGGAATTATACAAAGTAGTTGTGTTAAACACGAAACATATATTTTTGGTTGAACATGCGCACTGTATTAAACACACACATACAATAGCAATTGTTAGAAAATGGAAACATACAAAGATTGAACATAAAATTTGTTTGAACATGCGCAATGTATTAAAACACACAATAGCAATTGTTTGAAAATGGAAATCTACAAAGAGGGAAACCAAATGCTTAACACCATGGAAATTTACGTAACAAACATTGCTGTGCACCGTGGGCAGCAAGATTGTTTTTGTGTTTGTAAATGTTTATACACAATTGGTAAATTGTTGATAACACACGAGCGCCGTGCATGGCATTGCAAACACAGGGGCGAATAGCAGTTATTGCCATTGGTGCTATACCACACCGTGTATGGTTTGTATGAGTTTTGCAAAAGTTCTTGCTGTCTTGCGAGGAACTGTGCGTGCTTGCAAGCTACGCAAAACTTTGTTGAACGATCGCACTGTGGCTGGTACATGCATTTCGAAAAGTTTGGAATGCGGTCCTCGCCACTGGCTGACGCCGACATGTTTAATGGTCTGTAATAGGGGTAAGACACTGGCAAATATGTTGCTGTTTGAAAGGGCTGGAAAGCCCGTATCTAAGGCAAGCGCTAAGAGCTTGGCAGTAGAGGCACTTTGGCTGCAGAGCCAAATTAGGTCGATCTAAATCAAAGGGTAGAACATCGAGCTTGTCGATGTAAGCATTGACTGAAGTATCTGTGGAGTAATAGGGTTTCCACACGCAGCTGTAAATGCACTGGACGCTTAACATACGGTGCTTACAGCGTTCGCACTGAAATTTAATTGGGCGTCGAAGAGTTGGCACAAGGGGCATTGGTTTTTTTCTGCGGTAAGCAGAAATGTGATTCATGCCGGTTTTTTTTGTTAAAAAAGGGGAAAGAAAGAAAGAAAGAAAAGAAAAAGTTTTCAAATTATGTTTTGCTTTAAAAAAATAATACTAAAAGAAAAAAAAAGAAAAAAAATACACTGCACCTTAGAAGCAGAGACACTTTAATTACTCTTGAATTACGCGCACGCACTCAACACTGATAGGTAGTTAGGAGCAGCAGCGGAGTTTCTTCATTCTGCGTTGTGGTGTGACGGCAGCATTTCTTGCTGCACGTTGTTGGCGAGCTAAACGGCGCCGCGCTTCTTGCGTGATAGGCACGAGTTGTGGCAGTGCCAGACCTGCTGTGTGTTGAACATCCACCTCAGGAAGCGCAGCAAGTGTAGAATCGAACCCGTCGTCCTGGCAGCTGAGAAATTTGCACCAGCCGCAGCTGTGCTGCAGGAGCACAGAATTTGGGCTCCACTGCGGGAAGAGGTTGCGGCGAACTGGAAGGTGACAGAATTGTCGTGGAGTGCAAGACAGCACTTGCAGGAGGGAGGCGTTTGGAGGGGAAATGTTGCTGAAGTGGGGGTTAAGGAGAGGAGAGGGTGAGGTGACGTGGGCAGGGGGAATATATTGTTGAGGGGAGATTGGAGTAAATTGGGGTGGTTGAGGAGAAGATATAGAGGAAGGGGTCGGGGGAGGGTAATTAGGTGAATGAGGAGAGAAAAGGGGTTGAACGTCGATGTCCTCGAGGGCCACGGGCTCTAAAGCCGGTAGGAACAATGGGACGGAAGAAGGAGAGGAATGAAGAGGGGTAGAGGTGACATGTTGTGGAGGCGGGTCTTTTGGATTGTTGGAGGAAAGACGGAGGAATGGTTCAAGGCGCGGAGTTAGATAATGTTCATAGGGTGATGGAGAATTCAGAAGAAGAACAGAGGAGGAGGAGGAGGAAGCTGGGAAGTAGGTTGGAGGGGTGTAGCTCCTGCAGCATGGGTGTTGAAGGTGTTAGCAGAGAACACCCCGCTGTCCGTGCTGGTTCCTGTTTGCGCTGAGTTGTTGCCGACCTCTAAGGAAATCAACGAACAAGAAGAAGAAGCAGCAGAATATCCTTGGCTATCGTTGGTATTAGCCCAAGGCGTCCAAATGCTGCTTGGAAATGCGGCAGCGGCTGGTGTTGTTGTTCCTCTTCAGAGTGGTCCGCTGGTGGTGATGGTAGAGCCGGGTGAACGTCGGGTTCAGCAAACTGTTGTTGTTGTTGTTGCAAATTTTGAAAATCCAGAAGGGCGTAAACCACGTCTTCTGGGTGGCTGTAGATGTTGTTGCTGTAGTACTGCTGTTGCTGTGTGAGCAGTTGCTCGTATACTCTACTCGTAGTAGGCGACAAAAAAAATTTGTCTAGTCACGGTGATCGAACACTGCGGTAACCTCTCCATGTTACTTGTCGGGGATCTCGACGAAGACTGAGTGTGAAGCTGGCGAGCCGAAGTGACAAGTTTTAAAAGGGCCTTGTAATCAGTAGCGGGATGTGCGTCACAATATGGCCGCTGCTGATTAAAGGGCTAGAAAGTGCACGTGGTCTTGTTAAATGGCCATGAGAACGGAAGTCATTAGAACGAAAAATGTTTAAATGTGGTGGTGTGGTTGCCGGTTTAAAATTTTAATTGTTATCGCAACCGGATGGTGCGGTGGTTCGCTGGTGAGACCGGAAGTTCGCCGGAAAAGTGTCTGATTACAACTCTGGAAGTTGTGGCGCGATAACAGACTGTAAATTTTAATAAGGCCTTTAAATGAGTGCGCATGGGGAAGTTGCGGTTGCGATAAGCAGAGTATAAAAGCACCAGGCGATAAGCGCTCGCGAAAGTGTGTATTGTGCGAGAAATGTGTTTTGTTTGGCAAATATAAGGTTTTCGCTTTTTGGAACATTGACGATATATTGGAAGAGTTGTTTTTGCGAGAAAAAGACCCCATTTGCTATACGCAATACGCAAGTGCGCGCGTGGAGGCACATTGTCGTTCTTAAGAAAACCAACAGAATCGTTGCGCCTTGCAGGAGTTGTTTATATACCGAAAAAAGAAGCAGCGTATAAAACAGCACTTGGTTGACGTGAATGAAAAGTGTTTGAACGTGAAAATAGGTTTTTAGGCGTTGTTGAACAACGCACGAAGCATGGAGCCGGAGCAAGGGGAAAGCGAAGCTGGAACCTTGCAGCCCAGGTTCGACATTATAGCCCATAGGCAGAGAACGTTGAAAAGGCTTTTCTCCGGCTACACGGAAACAGAAGTTACCGTGAACCCGGGTCCCAGAGATGCAAATCCAGAGCAATGGGTGACGCTTCTGTTAAAAGATAATATTAACTTTGCGAAAGAAAATCTATTGGAGAACGAACCGGGATATTTAGGCGTAAGCATTGCGGACGAGGAACACCCGGCCAAAGCTTTTAACATGAGCGTTAGACGCACGGACCAGGTGAATGCGGAGGCGGTTATAAAATCGATAGAGAAGGTGATGCAAAGCAACCAGCAGTTTTTGCTAGGGGGTCCTCTGAAACTCACTTTTGTTTGGACCAAGGAGGTGTCGGGTTCGTGTCACAAGCCGTGCGATGCGTGTACCGGCAATAAAGGCATAGTAGAAATTATGAACAAAGACAGCTTGTGTTTAACAAGAGCTATAGCGGTTGGCAAAGCTAAAGTGGATGGAGACGTTAATTATAAAACCATGATGCGGTCGGAATACCTGCAGAAACAAAAAGCTGAAGCCTTGTGCCAAATGGTTGGAAAGCCGAACGGTCCATTTACTATCGATGACGTCAGAGATTTTGACGCGAGTTTAAGGGGTACGCGGTGACGGTGTTTGCAGATCATACGGGCAAGCACGTCATGTACGCGTCAGAGAAGCAAACAGAAAAACCCATTGACGTCATGTTTCACGAGGGGCACTTTAACGCCATTGTAGACTTGCACAAGTGCTTTAAATGCAAGTGGTATTGTCGGCATTGCCATTATCCCTCGGTGAACAAAAAAGAATTCCATCGATGCGATGGCGCTTGCACAAAGTGCCACCAGCAGTGCCCTAAGCGCTATGAAGCGTTCATACACTGTGGCGCGTGTAACCGAGACTTTAAGGGTGCAACCTGTTTCGCGAATCATGCGAGGAAAGGCGGCTTTTACCCGAAGGCGTTATCGGTGTGCGACGTGGAAAAAGTGTGCCCTACTTGCAATAAGCTGGTGAACCTGAGACACCGAAAAGGGGCGCACGAGTGCGGAGAAAAATTTTGCTCCTATTGCAAGGTTCACGTGAACAGCAATCACAGGTGCTACATGCAGCCGTACTGTTCACCGAACAAGAGAAACCGCTTCGTGTTCATGTTCATAGATTTCGAATGCACGCAGAACACAGCGTACAAGAACAAAGAGAACACTTACGAGCACGTTCCGAATTTATGCGTGCTTTACCAAGCGTGCCCCCTGTGCATAGACGAAGGCGAAAAGATGGCGTTCTGCACCGAGTGCGGCACGAAAGAACACGTTTTTACGGACGCGCCGGTGAAGCAGCTGTTCGATCACGTGATGCAGCCGAGGTTCGAAGCCTGGGACGTCGTGCTGCTGGCCCATAACATGCGCGCCTACGACGGCCAATTTCTATTGAAATACATGGTGGACACTTTAAAGTGGACGCCCGAGCTAATCATGAACGGCACCAAGATCTAGCAAATGAAGCACCGTGACGTCAGGTTTCTAGACTCGCTCAACTTCATTCCCATGCCGCTGGCTCGCTTTTCTAAGACTTTCGGATTACAAGAAAGCAAAGGGTATTTCCCATACCTCTTTAACACGAAGGAAAACGAGCATTACGTGGGTTCGATTCCCGCCGCAAAGTACTACTGCCCGGACGGCATGTCGGTGGAGGGGAGGAAGGCGTTCGAGCAGTGGCACGAGGAAAGGGCGTCCTCCGGGTAGTGTTCGACATGCAGCAGGAAATGGTGGCGTACTGCAAGATGGACGTGTTTCTTCTGAGCCGGGAAGTTTCGAAATTTAGGAGAGAATTCCTGGACGAGAACGGAATCGACCCGTTCCGAGAGTGCGTCACCATTGCGCATGCGTGCATGTGCGTCTACCGAAAGCGGTTTATGCCGCGCGACAAGATCGCACTGTTGCCCACCGGCGGTTACCGCCTGGCGGACAAGCACTCGCGCATCGCCTGCATTTGGCTGTCTTGAGTAGAGGCGCAGAAAAACGTCACCATCCAGCACGCCCTTAGAGGGCGCGAAGTGAAGGTTCTCGGGCACCAGGTGGACGGGTATACGGAGGACGGGGAGGGGAAGCGGGTGTTTTTCTTTCACGGGTGCTGGTACCACGGCTGCGAGCGATGTTTCCACAATCGCCACGCCGTGCTGTATAACACGGGGAAAGAAACGATGGCCGGCAGGCACGAGAGCACCGTGAACATCTCCAACAAAATCCGAAGCGCCGGGTACGACGTCGTCGAGATGTGGGAGTGCGAATTTAACGCGATGGCGAAGGCCGATCCCGCAACTGGCGGCATTCGCGAAGGCATTCGCCCACCCGGAACCCCTGAACCCGAGGGACGCCTTTTTCGGCGGGCGCACCAACTGCACCAAGACTTACGCCGAGGCGGCGGGCGACACCAAGATGTTTTATCTCGACGTCTGCTCCCTCTACCCCTTCGTGAACAAGACGAAGCCGTACCCCCAAGATCCACTTGGATCGCTTTCCCAACCTCGAGGACATCCAGGGCGGATTGATCAAATGTACCGTGTTACCTCCGAACGCCCTGTATCACCCCGTGCTGCCGGTTCGCATCAACGGCAAGCTGATGTTCGTCTTGTGCCGCGCATGTGCGGAGGCGGAAAACCAGGAAGCGTGCCGGCACCCGGAGGTCGAGAGGTGCCTGACGGGGACGTGGGTCCTGGACGAGGTGAAGGTGGCCCTGCACGAGGGTTACCGACTGCTGAGCGTGTACGAAATTTGGGAGTACGACACGGTGTGGTACGACCCCGACACGGGCGAGAAGGGACTGTTCGAGGCATACGTGAACCAGTTCCTCAAGATCAAGACCGAAGCCTCCGGTTGGCCTTCGGACTGCCACTCGCCCGAGCAGAAGGAAGCCTACTTGAAGGAGTTTCTGCAACGCGAAGGCGTCGCTCTCAACCCCGACGCCATCGCCCCGAATCCGGTCAGGCGCGAGCTCGCCAAGCTCATGCTCAACTCCTTCTGGGGCAAGATGGGGCAGAGGGACAACCTGCCCACGTGCGAACTGGTCGATCGCTACGACAGGCTCGTCGAACTGCTCAACGACCCAGCCGTGGAGGTGCAGTCCTACCTCCCGGCCACGGACGATGTGATGGTCGTCGTGTGGAGGTACGTCGACCAGAGCCCCAGGGTGAACCCCACGGGGAACGCCGTCGTGGCCGCGTACACGACCGCGCACTCGCGCGCGCACCTGTACGGGTACCTGCGCGCGTTGGGGGACCGGGTCTGCTACTTTGACACGGACTCGGTGATCGCCACTTACGCGCCGGGCCAGGGGATGCCGGCCGTGGGTCGCTTCCTCGACGACATGACCGACGAGCTGGAGAAGTACGGCAGGGGCGCCTACGTCTCCCGGTTCGCCTCCACGGTCCCGAAGAGCTATTGCCTCGAAATTAGGTGCCCGGAGACGCATCGGAACTTCTCGGTGTGCAAGGTGAAGGGCATTACCTTGAATTCTGGCAACCTGGAGCGCGTGAACGCGGACGTCATTCGGGACGTGGTGCTCGGGGATAATGCTAAGAGGGTCACACTCGTGGGTACTCAGATATCGAGAAAACCCCTCTGGACGTTGGTCACCGAGCCTTGCACCAAGACCTTCAGGATGGTGGTGAACAAGCGCGTGCTTGCCTATCACTACGGGTTCAAGAGGGAGTGCGCGCATAAATGAGACGTCAAGCGCCCTAGGCGTCCATTTCGAACCCGGGACCCGCACCATGCGCCCGCCGCGCAGCCTTAGACGTTTCGAGTTTCCCAGCACGATGCTGGTCGCGGGGCCGTCGCCTGCGGAAAGTCCACCTTCGTGAAGTACCTCATACGCAACGCCGACGAATCGTTCGACCGGCCACCCTCCAGGGTGCTGTGGTGCCACCCGCCGGAGTATTCGCCGAAACTCGAAACCCTACCGCTAGAGTGCGAGACCCACGCCGGCGTGCCCGAGCTGAGTTCCGTGGGCGAAAACTACCTCGTCGTCCTCGACGATCTTATGTTCGAGGGTGGAGGTTCGAACGTGTCCAACTTTATCACCAGAGACTCGCACCGCAAGTGCTTCGGAATCGTGTACATCCTGCAGAACGTGTTCCCGCAGGGCCAGAAATTTCGAACGATGTCTCTCAACGCAAACTACATCGTGGCATTCAAGAACAACAGGGATAAGATGCAAATAGAGCGGCTGTGCCAACAGATCGAACCGAGGAACTCGAAGTTTCTGCTGGAGGCCTTCGAAAAGGCCACCGAACAACCGCACTGGTATCTGGTGCTCGACTGCACGCAATACACGCCCGACCGTTACAGGTATCGAACGGGCGTGCTACCGGGCGAAACGCTCTCGTATTTCGTTCCCAACTAGCGCCGATGAGTGAGGTTTTCGTTTTTAAATAAAGCACGCCTTTCGATGCCAACGTCATTACCGCGCAAACATGGTTCGGGGTAAGTCGAGCATTGCCAAATTGAGCAGCGCGCGCATAGCCAGGCAGCACGAAAATCTGACGGTGCTGGCCAAGGCGAAACCTGCCGTGCGCAAGAAGGTGTTGAAAAACGCGAACGGAGATCTCGTAAAGGCCATTTGCGAATGCATGCTCAACGTGTGCAGAGGTCACGTGCAACTACCCACCAGATGCGTGAATCGCTTAAAAAGGCATAAATCGGCTTGGAGGAAGTTAATCGACAGGAAGGTGCCGTTGAAGAAGAAGAAGAAAATTTTGATTCAGAAAGGAGGATTTTTACCGGCGTTTCTTCTACCCATTCTGGGGCTTCTCTGGGCGGCGCGCTCGTGTCGAAACTTACAGGATGAAACTCGGCCGGCAGATCGTCGTGGCTCCGCAGCCGAAAACCGTAGAAAAGCTTCACCTCATCGACTAAACCATAGCTAAGCTGGCCAAAGAGATGCAGGACCTTCAGCGCAAAAAGGAAATATCTGCAGACCAAAAGTGGCGGTTAATGAAATATAAATTGGGAAACTATCTCGATCTCGTGTCACAAGTGAGAAAACCCTACCTTCGCGAAAGCGACAACGACGACGAGGACGACGTTCACCTTCTGGAGGAGGTGCACGTAAAGAAGCAGAAGTCAGGGCCATCGCGATCCGTAAAAGCCAACCCTTTCTCGCCCAAAAAGAAAAGACCGCCTGCTGCCTCATTCAAGAGGAAATCGAACAGGCCCAGCTATAACCTTCGCATGCGAAAGTGGGATCCTCTTTACAAGTAAGCGATGAAGGAATGGAAGACGATAAGGCGCTATTATGCAAAACCGGAACACCCAGCCGGCTTCGGCTCGGTAAATGCACTGCGAAAGGTCACGGGGATATCGAAGGCGAACGTCCAATCGTTTCTTCGAACCCAGGACAGTTACACGTTGCACAAACAGGTGCGGAAGCGATTCCCGACTCGATACTACCACGACCAACATCAACGATCTTTGGGAGGCGGATCTCAACGTCATGAACAGCATCAAGGAGCATAACAAACCTTACGCGTACATTCTCACCGTCATCGACGTCTTCTCCAAGTATGCTTGGGCCGTACCTCTGAAATCGAAGCTGGGGTCCGAGGTGGCGCAGGCGTTTCGCTCCATATTCTCCGAGCGCGTTCCCCGCGTTCTGCAGACCGACAAGGGAACAGAGTTTACCAGCAAAACCTTTCGCGACTTTCTTAACCAACAAGGCGTGCTTCGTTACACCACAAAAAATAATGTCGAAGCCAGCGTCGTCGAACGCTTCAACCGCACTCTCAAGGCGAAGATGTGGAAATATTTCACACACACGAACCGCTACAGATACGTGGAGGTGCTTCCGGCACTGCTGCAGTCGTACAACAGTGCGTATCACAGGTCCATCAAAATGGCACCCAAGAACGTAAACGATACTAACATCGTGCATGTGTACCAAATCTTTACGACGACAAGCGCCTTCCGCGTAAAGCGCCACCCAAATACTCTGTCGGAGATCACGTGCGCATATCCAAGGAGAAAATGAAATTTGAGAAGGGATACGAGCAGAACTGGACAGACGAAATCTTCGAGATACACAAGGTCGTGCGCGGTCGACCGGTGGTATATAAGCTCAAGGATCCCGCCGGAGATGACATAGACGGCAACTTTTACACCCAAGAGTTGCAAAAGGTCGAGCTTCCTCAAACTTTCAAAATCGATCGCGTCCTGCAAACCAAGGGGCGCGGGCGTAACAAACAACTTTTGGTCAAGTGGAAGGGATATCCTTCCAAATTTAACTCGTGGGTTCAGGCTTCGACGATCGCTTCGATATGATCAAGACCGAACCCTTCTCGCTCACGCTCGTGAGCAACGCTTCCATGGATCACTTTACCGACAACACCACTTCCAAATTTTCCAACATATTGCCAGAGCGAATCGTGATGCAGGGAGAGTGGGAAGTGGCCCTGCAAAAGGTGAGGTACCCCGTGAAATTCTACAACGTTTCTGAAGGCGACGCGCAGCTCATCGGCACCAAGTACACCATGACGCGCCTGCCCACGCATTCCAAATTTAGCTTGCAAATGCCCCCGGTCATCGTGCACGACCCTAAAGACCTCGTCAGCCGAACCAACGTCGTGATCGAGCAGAATTTGCACGTGAAAAACTTTTTTCTATACAACGACCACAACAGAACGGTGAGCGTTAACGCTGCAGTCACGCATGTGCAGCAACTTCCCGACATTCCTTTTGACGGTTTCGTGGAGAACGTCGTCCGCGTCGCAAAGACCACGGTTCTCAGCGAAGCGATGATGGGCGACGCACCGGGCAAACTGAAACCATCCAGAACCCCGAAACCACCGCCACCAAGGCCCAGACCCAGCGGCACACACCATCCGCCAAAGCCGCCGGGCTCTCCCAAACCAGCAACCGCCTCGCAACCCCCATCCGCTTCTGCACCGCAGCCTAAATCAGAGCCTACCGCTCCTTCCACACCAACGGCCGAAGGCGCACATCCACCCTCTTCGGAGACCGCCGCAACTCCCGATTCCGAGCGCCCCGCTGAAACCGAACCGCTTCATCGCATTCACAGCTTGCTGCTGTCGCCAGCCATGGTCAAGATGCTGTGCTTCGAACCCTACACCAACATCATCCTGCAGAAAGCCCCAAAACACCCCGTAGACCCGTATATGGGGTTCCCTTACGAAATGTTTATCTACTGTAATCTGGTGGCACCGCAAGTGGTGGGCGACACATTTGTCCAAGTGATAGAGAGCGTGGCGGTGGAATACGAAAAAAAACAAAACGTACATGTCCGACGAAAAATCCTTCTTTCCTCTCAACTGGGTACCGCTCATAACACAAGACTTCAAAACAGTCAACATAGACTTAAGGAACGGTTATGGCGATCTTCTTCCATTTGCCGACGGATTATCCTCCACTATAGTTCTCGCTTTCAAACCAAAACAACAGTAATCGACGTGCACACCGTCACGCAATACTATCTCAATCAAGCCGATGGCGCTCTAGACCATCGGGATTTCGCTCTCTATTGCGGTAAGCGCTACCAGCGAGGAAGCGGTCTGTTTTCTGCGCTCGGAGGCCTTTTCAGAACCGTTCTACCCTTCTTAAAAAGCGGCGCTAAGGCGGTCGGTAAAGAGGCGCTCAAAGTGGGCGCTCACGTGCTGTCCGACGTGGCCACCAGAGGAAGACCTCCTAAGGAAGCTCTCAAGCTCAGGCTTAAGGAGGCAGGATCGAATCTCAAACGCAAGGCAGACGAAAAAATCGATTCTATTATAGGATCGGGCATGAGACGGCTCAAGGCAATAAAACGCGCGAAACTCTCCAAGCCGAAGCAGTCGAAGCTGAAACGCGGCAGGCGAAAGGTTCAAGACGTGTTCTCATAATGTCCGAAGCAGTCATCCACATGAGTTCCGAACTCGACCTCTTCAAAGACCTTCCCGTTCAGATGAACGTGGAGGAGTCTCGGTTCGTATCCCTAAACCCTCAAAACACCATCATGAAGAATGCTCCCATCACTTTTCATTATTCTGGAAATGCGGACGAATACCTCGACATGACTTACGTCGTCCTCGAACTCTTCGTTCGTATCCTCGATGCCGATGGAGCGGCTCTCAAAGCCGAGGATAACGTCACTTTCGTCAACAATGCGCTAAATTCCCTGTTTCAACAAGTGGAGGTATCGCTCAATAGCGTCATCGTCTCCATGCCACAGGCAGGATACCCCTACAGAACGTACCTCGAGACTCTTCTCAATTATTCGGAAGATGCCATGAACTCCAAGCTACAGTCCACTCTCTGGATGAAAGACACGGCGGGTATCATGGACACGTTCGCCGCAAACGCAGGGTTCTTGTATCGCAAGGGGTTCACCACTACCAGCAAGGTCGTCCAGCTCATGGCGCCCCTATCCAACGCCCTATTTAGGCAGGAATCATTGCTGCTCAACAACGTCAGCGTCACCATAAAGCTCACCCCTTCCTCCACCCAATTTCATTTGTTTTCCGACAAGACCACCTTCAAAGGTTACGCCGATATTCAGCCCGCCACGCTACATCTAAAAACCGTTAGACCCTCGCCCACCATCAAGCTTGCTCATCAGGTTGCGCTTGCAAAGAGCAACGCAAAGTACCATCTCAAAGATGTGAGCTTTCACGCCCTCAGCATTCCCAAAGACACTAGCGCAATGACCTTTAGCGACGTCTTCACAGGTCAAATTCCCAGAAGGGTGGTGGTCGCCATGGTCTACGACAAGACCTACACTGGCGACGTCACCAAAAACCCCTTCAATTTCCAACATTTCCACATGAACACATTTCAACTCTACGTCAACGGACAACCCGTACCCTCTCAACCCCTTTAACCCGACTTTGATAAGGGCCACTACATGCAATGCTTTCAAACCCTTCAAGACGGTCTCGGCATTCATTTCAAAGACGAGGGGCACTCCATCTCCAGACAGTCCTACGCCCACGGTTACATCGTCATGGCTTTCGACCTCACTGCCGAAATGAGCGCAAACGAATCTTACATCTCCGGTCAGCGCCACGGTTCCGTGTCTATAAGAGTTGGTTTTGCCAAACAGCTGACAGAACCAGTCGTTCTTCTCGTACTGGCGGAAATACATCGCACCCTCCAAATCGACGCCAATAGGTCCATCCTCATATCATGAACTCCCTTCAAATAGACCGCTTTCTATCCACCTGCCCCTCAACGCGCCCTCACTTTTTAGGCGTTTTCGCCTGCGATACGCTACCCGCAGTAAACACCCATCGTAAGCTTCCGTTTGCCTTAGTCGTTAACACCGATCCCATCACCCTGCCAGGCAAGCACTGGGTTTGCATCTTTGTCGCACAGAGCGGTCACGGAGAGTATTTCGACAGCTACGGTCTAGCACCCCTATCGCCTCATTTTCTAAAGTTTCTCAACGGCTGCTGCGGTAACCGATGGTCGCACAATGCCAGAAGGTTGCAAGGGTATGATAGCACCACGTGCGGTCATTACGTCATCGATTATCTCACCCACCGCTGCTCCGGCTTTCCCAAAAACGCGTTCTTTTCCAAGTTTCACATCAGCGATTATAACCACAACGATACCGTCATTCAAAACACCTACAAAGACGCATGTCTCCCCAAATGTTCCGGCGCTCTACAGTCGTGTCAACCGTTGCAGGTAACGAACTTTCTGTACACCACCTCATTTCACTCCATAGTCTCTGGTGCTCATTCTCTCTCGTGTGCTTTCAGAACTAGCTCCCGCTGCTATAAAGCGCCATACGCGTGCCGCCGGCCTTATTCGCAGTGAAACATGGAAACCGCACACACACCGCCCAGGTAAGCAAACTCCTTCTCTTGCGCTTTTCGTTTCCGCTTCATCCCATCTTACAATGCTCTAACACGCTCGTCTCTCTCTCGTTTCAGTGCCCTGGGTCTACAAACGCCGCAGCAATCGCCATCAGCCAAGAGGCAACTTACCATCCTCCAGGAACATCCCGAAGAACCGCAAGAACACCCACCCAAGCAACTTCCCTTCATCGGACCCCTTTCTGATATTTACTTTCTTAACCCACAACAAACCAAGTTCGTGTGCGTCGGCTTTTCTCCCACCCCGCCACACCAGCTTGTGGTCACCATTGCAAAATGTGGAAAACGCAACGCCGTCGTCCTCAGCTCCACAGAATGGAACACTCTCGCCGAGACAAAGTCTATCATCCATCGCAACCTTCACCACTCCGAGGGACGGCTGCAAGAGTATCGGTTCTGCGAACGCATTTCGATCCTCTTCAGCTGCGCTTTCGGAAAGCTAAACATCGTCTTCAAAGATCTGCAAGGCAACAGCATCTCCCTCACCCCGCAAGAATGGGACGCACTGGAAAGCTTGCAACGAATCATTACCGACATCCTCTATCACAAGAGGAAAGAAGAAATGGACGTGCAAAATCAAATATTAGCCTACCGCAAGTACCTCCTTCATGCTTCCAACGCACCTTTCGATTCCACAAACTTTACCCAGTTCACCAAGTATATCCGGTGCGCTACTTTTCGAACCTTCCTGGAAATAGAACATTTCCTTAAACCTCTCCTCATCCAAAACATCTCTCAACCATAACCGTCAGTCGCCTCGCAACCACCAACCCATAAGCACCTCCAGCATGGGATACAGAAACTACGTCTCCGTGTACTGCGAGGGAACCAAGGTGTTTAAAAATTACGAAGCAGAGGGGCATCCTAAAAAAATGCTCCTTATGCACTCCGTTTCATCGATCATTCCTACGACGACAAACTTGTGTCCGTCAAAGTTCACAGCTGCGAGAGCCAAATTCATTTCGTGTTCTCCAACATCAGTTTCAACGATATCCATTTCAAAACGCATTTGTGGCCTTCCTGCAACACAAATCGTAAAGAAGAAGAGCACCATTCGTCCCAACAATGCTTCCAATTTGTTGCCACAAGAGGTTTATACATAATCTTCTTCGAACAACAGTACATTTCTGTAGCTAACATGCAGGAAATTATACAACAAGACCGCATGTGCTTCGGCAGATGCTTAACCGTACATTTGGGCAATGTTCCAACCTATATTCTACCCGATCTTATACACGGCAAGTGGAAGTTCAGCGTCCATCAGAACAAAACTATTGTGCAAGAAGAAGAAGAACACCAAGAAAAAATTACCTACAGCAAAAGCAACGTTTGGTGGTGAGCTTGAGTTTTTTTCCAGTCCACCGTTATTTCCTTCCATTTCAAATCCTCCCATTATCGCTTCCTGCGGATGCGATTTACCAACCGTTCAACATATCCTGCGGATGCCCGCTTCCCTTTCCCACACTCATTATCGCTTCCTTAGGATGTCGGGGTTTTCCATATCTCCCTTCCTGCCAATTAACAACCCAAGCACTTCCTACGGATGTCCCGTTTCCTGCTATATCCATACCCACTTACTTTCCCACACTCATTATCGCTTTCCTACCGATTAACATCCCCACCACACAGTTCCTGCGCATGCAACCTTCAAATAAGCATACCCCTCCACGTTTAGCACGCAGTCCGTGCTCAGCTGTCGTCGTGACATGTCAGCAGACCCCTGTGCGGTTCTTCACTGCTCCTTCTGCTTCCATCCAACGTGCAGCTGCCAACTCCGTTATCGTCTCCCTCACCTGTGCCAGCGGTGCTACCAGGGCTTCTACGAAGACCTCGCTCAACTCAACCAGCAGATCCAAGAGTTCCTCCGCAAATACGCCGGCAGAAACAACTCATGACCTGCGGGTGCTTCACCGTATTGTTAAAGTACCTCGAAAACGGAAAACGCCTTCAGGTGCTCCTGCCCCAAGAACGTCAAGTGCTCCTGCAAAACGGTAACACCATCTTCACTCGTTACCCTCCATTCGACGTAAACATCGTTTGGCATCAGCTTTCCATCGACGCAAAGGAAGTTTGTGCTCCCTACCGAAGGTGCACCAAGCATTACAACCTACCAACACAACGCATCCATTTCGACGGCCCAGCTCCGTTTGTTAAACACTGCCGCTTCTGCCAAAATGTACGCCATTCGCCAACTTGAAGAATTATCCAACACCTGCGACATACTCAGCGTCTCATCCCTACGTGAAAACGTACCATACCGTGTGCAGAGTGTCAAATGAGTCGAAACCGTATACGGAGCCAAACCGTCGTCAAACTAGACGACGATACCGAGGTTTTCCTCCCTTCCAGATTTGGAAAAGCCTCCCCCGAAGTCATCCAAAACCTAAATAAAAACCCTTTCTGCATCATCTACAAAGGCGAAGAAAAACTCCGCAGCGGATTCAAACGTTACGTCGTAGAATTCACCTCCGCATAATGGTCTGCGAAACCGACCCCATTTTCGTCGGTAACACCCTCTCCCTCAAACTTCTCTTCAATCCCAGTCTCTCCACCAAAGGGCAATTTCCCTCCAATTTCCGCATCATCTCCTCCTGTACCACCTTCTTCGGTGACGTCAAGACCGTCACCATCAAACTATTCATAGATCATGCCGATGTTATCCACGTCAACTGTGCTCCTAACAAAATTAACCTCTTCCTACAAGATTCCACCTGCAGCATCTACATCAACAACAACGCAAAATCCGCACTCTGCAACCCAGTCACCGCTTCAGGTTGTCATGCCATCAGCTTCGACACAGACTTCATCATACCCATCCACATTCCCACTCCCGACGAACATCTCAGCGACAACTTCTCACACCTCCTCATCACCTGCATCACCCAACCTCTCCGTCGTCGTCACGTGTTTCGCATAGACAGCAGCAGCAGCGACGAAGATCAAGATATAACCGTCCAACGTCCACCTCCCAAACACACCACATTTTTTAAAGTTATCCTAGTGCGTGAGTGTATAAACATGTGTGACAATGCATCTCAGACATAAACAGTGTATATGTGCTATATATCAATGTGATTTCTTTTTAATCCATTTTTTTATTCATATGTGTTTTTGTACTTCTTATCACAGTATTCATAGCTTTATTATCAATCATCCACATGTGCATTTTAATGCTTCTTGTATGTACTCGTTTTACCAAATATATAACATATATTGTATATCTCTCTCTGTATCCTGTTTAATACAAATAAAAATAAAAAAAACCCGGATTATCCAAGTGGATTAACGCTAATCCTACCGCTAGTGGCAACTTCTCAAACTTCCCGCTAATCCCTCTAATCCACCTTAATCCATCGGATTAAGAAGGATTAACGCGACACCAACGCCAACTAGCGGCAGGATTATCGTTAATCCAATTGGATAATCCGGGGTCTTAACTACTGTCAGTCAGTCAGTCAGCAATTCTCCGACGAATTGGTGACTACTGCGACGTGCAGCGAAACTACTGCAGAGCGACGGATTGGGTAGTTCTTGTGTTCGACTCCAGAGTGAAGTGAACCGTCAGGCGTGGAGAGGCTGCATCACGAAGGAGGAAGTGAAGCAACGGGGAATTGAACTGGTTCACTTTAGTGAAGTGAACTCCCTGTGAAGGTGAACTACATAAAAAGAACGAGACAGTGACAGTGAGAACTGAGAAAAGTGTCAAATGAAAAGCTGGACAAAGACACGCTGGTGTCAGGAACGGGACAAAATGCTACTATGGAGGCAATGATTAAAGAATTGTTAAGTGAAATGAAGAGCATAAAACTTGTGATGGAGGAGGTAAAAAGCGGCATAAAGTGTGCAGTTTCAACAATGGAGAACAGAAGACGGAAATTAAATCTGGAATGGTGAAAGATGGCATTAATGCGGTGGAGGAGCGTCCAGTGGAAAACGACTTGATGGTCAAATGGAAGAAAACAAGAGGATGATAGATCCTGCAATGTACGAGCGCCTGGACAAACAGGTGGCGAAAACTGTTGCAGTCCTACACCCAATCACGGTGCAACCTGCAGTTGGTTGGCACGAAGAGACCTTGAGGAGGAAGCAGCTGCAGGATCGAGAACAGGACCACTCCTGAAGGATGAAGAATCTGGCGTACGACCCACATGGGCGGATGCTTCTTCCAGAAGCCCGAGCTATGAGAGCTGTTGGACGTAGTGGGACCCCCTGGCGAACAGGAACGCTATATCTCAGGGAGCGTGGGAGTTTGTAGCCAGAAGATCTAGGGTGAAACAACTGCTGCTCCCGAAGAAAACTGTGATGGAAGTCCATGCCAGGACTACCGGGGACCCCCGGGGAAAGTTCCGTCGCCGATTTCATTGCTTGTATCTTTGTAGCGATGTGAGGAGGTAGTGTCAACAATGCAAAGTCTGCGCAGCAAGTCGTAGGCCCCAGACTCGAAGTTGGGAACGGAGGCAACAATACAACGTCAGAGTTCCATTCGAAAGAATTGCAATCGACGTGGCAGGACCATTCTCAAAGACAGACACAGGAAATCGCTACCTGCTGTTGGCTATGGACTAATTCACCAAGTGGCGGATATTTGCGCCATTTTTAATCAAGAGGCTTCGACCGTGACTAATGCACTGGTGGACAACTTCTTGTGCCGGTTCGGGATTCCTCGGGAGCTCCACAGCGACCAGGGGACGAATTTTGAATCCAACCTTATGCGAGAGCTTCTCCAACGGCTTGGTATCCACAAAACTCGTACTTCTCCCCTTCATCCACAGTTGGACGGAATGGTGGAGCGTTATATTAAGACGATCAAGGAGAACCTCCGGAAATTGGTATCGATCCATCAGGGAGTTTGGGATAAGCACGTATCATTATTCCTCCTGGCCTGCCGAGCATCAGTACATGAGTCCATTGGCATGATACCGGCCAACATCGTATTCGGGCGGAGCTATGACTACCTTGTGATATTTTGTTCGGCACGCTCCCTGATGCTGACCAGCGCGCAACCAATTATGTCGAGGCATTAATGGATAGGCTGGAGGACATCCACAATCTAGCTAGGGAGCACCTGAAGTTGTGACCGAATGAAAGTGCCTGGCGAACACTACCAGACTTCATATGGCTCTACCGTCCAAGGAGGACTAAAGGGAAGTTGCCGAAGCTGTAACGTTCCTGGGACGGTCCGTAAAAGGTAATCACCTCATCAACGATGTGGTATACCGCATTTGGTAGCCACAATATGATAAACATTAAAATATTATACTGTTTAAGTGCTGGGACCATTTTACTCTAAATACTTCCTATGATGGAAATATCCCCAGAGGTCGTGAACGTTTTAAGTTAATTATAAATTAGGAAAGTAATATAACCAGAAATGAAAAACAAAAGATATCTACACAAAACAAATAAGTTTTACATTTCTTGCTACTATATGCAGACACCAGTAGGGTAGAATTGAGAGTTCTGGCCCAGTTAATTTATGCATGGCTATTCATATGCAAATGAGCTCCCCCACCTCCTCCCTCCCCCACCCCCACCCCCGCTGTGCCTTGGTAGTTTTAGTTGCAGCTGCGGTCGTAAATCATGTTGAGTACAATGGAGGCTTGACAGTTAAGCAATTAAGGCTGTCAATCAACTGTCAAAACGAACAAAGGGGTCATAAATTTAAGGTTCTGTAACAAAGGCGAGATGTTTTTCCTACCCATCCCACATTAGGGCACTTCTGCACCTGGTCAGTTACCCACCCCCACTTCCATTGTGTGTCGAACACGTGGCATACTCGTTCCACTAGCTTTTAACAAAAGAACAATGCTTGCCCTTCAGCTGTCAAAATGAACAAAGCCCATGATGAATTAGGGTTGTAACAAAGCCTGACCCTTTCCATTGTGTAAGAGATTCTATTGTGTGTGCCTTTCTATTGTCCTTGGCAAGGCTAGTTTAGAAAGACACCTGCAGCGTTCCCATCCCAATAACAAAGCCTGACCCTTTCCATTGTGTAAGAGATTCTATTGTGTGTGCCTTTCTATTGTCCTTGGCAAGGCTAGTTTAGAAAGACACCTGCAGCGTTTCCATTGTTTGGCCACCTGCTAGTTTAACAAAAGAATTCGAGGGTTGCTTTATACTCGTCCTGTCCTTGTTTGTGTGAAAGAGAGAGAAACTTGTTTACCAACTCTGCGTGACGTCATACTTTAGAAAGACACCTGCAGCGTTCCCACAATCCAATAACAAAGCCTGACCCTTTCCATTGTGTAAGAGATTCTATTGTGTGTGCCTTTCTATTGTCCTTGGCAAGGCTAGTTTAGAAAGACACCTGCTCCATAACAAAGCCTGACCCTTTCCATTGTTTGGCCACCTGCTAGTTTAACAAAAGAATTCGAGGGCTGCTTTATACTCGTCCTCTCCTTGTTTGTGTGAAAGAGAGAGAAACTTGTTTACCAACTCTGCGTGACGTCATAGTCGGCCATCATGATTTTGCCTGAGGGAGTTCTCTCCAATGTTTTACGACCTCCTACGAATATACCCGAGCATAGTTAACAAGCATTCTGTTTCAGCCAACGACTCCGAAAAAGCGCCTAATATACATTTCATTACGTGCATTAAACCTCTGAGTGATATCCATAGATCGGTGTTCGATTCTTACTGTAATCAAAAGTTTATTGCTAATGAGAAATTAATGATTGATATTATTATATCATTACCCTAATTAATAAAAAGGCGTTCAGAGAATTCTAGCTCGAGTCTTACCAAGTGAAACTCTAACGCGTAATAACTATTAAACTATGCAAGGTCAGATTAAAAAAATGTATTTATCAATTATAATTTAATTTTTTATATATCATTACCCTAATTAATGAAAGGGTGTTCAGAGGGTTCTAGTTCGAATCTTACCCAACGAAACTCTAATGCTTAATAAATATTAAACTATGCAAGGTCAGATTTAAAAATGTATTTATCAAATATAATTTTTTTATACATCATTACCCTGATTAATGAAAGACCGTTCAGAGGGTCCTAGATCGAATCTGCGAAACTCTAATGCCCAATAACTATTAAATTATGCACGGCTAGATTAAAATGTATTTAACAAATATAATTTAATTAATGAAACGGTGTTCAGAGGGTTCTAGATCGAATCTCTAATGCTTAATAAATATTAAACTATGTGAGTATTGGGCGGTCAGATTAAAACGTGTTTAACAAATATAATTTAATATACACGACATTACAATGTTTAACGATCTGTATTCCTAGGAACCAGAGGTCCATAGTTCGAATCCTGCCCTGCGAAATGCTATAATAACTATTAAGTTATTGAAGCAGGGGGCGGTCGGATTAAAATTGCAATTAGCAAATATAATTATTTATATTAAACCCTGATGCATACTTAGATATCTCGATGCCTAGACAACATTCTTTCTTCTTCTCCTCTTTCTTTCTCCACGACTTGTACACATTCAGGCGTTCACATATACACGAGCGCTTGTACACACATCAGCAAACATACACTGGTGCACGCATGCACACACACGCACACACACACTCACATACATACAATAGTACACACACACATACACGCATTCACACAACTCATGCGTATACATACATACACCAGTGCTCTTACACACATACATATACATGGACACACACACATGCACACACATACACCAGTGCACACACGCATACACGCACATGTAAGTACACACACGCACACACGCACACACGCAAGCACATACACACACGCACATACATACACCAGCACATACACACACATGCACATACATACACCAGCACATACACACACATGCACATACATACAACAGTACACACACACATACATACAACAGTACACACACACATACATACACCAGTACACACACGCATTCACGCACCTCATGCGTATACATACATACACCAGTGCTCTTACACTCACACATACATATACATGGACACACACACACGTGCAAGCACATATGCCTGTTCACTTACACCCAACAGCACCAACCCACACACGCACACACCAACTCACGCGCATGTCCTGAATGAAAAGAGACAAAATGATGCAATAAAAACTAATTATAGCTCGGGATGCAAGGCTCCATTTACGATTGCTCGAAACCGGTCTTCTAATAACTCCAAAACTAATTAAAATAAAGACAGTAAATAAACTTTATTACTTTTATGCAATTAGCTCGTTTCTTGTGCATGTATATTAGAGTCCAGGTGTCATGGGTTCGATCCTTAACTTTAAAATCTCAATTATCTCAGAAACTAGCAGGGATTAAGGTGCGGACCAAAGCACGATTTTTAGTTCCTACGATGAACAATTAATGCTTTATAATTTCCAATCAGTGTCCCTAGCTCGAATCCCGATCTTTCAGTGACTTCCTTAATTTTCCATTGTGTTCTAGAATATATCACTTAGATCAATGTTGCAACTGCATACAGGTCTTTTAAACACATCAAACTAATATTATAAATAATTTTGTTTCTGGCGTTCTGAGTTCGAATACCGATTCAATGAAGTTTACTTATAAATTTAATAACAGTAAATAATTAAGACAAAGGTACCAAATAAACCTATTACGTTTATGTCATCAGATAATATCTTGCGGGTGTATATTAGGGTACCTGACGTCCAGGGTTCGATCCTTAAGTTTAAATCTCAATTATCGCAGAAACTAGCAGAGATAGAGCTGTAGACGAAAGCATGTTTGATAGCTCATGCAATGAACAATTAATGCTGTATATAATTTTCAATCAGTTGCCCCTAGTTCGAACCCCGATGTTTCAATGACTTCACTGATTTTCCTCTGTACTCTAGAATACATCACTTAGATTGATGCTTTAACTGCATGCAGCTTTGTGTAACGACATTATGGATGTACTCTGTGTGAGAGAGAGCGAGAGAGGGAGAGAGAGAGAGAGAGCGAGAGAGGGAGAGGAAGTGAACCAAGGTGGGATAGAAGTGCTGAGGGCCTCTGCGCATGCGTAGCAAGAGATGATGTCATTGGCTGCAATAATCACGTGACGTGTAAGCATCACAGCCATGATGACGTGCAGGCATCGCCTGGAGGGGGTTTAGATCCCTATATAAACAGACATCTGTCCTATGTTAGAACTGTTGTGTACTTATTAACTTTACATTCAAGTTTTAAAAAGCTTTAAAAGCAACGTGAGCTACAGGCCGTCTGCACATTCAGCACATATCAAAACGGGGCAATGCAAGGTGAGTTTTAAATAACTATACAAAATCACTGTTGGCTTTTACAATACATTTAATTTTATTTAAACGTTACAGTACATGAAAGACGATTCGTTACACAGAGCATCATATTTTCTAATCTGTGCTTTACATTCACATGATATTCTCAACACACATTCTTCTGTAACATTTATATGATTTTCTCTACATCTTCTTTGTAAACATTCATACGATTTTCCCCTCATTCTTTGTTTCACTATACACTCACATGATTTCCTCTACTCATTCTTTATTCCACCTACAGGTTCATGCTCTGTTAACATTCACATGACTTTCTCTTCACATTCTTTGCTTCCATTAACATTCACATGATTTTCGCCACACCTTCTTCTTACATAAACATTCATACGACTTTACCCTCATTCTTTGTTTCACTATACACTCACATGATTTCCTCTACTCATTCTTTGTTCCCCTGCAGGTTCATGCTTTGTTAACATTCACACGACGTTCTCAGCTCATTTCTCTATTGACATTCACATGATTTCTCCTCGCATTCTTACAGAAACATTCATACGATTTTCCCCCCTCATTCTTTGTTTCACTATGCATTCTTTGGTTCTCTGCTGGCTCATCTTCAATGAACATTCACATGATTTTCTGTACTTATTCTTTGTTTCTCTACACATTCATAGGCTTACTTACAAAACATGCACACCATAGTTCTAATATAAAGAAGTGTATAACTCGTTCTTCAACTTGAATAATGTAGTGAAAATAATAATTCATGGCAATGTCTGTTACAGATTGTTTAGCTGATAGACTTAACAAGATGGTGGAAGAGCGTAGTTTCCTACCGACTCGTCGAGTTCAAGATCTCGAAATAGGTCTTAACTATGAGATAAAGTCCTTAAAGAGAGTTCAAACAAGATATGGTACCAGGATCGTATCTTCGCTGGAGGATTGTCAAGTGTTCTTGCCAGAGCGCTATAATTCGTTAACCGATCAAGAGATTGCAGAAATACCTGGGAGCGTATACCTACAGTATAATGGCATGGCAGAGACTGGGAATTTTAAGACATGTAAATTGTCTTTTTTACACGCAAAGAAGGTGCGTAGAAGTGTCAAACTTAAGTATTGAATGTTCTCCCATTTCACAATGAAAAATTCATAAATAAAACAACTGACTCATTGATATTACATATAAAGATACAAAAGATGCATATTATAGAATTTTATAAAAAATTAACGAAATTACAATATCACATGCTTTGAGTTTAATTATATCTAGCGCATTGAAATAACTCTAAATATCCGAATGTTTATACAAATCATTGTGCTTCTTTTACATGTGCCATATGCTTCATTTTACATGTATCATAACAAAAAATGTAATTCTTTCCAGGTTGCCTTTACTTGACCAAGATAGTTTTCTAAGACTTTCATTGTGCATTGTTTCAGGGTGTGCAATAAGAGGAAGAAGAAGAAGAGGAATAGCCTGCTACCATGCAATGGATGCTGACGCTATTGGAGGGTAGAATACCTACAAGAAACATTTCGGCAAGAAACGGGTGCTGAGACATCTACATCACCGAAACACATTAAGACAGGATCATTATATAACATTACAGGGTATACAATGAAAAAATTCGGTCAATTTTGTATACAATTCAATGCATGGCTGAGAGTTAGCTCGAACTAGTCTCCCTATATTCACTGAAATTAAGCATTGTGAGCAATAATTTAAGTGACTGTGAAAATACTTTAAGTAATGGTGAAATTTGTATCCTAAAAGACTTGAGCCCTGTATACATTAACAGCATTAAGACTGTTTGCCACGCTGGAATACAAATTATGAAAATAAAAAGACTTTCATTTAAATAATAAGGAAATTTGCATAACCTGCTGTTACAAGTGTAATGACATATACAGAAACAAAGAGTCGGGCGAGAAAGTGATGAAAATGTAAGATAAATAATAACAATAAAAGAATTAAGGTATGCTTTTACATAGTGTTTTTATTCATTAAAAATCCTTGCATTCCTAATGAAAAATAAATCATTACAATGATTAGTTTAAGTTATGTTACAATGATCAAAAAGAGAACCGTCTTTAGATGCATTACTCGATCTAAAGTCAGAGCACCAAAAATGACAAATCACGGCTTCTCCATTTTAGATGTGGTGTCACTATTCAGGTAAATTCCTGTAACACAGCAGGTTGAGTATGCAGATCTGTGGTCCTAAATGGGTGAAACAGAGTCTTATCCAGCTTAACAGTCTTGAGATCTCAGCATCAGAAAGTCGAATCACAAGCCTTCTCCACTCGATGAGTACAGGTTTAACAACAGCATTCTCTTCACCCTGAGACGGTGTAATGTATATAAATGTTCAACTTGACAAGGGATTCTAAACTCGTTGTTAGAGTCCAGAGCTGATGTATTATATGGTGAAAACACATGTTCCTCTTCTTAGTGATCTTGTCGTCGAATCTCGGTGTCATTGAGGTGTCCATGATTATAGGATTCTGAAGCCCAAAAACTGTAGGAACTGCTGATTGCGTGATGTTAACTTGATGGGCGTCAAGGGCAGAGCATGATGTGTGCGTCTAATCATTCCATTATTATATCCTCGACGTCGTTGACTTCTTCTAAAAACTATAGGCATTATGCTTATATCCTTGTTTCTAAAGGCAATGATAATGCTGTTAGGCTCCCCTGTTTGCTCTATGAAGCGGATCTTTATGAACAACAGGTAAAATTTGATTTGAAGGTTCCTGTGAAATACGTTATCCTGCCGTAACAGATGGGAAAACTGGTAGATGGAGTGTCCACTTTTACTATCGAGGAAGGAGACTGATGCAATACTGCGCTAAATTCGTATGATGCTCAACTTAAATATATTCACTAGGAAATCAGATTCAGACAGCTGATTAGATGGAATAACTTTGTCACTGAAGGGCCACAGAACGTTCCTATAGAACAATCACTGGAAAAAATCAAGAGTGAAAGGAGTGAAATGACATTTTTATTATTATTATTCACTGATCTAATAAAGAAGACATTCGCATCCTAATATGAGGAATCTTTAAACGAGGGGCATACAAGTCAAGGTCTATGTTACTCTATGTTTTTTTCCGGGACAAGTATAGCCCTCTGCCAGAGTTTTTTGAATTCCCTTTCAGGCTCTGTCTCCTCTTCGTTTCTGTGTTTCTTCCCTTATTCTTCTTCACTCGAAAACCTCTCCCTCTTGCTTCAATTTCTCTGTTACGTCTCATCATTTCGGCAAGTTGTTTATCTGCTGCCTTTTTCTTATTAAGTGCTGAGGCAATTTGGGCTGCACTTTCAGCAGCAGCGTCTAGAGCTGCAAAAATTGGTATGAAAGGTAGAAATCCTCCTCGTTTCTTCTTCCTGGATCCCGCACCAACAGCTACCTTTCCCTTCATAATTGCTGTTACTAGTCACGCTGCCAACTTTTTCACCTAATGTAACATCAGATTGCACGCTTTTCCAAGTCGTTTCAGTCAGATCTTGGCAGCAATGTTTCTCGAAGCAGAGACCTTATGCTGAGCGTTGGCAATGCCGCTAAGATTACACGAATCGTCTAACGGAATGATTCCAGGGTCTCCTATCTTTAATTTTTCTCTAGCTTTACCACAGTTCCTCAGCCTATGTGACCAGGTAAATGTACTTCAATGTTGCAGGCTAGTGAGAGAGTTAATTAAACCGAAACCTCTTGCGAGCTTAACCACCTTAGCTCTCACGTTATACTAATCGATTTTTATTCAGTATAGTTCTTTTATACTTTCTCATTAGCGTATATACATTAAGAGCGATTTATTTTATTTTAGCCGTCAAGCTAGAGAGGATGAAACAAGAATGCTCACAGCCTATTGATATGTTAGACTTTGAAAGCGACTTTAGATGTGAACTTAGTGGAAAACTGTTTCATGTCAACGTTATATACGTTCCCATCATGTAACCCATTCAGGGAAAAAGGTGACCAGCAAACGGAAAAATGTTACCAGCAAAGGGAAAAAAGGTGACCAGCAATGGGAAAAACGTGACCAGCAAAGGGAAAAAGGTGACCAGCAAAGGGAAAAAGGTGACCAGCAAAAGGGAAAAAGGTGACCAGCAAAGGGAAAAAGGTGACCATCAAAGGGAAAAAGGTGACCAGCAAAGGGAAAAAGGCGACCAGCAAAGGGAAAAAGGTGTCCAGCAAAGGGAAAAATGTGACCAGCAAAGGGAAAAAGGTGACCAGCAAAGGGAAAAAGGTGACCAGAAAAGGGAAAAAGGTGACCAGGAAAGGGAAAAAGGTGACCAGCAAAGGGAAAAAGGTGACCAGGAAAGGGAAAAAGGTGACCAGCAAAGGGAAAAAAGGTGACCAAGAAAGGGAAAAAGGTGACCAGCAAAGGGAAAAAGGTGACCAGCAAAGGGAAAAATGTGACCAGCAAAGGGAAAAAGGTGACCAGGAAAGGGAAAAAGGTGACTAGGAAAGGGAAAAAGGTGACCAGCAAAGGGAAAAAGGTGAAAAGCAAAGGGAAGAACGTGACCAGCAAAGGGAAAAACGTGACCAGCAAAGGGAAAAAGGTGATCAGCAAAGGGAAAAAGGTGACCAGGAAAGGGAAAAAGGTGACCAGCAAAGGGAAAAAGGTGACCAGCAAAGAGAAAAAGGTGACCAGCAAAGGGAAAAAGGTGACCAGGAAAGGGAAAAAGGTGACCAGCAAAGGGAAAAAGGTGACCAGTAAAGGGAAAAAGGTGACTAGGAAAGGGAAAAAGGTGACCAGCAAAGGGAAAAATGTGACCAGCAAAGGGAAGAACGTGACTAGCAAAGGGAAAAACGTGACCAGGGAAGGGAAAAAGGTGACCAGCAAAGGGAAAAAGGTGACCAGCAAAGGGAAAAAGGTGACCAGCAAAGGGAAAAAGGTGACCAGCAAAGGGAAAAAGGTGACCAGGAAAGGGAAAAAGGTGACCAGGAAAGGGAAAAACGTTACCAGCAAAGGGAAAAACGTGACAAGCAAAGGGAAAAAGGTGACCAGTAAAGGGAAAAATGGGACCAGAAGAGGGAAAAACGTGACCAATAAGGGAAAAATGTGACCAGCAAAGGGAAAAAGGTGACCAGCAAAGGGAAAAATGTTACCAGCAAAGGGAAAAATGTGACCAGCAAAGGGAAAAACGTGGCCTGCAAAGGGAAAAAGGTAACCAGCAAAGGGAAAAATGTGACCAGCTAAGGGAAAAACGTGACCAGCAAAGGGAAAAATGTGACCAGCAAAGGGAAAAAGGTGACCAGTAAAGGAAAAAATGGGACCAGAAGAGGGAAAAACGTAACCTGCAAAGGGAAAAAGGTGACCAGCAAAGGGAAAAATGTGACCAGCAAAGGGAAAAATACGACCTGCAAAGGGAAAAAGTGACCAGCAAAGGGAAAAAATGTGACCAGCAAAGGGAAAAATGTGACAGCAAAGGGAAAAAGGTGACCAGTAAAGGGCAAAATGGGACCAGAAGAGGGAAAAACGGGAACAACAAAGGGAAAAAGGTGACCAGCAAAGGGAAAAATGTGACCAGGGAAGGGAAAAGGTGGCCAGCAAAGGGAAAAAAAAGGTGACCTGCAAAGGGAAAATGACCAGTATCTCCCTCAACTCTCGCATTCTCTGTGCTAACTATCAAGAAAACTTGTACTCTCACCTCTATGACTCCATTTCTAGCTACTTGAATCTGCTTGTGCTTAATGAGATAGTTATAATTAACGGAATTACAACTATTATGCGGAAATGCTACAATATTTTGCTTAGTCTAATTCGGACATGGCTGTTTATATGCATCAAAACCTGAGTACATATATAAATACATAAATGTTAAAAAATAACTCAGTCTCGTGTAATCGTATACGAATTCAACATCTACATTATACATTGACTAGTTTATATATACTGCTTGAGCATGAACACTCACAAAGACGGACAATTACAGTCAATTTACGAGAATCTTGATTTTTCGTATGTTTCCCAAAGGGGGAGTAATCGCTTTGTTAAGTGCTACATATGTAATAGAACTTTAAAAAACGGGACAATTTCAAGGCTTAAGCAACATAGGAGACGATGCTGTAAAGCAATGGCCAACTGTGCATTGACTACAACACCCAAACGAGATCCTGAAATCTTCTCAAGTCCCGAAGAGCGGGATTCAAGATGTACCGTGCTTGGAGCCAGTTCAAGCGACCCTGTAATAACATCAAGAGCTACCACTAATGAAGCAATGAGAGCAGTTTCTTTGAATGAGCAAGCTCTGAATAAACACACCAATGAAAGCAAGCATACTAGTGACAACTCACCTAGATTAGAAGATATATCCAAAGCGAATACAGAGGAGATGCTATGCCGCTACACCGATCCTAATGATTTGGTAAACATGCTTAGGGTACTCATGACGCTTCATACACCTGATAAAAATGACTTTTCCGATGCGATTAACGACATTATTCAGGATTTAAAGCTGGGTGGTTTTATAGCGTGATTAGCATCTGCAGAACCTTGAAACCATGAAAGAGTTAGAAAGATTCCTCATATTAGGATGCGAATGTCTTCTTTATTAGATCAGTGAATAATAATAATAAAAATGTCATTTCACTCCTTTCACTCTTGATTTTTTCCAGTGATTGTTCTATAGGAACGTTCTGTGGCCCTTCAGTGACAAAGTTATTCCATCTAATCAGCTGTCTGAATCTGATTTCCTAGTGAATATATTTAAGTTGAGCATCATACGAATTTAGCGCAGTATTGCATCAGTCTCCTTCCTCGATAGTAAAAGTGGACACTCCATCTACCAGTTTTCCCATCTGTTACGGCAGGATAACGTATTTCACAGGAACCTTCAAATCAAATTTTACCTGTTGTTCATAAAGATCCGCTTCATAGAGCAAACAGGGGAGCCTAACAGCATTATCATTGCCTTTAGAAACAAGGATATAAGCATAATGCCTATAGTTTTTAGAAGAAGTCAACGACGTCGAGGATATAATAATGGAATGATTAGACGCACACATCATGCTCTGCCCTTGACGCCCATCAAGTTAACATCACGCAATCAGCAGTTCCTACAGTTTTTGGGCTTCAGAATCCTATAATCATGGACACCTCAATGACACCGAGATTCGACGACAAGATCACTAAGAAGAGGAACATGTGTTTTCACCATATAATACATCAGCTCTGGACTCTAACAACGAGTTTAGAATCCCTTGTCAAGTTGAACATTTATATACATTACACCGTCTCAGGGTGAAGAGAATGCTGTTGTTAAACCTGTACTCATCGAGTGGAGAAGGCTTGTGATTCGACTTTCTGATGCTGAGATCTCAAGACTGTTAAGCTGGATAAGACTCTGTTTCACCCATTTAGGACCACAGATCTGCATACTCAACCTGCTGTGTTACAGGAATTTACCTGAATAGTGACACCACATCTAAAATGGAGAAGCCGTGATTTGTCATTTTTGGTGCTCTGACTTTAGATCGAGTAATGCATCTAAAGACGGTTCTCTTTTTGATCATTGTAACATAACTTAAACTAATCATTGTAATGATTTATTTTTCATTAGGAATGCAAGGATTTTTAATGAATAAAAACACTATGTAAAAGCATACCTTAATTCTTTTATTGTTATTATTTATCTTACATTTTCATCACTTTCTCGCCCGACTCTTTGTTTCTGTATATGTCATTACACTTGTAACAGCAGGTTATGCAAATTTCCTTATTATTTAAATGAAAGTCTTTTTATTTTCATAATTTGTATTCCAGCGTGGCAAACAGTCTTAATGCTGTTAATGTATACAGGGCTCAAGTCTTTTAGGATACAAATTTCACCATTACTTAAAGTATTTTCACAGTCACTTAAATTATTGCTCACAATGCTTAATTTCAGTGAATATAGGGAGACTAGTTCGAGCTAACTCTCAGCCATGCATTGAATTGTATACAAAATTGACCGAATTTTTTCATTGTATACCCTGTAATGTTATATAATGATCCTGTCTTAATGTGTTTCGGTGATGTAGATGTCTCAGCACCCGTTTCTTGCCGAAATGTTTCTTGTAGGTATTCTACCCTCCAATAGCGTCAGCATCCATTGCATGGTAGCAGGCTATTCCTCTTCTTCTTCTTCCTCTTATTGCACACCCTGAAACATTGCACAATGAAAGTCTTAGAAAACTATCTTGGTCAAGTAAAGGCAACCTGGAAAGAATTACATTTTTTGTTATGATACATGTAAAATGAAGCATATGGCACATGTAAAAGAAGCACAATGATTTGTATAAACATTCGGATATTTAGAGTTATTTCAATGCGCTAGATATAATTAAACTCAAAGCATGTGATATTGTAATTTCGTTAATTTTTTATAAAATTCTATAATATGCATCTTTTGTATCTTTATATGTAATATCAATGAGTCAGTTGTTTTATTTATGAATTTTTCATTGTGAAATGGGAGAACATTCAATACTTAAGTTTGACACTTCTACGCACCTTCTTTGCGTGTAAAAAAGACAATTTACATGTCTTAAAATTCCCAGTCTCTGCCATGCCATTATACTGTAGGTATACGCTCCCAGGTATTTCTGCAATCTCTTGATCGGTTAACGAATTATAGCGCTCTGGCAAGAACACTTGACAATCCTCCAGCGAAGATACGATCCTGGTACCATATCTTGTTTGAACTCTCTTTAAGGACTTTATCTCATAGTTAAGACCTATTTCGAGATCTTGAACTCGACGAGTCGGTAGGAAACTACGCTCTTCCACCATCTTGTTAAGTCTATCAGCTAAACAATCTGTAACAGACATTGCCATGAATTATTATTTTCACTACATTATTCAAGTTGAAGAACGAGTTATACACTTCTTTATATTAGAACTATGGTGTGCATGTTTTGTAAGTAAGCCTATGAATGTGTAGAGAAACAAAGAATAAGTACAGAAAATCATGTGAATGTTCATTGAAGATGAGCCAGCAGAGAACCAAAGAATGCATAGTGAAACAAAGAATGAGGGGGGAAAATCGTATGAATGTTTCTGTAAGAATGCGAGGAGAAATCATGTGAATGTCAATAGAGAAATGAGCTGAGAACGTCGTGTGAATGTTAACAAAGCATGAACCTGCAGGGGAACAAAGAATGAGTAGAGGAAATCATGTGAGTGTATAGTGAAAAAAGAATGAGGGTAAAGTCGTATGAATGTTTATGTAAGAAGAAGGTGTGGCGAAAATCATGTGAATGTTAATGGAAGCAAAGAATGGGAAGAGAAAGTCATGTGAATGTTAACAGAGCATGAACCTGTAGGTGGAATAAAGAATGAGTAGAGGAAATCATGTGAGTGAATAGTGAAACAAAGAATGAGGGGAAAATCGTATGAATGTTTACAAAGAAGATGTAGAGAAAATCATATAAATGTTACAGAAGAATGTGTGTTGAGAATATCATGTGAATGTAAAGCACAGATTAGAAAATATGATGCTCTTTGTAACGAATCGTCTTGCATGTACTGTAACGTTTAAATAAAATTAAATGTATTGTAAAAGCCAACAGTGATTTTGTATAGTTATTTAAAACTCACCTTGCATTGCCCCGTTTTGATATGTGCTGAATGTGTAGACGGCCTGCAGCTCACGTTGCTTTTAAAGCTTTTTAAAACTTGAATGTAAAGTTAATAAGTACACAACAGTTCTAACATGGGACAGATGTCTGTTTATATAGGAATCTAAACCCCCTCCAGGCGATGCCTGCACATCATCATGGCTGTGATGCTTACACGTCACGTGATTATTGCAGCCAATGACATCATCTCTTGCTACGCATGCGCAGAGGCCCTCAGCACTTCTATCCCTGCTTGGTTCACTTCCTCTCCCTCTCTCGCTCTCTCGCTCTCTCTCTCTCTCCCTCTCTCGCTCTCTCTCACACAGAGTACATCCATAATGTCGTTACACAAAGCTGCATGCAGTTAAAGCATCAATCTAAGTGATGTATTCTAGAGTACAGAGGAAAATCAGTGAAGTCATTGAAAGATCGGGGTTCGAACTAGGGGCAACTGATTGAAAATTATATACAGCATTAATTGTTCATTGCATGAGCTATCAAACATGCTTTCGTCTACAGCTCTATCTCTGCTAGTTTCTGCGATAATTGAGATTTAAACTTAAGGATCGAACCCTGGACGTCAGGTACCCTAATATACACCCGCAAGATATTATCTGATGACATAAACGTAATAGGTTTATTTGGTACCTTTGTCTTAATTATTTACTGTTATTAAATTTATAAGTAAACTTCATTGAATCGGTATTCGAACTCAGAACGCCAGAAACAAAATTATTTATAATATTAGTTTGATGTGTTTAAAAGACCTGTATGCAGTTGCAACATTGATCTAAGTGATATATTCTAGAACACAATGGAAAATTAAGGAAGTCACTGAAAGATCGGGATTCGAGCTAGGGACACTGATTGGAAATTATATAAAGCATTAATTGTTCATCGTAGGAACTAAAAATCGTGCTATGGTCCGCACCTTAATCCCTGCTAGTTTCTGAGATAATTGAGATTTTAAAGTTAAGGATCGAACCCATGACACCTGGACTCTAATATACATGCACAAGAAACGAGCTAATTGCATAAAAGTAATAAAGTTTATTTACTGTCTTTATTTTAATTAGTTTTGGAGTTATTAGAAGACCGGTTTCGAGCAATCGTAAATGGAGCCTTGCATCCCGAGCTATAATTAGTTTTTATTGCATCATTTTGTCTCTTTTCATTCAGGACATGCGCGTGAGTTGGTGTGTGCGTGTGTGAGTTGGTGCTGTTGGGTGTAAGTGAACAGGCATATGTGCTTGCACGTGTGTGTGTGTCCATGTATATGTATGTGTGAGTGTAAGAGCACTGGTGTATGTATGTATACGCATGAGGTGCGTGAATGCGTGTGTGTACTGGTGTATGTATGTGTGTGTGTACTGTTGTATGTATGTGTGTGTACTGTTGTATGTATGTGCATGTGTGTGTGTATGTGCTGGTGTATGTATGTGCATGTGTGTGTATGCGCTGGTGTATGTATGTGCTTGCGTGTGTGCGTGTGTGCGTGTGTGCGTGTGTGTACTTACATGTGCGTGTATGCGTGTGTGCACTGGTGTATGTGTGTGCATGTGTGTGTGTCCATGTATATGTATGTGTGTAAGAGCACTGGTGTATGTATGTATACGCATGAGTTGTGTGAATGCGTGTATGTGTGTGTGTACTATTGTATGTATGTGAGTGTGTGTGTGCGTGTGTGTGCATGCGTGCACCAGTGTATGTTTGCTGATGTGTGTACAAGCACTCGTGTATATGTGAACGCCTGAATGTGTACAAGTCGTGGAGAAAGAAAGAGGAGAAGAAGAAAGAATGTTGTCTAGGCATCGAGATATCTAAGTATGCATCAGGGTTTAATATAAATAATTATATTTGCTAATTGCAATTTTAATCCGACCGCCCCCTGCTTCAATAACTTAATAGTTATTATAGCATTTCGCAGGGCAGGATTCGAACTATGGACCTCTGGTTCCTAAGAATACAGATCGTTAAACATTGTAATGTCGTGTATATTAAATTATATTTGTTAAACACGTTTTAATCTGACCGCCCAATACTCACATAGTTTAATATTTATTAAGCATTAGAGATTCGATCTAGAACCCTCTGAACACCGTTTCATTAATTAAATTATATTTGTTAAATACATTTTAATCTAGCCGTGCATAGTTTAATAGTTATTGGGCATTAGAGTTTCGCAGATTCGATCTAGGACCCTCTGAACGGTCTTTCATTAATCAGGGTAATGATGTATAAAAAAATTATATTTGATAAATACATTTTTAAATCTGACCTTGCATAGTTTAATATTTATTAAGCATTAGAGTTTCGTTGGGTAAGATTCGAACTAGAACCCTCTGAACACCCTTTCATTAATTAGGGTAATGATATATAAAAATTTAAATTATAATTGATAAATACATTTTTTTAATCTGACCTTGCATAGTTTAATAGTTATTACGCGTTAGAGTTTCACTTGGTAAGACTCGAGCTAGAATTCTCTGAACGCCTTTTTATTAATTAGGGTAATGATATAATAATATCAATCATTAATTTCTCATTAGCAATAAACTTTTGATTACAGTAAGAATCGAACACCAATCTATGGATATCACTCAGAGGTTTAATGCACGTAATGAAATGTATATTAGGCGCTTTTTCGGAGTCGTTGGCTGAAACAGAATGCTTGTTAACTATGCTCGGGTATATTCGTAGGAGGTCGTAAAACATCGGAGAGAACTCCCTCAGGCAAAATCATGATGGCCGACTATGACGTCACGCAGAGTTGGTAAACAAGTTTCTCTCTCTTTCACACAAACAAGGAGAGGACGAGTATAAAGCAGCCCTCGAATTCTTTTGTTAAACTAGCAGGTGGCCAAACAATGGAAAGGGTCAGGCTTTGTTATGGAGCAGGTGTCTTTCTAAACTAGCCTTGCCAAGGACAATAGAAAGGCACACACAATAGAATCTCTTACACAATGGAAAGGGTCAGGCTTTGTTATTGGATTGTGGGAACGCTGCAGGTGTCTTTCTAAAGTATGACGTCACGCAGAGTTGGTAAACAAGTTTCTCTCTCTTTCACACAAACAAGGACAGGACGAGTATAAAGCAACCCTCGAATTCTTTTGTTAAACTAGCAGGTGGCCAAACAATGGGAACGCTGCAGGTGTCTTTCTAAACTAGCCTTGCCAAGGACAATAGAAAGGCACACACAATAGAATCTCTTACACAATGGAAAGGGTCAGGCTTTGTTATTGGGATGGGAACGCTGCAGGTGTCTTTCTAAACTAGCCTTGCCAAGGACAATAGAAAGGCACACACAATAGAATCTCTTACACAATGGAAAGGGTCAGGCTTTGTTACAACCCTAATTCATCATGGGCTTTGTTCATTTTGACAGCTGAAGGGCAAGCATTGTTCTTTTGTTAAAAGCTAGTGGAACGAGTATGCCACGTGTTCGACACACAATGGAAGTGGGGGTGGGTAACTGACCAGGTGCAGAAGTGGCCTAATGTGGGATGGGTAGGAAAAACATCTCGCCTTTGTTACAGAACCTTAAATTTATGACCCCTTTGTTCGTTTTGACAGTTGATTGACAGCCTTAATTACTTAACTGTCAAGCCTCCATTGTACTCAACATGATTTACGACCGCAGGTGCAAGTAAAACCACCAAGGCACAGCGGGGGGTGGGGGTGGGGGAGAGGAGGTGGGGGAGCTCATTTGCATATGAATAGCCATGCATAAATTAACTGGGCCAGAACTCTCAATTCTACCCTACTGACACCATAATCTCTTTAATGAATTAATTAACTTTACAAGAACTTGGCTTTACTACATCAAGAACAACGTATAAGTCTTTGTTATCCCTTGCACTTCGAAACTTTCACAAATCCACCTTACAAATGTTCTGTAATACATTACTTGTTCGCTCCAGTCCAGTACTTTAATTAATTCGACACATGCACTAAATAATTAGATTCAGAAGAATTACTTACGCCAAAATATTTTGTTACTAAATTTTGAATAGTCTAAATTGGCGCGCGTGAAGGTGCTTCCTGAACCCGAATTTAGTGCTTCTTCCTCAACGCCCGAGAAACGGCGATCACGTGCGTTGACGTCATTCGCCAGGAACAGTGCCACCATGCTGCCCTATGTTGGTTTCTCCTGGTAAACGCTCAGCGATAATGCAGGTGGTGTGAAGTTAGTGGTATCTTCACTCAGGCAAGGTGAAAGTTGATGTAAGGCTTTGGCCGGTAATGCAGTTGCTGAGGCCAGACGCTAAGACCAAATGTCCTGGAGTGATTTAAATAGATTTCTTTCATCTGTTTACAGATGTCTTTCAATTGCAATAACCATGTACATATTCCGATGTAGCTATCACAGTGATAACTTGTTTTTAAGGTTATTTTGGGAATTATTAGGGTTGTTATTTGATTATGAGAAAACCATTTAGCCTATTCGTAGGGACCTTTTAAACAATTTGCTGAACACAGAGGTGATGTTCTGTTGTTACCAACATTTGGATTTGAACCATTTTTGTGTATTGTTTACACTCCACTTATTTTAACACTTCTGCAAATATGCCCTCATTCATTAATAATTATTCAATAACTCTCTTTAGCAGTGATTCAGAATTATAGGTAACACACCATTCCATTCCGAGGAACACTGATTTTTAAAATTCCTTACTATTTTGTCAGTTTCTTTAGCATATGTATCATACAGGAACATGCTATTTATTAAGACCTTCTCCTTAGTTTTATTATTTCTCTTATCACTAATATTAAAATCAGTAATTGTATATGGAAGAAGGTATTAAATATCATGCTTTTCATTTATAACCGGGCCATGGATAGTGTAATGTGTAGTTTTCATGCACTGCAATGACCTCGGTATGTGTCAGCTAACTCACCACCTCGAACGATTCACTCAACATGGTTGGGGTGATCGTCCGTGAATGTTAACTGACAGTCTTTCTGTACTGTAAAGATTGAAGTTATTTATCGAGCAGCTTTTTGTGCTATAAACACAAGAGTTTGTTCATTGTGCATCTCAAAAGTGAAAATTTATTCAAGACATCTGTGTTGTGTGTGAATTACATTAGATTCTTCTTCTTCTTCTTTTTCTTCTTCTTCTTCTTCTTCTTCTTCTTATTATTATTATTATTATTATTATTATACCCCCGCCGTTGAATCTTTGCACTTGACAGTTCGTATGACTTCGCGTAATGTTGGCCATATTGTGGTTACGACGTTGCCAGAGTGGCTAGCTGATTGTTCTGCTTACTATCGTATTTAAGCCGCATACAAAAGTGTACGTAAATAGCGAACGTCAACGAATAATAACTATTTCGTATTATTATTATTATTATTATTAATTGAAAATAATCCAGCATAAACACTGCAACGTGTGGAGAACAAATTACGCACTTTTGACAATATAGAAACAGAATAATGCAAACATGCCTGCTACAATGAGGAGAAATAAAACAAATTATAAGCTGTGATAGCAAAGTTATTTTCACTCATACTGCGTTCCAGATGGTTCAGGAATTTTGTCCTCTTTCTCTTGGAATTTCACTCCCTTGTAAATAACTGTTCTCGTGTTTAGTTCAAGAGCTGCCGCAGTTCGTTGTACGGCTTATCAGCAGGAATACAGGTATGCCCATGAACCTTCACGTATTCCTTCTCCTGTTCAATGAATTCCCGGGTCCTTCTTAACAGTTCCAATACCTGACTATCTCGACGCAAATGATTTTCACTTCGTGAATACTACTTGGTGATCGGCGTGTTTTTGTTTTTTGTTTGTTTTTGTTTTAAGACATTGTCGCACTTCAAATCTTGTATAAATAATAAGAATGAAATATATATAAAAATATATAAACGAACACCACCAACAAAACTATCAAACATAACCACAAATATAAATAACAATGAAGAATACTAACTTGCAAACAACAACTCGACGCACGTGCTAGAGATTCACAAACTGAAACACGTGGTTGGAAATAGCTACATCCGGCGACAGAGCCGCTTCCAGTTCCACTTCCGCTTTGTCATAGGCCACCCGGAATGCTGCCTTGTGATTGGTTTAGAAGTCTAACGGTTAAAGCTTTTCATCTGTTCTTTTGCGAGTGTACCAACTTAATCGCTAGCTGTCAAGTGTAACGTTTCAACGGCGGGGGTATAGTACACTAAAGTGCCTACCGAAAAATTCATGCTTGAACAAAGAAAGAATTGAAATTAAGTTTTATTTATGGACGCTCTTTAACTGCTGTGGTCCTTAGCGTCCCATTCTACATTGGGCGTGAAAGATCGGTAATTAAAGAGGCCTCTTTATCAGGTCTGAGGTTCTTTTACGTGCCATAAATCTACGACGCGGAACCACCGACTTTACTTCCTTTCCGAAGGAAGCCATGCTAAGGATTTGTATGCCCGAAAAAATCAATTGCCCTCCGCCGGGTTTGAACCCGCAACCTCGGGAACTAGAGGTTAACATGGTACCACGGAGGACGACAAGGAGGAGACCCCTGTTGGTTACGTATGACATCTCACGTAGACTTTGGGATGACGACATACCGGAAGTCTACGATACCTACGTTTAGTATCCTCACTTGTTTTTTTTTTAGAATTTTTGTCAGGTTACAATAACCGAGTTTTTATTTACATTGACGGATCCAAGTGCTCCAATGGTGCTGGAAGTGCTTATGTTCATGAAACCGAACCCAATAAATTGGGTGTTCATGATAGCATTTCCATTTATAGTGCAGAGCTGTATGCCATATACCGAGTCGAAAATTAGGAGACTGTCTCATTTTGAGTGATTCCCTTAGTGCACTTTAGAATCCTTGGTGAGCTGTACAGCGAATCCAGGATGTGCTCCATGTTTTATACGCTTCTGATGTTAATGTGGACTGTGCTTGGAGCTTGGATACCCAGTCACATTGGCTTGCCGGGGAATGAACACCTAAGGCGGCAACCACAGAACCCAGTGTTACAATTTCTCGGGTAACGTCGGAAGACTTGTTGCGCGGAGAGTGATTCTATCGTGCTGGCGCGATGAGTCTTTAGCTCTTCGCGGAAGTAAGGTTAGACAGTGAATATCTCGTCGTGAAGAGATGATTTTTGCCCAGTTGCGTATTGGCCACTGCAATTTTATGCACGGTAATTGCATACACTTTTTAAGGGGGACTCTGCTCCTCTTTATACACTGTGTAGCAAAAAGCTATCTGTCTTTCATGTGTTGCTAGAGTGTGTTCCTCTAGCACACCTTCGGGAGTCTCTGCAAGTGCCGGCCAGTCTTGCAGAGGTCTTAGCGGACAATAATCAAGCGACTGATAGCGTTTTTAAGTTTGTGTCAAAGGTAAATTTTCAAATGCGGATTTAGTCATATTGGTATCTGGTGTTTCATATTTTTCAGTTTAGTTTTTATATATTCACATTCGTTTCTGACTTTTGCTGTGATTTTTATATTTATCTTTATCTCTGGCTTTGGCTATGATGCTTTTTACTGATCTTCATCACCGGCCTTTGCCATGATCTGTTTTACAAGGGTGGTGCTAATGACCTAGTAGTTCAGCGCCCTTAAATACAAAGCAACATCATCATCATCATCATTATGGATGTTTAACTTAAGACTTCATGACTGTGATAGCAATTAGATGATAGTTTCCTTCTTATGGAATGAAGCTATAGCTACTAGAGGAGCAAACAAAGTTGGTTCTTGTGTGTATGAACTTTCTCATGGTTCTGTTGAAAACAAAATACATCACCATATAGTCTGATACATGCAGTAACCTAAACAAACAATATCACATCAAGTACATTGTGTATAAGTTTCCTCATGGTTTGGATGAACACAAAATACATCACCATGTATTTGGATACATGCAGTGACCAAAACAAACAACAATATCAATATCAATTTGTATGGGATCTCTACATAATTCCAAAAGCTTGCAAACCATTAATAATAAATTTTTACTGCCAGGGCATGTTGCATGTGTAGTATGAGCTGAATTATATCATACAGTTTTAAGTTATGTGATTTTGTTGATACAAAGACATCAGATAGCTTTGTGTACAAGGACATACTAATGTTCTCAAATTGATAACTCAATGTAGAAAACAATATTGTTTGGAACTATGCCATTGTGTACCGTATTCAATTCCATATTTGAATATATTGTAGAAATTAAACTACAGAAATTTATGTGTGAAAGTGGTTATGTAATAATATTGTTTGAACATAATGGGATGGATTGGTTTTTGTAAAATTTATTCCAAATCTTGAGAAATATTATTTATTCAAATTAGAAATAGCTTAAGAGCAACGAAGCACCTCTTGTATCAGGTCTCATATAAGCAACACATCTTGTCCGTGGTGAAATAAGTTTAATTAATCCAAGAACCTGTCCTGTCCCCAGCTTAAATACATTTCCAATTCCAAATCTCATGCATCAATTAATCAATTAAATGAAATCCCCATGGAGTAAATCAATTCCCATGCATAGATTATTGGCAACCTTGTGAAAGATTGCAAGAACTCTTTCTGCCAATCACAGACCTTTTTAGTAAACATATTTTGTCTTTTAAGCTTACCACAGTGGTAGGAGGTTTTAAAGGTTTGGTGGGCAAAAATTGAGAATCTTGGTATGTCAAATGACAAAACAAGAGAATGTGTTCTTCTAGCGCTTGCACTTAATATTCTTAAGCCCATGCTTATTCAGTTAAAACTAAAACACCAAGTGGTTTCATTGCAACATGTTTATTTCATCTATTTGTAAAAATATCAGATTTTTGTTCTGAGGAAGGAACATAGTTAACTACAATTGTCACAATTTTCAAATGTATAATAACATGGTGTTTAATGTATATATGTTTTACTCTCTTTGAATTTTTCTCTATTCTTTGCAATGGGGATATAACTTTGGTTATCTTCCAACACTAATACACATGATACAGAGAGTTTTAAATCAGTTAACAAACCCTTGGCTTCTGAAATAAGCTACTGGGAGCAACATACCGAGACTCTGCTGTGGATAAGGATACATTTTTCTGTTTTCTTGTACTTCACAGTGTTAAGCAGAAGCCAGAAACACTTTTTGTATCAACATGATCAATCTGAGTCTGCATATCCAAAAACTGGATTTCTATTCTCATTTACTGCGTAAAGTAATCCAATAGTTTTAGCATGTTTTAAGTATCACATTACCCTTTTAAGACGAGCCCAGCATAAATCATTAGCACTGCCCTGAAATCTACTGAACAGATTTAGAGCAAAACATAAATCAGGCCAAGTGCCCGTCACTAAATACATCAAGCAGCCGATGAGTTTTCTCTAAGGATGTTTAGTGAAATTTTTCTCATCAGTTTCTTTAGTGAAACTAAACCTTTCTCTACGGGGGTACTTATTTCTTCACAATCAGATATTTTAAATCTGCATAATAGCTTTTCAATGTAGGACTTCTGATGGACTCTAATAATATCACTCTTTAAATCTCTATCAATTTCTAGTCCTAAGAACTATTTGACAGTTCCTAAACAAGTCATATCAAATTGTGACATTAATTCCCTTTTGAATTTTCTGATCACAGTTCTGTCTTTGTGTAATAACAAAATATCATCAACATAAAGAAGTATGTATAATGGTGAATTATCTCCTTTACATTTGGTATACAAACAAATATCATTTACAGAACAATTAAAATCACTACTTATCATAAATTTATGAAATGCTCATTCCAACCCCTAGGGCTTTGTTAAATCCATATAATGATTTATTCAATTTGTAAACATATTTCTTACATATCTAACTTCTGGTAGAAGAATGTGTATTTCTTTTCCAATACACCATTTGAAACTGAGGTTTTAACATACATTTGTGCAATATGCATGTTCTTTTGGTTTATTATACATAGCAGAATGCTCAAGGTAGGTAATTTATCAACTAGAGTATAGGTTATGTAACACTCTGAAGTTTCATATCCTCTTGCAACTAACCCTGCCTTGTAAATATCTTCTTTCTTTCTTTCTACGAGGGCAGATTGATAAGTCCATGACATTGACGAGAGATAGCGTTCTAATCACAGGTTTTTTGTTTCCACCAAAGTTTTACATCTATTCTGGGTATACTCGCAAAAATTCGTCGTCATTTGTTTCTTAGCACATTGCTGAGAGCGTCTAAAATAAGCAGATGTGTGTTGCTTCGTAGAAAATGGAGAAAAGTGAATTTCTGTTCTAATAAATCACTACTTTTTGCGTGGTAAGTCAGTGAATGAAACAGAAGAAAAGCTGAACAAGTATTATGGGGACTCTGCTCCATCACATGGCATGGTTCACAAGTGGTTCACAGAATTTCGATGTGGCCGTTCGAGCACAAGAGATGCTGTGCGCACAGGACGGTCGGTTGAGGTCACAACAGAAGACATTATTAACAAAGTTCACGATATTGTGTTGGAAGATCGCCGAGTGAAAATCCGTGAGATAGACAAGACTGTAAAGATCCCAAATGAACGGGTGTATAACATTCTGCACGAGTTTTTGCGTATGAGAAAGCTGTCAGCAAGATGGGTGTCGTGACTGCTTACAGTTGAGAACAAGCGGAATCGTGTGGCCATTTCACAGGGATGTTTGAACATGTTCCAGCGCAACCCAAATGAGTTTTTGCGGCGTTATATCACGGTTGATGAAACCTGGATCTATTACTATCAACCTGAAATCAAACAACGATCAAAGCAGTGGATTTCCTCCAGTAAACCTGCTCCAAATAAAGCAAAAACCATTCCGTCGGCAGGAAAAATCACGGCAACTGTCTTTTGGGATTCACAAGGGGTGATAAATATCCACTACCTCAAAAAGGGTAAAACGATCACAGGTTCATATTATGCTGCAATGCTGGATCAGTTTCACAAGGAATTGTTAATGAAGCGACCCCATTTGGTGAAGAAAAGGTTTTCTTTCACCAGGATAATGCACCTGTATACAAGTCAGCCATTGCCATTGCAAAATTTGTGGAATTTGGCTAGGAACTGCTACCTCATCCACCATATTCTCCAGATTTGGCTCCGAGCGACTTCTCCCTCTTTGCAAACCTGAAAACTTGGCTCCCTGGGAAGAAATTCACACCCAGGAACACATCATACAGAAACAACCTCATCCTTTGCAGACTTAGAAAAATCATATTTTTTGGAAGAGTTAAAAAGTTGGATAAACGTTGGATGATGTGTAGTGAATTTAAAGGAGACTATGTTGAGAAATAAAATTATTTTTTCTGAAAAAAACCCTTTATTTTCTTTAAAAAGTCACTGACTTATTCAATCTGCCCTCATAAATACCCAGCGACTGTTTATGACTTCCTTGTCTGGAGGTTTCTTAACTGTCCTGTCCATGTAGAATGCTTGTTAAGGGATTTCATTTTATTGTTTATTCCTTCTAACCATTTCTCTTTTTCTTCTGATTATAAAGTTTCCTTTTTAGTTTTGTTTCGTCAGTTTGCAATAAATATTCTACACTTAAAGCAGCAAATTCACACTCATAATCTCCCAAATATGTTGGCTTTTTTCTACTGCATTTCTCTCGGTGATTTTCTGACATTCTTCTTCACTTTTATTACATTTATCTTCTCCTGGTTTCTGTATATTCTTCTCAGAGTCTAGTTCTTATTCTTTTCTAACTTCTAGTAATTATTGCAAATTTTGTGAAGTGTATAATGGCTTCTTCTCTTCATTAAATATCACATCTCTTACCCGAACCACTTTTCTTTCTTCTGTATTCCATAGTCTATAGCCGTTTTCACAATATCCTATCATATATAATTTCTTGCTTTTCTCGGACAACTTTCCTTTCCTTTTCTTCCTTATTTATATATATATGCCTCTGAGCCAGGTCAGGTTATATTCCATTCCAAATCTCAGCTGGTATTTTATACTGTAAAGTTGGTAATCTATTTACTATGTATGCTGATGTATAAACGGCTTCTCCCTGCATATCTTTCTCAAAAAGACTATCTGCAAGTACTATTCTGGCCTTTTCAATTAGCATGCGATTGATTTGCTCACTCTTTCCATTCAACTGCAAAAAGTATGGAATTGCCTGCTCAATTCTAATGCCCTTATTTGCACAAAATTCTTGAAGTTCTCTACTCACATATTCCTTGCCATTGTTGCATCTAAATCTTGAGATTTTGGAATTAAATTTGGCTTCCACCATCTCGACATATTTCTTGAGATATTTTGTGACTTCAGGTTTATTTGCTAATAGATAAACCATCACGAAATGACTATAATCATCTAAGAACATCAACATGTATCTCTTATTATTGTGCATAGCAGGACTTATAGGGACACATAGGTCCAAATGGATCAATTCTAGAGCTCTTCTGCATTTAGGATATTCTGTATTGTTAAAGGGCAGTCTAGTCTGACAGCGTTTTAGACATTGCTCTCATAATGAGAATTGAGTAGTTTCACATTCACACTTAATAGGATTTGTTCTCTTCAGTTCCTTAATTTCCTCTACTGATGCGTGCCATATCTCATCTTGTGGAGCCACACGGTATGCCTTTTGTGCCTGTGCTTCCTTTTTTTAATCCTGAAAGTTACTTCATATAAGTTGTTTTTCCTGAAACCTTTAATAATCTCTTCATTGTTTCTGTAAATGGTTACTTTATTCTTTTCAAATTTAACCCCAACGATTCTTCTATTCTTCTTACAGAAAGCAAATTATTTGCCAAATCGGGAAGCACAGTCTTTATAGTAACCTTTTCAGTACTAACAACACTTATTTTTGTTGCCATTAACCACTCATTTTTGTTGGCAATATTTATTCTGTTTGGTTCCTATAGTATATACACTTATATACTAAGTTTATACACTTTTGAAAGTACTTTCCTGAATTCATCAGATGATCTGACACTCTGGAATCAATATAAAATTGTTCACTGTTACCTGTCTCTGCTCCTAACCTATAATCTTCTAGGAAACATATTCCCATCTTCATCTGGATGTCTTCCTAGCTCTTCCTGCTCAGCCTGGAGTGATTCTTTCTTCTTTCTTGGAAATTTGAATTTACATTCCAACTTCTTATGCCCCTTTCTTCCACAACAATAGCAGTTGTAAAAATATTTTCTTTCTTGAGGCTTGTTCTGTTTGGTAACAAATGACTTTTAAGCTTTCTTCCCCATTCTTAAAACCTTTTCTTTAATCTCTTCATCAAGAAGTCAATTCTTGACAAATTGTAATGTTGATTCTGAGCTCATTGTTTCAATTGCTGTGTCTATACTGTCATAGGATGCCGGCAGAACAAGCAATGAGTAACAGATGATCTCACTATCACTTGATTTTACTTCCAAAGATTACAGATATCTGATCAGCTTGTCAAATGATAAAAAGAGTTATTCAAGTCTTTTATTTTAGTTGTACTTAAGTGTTAGCAATGTCTTTCTCAAAGAAGTTGTAATGCAATACCTGCATGCTGAAATACAGCTGTAAGCTTCTGAATAATCTTGTATGCTCTGCCGCAATTCTGGATTACTTCTAAGTGTGAGTAATTTATGCATTGCACAATTATACTCTTGACTTTTATGTTTTTAGCTTGGTCCTTCTGAGTTCACCATAGTAAATGCTTCTTTTAATGTCTCCAGCAAAGAGTGTTCTTCCATGGCAAACCTTATTCTGAATAACCAGTTATTAAAATCACTTCCCGTAAATGCTGCAATACTGTATTTATTGAATTTGCATTTCATGGTAATTCATGTGGCTGGGTTCATAATGTTCTTCTAGCACTCGCACTGAGTATTCCCGAGCCCATGTTTATACAGTTACAACTAAACCACCAGGTGCTTTCATTGCAACATGTTTATTTCTTCTAGCAATCAGACAACTACATTGTTGATGTTTCACTCACACTCTGGCAATGCTTTTTATCCTCAACACCCTTTCATAGCCACTTTTATAAAAGCTGTATTATTACAAAATTCATGTGCAGCCCTGATTATGGGAGGGATAGTACACCTACGGAATGGCAGACATTAAAGCTTATCTGGCTCTAGCAGGAATATTTTGTGGTGGACACCAGAATGTTCATGATTTCTGGAGAACTGATCTTGGAATTCCTAGTTTTTTAATGTTTAGGTCTGAAAAGTGATTCACATTTTTACATTCACTTTGACAAGATCATCTCAAAACAGGAGCTATGAACAATAAATAAATTGGTTGCTGTTAGAGGAATGTTTAAAATTTTAGTGAGAAACTGTAAGAAAAATTATTCTTTTGGACAAAATATCACCATTGATAAACAGTTGCCAGCATTTTGTGGCCAATGAGGTTTTAGACAATATATACCTATAAGCCAAATATGACATGAAAATATTTTGTTTGATGGTGTCACTAACATAGACATATATCATTAACAGGAGCACACAGGCCATATTTGTAAAATAATTCTGCTTAAGTTGTAGTACTAAGGCTAATTGAACTAGCCAAAATGTTGCAGTACATAATTTGTTTATATATGTAGCACATATCACTGATGAAGGAACTATGAAAAAGAAAACTTCCTTTTCTTGATGCACTACTAAAAAACAAAAACGAAATACCCAATCACTTCTCTTCTCCAAATATTTGGCTTCACAAAACAAGAAAAATTGTTTGTCTCATATTCTCCTTTCAAATCTACATATTTTATTCACCTGCTGTCAGTGGCAAGAGAAAGCCTGGAATAAATCTGTATTATGACAACACTTGTTCACATGTAGATGTAGATAAATTGTGTGCTACATAAATATACCCGGAAAAAGATGGCCAGTGGTAACTTTTTACCATATATTGAACACTGCAGGTATTAATTCTAGGGTGATGTTCCAAGGAAACCAACAAAATACTTCACAAAACAGAAGTATTTCAAAACAATGATTTTAGCTTATTGTCAAAACAGCTACAAAAGAGGAGTCTGGTATTCAGCTTACCGGTGATTTGAATCTTCTGACAAAATATAAACCCCAAAACAAAACCCTTCAGCATATGGATTGTGAAATGTTACAAAACCCACAGTGTAAAGGAGAAGCTAAATATGCATGTGAGAAATACAGCATTCACCTCTGAACAACCATACAAGATTAGTTGTTAAGATGTTTAGTTAGAGAACATATCGAAGAGGTTGAAAATTATTCTGAATAACACAACACAGATATAATTAGGGTATAAGCTGCCTGCCCATAAATATTAATATAGTTTGCCTAGTAATTGTATTACATTATTTAAAATCTATGCTGCATTTCTATATTGTGTTGCTAATTTCGTATGTAGTAAACTTATGCCAATAAAATTATTTGTTTACCTAAATAATGGTATACCTAAAAAGATATGGAAAGAAATAAGTCAAAATACAAAACCAATAAAGTGTAGTGATGGGTCTATCAGACCCAGTGAGGCCAACAATGATGTACCAAACCATGCAGCTAAGAGAAGGTTATACATTTAAATTCAAATATCTAAGCTGTAAGTTTAATGGCATAACATGCATTCATGTGTACAAAGAGACCATCATGAAGTGCTGTAGCCAACATTTGTTATTTATTCTAAGCTGAATTTATTAAAATTTACTTTATTTTCATAGGTTGGTCATCTAGAGTATACTTCCCCTTCAATAGTTTCAAAGCTTGCTATTGTGTATATTGACTCCAAAATATTTGATTATACACATTATTGGAAGAGCTGGCTCAAAGCATGTTCATTTCCTGAGCAAGCTGTTTCATTGGATAAGTATTTTGAACAATATGTTCATGATGTGCTGATATGCATATATGAAGGGAGGCCACATTCCAATCATCCACTGAAGACTATAGTACCATTATCAAAGTTGAATATGGTAAGTAATTCAAGGAGTATTCATAATATTTTGTTATATGATAAGAGATAGCAGCTACTATTTAAACCATATCAGCTGGATATAATGAGCATGAAATGTCAGATACCAGTGACATGCTACCCTTATGGTTCAGTTCACCCTCATGTATGTACAATGTCCTTGAATGGGTGCACTGTCTGAAATGTTAGCTTTCAACCTTTTTATGGGTGGTAGGAAAGAAAGAGATGAAAGTAGCTTCTCTTCTGTGGATACTACAGAAAGCTATCTAAAGGGAGAGCTGATTCTTGGGTCAATCTTGGAAACTTTTCTCTAAGGGGTGTAGTGAGAACTTGAGAAGGGCTGCTTGCCTTGTCTTCACTCAGTGGTCAGTGGTAGCCTGATTGGCAAATGCTAAACACATGGGAAAGTGTTTTACAGTGGCAATCAATTCACAAAGTTTTGATGTTTGTGGAAAAACAGATGTCAGCTTTAGTTTTTGCATACATTGGTGTAAGTCAAACACACTATTTTTCCACATATCTGGACCTGAATAGATTACCATAAGTGCACTTTTCAAAGCCACAAAATCAAAGAAAGCTCTGCAATTCTCTTTTAAACATGAAAATGCTCTTTCTAGGAATATATTTTATGGCCATAGAAATATTCTGAATCAAGAACACTAAAACCGCAAAGTTTTGTTTCCGCCAAATATCATTTAGAAACATTACAGTGTGCTATATCAGTGATCTCATTATATAGCCATCTATACTTCTTTAGGAACGCTTTCTTTCTTCCCCTTTCATTGAGTTACTATACTGATCTTTCAGGGTAATGTTATTGATTTGTTTACAAAGAAAATCAAATTGAACTGCATTACAAAAATCGGGTAAGATGTTTAACATAGCAAACATTTACTTTTTGAAAAATTAGTGATGTTTATTATGAAAGACATTTCATCATCTTTATTTAATTTTGGAAACATTTATTAATTTGCCTTACTCAAATCAAAAGTCATGCTATGTCACTGAGCAACACCAAATCCAGAGTAATACCTAAATGGAAAATATAGGAAACAAAGCTATGTTGCTGAACTGATTTTACTTTTTTGGTAGTGTTTAATGTACACTCTTATTACACATGGCACTACAGATGGGGAGAATGCTTTTGCTTTCTCTGGTTTTGTCAGAGTGCTAATGACCATGGCTAGTATATACACTAAAGCCACACCACCACTGCTGCTATCACCACCACTGCCACCACCACCGCCACCGCCACCACTACCACCACCACTATCACTACCATCACTATCACTACCACCACCACCACTATCACCACCACCACCACCATCACCACCACTATCACTACCACTACCACCACTATCACCACCACCATCACCACCACCACCATCACCACCACCATCACCACCACCACTATCACCACCGCCACCACCACCACCACTATCACCATTACCACCACCATCACCACCACCACCACCACTATCACCACCATCACCACCACCACCATCACCACCACCACTATCACCGCCACCATCACCACCACCACTATCACCACCATCACCACCACCATCACTATCACCACCACTATCACCAGCATCACCATCACCACCACTATCACCACCATCATCTCCACCACCATCACCACCACCACTATCACCACCACCACCATCACCACCACCACTATCACCACCGCCATCACCACCACCATCACCACCACCACTACCACCACCACCATCACCACCACCACTATCACCACCACCATCACCACCACCATCACCACCACCACTATCACCACCGCCACCACCACCACCACTATCACCATTACCACCACCATCACCACCACCACCATCACCACCACCACTCTCACCGCCACCATCACCACCATCACCACCACCATCACTATCACCACCACTATCACCAGCATCACCATCACCACCACTATCACCACCATCATCTCCACCACCATCACCACCACCACTATCACCACCACCACCATCATCACCACCACCACTATCACCACCGCCACCACCACCACCATCACCACTATCACCATCACCACCACCACCATCACCACCATCACCACCACCATCACCACCACTATCACCACTGTCACCATCACCACCATCACCACCATCACCACCACCACCATCACCACCACCACTATCACCACCGCCACCACCACCACCACCATGATGGACACTAATGATACATTCAATGAAATGATATTTGGGGAAGGCATTTTGGAAGGAAACGTTCCAGGCCCAAGTTTAGGATATCTCCCTGGTATTTGCCAGTTATGAGGACTGACAAAAACTGGGAAAAGCCTCAGTCAGGGAGATTGTCCAACCATGGACCTCCTGAAATAGCCTCCCCACTTTCAAGGTATGGAAATGCATGCACTACTTATGTGCACTTAGCACCAAGGCTCTGCTGAGTCCATATTTGAACTTCCGTATTTGGAAGGATTTACATGTTTGGTTTAATACACTTCCAGCAAGACCATAAATACCACAGGTACTAGAGGTCCACAACAGTCTGACAAATCAATTTAAGTGTTAGAACCTATCCCTTACAGAAGTTTCCATAGATGGATGAATGCACACATTTTGAGAGGTGTGTTGGAAAATTACTAAGCAATATGCCTCCTGACCCCTAAAAAAATGAGGCATTTAATTAATGTGCAAGTCTACCACCAAGATAAAGGGTTTGTATAAGTAATGCATAATTCCAAATAAACTAAATTTAACACACTTTTTAAAATATGCTTGGCTATGTCATATTTAATATTTTGAGAGGAATACTTTACAAAAACACAAACTGCATTTTCAATAACTACTAGTTTAAATGGCAACTCAATAATATTTTTATTTTTTCTGAAAGGGAGTTATTTTCTTTAGTTACATGCAACATTTTATTTGTTTCATACAGAAGGTTTGGTTGCTTTGGAACAATTGATGGGGCTATTCACAATGAAAATTGAACATTAGCATAAATCATAGAACTTAGGCAATGTGTTGTCATTTACATCAACAAATACAAACTTAAGCATTAGCCAATAGCAAGAGAGGACTAAATAGCTGAACTAATATGGCAACCAAGGAAGCGATCACCGTCAAAAGAGGTTATGTACTTGTATCATAATGAACAAGATTACTGGTTAAAAGATGTTAAACTCACAAAGAGGTATTACTCACAATAAGAATTGTAAGAATTTGTTTTGCTGTGATTTTTATGGATACTCCAGTGATTCCTGCAAGTGTTAGCAAGTCAACACATGGCAATGAGAAATCTGATGGCAGATGACAGAATGATCACATGATGAGAATACCTCTGTGATTAGCTAGTTTCTTAGGTTTGACGTAGATATAAACTTAAAAGCTTGGACCTTACAAGCTTTTAGGTTTACATCCAATTCAATGTATATTCTTGTGTTTATGTGATTCATTGTGAATGATTCCATTACTACAATTAGCATCTAGCTTTTAAATGTACATTAATCTATGGTTAATTTCCATTGTGAATGGAGCCTAACTCTCAACTTATTTATCACTTTTATTGTGATATTAGACTAAAGCAAAATGCTTTTGAAACAAACTGAAAGGGTTGGAATTCTGATGATGATAGGAGTTGGTGACTGAAGACATGTGCCACAAGAAGTATGCACACTTTCCAATTAAACTTCCACAAACTGGCAAACTATTTTACAGGAAACTTGAGTAGAAAAGAAACATAACTCAAAGAACACAAAAATGTCATAGATATGAAAAGGTCCAAAAATCATCAAAATATTAAAGTTTGATAAGTTTAAGCTTTTGTTGTAATGAATTGGTATTACGGGTTACTTATGAAGGAGCAGTATTTAATATAAATGCTGTGAGGTTGCTTGAGCTGTCAGAAAACACATTTGTTAAAAAATGTAGCAGAACTTTCCTTGTTGTAGTAAAGACAGTTGGCAATAGTGTCTGAGAAGACTTGATGTAATTATACGAAATCACTGGAGAAAGAATAATGAAGAAGAGATGATGAATTATTTACTATGTCATGTTGTAACTGTCAAAGCAAATAACCACAGGGATGAACTGGAATGTTCTTCACAGCAATTTTGATACATGCAGCCTTAAGCAAGGATCAAGCAAAGTTGTAAACATCATCTAATATTATTGCTAAGGTATAGAAGGAAATGAATGCAATGGGTGCATCTTTCAAGAACAAGGAAAAAAGCTCCAGAAGAAAGTTACAAAGGCAGCTTGTCCCATATGGGAACTGAATTGCGAGTTAAGAGACAGATGAAATACACATAACTTTATTACACTTTCATGGACATTGATAACTGTCAAAATCTTAATGCTTTTTAATCAATGTTTCTACATTGTCTCCTTTGGAATACACTTCTTCTGCCAGTAAAAATGCTTCATGTTCTGACATCTAATTCTCTGCTTACTCACAGTCTCGATAGAAGAGTTGCAGTTCCAAATTGTTCTAACTGCAAATGTCAAGCAATCCAAGCTGTGAAATGCAAATTAAAAATATATTTGAGAAGAACTCTGCTATTAGAAAGGTATACCCTGAAGAAGTTTCCAAGCTTTCAATAGTTAATGTCACTCATCTTCAGGGAAAGAATGATAAGCAAAGAAGAGTTCTTTTCATACCTCCATCATGAAAGCTTCAGGTCTTATAAATGTATTTACCTTCTAAAAGATAAATGAAAAACTTCAGAAAGCAGTACATTTTTGCTTTCTTTTATTTCAAACTTACCTGATTCTTAACAATGAGCAGAGTTCTGTGCATTGAACTTCTTTCTGAGAATGTAGTATATGCTATCAACACCTAATATGTAGGTCTAAAGCAAATTCATGTCCTACATAAACTTTAACACTGAATTCAATAAAGCTAATCTGATATGCATAGTTGAAATGATGTGTGGCTGGAGGAGGGATAAAGAGTCCAAACAGACTGTATAGGTTTAGGCCTTAGGATAAAGTAAAGCACTTATTTGTGTATAATGTAATAATTCTTGTCTTGAATAATTCCAAATAGTGTAATTGTTTTTTCTGTGCTGAAAGAAAAGAAATTGGAAGATCAGTATTACAACTAACTCGATAACTCCTAAAGAAACTTAAAACATTCTAGGCATCTTTTTAAATAAGCAGTTAAACTAGGATTATCACATCCATTACTTATCTAAAAAATGTAATAGTGCATGCTTTAATATGAACTGCATTGCAAAAAACCAAAGCCGGAAACAAGAAAAATTGTCTACTTCAGTTACTTTCATTCCATAATGACGCATGGAATTATACTTTGGGGGAACCCTACTGGGTGGGAAACAATCTTCAAAAGTCACAAAAGAATAATCCAAATAATAACACAAATTGGACCAAAAGAATCATGCAGAAATATGTTCAAAAACTTAAAAATACTAATTTTACCATCCCAATCCCTATACAAAATAAATAAATACATACATAAAAATGTTGAAGCTCTGTATAACTTACACACACAACATAGCATTAATTGAGAAAAGTTCATTGTATACCAGAATAGAAACCTATAACAAACTGCTTATTAAAATCAGAGAAATCAAAAAGTTGAAAAATAATTACAAAACAATAAAAAACCTATTAATGGAAAAAGCAAAGCACTTATAATCCTTTTATAAATAAATAAGTATATATAAATATATGAATGATGAGTTAGAAGTAGAATTTCAATAACGTTTTGTCATTTTTTAAATTTCATGTATATTGTATTAAACCCACAAAATATTGCTCCTATGTTAGTACTGTTACTATTTTACCACTTGCATATATTAGGTATACTGTACATTGTACATTTATATTTTTTGTAATTGTTGTTGTTGTTGTTGTTATTATTATTATTATTATTATTATTATTATTATTATTATTATTATTATTATTATTATTATTATTAACTTTACTTTATAATTCTGATGAGACACTTGTTTACAGCATTCTTACTCACCATATTGTAAGCATATTGTGACAATAAAACATCTTATCTTATCTTACCTAGAAGAAAGTTGTGGGCATATTAAGAGGTTAACTCCACAGTATTTATTTACTTTATTTATTTGGCAAAGTTCTACAAATAAAATTACAATTGGTTTGTTTACTGAAGTTTTGTCCTGGCCACTCATTCAGTAGACAACTATTAATATTCAAATAAATGTAATAACTAAATATCATTACCACAAATTAAGTTAACTTTCTTTTCACATTACATTTTCACTTATTTTTACATGATATAAATATTGATCCACACTCCTTCTTCTTTAAATATTATGTTTAAAACTCATCTTCTGTCCTTTTCAAACTACTTGTGATTAATAAGTTCTTCCCTCCAGTTTTTATTTCCTTCACAATCATACGTTATGTGCTGTATATTTTTTTCTATCCCAAGAGCATTTAAATATAAGATACGAATGATCTCTTTTCTGTTAAGCCCCTAAACAAGTTTGTTTCTCTGATCTTCAAATCTTAATTCTGCCTCTTTCCAAAATCCTTTAGTATTTGTTTCTATTTTTCTCCAAATATTACCTAGGACATTAGATTCAATAGCATTGGCTAGTCAATGACGAAAATTTCAATCTTGTTGGTTCATTCTGTCAATCAGTTTTCAAAAATGACAGTGCAGCAATTTATGGAAGGGATCAATTAAAATGCAAAGAAAACAAGGAAACACATTATGTAAATGTAGAGAATTCTTTTGAACATGCAGTTGCTAACTTAGTTGCCTCAAATTACAAACTTACAGTTGTTTGTATATATAGATACCCAAATGGATGCTTAAGAATTTTCTTTTTTAACATTTCAAGATTTTATTAAATGTTCTTGGAAGTAAAAATGGGCAGCTCTTTTTGTGTGGTGATTTCAATACAAATTTTCTATTCAGCGATAATAATGTAAATGAACTGATCATTATTTATATCATATAACTTAATGGAGACCATTAATACACCAATATGCATCACCTCCTTTTCACAAACTTGTTTAGATCAAATAATAATTAGTTGTAATTTGCCTCATTTAGTGTAGATAATACAAACTTATGAATCTTGGATCACAATGCTATCCTTTTATACATGCAAATAAATTAAAATATATAGACAAAACTCATGAATTCCATTAACTATAAGAGATTATTCATTGACGAAAATACACTTTATTTTAAACATTTATTGGAGAGGGAAACCTGGATAAATGTAATATGTAAAACTCACACTAATGGAAAATACATGAGTATTCCTAACCACCATTATGTACTATTTTTATGTGCTTTTCCTATTAAAAAGACAGCTTAGTTAAGCCAAATGGTAAAAATAGAAATGGATAACAAAGGGTACAATAATGTCATAATAGAATGAGACAGCTGTATAATTTGTGTAAAACAAATGATAATGATAGTCTCCGAACATACAAATCTTATAGAAATATTTTAATTCGGGTCATATATGAAGCAAAATTAAAAGCAAACAAAGAGTTTATTACACAGGCAAAATATACACTGAAACCAATGTAGAAGACAGTAAAAGAGAAACTGGAAAAAAACCTAAAATATGCAAAAATGCAGGGAAAAAAAATTATCCTTTAAAGATAACTGAGATATTCAATGAGTATTTTAGTAAAATTGCTGAAGGCTCAAAAATTACTGCAAATGTTCCTCTCTCCCCTTCCTCTTAAAGCTAAACAATAAAACTATATTTTTAACTCTGATAACACACGTGAAATGAATTTAAAATAATTAATTAAATAAAGGTTTTAAAAACAAATACTCTAGTGGGACTGATGATATACCAGATATTATTATAAAAGGATCAACACCCCACTATAAACCTCTTTGGTAGATATCTTAAATTCTCCTTTGTTCATGAAATTATTTCCAGAAGCTCTGAAACCAGCTAAGTTTCACCCAATTTTTAAAAAGGGAGCACAAGATTGTATGTAAAAGTATTGTCCCATATCCCTCCAATCTGTATTTAACTTGAAAGAGAATGTACAACAGGCTAATGTCATTCTTGAAGGCATGCAGCATATTGAGCAAGTATGAGTTTGGTTAAAGATTAAAAACAGAAGCACTATTAACAGCAAAGTATTCATCATGATGGTAGATTGAGTCACACTTTTTTACACTCACCTTCACTAATTAAAGTTACATAAAACAGGAAACGTTTTTGAGGGCATTCGTCCTCATCATCAGTGAATGCCCTTGAAAAAATTTATGTTTTATACTACTTTTAAGTAGTGAAGGTGAGTGTAAAAAAGTGTGACTCAATCTACCATTATGAGTTTGATATTCATTAATGAAAAACATTAGTAATGCTATACTTATATTCATAGAGTCAATACTGTGACTTTATCCAGTGTTGTTTTTATCTATCGCTGTTTCATTTTTATGTAGTTCACTTCATTCACACTATCAGTTCACTAATGTCGCTTCACTTCCTTCATGATGTAGCCTCTTCATTCTGGACAGTTCACTTCACTTGGCACTTCAACCCATTGCTCCACAGTAGCACTTGCTACATGTTACAACAGTCATCCCCAACTTGCTCAGAGAATCACCCTTGATGTCGCACCAGAGACACTTGCTAACTCGCTTGCTCCCTGAGTGACTGAACAACTCTGTTACTCTTGCTAGAACACTCACTTAAATAGTCAGTGGAATCTTTCCATGAGTTTCTCAAACATTCTAGAACTATTTCAACATACTTCTAGAGGAAGGGGGAGAAGAAGCTTCCAGAACATCCTAGTTATTTATCGATAGCATTCTAGTGTTCACATTGGCCAACGGCAACGTATTATTGTTTACTCAACAGCCCAACACTGACCTTCTGATAACCTTGGACCATAGCCACTGTGTCACAATATTTAAGGCACTGGATGTTAAAGAAAAAACTGTAGGACTATTACTTGACCTTTACAAAGCTTTTGACATGGATAAAGCACTTATCTTTAAATTAAACAAATACAGAGTGTGAGGACTAGCGATAGCTGGTTTACCTCATATTTAAGTAACCGAAAGCAATGTGTCAAAATTAATTCAATAAAATCCAGTAATACTATCATAAAATATAGAGTTCCATAAGGGATGATATTGGACCCACTTCTCTCTCTTTTTTTATAAGACATTTTTTATAAGACTCTCTCTTTTTTTACACATATATGTAAATTACCTTCCTCCTAGCATAATCGAAGCAAAAAGCATTTTATTTGCAGATGATACAAATATTATAATCAGCTACCCAGACAAAAATAAATTGTAGGAAAAAAACCAATGAGGTATTAAAACAAATAGAAAATTTTCTGCTGAACTTAAGCTCAACATTGGAAAAAGAGCATGTAAAGAATTACATCAAGGTATGCAAGATCCTATGCAGATTTTTTTAACAATGTACAAATTGCCAAAGTGGAATTCACAAAATGTTTGGGAGTCGATTCTAATCTAACTTCGGAAACCCACATACATAATTTGAGTAAATAACTAAGCAGTCTATGCTATGCCTTTTGAATCCTTATAAAAATATTACATTTGCATGCCTTAAAGACAATGTACTTTGGAAATGTCTAATTGCTCCTATTTTATGGGCATACTTCAAAAAGTATGCAGCTGCTCAAACTACAGAAAAGGATTATAAAAATAATAAAACAAGCACCAATATGTTCAGATAGTAAGGCAATATTTAAATATCTGTCGATATTACCCCTACTCCTAAGATATACTTAGTCAACCTCTTTTATACATCAAAACATTTATGTTTTCAAAAGACATGATCATAATACAAGAGCATGTGGTAACACGTATCTTAATACTCATAGGCTTACCAGGTGTCTTAAATCAATATGACATCAGGATGTTAATGTTAAAGAATTTCACCATAAAAAACTTACGACAGCTGTGAAAGTAGAAATTATGTAATTACTCTCACTCTTAATATAATACTTTTTAATAATAATAATAATAATAATAATAATAATAATAATAATAATAATAATAATAATAATAATAATAATAATAATAATAATAATAATAATAATAATAATATTATATCCATAATGATATCTTAATATAATAATTTCTTAAGTAATTTACCATTCTCTGTAAGGATTATATGCATAAATATAAAATTTTAACTCAAGTTGTATAATTTTTGTGAATGTTTATATAATTTATATACTATAGTATTTTATTGTGCTAAGAGTTTTACAAATTTGATTGTCTACTGCATTTTGACCCTGGTCACTTATTCAGTAGACAATCACTACAGTTTATTTACATTTTACAATCTCTTGTCACTAAATTATCTTGCTCTTTTTTTTTCAGTTTTTTTTTTTTTTTTCATGTCCCATTTCCACTTTTTTTTTCACTTTTCATTTATTGATTACTTAACCACATTCACTATAGTTTTCCATTCAAAGTAAGATGCACTACCTCTTACTTTTCTCTTTCCACTGTCCAAAGCCATTTATTTTTTACTTTACACAAAAACTGTCCAATGCTTCTAGCATCCTTGCATATCATTTCAATTATAAGTGTATTTCTATCCCCCTTCAACCACTTCTTATTAAAAAATTCTTTTCTCCAATTTTCTGTTCCTTGGCACTTAAATAGTATGTGTTCAATGTCTTCATTACCACCACATATCGGACATTGGTTCTGAGGAATACCCTGTCTTAGCCCTTTTAGCCTCCATGCTCCGGTTCTTAACCATGCAATAGATTCTCTCTCTTCTTTATTTACTATGTCTATATATTTTTCCCTACCCCATGTATTTTTCATTGGCCTATAATAAACTAATCAGCTCTTTTCGGCAATCTCACTGAACATGATTTGTATTTCTATATCTTCCAGTCTTTTCCTTGCCTTTTCCAAAAATGTTTTACATTATTTTCTCTCCTTCTCCATATATCTCCTAACCCATTTTTCTCCAAAATATTTCATAATTTACTTACCCATCCATCATTCATTAAGCTCTTCTCTTGGTATTCAATACATTGTCTTAACACATTACTTTTTCCTAGATTTAAACTTCTGAACCAAAATTTTAAAACTCTTTCCATTATCTTCCCCTTAATTGGCACCCTGCCCATCTCTAATTGTGCTACCTGTCTTAAAATTGACTTCGGTAGCCCTAGTATTTCTCTACAAAACATCCTGTGCACCACATCTATACATTCCCATCCTCTGGATTTAAGGTTAGCATGCTAACCACTATACCACAGAGGCAGTCTCTCCTAGAATTGTCCCTTTACTAGAATAGTTTTTCCTGTTGATGTGAAGCTTGTACTGTGTAAAGCAAAACATAATTATGATGAAGGTTAGTAGTAATAAAACAAAACTTAACACTGAGAGGATGTAATAACAAAGGTAAATATAAGTGCAGAATTTGTAGTAGCCTCTTTGAATTTTTCCATTCCTGATTTAGGTCACTCAGCTCTGTTTTATGCTTGATGCACTGCTACCTGAGATATGTAGTTCAGAAGATGATGTGCTGCATTGTTGTTTCCTAATAGCAATGTATTTTTCACTTGGGGCTTCTCTTGTGCAAAATGGGCGCCAAGTATTTGATGATTGTATTAAGAAACTTTCAAACATGCCCTTGATACAGGATACAATGGACAGAAAGGCTGCTCTGTGTAAGTATAGTTTATAAAATTATTTGTGTATATAAGTTAATTTTCACTTTTTAATTTATCTTTAACAGTATAAGAGGAGAATAACATGACATAGATATGTAGTATATCAACTGTAGGGTGTCCACTTCAGTTGCTGAACAGTGTCCACCTGCATGTATCTTAGCAACAAAAAACGATGTTGAACCAAAAATAAATAGGTGTACTACATCAGTCTGCCATCCTTAGTTATCTACATAATCTGCAGATTAAAGCACATTGCATCAGTTGTCAAAATAATAATTTGTTCGATATCAATTCCTCTTTTATTCACTTTTCTTAAATCATATAATAATGTTGTGACTATTATTTAATGATGTACATATGTTATATGAAAAGAAAGAAGCTTAAATGAATTGTTGCACAGACCCGAAAGTTGTATGATGCAGAAATATTCTGTTGTAGAGGTCTTAAGCAAGTATTGCAAGCAAGTGTGTGGATTAGTGATTCAAAAACAATGAACTGGCTCTAAAGTACATCGATTAAAATCTACTATCACAAGATAATGTTTCTTTAATTTGAACTATAGGTCTCATGAGCTGAAAGTTTACAAAAAAAATTATGATAACATAAGTACTCCATGCAAAGTACTAGACTTATAACTAGAGATAAGAATTTCATGCACTATAAAATCCTAATATGCATGAATTCATGCACTATAAAACTTTGAAACATGAATGATCATGTGAGAAATACATAAAATATGCACTTTCATTTTTTGAGTAGTATGTAAAGCATATACAACATGCTGGTCGAAAATTGTTTATACATTTTATTTGAAATTACAATAGACCTTGCAGTTACCTAGATACATTAAAATGGCATAATTTAATTAAATTCTTTTAAAGAAGTTTTCTAATGTTTTACAAAGAATAATTGCTTTAGAAAATATTTGGAAATAAAATAGCAATGCTTACCTCTTTACTGCAATAATTACATTCCCATTAATCTAACAAATTCCTTTCCTCTAACCATAGTGCGAAAAGAAGACATTTGGAAGCTTTAATTGGAAGCATATTACAACCACATTAACACTTGCAAAGAAAATAAACAAACACATTAACCACTTACAAGGTTCACACACTACAAAAACAGTTAACCGAATGATTCCAATTTTACAATTTAAATTGCTATTTACTAGTATTGGAAAAGGAAGAGTATTCATATCTTCTCTGAAGGTTGGACTGAAAGGATAGATCTAAAGGTTGACTGTAGAATAAGTGCCAGTTTTCCTATTCAGAATTGTAACTAACAGCTTTGTATTCAACAACAGCCCATTTCCCTGAAATATCATACTTATGACATAAATTATTTATTTGTCAGTTTCCTTGAAACCTTCATATTTCCTCTCTGCTATTTTCAAAATATCCAATGTAATAAATCAATCTATGATATTCAATCTGTTCAGCATCATCTGTAACATATTGTAAAGTGAACTTCCATTCGGGGAAACTTATGTCTTATTTTTCTTTTACTTTCCTTTTTCAGTCCTGATTGCTAAAGCTTAAATAAGACACATAAAAAGTGAGAAACCTAAGTGTCTACTCAAAGCCATTAAAAGAAGTTCCTATAAAAACATGCATGTGCATGAAAGTTTGTTTCTACTTATAATGGAGCATTCCATATTGCCCTAAATTAGCTGAATGCCTTGTATAACAAACTAGTCATTCTTGCAAATGCTCCTCAAATACACATCTCTTACCCATTTAGGAGTATTTAAACCCATTAATGCACACTGAATTTAATAAAAGATAGGTTTATTATTTCACAGCTAAATACACTGCTCCCTAATAAGCCTGCATCATCTTCTAAAACTTGCAGCAACCATTAAGAGAATAGTGGGCTATCTAAACTATAATTTCTGTTTTATGAATACCAAAACATCGTTATAAGTGGAAATGTTTTGGTCATATCATTAATTATATGAATTACTCATACATAATTTTAATTAAATAAAAGTATAACATTTAGCATACTTTTCAACACAACTGTTGCAGCCCTTAACCAACTTCAGAGCTTCATTGTTTTTAAATTCTGCTGCCAATACCTTAAATTATGAGTTATTAGTTTATGAAGAAGTTCAGCATAGATATGCATACACTCAATAAAAGTTGTTAAATGATGCACCTATTTTCAGTTATCTGTTATCTGTTCATCAATCAGTTGAATCAGACATTTCAGTGATTGGACCAACTTCATCTCTCTTCATCATGGACATTAGTTCATATGATTTGGAAATGGGCAGCATTGGTAGGCTGAAGTAGGTTTTGAAAATTTAGTGCTATGGCTGGGACTCAAATCATAGATCTTAAGCTTCCATGCTATTGCACTGTTCTGTGCTACCAGAATGAGTGAGCATTAAAATTCCCTCTTTTGATTCAAGGTGGCCTCAGTTACTCCAAGCTATTTGCCTTAAACATGACTTACAAGAAAGTAAAGAGTATAAACAATTGAGAAGCAAGAACATTGAAAATGTAGCATTACTAGTAAGTTGTACCAACTTCTTCTAGACACATTTGTAACTTAGGAAACTATATACCTATGTTCATAGTGACATCACTGGTATGAAGAGCAACTCATAAGAGCAACATAATTTCTGCAGTGTTCCTTGCATTCTGCTAATTCTTCCTCTGCATATTCCTGTTCTATGGCAAGCATTCAGAGAATCTCAGATGGCTTAACTATGTTTTCATACATGCCATGTTAAAAAGCTTTAACGTACATGAACTTATATTAGTAGTTCAGCAAGCTTTTCCTGCATTTGTCATACCTAATTTATCCTGAAAAGTCAAAAAAGATATTCTGAATTACTCCCCTTTTTGGTTTTAAATTATTTACTAATGAAATGGTTCTTTCTGCATCAGCACTTTTATGTGGTAGTGACTAATAGATATACAGCAATTCACTTTTATGGGTTAGGAAATTTGAATTTGGGATTAAAGTTTCAAACTTCAATAAAAATTCTTCTCCAGCTTCTGAAAAACCATGCATAAAGCAAACACTCAGGCTTAGAAAACTACTATTGAGCCAACTGTGCCATCAAGATCATACCCTGTTATATTTGATTGGAATCTGTGTTCATAATGTGGTACAACAGATGGTCATTTTTATGTAGATGAACTCCTATTATGAACTGTACATAATTCAATCATCACCTACATCTTCATGTATAAGGTGTATTATAAATAATGACACAAATTAAATCCACTGAATGGGCATGATTATAGATGCAAAAAGTCTGTAGACATGAATTGCAAACAAAGAATTGCGACATAAGTATGAGTGTATGGTTATGATGTGCCACTGAGTTCATTTTTGTTTAAATATAATCACAATGAGCTGTATGCATAAAATGTAGCAGATTATTTTTCTAAAGTTTTGGAAGGAAATATTATGATCAGCATGCATAAAAAGTGTGGTACAGTAGACCGAAACCCGGTTCTTGTAGTAGCTGTTCGGTCCCTGCTGAATTACATGGAAAAATCTACCGCTTAAATCTAATTTAGGATAATTCGTACGAGGAACTAAAATTTGGTCCCTTCATTACATATTCCATGCATTATTCTTCATTTAAACCAAACATGTATGTTGTGCTGTGCACTATACTATTTTCCATTATGCATTTTACATAATTTCTCTCAATACTGTACTGCAATTTCTCAACAATGGTCCGATTGCTTACTTGCGCTTACATACCTCCACAGCATATATGCAAGAGTGGGATAGCATGGTAGTTGGTCGTGTACACGGCACACGTTATAGGTTCAAAACAGAAAATAGAGGCAAGTCTGGCAAGCTGTTCATTTAGTGGCAATAGCAAGCGCATGAGACCAGTGAAACATGAAGAGTTGGAGGATTCGCTGTCTGAATGGTTCCAACACATGTGTTCACAACAAATTCAATTGTCCAGCCCCATACTTCAAGAAAAGGCTCAACAAATCGCTCAGAAAGAGAAATTTTTGGGTTTGTGTGTTCTAAGCGATGGCTATTGCGTTTTCAGAAGAGGCATAAAATCAGTGCTGTCAGTGTCTGTGGGGAAGCACATAGAATAAATTAGGAAGATGCCAGTGAGTGGGCATGGGAGTTTCAATCCAAGCTCTCTCATCATCACCCAAGAAATGTGTTTAATATAGATGAAGTAGGCATGTTCTATAACTTAATGCCTGAAGAAAACACTACATGTCAAGGGTGAAAAATGCTGTGGAGGAAAATGCAGTAACGAGAGATTGATGGTGGTCTTGTGTTATGATTCAGATAGTTCTGAGAAGCTCAAACAATTAGTGATTGGAAAATACAAAAATTCATGTGGTTTTATAAATGTTAACCTATTCAATCTGCCATGTCACTACGAGAATAACAATAAAGCTTGGATGATCAAATCTCTCTTCCATAGTTGGGTCTTGAAGGTTCAACAACCAATGGCTGCAAGGAAGAGAAATTATTTTGCTAACTTTGGATCACTGCTCGTCACATCAGTTCCACAACCTGGAACTTCCAAACACAGAAGTTGTCTTCTTACCAGCTAACACCAGGGCCATCTGCAACCATTGGATCAAGGAATAATTGCCTCAATGAAATGTAATTATAGATGCCAACTGATTAAGTGCAATAGAAACAGTTTCACATTGGAATGTACAGTGAGTTATCCGCAACATATCTGCTGCCTGGGATGAAGTTACAACAGACACCATAACTAACTGTTTTAAGAAGGCCTGGACAGCAACTAATAACACCGCAGAATCAGTTCTGTTAATGTTGCAGCAGAGAATGATAATTCTTTACTGTCATCTTCTGAGGAGGAACATGAAGATATGACATGTCACCCCACGCTGAAATTGCTGTTGCAATTGCTTTCTCTAAAGATTCACTGCCACTTCTGATGTCTACATGGCATTTCAGGCTGCCCTGGATGTGGTATCTTCATAAAATGCCATAATATTACAACCAATAGTCTGTCAAAGAATAATTAATGATTTTTTCAAATTATAGAACTAAAATGTGTAATGAATAAGAATTGTTTTAAACTAAAAGATGTGTTCAGATTAAAACTTAGTTTTAAAAGAACAGTACATTAAAGTATCTCTTAAGATTATTATTTGTTGTATTACACGACTCACTAATTCAATGAGTATAACACTGTTTCACAATTTTACTCTTTAAAAAACGTTATGACAAGCATTTGACAGTATAGTTTCTTTCAGTAGAGCACGCTCATTCATTTGTACACATGACAAGAGAAAAAGTGAACTCAATAGTCGTATTTTGCCATTTCAGGTAATACAGCATTGTTTTTGCAAAACCTCATTCATTTAAACTTCGTTAAACTGAATTGGCTATATTTTGGTCCCTTGAAATTCGGTTAAATGAGGGTCTACTGTATGTGCTTTACCTCTTAGCATATTATCAATCTAGAGGTTAAAATCCTACCCTTAGAATATACTATGATTGTCATGCATGAAACATAAGAAAAGAGTTTGCTTCATAGGCAATACTAAGAAAACTCATAGCATGCCTTTCCCTAGAGCTTGCTTGTATAGCAAATTTGCATAACAAAGTAAAATGGCTGTGTTTCTTCAAGTTTGAGCTAGAAATAGGTTCAAACAAATAAAACAATCTAGAGATTCTGACTTCATGTAATTGTATCAATAAACAGAAAGTGATTATATTATTGGCAACATTGTTGCCTTTAATTCCTGTACTACTGAATATTTTTTCCCACAGGGCTTTGTGATCTATTTAGTAGCACTGGATAATGCTTCAGCAAATTTACAAAGTGTATTTGTTCTTCCCGTATCATATTCTCAGAGATTTTAGATGTTTTACATACACAGGTTATGTTGATACTGGATTTTTCAATTGTTGGAGTTTGCTGCCTTCTATAAACTTTTGCATTAGGTTTTAAATTAATTGATTATTAATATGATCCTGATTAATATTAAATTTGATTATTATCAAAAACTAAAACTATAGCATGGAAGTATAAACTTCTTAGCATTAGATTACTGCTTATGCATACAAAATTAAATATGTTATTCCTTTGAATTTTTCCTATTGGTAACACAAAAGGTAATACTATATTTTATGCATATGGCTCATTATGTGATTTTCTCACTTATGCATTGTACATTGTTATACTATGTCCAATACCATTCCCTGAATATCAGACTTAATGCATTCTGATGTATCTGTTTGCATGTATATGTCCAGTAAAAGTTTGGCTACCTTTTCCATTCCAAGATCATAAGTAATGGGTGGCCAGTCATGTGTGCCAGAACTGTAGATAATGCAGTGTCAAGCAACTGTTTGGGTATAATGTGAACACTGCTTTCAATAGTGGCAAATTCTAGCCATACATTTGCAAGCAATGATTTGTTTACCAAGATTTTTGTCATTTCTGTTTGTGCCATAATTTCTGATACAACCTAGATAATCATTTAGTTAAAGGTGAGTCGGAATTGTTACACTAGCTTCTGAGGATGGGAACAACCATTTCCTGAAACATGTTAAGTGAGTAAACTTAAGTCAGGTAGTGTAACAATTCCGACTCACCTTTAAATAAATTCATACACATCACTGTTTCTAGCTTCTTTTCAAATATCAACCTAGATAATCATAATTATATTAATATCCCGTTTTGTGCAACTATTGAATTTGTTTTGTTTTTTTAAAATAAATAATAGCATAGTGCTAACCATCTATAGGATGGGATGAAATAAATTATTATGCAATAAACTATAATTATATATTTATTTCTTTTTCTTCTTCTACTCCATTTTCTCTCTCTGTCTCTCTCTCTCTCTCTCTCTCTCTCATTAGCTAATTTTCTGCATTACATAAATTCCTAAAAAATGTGGCAATATTGATAATATCAAGTCATAAATATGCTTAACTTTACTAAAAAGAAACCATACAGTTTCTGATTTATCTATGTAAATTTCAGCAAAAAATAAAAGTTCTACTGTATTCAGCTGCACCAGTCTGTATATATTTGCATTACTATTATCTGCAACTAATGGTGTTTTGAATTAACACTGTTCTTGTTTTCATAGGTGAACTGCCTACAAGCCAACCTACACTTTTTGATTACTATTTGGATGACAAAAATGGTTATTGGGAGCAGTGGACATGGTTGGTCCCACATTATATTCATGAACCACAAGAGCATATTAATGATATTCTGGTACCAACTGTGGAGACAGAAGCAATTATGCATATTTTAAATGTAATAATTAAGGTTTGTACTTATTGTAAACTGGGCTTGTAATATTAATGTCCAGAAGTAAGTATAAAAAGGAATTGTTCCATAAAGTTCACATAATTCATTGTTCAGTTAATTATTATCAAGTAGCTGGCACCGTGAAATACACAGCATATCAATAACTCTGAATATAATATTTTTGGACAGAGTTTGGATGTTATGATCAATGCTTCAGCATCAAACGAACAGTTGACATATTAAAAAAAATAGATATAGTACTACAGTATGATGATAAGGGTGATAAGTTCATAATAATGGAACTTTCATGATAGAACTTAATGGCTTAGATTATAAATATGGTGATGGACAATTTTAATGCCAGAGTAGGGAATTTCTAAATGTTAGCACTTTTGGTGAACATACCCAAAATTATAATTGATATTATTTGATAGAGCTTGTATATATAATAAACTAAAAGATATAAACACCTTTTCTGGACATAAAGACAGTCATAAGTTTACATGGGGGGCAAAAGAATTAAAATCAATGATAAAGTATGCTGTATGCATTAATAAATTGGCAGAATTAATTTTGGATACCTACCAGAGTTTTCAGAGCTTCAGAAATAGAAGCCAATCACTATTTATTAGTATGTCCAGTTTGAATAATCCACTGATTTAAAAGAAAATACAAATCGGCAGGTCCTAACCTCAGCTATGCTTTACTTGCAGACTCAATATGAACTGGTTTTATCAAAAGCACTTAGATGAAATCAATAACATAATGGTAGTGAGCACAGTGAAGAAAGTAGTGAAGAAGAATGGAATAATATAACTCTCATAAAACAAGCAGCATTTGAAAACCTGGTGACAAAGAAAAAATGGCAAATAAATTGAGAACTGCATAACTAGGATGAAAATATCAAAAATTGAAGACAAACAGAAAGCATATCTGAGCTATATCAATACAAGAAAGGAAAAAGATAAAATTGAATATAATTGGAAAAGAGGAATTGCTAAACATAAAGTGAGGAAATACCATGGGAAAAATTGGAATGATTTTGTATCTTTCTTAGAAAATTATGTTACAATGACTCAAACACAAGTGTTTAAAATCTTTAAATTTATGAAAACAGAAAAACGGACACTCGAGCAAATGAGCATAATCCCTCAAAATGTATGCTTAAAATATTATCAAGAGGTGTCCGAATACTTTTCCTCCTATATTACAATACTCACAAAATTCTGATACAGATTTCATCTCATTGCAACAGCACTTAAAAATATGAAAAGGTAATAAAGCTTGAGGTGATGACAATTTAAACATTGAACTCTTCAAACATGCAAATCAACCATTCTTATCAAGACTCTTAGTTTTGCTAAATTTGCTTTGGAATGGAGCAGAACCTCCAAGAGGTTTGTTGAATTCAATTGTGATACCAATCTATAAGAAAGGAAATAAAGATGACTGTAATAATTATACAGAATTAGTTTACTAAATAATGCAAAATTTTCTACAACATAATCAAAAATAAATTAAACAGATATTATGAAGACATTTTGGAAGAAGAGCAAAATGGATTTAGGAAAGAGAGATCTTATTGTGATGGATACTTTACAATGAAGCCTTTTGATATAAAAATACAAAGAATTTATAGCATTTATTGATTTTAAAAAAGCTTTTGACCCTGTAAATTACAATAAACTTATAGAAATATAGTGAATGATAACATCCCACAGCAAATAATTCACAATATTTTTAATCTATATCAAGAAACGTACATTTCTGTTAAAATTGATGAAAACAATCTCCTATGGCTTAAAAAAGTTTACAGTGCCAAACAAGGATGTCCTACCTTGCCTCTCTTATTCAAAACTTATACGAATGTAATAATACAAGAATTTAGAGACACAAGACATGCTCATATAACTATACATCAACATTCACATCTAGATGGTTTATTTTTGCAAATTTTTTGGTCTTGCTAGCCACTTCAGAAAATGGTTCATAATGATTAGGGAATGGATTTTTAGGTAAATACATATTGTTTCTGCTTGCAGTTACAAGCACTAAACTAAGCATGAATATTGAATATGCTGCCACTCTCACAAATACAAAGTTTTATTTCACATAAAAATACATAATTTTAGAATGAAGATATGTAATTAAATATTTTGCACAATTTAGTTATTAGTACATATTTTATGTGTTTTACCAATATACTATACCAGCTTTGTTTCTCCTTTTATTGTGTGTGGCAAAGAACATGATTTTGTTTTGCAACCTTCTGCATATCCTGTAACCTCGGATTAGATTACGTGTTGTCAACAGCTCACTACAATATAAACATATACACGTAACTCGCAGGAGAGAAGTTTCAGATGTCAGAGTATTGCACCATGTACTTGAACTCAAAATGATTATGCGTTCGAGTTATTCTTGTTCTTTAAGTTCAGTTCAGGCTGGGCAATGCTTAATATACGTGTTGAGTGATTCGTGTATCGTTACCAAAATGCCGAAGGTAAAAAGCAGTGTAAGTTTTTGGTTGCAGCAGTACGTTAAAGAATTCTCAAATACATTCTATACAGATGGAAAAATTCTATATTGTCAGCCTTGTGGAAAGTCTATAATAACCTAACAATGTTCCCAAGTAATGCAGCTTTTATCCAGCAATAAACATATCTTGGCGACTTCATCTTCTTCCATCAAGCAGGAGCTTTTAAGTGAAGCAGAACCCTCCAGCTCATATTCTGGACCTTCCAAGTGTCATGAATTTTATTCAGATTTATGCCAAACTTTTGCTTCAGCAGATATTCCTCTACATAAAGTGAACAATCCAGAGGTTAAAGCATTTCTTGTGAAGTACCAACTGTGGAGCCAGAAGCAATTATGCATACCATTGGTTGCTGGTTCCCATGCCCAGTTAAAGCATTGTCTATCCCACCCACACAAACTACATTAACAGATGCATGCATGCAGTCCCAGTGCTAACTGGACAGACCAAGGATTGACCAAAATAGTGAATGAGGACATTAAACTTAAATTGTAGTAAGTGGAAACTGGAAAATGTGCTAAACAAACATTGTTTTATACGATTTGGTACATTTGGGACCAGAATTTTTGTAATTAAATGTCACACATGGGAAAACATGCTAATGAGGAGCATACTAACAAAATTCCACTGTATTTATTTTATTTATTAAATATGTTAAAACCAAATTAGAGTGGATTATTCATCCCTATATCCAATTCCATTTAGAATTGAATGCCATTAAGGGCTGTGATACAACTCAGCTTTTTATTTTATGGTTACACCCTTTTTATCCCCGTGAGAATCTAGAGATATCTGCATTGTTCTCAGAATAAATGTAGACATAAAAAGTACTTATTTTAAAATTCCTGGAGTTTTACAATCTAAATGTGGATAACCTAATACTCTTAATTAATTTCATGTTTTTCAGTACCTATTGAAGATAATTATTAATTATCCTGCAATTATACATTTTCAGCATACTTTCAGTGGACATTACTTCCAGCAGGTAAATATTATGATTATGCATGCAGAGTTTCTTAATATGTAATGTTACGCATGATGCTAGATATTGATTTAGTAGGTTAAAACAGTGATTGAAGGAATAGAAGGAAGTTTTCTTGTCTTATACATCATTTGCTTCCATCATTTACCAAAACCCAACATCTCACTGTGATGTTGGTGTTAGTAGCTCCCTGATGCACTTGTATTTCATCTCTGGTCTGGACCAATTTCCCAGGTATTCTTTCAGAAATTTTCATAACCTCAAAGACAAAATTTGAAGTCACTCTTAGTGTAAAGAAATTGAGCTTCTGTGTAGTGTAATTTCATTTATTTTGTTGATTTATCTTAGAATATTCTGACAAGTTGTTGGATGTTAAATGGTACACAGCCCATTAAAAACAAAATTTGCCAGACCAATTAAACCACAGCATTGCTCATAGCACAAATGTTACATTGTGTAACAGCAACACAAATGCAAGCTCTCTCAAGAATACAGGAGATACATATTTCTCTTTGCCATTTACAACAGTTTCTTCAATCACCCAATGACCAATTCATTGGAGTCCTTTAATGAGCCAGGGATATTAAACAGAAAATATTGTGCAGTGAGTTGCATGAGCAGATGCAAATCTGTTAGTACTCCAATCATGAAAGGTAATGATCTGAATGGATGTTCCGTTAATCAAGGGTTCCCTTACAGACAAGCAGTTGGAGCTCTTATGTATCTGATGTTGGAACCAGACCAGATAAGCCTGTGCCAGTGGAATAATATCTAGAAATATTGAAAGACCAACTGAACAAGATGTAAAGAGAGTCAAAAGGATTTCCCAATATCTGAGAGATACAACTAACTATGGAATTGTGTACAAAAAACAGTGTAAACAAATGTGTCATGAAATATTGCGGTGATGCTGATCATGGAAGTGATCCTATCACAGGACATTCTATTTTTGATGTACTGTGCCTTTACCCCTGGTGGACCTATTACTTCAATGAGTCAGCGACAATCCTCAGTTGCAATTTCTACCAAAGAAGCTGAAGTTGTAGCGGCCAGTGAAGCAGTATGAAAATTGTATGGATAGAAAGACTTTTAACTGAACTAGATCAAGTAAAATATGTAAGGCCTAGTCTTCAAGTAGATAATGAAACAGCCATTCATCTTGCACAGAATCCAGGGTTCCATCGAAGAACAAAGCATATTCATATAAGACATTTTTTTATTCAGGAGTTAGTAGCAGCTGGTAAAATTAGCACTTCAAGAGTCCCCACAGAAGAGCAACTTGCTGATATTTTAAATCAAGCCTTTACTTAATGTACATTTACAACTGTTATGTAACAGAATGGGTGTTTGTAAGTTATTTAATAAGGGAGAGTGTTGATGTTTATTGTTTATATCAGTAATTATTCAGTAACTTCCTCATTTCTTGGTTAGCTATATTTGTTATATACACATTGACGTTTTTTTGTTTAAATCACCATGGAATGTGATAATGTGTGCAGCTAAGGGAAGGTAGCTAACCAAACAAACAAGTTGTTCCTCTTCACACAATGTAATAATGTTGTAATTAAGTATAATATGTTCTTCCCAAAAACAATAAAGGATTTTCCAATAAATCACGAAGAATCAAAACACATAGTATTACTGTAGCAAATATTTTAAGAAACTGGATCTATTAACATGGACACATACTGGAGATCTGAATCTGTTTCTGGAACTGAGCTGCTATTAACACTGCTATTAACTCAAAGCTGTCAGAAGTGTGCTTAGCATTAATTTGGTTCAATCTGCTGTGACTGTGTAATTCTTTTTTCTTCCTGTGCAGTAACATATAAAAACATTCTTTTTCTTCCTTTAATTTATATGTTGCTTAACATCTGAGGTTAAAGTTGTTGCCTTTGGAATAATCGCGAAATGGCAATGTTGTTCGCCAAATGATTTATTTTAATTGTTAGTTTTACATCACTTTTGTTGTTGCTTCATAAACATTAAATCACACATATTCATATACAAATTCATACTTCTAGACTATAGGAAGGATAGGGAATATTCTTGGCTAAAGAAAAACTCCCACCCTTCAGGTCAGAATCAAATCCAGAACTCCTAGTATGCTAACCACTGGATTGCAAGGTCAATCTGAATTTCTTTGTTTTGATGGCACATTTGAAGCATTCATTATGTATCATCATATAATTTCTTTCTTTTGCTAACAATGATAATGAATAGAAAGGAATGGAAGGTATGCTGTGGCTGATAAAGATTTGTTTGATATTAAATTTATATGTTTTTATTAATTTTTTTAGATTAAAAGGCCAACAGCATTTGTGGGTGAAAGTGGCACTTTAAAATCTTCCAGTCTTCTTCGCTTTATAAAATCTCTGGATATGGATAAATATGTAAGTAATTTACATTCTGTACATAAAGGTTAACCAGATTAGTTTACATATTTGAGCTCTATAGCTTAAAAAGAAGGGCAACAGTTTTACCTTGTATACAACTCTGAAGGACTTTTGCTGGGTCTACTTGAAGTGTTTCTGCTTCATATCAATTGACCAATGTGGCTTGACACATTCATTTCCAGCTCCAGTAGGGGCATTTAAATTTCCAGGCCACCCATTTTTAAATTTTGAAGTATTTAATTAAATCATTTATAAAATCAAATCTCCCCCTACAGTTTAAAATTATATTGCTCCTAAACTGTACCATTTAGAAATATAAAACTTTGTACATACCTTTATAGCATGTCCTAGAGTACTTTGAATATATGTCTTGTGTCACACCATCCTGGATGTAAGGGAAAACCACACATTTTACAGTACTATCTTGTTTCACTAACTTTATTATTTTTCACTCATATTCTGCACCTTCTTGTAGCATCTTTGTCATTTTTTCTGGCTGAAAATTTCAGCAGTTCATGTTCCCTCTGTTTTCCATTCAGACAACATGGGAAGTGCCTTGCTGGTGTTTGCTTGGGGATTATGGGACGAGAAAGCATTGAGGTTAATGTTGCGGTTAAAGCTAGCAGTATGTCAGAGAGGTTTGAGGGAGGTGTTGACAGTCAATGATTTTGAATTAAGTTTCTGGAGACTGACTGAATGAATGCTGAGAATATTGTTTTTTTCTGAGGATCTGACTATTGATGTAAATAGAAATAATTGAAAACAAGTGTAGATTATAGGAGAGAGCAAAATTTTTTTTTTAAACTTGCACATGTTGCATATTAATGGATATAATGCAAATACTGATCTGCTGTGTTCACGCCAAGCATATGATTATTATAATCCACTATGCATTGCATTTCATTTATTTTTATGTCAAATTTTTATTGAATTTTAATAATTTCTGCAGACTGCATAGTTAAAATCATATTGTAACAAATGAGAACATCAGTTACTGCTAAACAAGCATTATTTAACACTTAGGTGCTGAGCATAACCAAACTTTACACCTGAGACACATTCAAAACAGAACACAACTGATCCATTGAATCAAAGCAACACTGAACTGCTAAGTCACAACTTAGAGCTGAACTTCAGAATCACAACCCACACTAAACTGTGCTCGCACTGTCCACTTTTAACTGTCCAAACTCTTCGACCTCCTAACTGCACTTAACTTTGTAGCTTCTTCACTAACTGAACTCAACTGACCCTTATATAGGCCTCACATACAAAGTGGAAGGTTCGAGAAGGAGAGGCTACTAGAACATGCTGTAAGGAATGTTCTGGAACAAGGAAGCTAATGGGCTATTGTTCCGTACTGGCCATTGTTTCGGCGGCCGTTCGAAGGCACCATCAGGTGCCGGGCCGGAAGGTGCTTACCGATGGCCCGCGACAGCTTCGCGCGCGCGGTCACACTACTCCCTCCTTAGGGCTCGTCGTCTCGACAGTTAGGTGTACCACCAGCATCTTCCCTCGGGGCAGCCTCTGGTTGCGATAGACATCATCGATCCTCTTCACCACATGGTACGATCCTTGCCATGGTTGTTGATGCTTGAGGCAACGCTCCTTGGTCCAACTAGGGCTATACATATACAACCACACTAGATCATTCTACTGGAAAACTTGCCTATTGGCTTGTCGATCTTAACGAATCTTCATTTGGTCGCTCGAGACCTGGATGTGTTGATACACATCGTTAAGAGGTCCACGAGGTCGATTGCCGGCTACTCTGCCCCAGGAGGACTCCGAAACACCAGGTGCAACGAAGATGCAGCTCTTTGCCGAAGATCAGCTGGCTGGTATCAATCCGGTGGTGACATGATTTGACGAGCGGTAGACCAGCAGGAAAAGTGATACCTAACATCCCAATCCCTCTGATGATTGATTGTCCATGACCTTCCTCAGGTATCCTTCAAGAGTCTTGATATACCGCTCGACCATACCGTCTGACTGGGGCTGGATAGGCGTGGTGCGCGGTTGTAGAAAAACCAAAACAGACGCATTACAGAATACTGACTTAAGCGCCTGGAACGCATTTTCGGTCTCTTCTGTCCACTGTAAGGCCGTTATCCTTTCGTCAGACGAGTGAGGGGCTTCGCGATGTTGGAGAAACCTCTGACGAATCAGCGGTAGTAGCTGCATAGGCACAGCAAAAGGCTCAACTCTCGTTTATCTTTCCGCCGTGGCCAATCTGTCACTCCCGAGATCCGTGGCCACCCCAGTTCGTGAGACTATGTGGCCTTCTTCCTACAGAAGAGTTGGCACTTCTTCGGTTCAGCTTCAGACTAGTTGCCTGCAGTCTTTGTAATACCCTGGTCAGGTTTTCTAGATGGCCTTTGAAGGTGCTGCCAATGACGATGATGTATAGCAGTCAATCCCCCCATCACTGATTTCATTAGGCTCTGGAAAGTGGATGGCGCATTGTAGAGGCCATAAGGCATAACCGTAAACTGCCAAAACTCTTGGACTATCGAGAATACAGTCTTCTTCTTGTCTTGGGGTATAGGGCTACTTACCAGTATTCTGATTTCAGGTCCAAGGTCGAGAACCCTGCGTAACAGCAAGAGTGTCCAGGGTATCGCAATCGGGGGTAAGGGAAAACACTAATTTCGGGTGACAGCATTCAACTTCCTATAGTCCACGCAGAAGCGTAGCTCATAATTCTTCTGCACCAGGACTTCAAGGGAACACCAAGGGCTGTCGGACCCTTCGATAATACCCCTAGATCTCATATCCTCCAGCATGTCTCGTACTTTCGCTTGCTTCGCCAAGAGCATCGCGCCTTGGTGGTTGCCGAATACTTCGGGCGTCTCCTGTGTCGACGTGGTGTGGTACTCGGTAGATGCGGCCGTAATCGTCGCCCATTGACTAATACAGACGGGTTTTGCCTAAGTAGACGTCGGAACTTCACCAGTTGTGCCGTGGTAATATGGTCGGCTGCCTTCTTCAGCAAGTCTTCCAGCCGGGGACCCAGATCTTGCGATGGTGCTGGTTCCTTGAATCCGTCGCAAGGCGATTCACTCGTAGCTGGCTGGAATTTATCATTTCCGTTACGGCCTGTATATCTGATCCGTGTCCGATGGATTCAGCAATCCCACAGGTAGTTATTCTCGGCAAGGCAACAATGCTCTAGCAATGCGTGAATAATCCAATGGTGTCTTCCAGTCCAAAACCAGGTACCTTGACCACTGGCCTTCCAGACGCGCCTTCACAACCACCTCGCTTCTCGCGGGTACCACTACATCCTCGTCAGGATCACCCCGCAGATCCCCGGATATTCGTTGCGGCTCCGGAGCGTCACTTCATCTCGGCCGAATGGTAGGACCCTACTGCCGACATCGACGGTCGCCTCTGGCTCCATATGGCATCCAATCCTAGTATCGCATCCTCAGCCCCCCCGCGACGAGCACCTACAGTCTTACAATGCTCCGTCCCAGCAGGGCCTCCTTCTCCATAGGTAAGGTATCGCCTGATGTCACTAGCTGGCTGGGCCGATTCGATTTCTTTGAAGAGAAGCCCTTCACCACGTCAGGTCTGATTACGGGCACGGCTGCACCTGTGTCCACGAGTGTGCGGCACCGCTTACCATGTATACAACCAGCTGCCATCCAACCTTCTGCCCAAGGCACGAAGCTCGAGGGAATGGTGATGACAGCCCCGCACCACGCTGCTCCTCATTCGTTTCTCGCCTGCTCGTCGGCTTGGTGTGGACAATCCTTCACCAGGTATCCTGGCTGGCCAGACCCCCCCCCCACACACACACTACTTGAAGATCTTTATGGAGGTCCCTGGGTTAATCCTCTGTCCCCATCATGTCACACTCCTTGTCTTCAAGATGGGGGCAGCTGTTACCTTTGCCGCCTCCATCCTCAACGCCGGTAGCTACTTGCGGATAGTCTTGTAGTCGTCGAGCATCAGACGCTGTCCTGTCATGGCATCATGCATTCCATAGACAACGGTGTAGGGAGCTTCCTGGGACATGTAATTCGGCGGGAGGTTCATCAGAACTTTGTTCACTTCCTAGGGTGAACTTCTTCAGCATCTCTCCTGGCTGTTAGAACCTTGACTTCAGCTCTTTACTATAAACTGTGGCCAAGCGATTGTTCCTGAACCGGTTTTTGAGGGCCTCCCGGATGTTTCTGGACAATACTGATGTTAGAATCGCATTCAGAACTTCAGCTGTGCATCCCTGGAGGCCGGCTATCAGCTGTGCGGCTTCCTCCTCTTCTGACTATCAATTGTAGGTGGTGATTGCTGATATCTGTCAGTGAAAGACTTTGATAGTTGATGCGATCGTATTTGGGTGACTTGACATGCGCAGATGTTGTGTCGCGTACTGCATTTCATTCTTCAAGTTCTTAAGTCTTCTACCAAGCACTTTAATGATATAAAAATAACTATATGTAGATTTACGTCCATATTGGCACCAACAAAAATGTTGAAGGATTAATTTATATCTATTTAATTAACTTCCTAGATAAATTTGATTTAATTCCAAAACAATAGAATGGCTTCCTGAAAAATAGATTCATTGATGCATTTTATTGAAACAATAATAGTCAGTGTTGACTCTGGTAATTACAGTGCAGGAATCATGTTGGATCCTACAAAAGCCTTCAAGTAGATCGTGATAAGCTATTGTTTAAATTACATATGTTAGTCATTAGCGACTCAGGACACAAGGTATTAAAATTGTTTATGACAGAAAACAATTTTAGTCATATAATCAAATAGAAATGAATTCATTTCAACAACATAACATTTATTATGTGGTATCATTCTCTAATAGATTACCCTCCTCTTTGTAGGACTTACACCCCAAGGACTTACAAGCCAATGCTTATGTGGCATCCAAGGTTCAATTTTGGGACCATTATTATTTACCTTGTATACACACTATATAATAGAAACAAACTTGGAAATGCATTATATGGATGATACTACAATGGCAGTTATTGGTAATAATTTATTCTCATTGAGCTTAAGCATTAATGATACAGTTAAATCAGTTGTAGAAATTTGGAGATCTAAATTATACATCAACCCAGCTAAATGTGAAATATTCAACCTTGGCCTTAAAAATACTAATTCCTTAACTCAGGTTACTATTAATCATAGAGCAATCAAAAATTAAGTACTGAAAGGACTAGAGATGGACAGAACATTTACCTATGATACACATGTATCTAGATCAGCATCAAATCTTATAAATCTCAATGGTCTCTCAGTACAGCCATGCATGATAGTAGGTTCTGCTGTCTAGGACTTCAATCTCATCAAACTTGATGCCATGGCACAATAGTAATGCCTGCTCAGCTACTGCTAATTTTTTTGTATGTCCTAGTCGGCAGTTGCTTTTATGTTCCTTGATACGGAATAAAAACATCATAAAAACCCACTTCAAGGAACATAAAAGCAACTGCCGACTAAGACACATTGTAAAATCAGCAGTAGCCGAGCATGCAGTACTAATGGGCTACAACATCAAGTCAGATGAGACCAAAGCTGTGGACAGTACAGCTTACTATTATGCATTACTGTACCAAGAGGTCATTGAGATTTATAAGCACAAAAACAGTTTTAATACAAAAGAGGAAGTAGCTGGCATACACAAAGCTTGGATGCCATTGTTAGATAGTTCAAAACTAAAACCTAAAAAAATCAACCGACAAATCATGTGGCAGTTTCCTTAGGTACAAAGGAATTAGTGGATAAGAAACCAATAGGAAATGAGGGGGCAGCTCCCTCCCACCTATATATAATTTGGACACTCCACTATTCACACTTTGGCATCTTAGAAATGCAGCGGTACACTGACCGCTTCCTTTCATGGCTACATGACTGGAAAATCCAAATTAACGCACACAAGTGCCAGCTTATTTATTTCTCAAAGAAGCTGAACCTTCCGGCCATGGACCTCACGGTCGGTGGTCAAATCTTGCACTGTCGTCAGCAAGTGAAGTATATGGGAGTCACATTAGACAGCCGACTCTCCTGGAACGCCCACATCACAAATACAGCCAACAGAGGGCGGCAACGTTTAAAGATATGCGCCCCCGTCTTCAGAAGTAAGGAAATGCAGACCTGCTCCAAAATAATCCTTTATAAATCCTTCATCCTGTCTACCCTACTATACGCATGCGTGGCCTGGGCAAATGCCTCAGAAACTATCCTCAAAAAACTTCAAACAGTTCAAAATATTTCACTAAGAAACATACTCCGTCCTCCCATACTCTTTTCAAACCACAACATCCATTTAGAATTAAACATGCCTTCCATCTCCCAAGCCATCCACCAGCGAGCTACTACCACGTGGGCGCGCATCAGAGCACACAACAACCCCAACATTTCCATCATCGGGAGCGGCGAGCCAAGGCATAGGAAACACAAAAGAATAAAGATTTTCTAACACCAATCTGCCGCTTGCCGCTCCACGCGCCCACAGAACCGGCTCACGGCCACACACATGCCACTGCAGGGGCCGCCACCTCAGCGCATCCACCAGGCAGTGACACCACGGCACACCAGTGCCACTTGAAGCTGTGTGTAAATAGTGTAAATAGTGAGGGTGAAAGAAGCTGTATGAGTGCGAGTGTGAATGGGTAAGTATGGATCGGTGTGTATGAGTGTATATATGTATATAAAAATTGTAAATATGTAAATAAGAAAGAAAAAACGGCCTAAGTGTGAGATAAACACTAAAATCGCGCACATTTAACTTTTCTCAACAAAAAAAATGGCCTAATGAAAGTGTAAGATAAACACTAATATCGCGCACATGTAACTGTTCTCGGCCGCCCATAGAGGGCCACTGCATGGGTTACACATAAATCAAAGACTAAGCCATAGAAATTTAGAAAATTATAAACCAAATGTTAAACTTTTCCTGTAAGCCAGGTCTCATGTACTGGCCCCAGGTATTTTATAACTTAATAAATAAACCTTGAACCTTGAAGTGCCACTGTAGTTGTAAACCAGCCAGGAGTCATTTATTCTGAAGCTTCCCGACTAAGTTATGGGCGAAACGTCAGGTGATATCTCGACTGAACCAAGCCTATAAGCTTCAAAACTATATTCTACTGGATTAGCACCCACTGCAAAAGCCTAAGCATGTATAGGAATGGATAATCAAAATTTAGAATTGAAAGTGTGCTTTGATAAGGTTGCCATTATACAAGACAAGCCTTTAAATTCTGCTCCTCTTACATTGATCCTGTGGAAGTATACCGAGGTGATTGTCAGCAAATTCTTCTGAGTAAGCCTGCATTGCTCATTACTGCCAATAACATTGTACTCTAGAAATGGAATGTGTTGTAGAGCTCAAGACAAAGAGGAAAGAGGGCATTTAATTTTGACTTCATCAGTGAGCACTACATTATGCTTGAAATATGACAAACATTCAATGTAAACAGATACAAAATGCAGTTCTCTGTAATGTGCTGCCAAAGGTACGGTTCCTCATATTAAAACAACCTTTGAAAGTCAGTCAGCAGAACTCATTTTCATTCTGTGTTTATAAACTTCAGCCTTTTTTCATCATTAAGAGCATAATATTATATATGATGTGATGCATGCATGGCTTTTCTATTGCAGATGTATTTAAATATGCACCTTACTTTCAAAACAACATCATCATATATACAATCACTGCTTGAGGGTGGTTTGGAGAAGCAAACCAAAGACAGACTTGGACCAAAAGATGGAAAAAAATTAATATGCTTTATAGATGATTTAAATACACCACAGGTTTGTACTTTACATAGCAATTCTTCTGTTGTCTATTTCATTAACTACTCCTAAAATTGTGCATCATATATTGGTTTTCTTTAGCTATGGTATTCACTAAACAGCAAAGCAGTTATTATAAAGAAAGAAAGTATGTCATACTTTTGTTTAAAGAATTCAGATTTCGTATTACAACGATACCTACACTGTCATAAATTGCTATAGGAAACTACTCATAACAAGGGCTCGTTAATGAACCGGACAATTTTAAAGAGCAATGAAAAGCAAGTGTAACCATTATTATTTCTATAGTGCTTCATCAAAACATATCTGCAAGCATCATTTTTAAACCACATAATTTCCATATGTAACACCTAAAATACATAAAAGCATATGGAACGTTAACCGAACTGCATTCTAATAGGTATTATGTATGAGATTTCTGATTTTTAAATTAAAATTTAAAACAAGAAATGCACATACTTTTGAAGATATCATATTCCAATTCAAACACCACAGATTCCTTTGTGTAGATAATGGAACTGACACTTTGAATTGTATTGCTCAAAGTAACATTAAGTTCAATAAAGTTTGCTTGTAGACTCAGTGGCAGGTATGAACTTCTCTCAATAGTACCTAGTTCTTAATCTTTCAAGCGTATCCAAGTGTACTAGTTTCATTTCTTGCAGAATTCATTGCTTCAGTTCTTGAAGCATATGGGGGTTTTGTAACTTTGAAGACGAGATTTTATACACATACCCATGAAAGTAAAGGATAATGTTCCGAGCAAAAGGTAGGGGAGGGCAGGACAAAGGGAATCATGTGGGCAAAAGGAATCACCTAAATAAATTGATTATTATTTATCTGCAAGATTAGCAGCAGTAGATACACTACGTGATCAAAAGTATTCGGACACCTGGCTAAAAATGGTGTACAAGTTCGTGGTGCCCTCCATCAGTAATGCTGAAAGTCAATATGGTGCTGGCCCACCCTTAGCCCTGATGACAGCATTCACTCTCACAGGCATACTTTCAATCAGGTGCTGGAAGGTTTCTTGGGGAATGGCAGCCCATTCTTCATGGAGTGCAAAACTGAGGAGAGGTATCGATGTAGGTCGGTGAGGCCTGGCACGACGTCGGCATTCCAAAACACCCCAAAGGTGTTCTATAGGATTCAAGTCAGGACTCTGTGCAGGCCAGTTCATTACAGGGATGTTATTGTCATGTAACCATTTTGCCACAGCCCATGCAATATGATCAGGTGCTCGATCGTGTTGAAAGATTCAATCGCCATCCCCGAATTACTCTTCAACAGTGGGAGGCAAGAAGGTGCTTAAAATCTCAATGTAGGTCTGGGCTGAGATCGTGCCATGCAAAACAACAAGGGGTGCAAGCCCCCTCCAGGAAAAACATGACCACACCATAACACCACCACCTCCGAATTTCACTGTTGGCACTACACACATTGGCAGATGATGTTCACCAGGCATTCGCCATAACCACACCCTGCCATCGGATCGCCACATTGTGTACTGTGATTCGTCACTTCACACAACATTTTGGCACTGTGTAATGTTGACGCTCCTTACACCAGGCGAGGCGTCGTTTGGCATTTTCCTGCATGATGTGTGGCTTATGAGCAGCCGCTCGACTATAGAATCCATGCCTAACTGACATAGTACTTGGAGTGGATCTTGATACAGTTTGGAATTCCTGTGTGATGGTCTGGATAGATGTCTGCCTATTACTCTTTATGACCCTCTTCAAATGTCGGCGGTCTCTGTCAGTCAACAGATGAGGTCGGCCTGTATGCTTTTGAGCTGTACATGTCCCTTCATGTTACTACTTCACTATCACATCAGAAACAGTGGACTTAGGGATGTTTAGGAGTGAGGAAATCTTGTGTACAGACTTCTGACACAAGTGACACCCAATCACCTGACCACGTCCGAAGTCCATGTGTTCCACAGAGCGTCCCATTCTGCTGCTTCACGATGTCTAATGACTACTGAGGTCGGGGATAATGAGTACCAGGCAGTAGGTGGCAGCACAATGCACCTAGGATGAAAAACGTATGTTTGTGGGGTATCCGGATACTTTTGATCACATAGGGTAGGTTAGCTGAGAGTGTTATATGTGTATGGAAGTCGAAGTGAGCATGAGTAACTTGTATTAGAGTATCTTTCATTTTTGTAGCTAGTTCATTCCTGATACAAACTGTATAAATAATGTAAAATTGGAATTAAGTTTTAAATTGTAATTCAGTATTACACCAATTGCATTCATTATAGCTCCAGTATAGACACACAATATACTAGTATCTCCAAAACTTCCATTAAAGTTGCATGTGTTTTTGATGTTAATTTTTTATCCTTGCTACCAATCTTGTTCTGAGGTTTTACCTTTCATTATTACTTAGTACTTTAAGTAGATGTTTTGTTGCATCATTCTACCTAATAATAAAAATTTTTCATTCTCTGCTTACCTTAGGTGGATAATTATGGCAATCAACAACCGCTGGCATTCTTAAGAAGTCTGTTTGAAACTGGAGGTTTTCACAGTACATCTACATACAGCTGGAAGAATGTTAGTGATATAGGTAATCAAAGAGATGTATATCTACAAATGGTGCACCTTGATAATTATCATTTCTCATGTTATCCATTGTGTTTAGTAGATCAGGCCCATGCCATCTATAAAGTGCATACAGATATACAGTCATAATTTTATTCTGGATGTAACAAGAAAGTGAAAAATAAGAGTTTAGATATTCATTTTTGTTGTAGAGTAATAACAGGACTGGGACAGGATTACAGTGCATCAAGAAAGCTTTCCAAAAATCAAAATGCCATGGTTAAAATTTTTGTTTTGGTTTCTACTATTTGCACTTAAGGACTAACTCAATAAATACTTACAGTATCAGCTGCAGGACTTCAAGCTTTTAGTGTATAAAGTGAACTCTTTATTTTATTCTCATAATTTTATGTTGTGCAATAAGAAATAAATATACAGCATTGGATTGTGAAGCAGAGGGGACTTGGTACTGATTCAGGAATGAGGATGTTGTACTGACAACCCATGAAGGGGTGCCCCCGAGAGGAAGGGATGAGGTGAAGGGAGACACCAGGCAGCTTGAACCAGGAGGGATGGCACAGCAAGGATGGGGTCCCTAAAGTTTCCAGATATAGATGCCCCATAGTAGGATAGGCAGACCGAGTACCCCACCTCACATGGGGTCAAACACTCCCCGGGGTGGTCCTTATACCCCAGCAACCAGCCAAAGGCCAAGGGATGGATAAAGTTCCAGAAAGTATCCTTTTTCCATGCCATACTGCACCAAACATCGCCTACACTTCCAATCCTGAAATAGACCAAACGGTGTGAAGGGTGAATGAAATGATTAATGTAACAAAATGGAGGGACAGGAAATTTGGGGGATGAAAGAAACCTGATAACACAGAAACCCCCCCCCAAAAGTCCACATGTCAGAGCGGGCAGTCACCGGGGACCTTCCAAATGCAGGCCACATACTTTACCGCCTCAGCCATCCCACTCAATAACATGCAGCATTAGTAAATGAAGACTACTTTTAAAAATGGGCAGGGATTGAGCTGAGAGTTTATAGGGTAGGTTTATTTCTAGACCAAACAATTACATGCCTTAAGATAAGTAATACAATAAGAAGTTTAATATTTAATGCTAGCTAATTGATGATTTTGTGAATCTTTAACAAAGCACAGGCTTTTATCTCATAAGTTGTGTTTGCACTGAGTATTTCAGTATTGCTACTCATATATTATTTTAGATGCTACCTTCAGCACATTACAACATTCTGTAATACAATGTGGTACTATTTACCTATATTTTTGGAATTTTAAGGCCGGAAAGCAAAATTCCAGCTTCTAAGTTTCTTTCAGGAAAAGTCAAGTGTTTGCACTATTAGGTTGTCTCATCCACTAGCCCCAAGGGGAGGCATTAATAGTAATTATATGTGACAGAGTTGTTTCCTCTGACCACTGCAGCACAGTGAAGATAATGAACTAAAGCTTAATATTATCATGTGTCAATGGCACAGTGATAATAATATTATGGATATATAAGTATACTGTTATTTAATTGTAATATGGGTGTTAACAATTTACAGCATATAATGACAGGCCAGAGATGAGATGTGACTAACTGTGATAACTATTTCAAAGACAGCAAGAGACATGGTTCCAGCACTTCATTTTATTGTTTTCCTAAAAGAATTATTTGGAAACTTCAGGGAATATTTTCATATCTTTTCATTTGAAAAGGAAAATTCTTTACTAATACTTATTACATAAGGACAGCACATAAGTAGTATATTATTAAATTTGGAATTTTGCAAGAAAAATGTTGCCCTCACACAAAAAACTCTTGAAGTATTTCAATCATTCAAAATACCTTGTTGGCTCTTGATGGTTGGAGAAAATGGTATAATGTTAGGGACTCCAGTGCTGTGATCATTCTGTTCTGAATGAGATAGCTCTACAAACACTGATGAATAATCTTGACAAAGCATCACAAAGAAGAAGGAAGAAGTGTGGTTACTATCTTCATTTCCTACTCTTATCATGTGAATTACGCAAAGTAATGAGCATTACTATAAAGTTTTAACTATAAAAAAAGTAATAAAAGAAGTGTCATTGAAAATGCAAAAGAAAGTGTTTAAAAATACTGACAACTTATCATGTACCATAAAACAAACTGACAAACTGTTAATGATATACAGAAAGTTCTGTAATGGGAAGAAAGAAGATCAAAGAAATGAATACACAGTTACACGGTAAACCTTTGCAGTGCTTGTTATATATTTAACATTTCAGTGAGCTCCCACTTTAACAAATGTTGAATGCAATTAAACACTCATCTGCACTTTTGGCATTTTCAGTCACAGAAAGAATGTTTCAAAACCATGAAGCAAGACCAACTAAAACCTTTTGAATCTGTACTGACAGCCATCCTTGTGAATGTATGGTGTATGAGTTTTAAAAATTATTATCTAGGTGGCATAACAATACCCATAGAGAGCATTGCACATATAGTAAAAAGTAATTCTTAGTCAAAATTGAACGTAGAGAAAGTTGGATTATGGAAAGAGAGGCATAGAATGAAAAGTATAGGATGGAAAACAGCTGAGGAAGGAAATCATATACATGCAGTTAATACACTGTATATTTTTTTTCAGTATTGTGTGATCTTGGAGATCATATAATACTCCCCATATGTGACTCTCTTGCAGGATACTATAACAATATAATACTGCAAACCACAAATAATAGGTATAATATGCACACACACACACACACACACACACACACACGTGAAAGTAGTGTAGATGCAGGACTGCGCAAAAAGGGGGTAACTTGGACCTGTGTTTGAGGGGGCCCAACATTTCAGGAAGTCTGGAAATCATAAATGTGCTATCAAGAACCTGAAGAAAAAGTGTAAGCTAAGAGTATTACATACTTTAATGACTTGGTCTATTTATTATGCATCAATCTTTGTGAAACATGGTTATTACTTATGATGCTTTATATTCATAACTCCTAATATACTGCCACAATAATGTTGTGCATGTACATCCAAGTTCAGTGTCAGGATCAGCAATTATGAGGTTCAGCGGTTATGTTCCTGTTGTGTATGCTTCTAGCACAGTGTTAATGAAAAGATGACTGTGCACCACACATGAAGGTGGTCTTTGATGCCAACAAGCACATACCAAAGTAAGTATCAAAATAAAAGTAAAAACACTAGGTATGGCCTTTAGGTATCAAGATACCCTACAATCTTTTAAATTTGTTTCAAAGTTTATTTTGTAGGTTTTGTTTACAGACTGCCATGTTTACCATTAAATCATTGCCATATGTGCATTACTTTGCACTTCCAACAGCAGAAATTTTTATTTGAATCTCCATGCTGTAATCTAGCAATGAAATACATAGTCAGTTTCTTAAATTTGATTATCAGCAAAATGGCAAAAGTGTGCACTACCAGCAAGAAGCAGGATAACTGCATAATCCACTATCTTTGAAGTTCATGATTGAAATGGGTTAAAGGCAGCAAATTGTTTGAAAATCTTTCCTTATAACAGTGGCTAGTTTAGTCTTTGGTGTTCTGAATAAATTTAAAATTAATTCAGTACAATTATAATTTCTTATGGTATGCAATAGTAAATTTAGCTAACTGCTAAATGGTGCTAAGAAAAGAGCTGAAAAAAAAGAAAGAGAAAAAAATACCAGGAAGAATAACAATAACTAATTACTTCTCAACATCAACAGCCCTGTCAAATTGTAACGGACACGATCAAATACAGAAGCAGAAGTAATGAAGGTGGACAGGTCTTTGTTACATCTGTTACATCTCATATATCAGGTACCTATCTATTTACCATTACCATTAGTCCACGTTAAGACAGAAATTGACTTTAATAAAGTATTAGACTCAGAGTCTACTTCAACAGACATTTAGGACTCCTCAAATCCCAAAGGATTATAAATATCATGGAAATAATTGATAAGAAAGATTTGCTTGAAATAAGTAGTGGAAGTTTGCAAAGATATTACTCAAAAAAACAGAAAATTTACAGAGCATCATATTTATTCTAAATCTTTTTCTGGAAAATGTCAAATGAAAAGAGACTAGTTAGTTTGCAGTAACTAAAAAAGAAGGTTTTCTGTGGACCATGTCTGTCATTTGAAGACTCTTTAGTCGTAGCCATAAAACTTTATAATGTGTACTGGAGAAATCTGAAACAGGTTTATCAGGTTCTGAAATAACAGCTTTCAAATGTCTTAAGAACAAGAATTTATGAAGGAGTTGCTGAAAAGGCTACGGAATATAACTCTCTTTCTTGCATCTATAAATCTTGAATTTAGAAGCAATAGAGGCAGATTAGGAGATGATGACTATGACAATTTCTTATATGTGCTCTTTATGTGAAGAAGTGTCAAGAGGGGGAAAATGTCCATTATTTACCCTGGAGAGCACAAGATGAATTTTTGTCATGTGCAAACAAAAAAAAATATATATACTACAAGAAAGATGGAATGCTGTATATTTTTCATTCATATATGATGTAACACTTGACCTATCAAAAACAGAACTGAACGTTTTAATAGTAAGATATGTTCTTTATTGTGAAGAGGAAAATAAATGGAAAATATACAAAACATTTTTTTTTTTATTTCCACAAGAAAACAGGAAAGGAGATAGCAAATGCTATTATAGAAAAATTGCAAACTTCATAATGGTGATAAAGAGGACTGCTGAGGTCAATGTTATGACAATGTTGCACAACATGCCTGGCCAGATCAAAGGAGTTAAACCTATCATTAAGGAGATTTTTCCATTTGGAGCTTACCAATTATACCTTGTGCTCTTCATTCTCTTGACCCCATAGGTATCCATGCTGCCAGAAGTTTTGCAGGGTTTGTAACACTTTTCAATTGTGTAAATCAATTGCATAATTTTTGCTACAAATTCTGGGAAATGGCATATTCTTTTTCAGAAGACAAGAAGGTCACCTCACAAACTTTCAGAAACTTGATAGAGTTCAAGAGCAGTGCTGCAAAATCTTTAGCTGAAATATTGCTACAGATAATATCAGTTTTTCATTGTGCTAAGACAGATTATAACCTAACCAATGAATCTGTAGCAGAAGCAACAGGTAGTAATAGTTTTGAGTGATGCAAAAAGAAGTAACAGGATTGATTATTTCACTAAATTTAAGATCTCTCAATAATTGGGTAGATATCTTTGAAAAGATCATTTTTGTAAGTGTTAGTTTTCAAAATCAGGATATAACTTTACAGTAGGAAAAGCAAAATAAACAAACTTAAAGAAGATATGCAGAAACTGAATGTCTATTGGCCCACCACTTTTCTTGAAAAACCTAAGTGAAATGCAGCTGAACTGATGCAGAATTTGAGGAATATAAAAGAAAACAGAAAATGAAAGGATTTTATGATAAAAATAAATACAGTGTAGTATAGTGGAGAGTGATATGATGATGATTAGGATGAACACTTCAAGAACAAAATTTTCAACTGTCTTCTGAAAATATAAGTTTCCAATTAAATGTTAGTTTTAAATAATTTCAAGATTTGTGCCAAACCTTTGACCTGATTCTTGACTTGACAAAAGAAGCATCAGAAGAGGATTTGAATAGTTTCACCAGAAATCTCACTTCAAAATACCCTTAAGTTCTGAACATAAACTGCAAGATGAACTATATTTTTAAAGTGACATTTCCAAAACTTGTCAATAAGTCTGGAAACAGAGGATTTCACTTTCTCACTTGAATTCAATTTATAAAGTTAAGCTTTAGTCAGTATTTCCAGAACTGTGTATTGCTCTAAGATTATTTTGTATTCTCTAGTTAGTACTACTTCTGGCGAGAGAAGTTTTAGTAACTGTCTCTCAAAGAACCATTTGAGATCCCTTTAGGGAAAGAGAGACTGAACCATTTATCTATTTTGTCAATAGAACACCAATTAGCATCAGACTTAAGCTTCTCAGATATTATAGCTGATTTTGTGATTCCCAAAGTTAGAAATCAAAGTGGTAACAACACTGAAGATAATATCACATCCAAACCTCTCTTTAAAATGTACCATGCAACAAAACTTCAGAATACTCCCTTAAGACATTAGTATTTGACAATAATATTAATAAATAGTTATTGAATAATTAACTTATTATCAGGTATTAAATTTATGCATTTTTTAAAAGAAAGTAATGTTTTACTACACTCAACCCCATATATAGGTAATGTTACACCCATGGACCCAACAACCTCTGTCCATGCAACGCCATTCAAAAACATAGCAGGCAACATGCAGGAAGGCAGTGTTGCCAGTTACACTTTGCCTATAAGATCTCCATCCATTTACCTACAATTTCCCTCTCACTAATAAGAGTTCCTGCTACCATTAGCACTCCCTTTTTATGCCTGCCCCTAAGAATTTGCCTCCGTGGGCCCAGACGCATGTAGCCTATGCATAAATACGGGGCTGACTACACTGCAGATCACAGTACATCTATATCCATTGTTATACTTAATTATTTTGTTCAATAATTAAGTGTGACTTGAGAGTTAGGGGCCCATAATGTATCTTGCTGGCCCTGTGTAGATGTTCTCTATAGCTTAACACTCTGTCAGGCGTGCACTTTGGTAGCATACTGTTAGTCATGGGGCCCTAATAGACCCATTGCTATATTTTGTGTTATTGTTTATATTTAGTTTTTCTTTTGTTTATTTTATTTTTTTTTCTATGTTTAGCTTTATTTAGGTTAAGTATACATGGCTTTTATTAGTAGGTAAAGGGTAGTTAAATTATATTCGAACCCATTCGCGGCCTCTCTCTCTCCTACGCTACTCCCGCGCCAGCTGCTGGGACTTCGGACTGCCCGCTGAAAGTGCAGCAAACAGGTGTATCTCGATCTTCTGCGAGAAATGCTACATGTCTGTTGAAACTGAAGCCCTATCGCTACACACAAGTGCTGCAAGCGTTAAAGCCAAATGATCCTGCTAAACGTATGAATTATTGTAACTGGTGTTTCTAATCCTTAGAAAGGGGTTTCATTGACCCACAGCTTTTGTTTTTCACTGGTGAATCGGTTTCATTGAAATAAGAATACTCACAACATCGATAATGGGCTTCAGAAAAACCTGTGCTACTGGATGAAACGCCTCACTGTGATCAGAAAATTGGAGTGTGGTGTGAAATAAGTGCTAGAAGAATAATTGAGTCCATATTCTTTGATGAAACAATAAATGCAGAGCGATATCAGAGGTTAATTCTGAGGCCATTTTGCAATCGCTTGACAGAAGAAGAGAAAGCCTTCCAGCAAGATTCTACAACAGCACAAATGGCTGCTAAATCATTACATGCAATAAGAGAGGTGTTTGATGACAGAAACATTAGTGTTGATTTGTGGCCCCCTCGTTCCCCTGACCTAGCGAGTTGTGGCTTTCATTTATGGGGTTCTTTAAAATACAAAGTGTATCGTTCCAATCCTCGCACACTACCGGAACTTAGAGAAAACATTGTGCAAGGAATCACAAGAATTCCTGCTACTGAGCTTCGGAGAGTGAGCCAGAATATTTACACGAGATATGCTGCCTGTTTGAGAGCAGGTCAACATTTCCAGCACCTGTTATAAGGAAATAATTTTAGTCCGCCTCTGCTGGCGTAATTTCCCCAGTGACTGCCGGCTGTCTCGCGCAGTGGAGAGAGGCCGCAAGTGGGTTCGAATATAATTGAACTACCCTTTATTATCTTACAACATAAAAAGACAAGGTAAAATATATGAGTACATATACATTATAAATTGTATTACAATAAGTATAAAGAAATACATTGCCATTTTTCAGGTTACATACAACTTGTAATTTCAAATGTTCAGTTACTCAGAATCATCTACTTCCTCTCCCGTGTTTTCCCCAACTAAGCAGCTATCGCAAATAATTTTAGCATGTTTGCTCAAACAAAGGGGAGTGTTGCTTTTCCCACATGTATATTTAGTTTTGCAGTTATTTTTATCTTTGTTGCAGGGTTCACATTGTTTCCTTTTCAATGTGGATAGCGGTGTATTTGGCTATTCATCTACTGCGGATTCTTCAAGTTTATACTTTATCAAAAGGTTTTTTAAATCACTGGCTAGATTTGATACTGTTGCTCTCTTTTGTAGCTGTTATGACAGTAAAGCTAAAGACAGTGCTTTCAAATACTCCTGCCTTGTGGAATATTTATTTTGGTTTCTAATGTAGATAACCATAGAATTAATACCTGCCATGTTCCAGATATGGTAAAAAATTACCATATGCCGCCTAATCCTGTTTGGATGAAACATGTAGGCTTGAGAGCAACACTACTGTTTTACCCTTTTTTTGGAACATAGAAACAAGTGTTTCAATTTTTGTGAAGCCAAATATGCTTTCATACTGACTGCAACCTTTTGAAGAAGTGAAATTAGTGGGTATTTCTTTTTTATTCTTTTGTAATGTACCGGAGAAAGAAAGTTGTCTTTCGTGCAATTCATTCATCAGCTATACACAGGTAAACCAATTATCTGCAATAATGTTTCATTCAGTGATAGAGATTGGTTTAGTTAGTCTCAGCACTACACCCTCTGCCGAATTAGTTTGCAAGTATGGTCCGTTCGGCTGCTGTCCACAATAAATCTCCATATTAGTGCTGTAAAACAGTTTTGCATCATTCAAACAGAATACTTTTATGCCATACTTGTTTGGCTTGGATGGTATATATTGTCTAGAACCACAATGACCATGAAATGTGGGCAACTGTTCGTTGACAGTGACATTTTTCCCAAAATAATAATGCTTCTGACAGTTGTTCGGAAACAATGTAAACATTTCTGTAACAGCAGCCAATTTAACCCTTTGTTACTTCAGTCTTGAGCTTTTGTCATCAAAGCGAATACAGCATATTAGAAAATTGAATCTTTTTTCAGACATAGTCATTTGAAATAGAGGAATTCCAAGATCATCGATTCTCCAAAACTTGTGAATATTCTGGTTCCACCACGAAAAATTCCTGCCAGGTACAATAAGGCCAGGAAAGGTTTTATTTCTATTAAATCTGTAGGTCACAGCGTCTCTTTCACGATCAAATTTATGCTGCATATTGGTAATGTAAGCTTTCAACAATCAAATCAACTATATCTTTGGTAACAAAAAGCTTCCAAAAATGAATTTTTGTTTTTGTATTTTTGGCAGCTCCTACTACACCAGGAAGTTTTGTCAATATATTGTTAGCCCTTGTCTGTGTTATTTTCCAAGGTGCTTTTTCTATTTTGTTCCATCTCTTCCTGTAAATAATAAAAGATTGTATTGTCAATAATTATTATTATTATTATTATTATTATTATTATTATTATTATTATTACTATGATAAGCATATGATGTTACCTATAAAATACATGTTATCGCATAAGCTGCTTTCATCATCTTCCTCTTCATCTCCATGATCAGTTTCTGAATCTAAAGATCTCATTTTGAGTTTATCTTCAGAATCAGAATCATCTGATTCATATAAGTTGTCATCTATGGGCAAGGCATCATCATTGCAAAGTGGGCGATGTACTTCTTCCAAGTCATTCGGATTTTGTAGATCGTACCTCTTACTCATGTTCATGATGAAGCAGTAACAGCTCCTTGCAATGGCAAATCAGTATTGCACAACTAATGAGGAACAAATCTGTCAGCAATTTGTAACAAGAGCAGGCGCACAGGGTCTGGTTGACCTGTGCGACATGTAACTGTCGATTAGTCATTCTTCCAGCCAAACAAATAAACAGATAAGGTTGTCACACCGGAAAACAACTGAGCAAGGTGTAATGTTAGATGTCCTAGTCAGGCAATTGCATAGGTGTGTTGGTTCGAAAATTATAAAATTTAAATAATGTCAGTGGTCTCTTAGGCCTCTAGTGACCAACCGAAGGTTAAGAGACGATATGCATGGAATACTAAATGAAAGATTATAGCAAGATTCCTTTCTCTGAGCACTAGGTTCACCATAAGGAAATGAGTTTCAGTCAGGGGTTTTCAACCTTTATGCTTAAGAAGATTAAAGCACGCTAACAGCTAAGTAAAGTTTGAAAGCAACACAGATTAGTCCTCTGTATCTACAGCTGGGTTCACCAATTTACAATTAAGGCTACTGCACAATTATAATTTTCTTGCTGCAGTTGTCTGGCAATTCCATAGACTGGCTATCCTCTTGCCACATAACCCTAATCTTAGTTGTGCAGGTTGACTGTAGGTAATGGCAGCTCATGGTAAAATTCTGTAAGTAGACAAATATTCACAAAGTACAAATTACAGACCTAGGAATAAAACATTGGCTTCCTTTACTTGTGGAATAGATCAATGCTGATCCTTCATGTGGCATATCACTTAATGACACCATGGCTCCTGTTTTTCCAGTGAATGAAGAATGTTCATGTTCAATAGCTGCTGTCACTAAAGCCATAATCTTATCCTGTCTCATTGTGTTGCTTAATTAAGAACTGCACTCTGTTCGAGCAAGAGAAACTTTCCTCAACACTAAATTTTGTAGATGGAATTGTTGCAACTAGTAAATTTTGAATATCACTTTTCATAAGTATTTTTATGACTTTGGCTACACTTTGAACAGAACTGATCATCAAATCATGAAAGTCAAAATACATGGCATAAGAGCTTTATAATGCAACTAGCTCCTTAGTGGAAAAACATTTTCTGAAGGCACTGAATCATGCTGAATCCAGTAAATGAAGAAATTTCAAACTCAGAATGTCTGTAAACATGGTCTGAAGCTGAAATGTAACGTTATCCACAATTATAAAAAAGAGCTTTTTATATTGAGCTAGGTTTTTATTACAGAATCCCTTATTTCTTTCATATTCTTCATGATGTACACAATGTTGACATTTTTTGCCTGATTACTATTGTGTTACTTCCTTATTTGTCCCTAATAACTGAAAAGCAATACTATAGACCCAGTGATTCTTTTTTGTATTGAAGAGACTTCAGTAAATGAAAATAGGATCCTGAGCACAGTTAACAGAAATACAAATGTCATGTTTTGAAGAAGATTTTTCAAACCTATAGCTCCATTGTTTTCTCAGGACTGGAAAAAGGATCTTCTTTATTGCAAAAAATAGTCAGTTTTTCTCTTGAAATGGAAATTATCTTGATAATTCTAGCATTCAAACACTGCATCACTAGCTGTCAGAATTATTTTTTCCATTTGTTACTTTATTCACAGCTGTGCATTTAACTGACATAAAGTATGCAAGGAAAGCTTGAGAAAAAGTAAAAATCTTTTGTAGACTTTGCACCATTCTGCAACACAAGATTTAATATGTGTGCACAGCAATGTGTGAAGAAATGGTATGTCTCTTCACAAGCGTGTTAGGCTCTGAAATTTCAGCAGCCATGGCCCAGTGACATTGTGACACTGACCAATCAGAAATTAAATTCCTGGAGAACCTCAGGTAATAAATCATATATTTCAGAAGCACTTCTGCTTGTACTGATATAATGCATCACAAAAACTGATCCTGGATCACTTTCACAATGACTGAGAATCGTGAAATTTCTTATGTACATACTGAGGCTTTCATGGCCGGCACCATGACTAATAATTGTCATGGCGACCCCACGGTTGTAATGGAAATGGCAGAATATAAAGAAAACATCTCAGACTTGCTATCCTCTGAAACCTTCAGGAAGCTATCGAAGGACACAACTACACGTTTTCTCAGACAAATTAACAGCCTCATAAAAGCTTCATCTCTACCAGACAATGTAAAGAAAGAGACCTGTAAAAACGAAGCTGTGCCGCCGAGATTATATGGGCTCCCAAAAATTCACAAGGACAATGTGAGCAGCATAGGTTCGTCTACCTACCGTATCGCCAAACACCTTTCAACTCTGCTACACCACACATCGGTACCACAAACACACACATTAGGAACTCGGACTACTTCATAGAGAAACTCGGGCACATTCAGCTAGAAGCTGGGGACTGCTAAGTGAGCTTTGATGTTGTCTCATTATTTACCAAAGTACCGATAAAAGACGCCTTAAGCCACGTTCAAGAAATGATCCCCAAGGACATCACAGAGCTCTTTCGTCACAGCTAATTACTTTCAATGGGACAACAATTTTTATGAGCAGATCGAGGGAGTCGCAATGGGCAGGCCTCTGAGCCCGATTATTGGCAACTTTTTTATGGAAAAGTTTGAGCAGTCAGCACTCGCCAGCACTCCTCTCAAACCAAAGACCTGGTTACATTACATTCATGATATGTTTGTGGTGTGGGACCATGGGGAAGACACCTTAGATCAGTTCCTGCCGCGCCTAAACAGTCTAAATCCCAATATTCAATTTACAATGGAGAAAGAAAAGAAAAAGACAATACTTTGGCCTTCTTAGATGTAAAAGTTATGAGAACACCAAACCTCGGCCTAGAATGCAGTATATACAGGAAGCCCACCCACACAGAACGATACCTAAACAAAACATCAAACCACCACCCCAGGCAGAAACAAGGAGTCATAAAACTCTCTCACAGAACGGGCAACAAGAATCTGCAACGAAAAATATTTGAAAGAAGAACTTGAATATCTAAATTCGGCCTTACAGATCAATGGCTACACGCGGAAAGAAATACGGCGCGCGCTTCATTCTAGGCCCCTACGAAAAAGAAGGATCACCGCACAACAAGCACGGCCCTCCTCTCCTACATTAAGAATGTTTCCGACCGAATGGGTAAGCTTCTGCGCTCATACGGGATTGATACGATCTATAGACCAACACAAAAAATCAAGGACTTGCTGAGATCAGCAAAAGATAAGCGTCACCCACATACATCTGCAGGTGTTTACAAAGTGCCCTGTAGCTGCGGCAAGGTTTACATAGGCACTACTATGCGCAGCGTGGCCACGAGACTGAAAGAACACGAGCGTCACAGCAGATTGGGACAAACAGAAAAATCATCCGTGGCAGAACACTCACTATTATTCGGCCATGATCTCAGCTTCAAAGTAACCGAAGTTTTATTTACAACTATAAACTACCATGCTCGACTACAGAGGCAGGCCATTGAAATTTATAAACACACAAACAATTTTAACCGGAAAGAAGAGGCTCTTCGTCTGCATCAAGCCTGGACACTTATCTTGGAGAAACACGTACACAAAAATAGCAGACATAATAATACCTCGCCAAACCCACCCACTCCTAGAGACGCGAGACAATCACTACACAGGACCTCGCAGTAAGTCCCGCCCACCCCCACTATAGAAGAGCGCCTGAAAGAAAGTCTCTACGCGAGGAGAACTTCGCTTCGAGACTCCGCAGAGGCAACATCTCTACGCTTCGCCGAGATGGGGAAGAGAAGAAAACGTCGAGCCGCTGAAAGATCCACCGCTGCTTCCCCGGCTACCGCTGAGAAGCTCACCGCTCTCCAGCTTACCCCAGGCGCAGACACCGCCGTCTCGCCGGCAGCTCCACCGGCATCCGCCGGGAAGGCTGTTGCGCCTCCACCGCTTACTGGGCCTAGCTACGCTTCGGCCGCTGCTTCACCCTGTCGCAGTATTGCAACGTCTGAGCCTGAGCTTCCTGCACCACAGCTTGCCTCCAGCTCTGCTACTTCTACACAGGGCTGTACGATGCCACAGATTGCCGCCGGCTTACCTCCACTGGTGAGCCCACTGTCATCGAAGACGCACCCTCCTTCAGATGGCCGCCACAGTGTTGTCATCTGTGGAGTGCCGAGTGACCTTCCAGTGCACTTCGTGCTGGAAGCTGCAAGACACCACTGGCGCTCTGCTATTCGGGCCTCCCGAATAACTTCAAACAGAGGTTCTGCTGGTACGCTGGTACGTCCGGCACCCTGCCGTCGCTGTTGTGCCTTCGGTCACCCAGCGGATGCATGCGACGCTGCACCTCGGTCTCGTTACTGCGGGGCAGGTTGTCTCACAGTAAACTGCACCGCCCACGACCTCCGCCGACGTCGCCGATTTTGCGCCACCTGCTCCGGGCATACGCACTTTATAGGGCTGGCTCAATGTGCCCTGTACCCCCTAAACAAACAACCAACTGGGTCAGCTATACTGGCGACGACCACACAACTGCCTCCGCCGACGACGCCCCGTGTAAGGGCCAAGCCTCAACGAACAGCTCCTGGCTCTACTCAACCAGATCTACAAGCCACTCTGTCTGCAATGCAGGCCACATTCCAGGACTTCACCTCTCGCTTGGCTGAGTTACGCTGTGCAACCAACACGCGCCTTGGGCAGTCGGGGCCAAACAGTGGACCTCGTCAGGGCAATCTTCGCCCTCTCAAGGCAGATCACGGACCCTGATGAGATCCTCACATCGGTCCAGCGCAAGCTGGCACGCATCGAGTGCCATCTCGTCGAACCAGATGACGCTGAAGATGGAAGCGACGACCGACCCACGTGACTAGAAGCCCTTGAGGCCTCAGTTGCGGGGCTTCGAGAGCTCCAGACTGAAGCCCACAACTTCATATCCAATTCCACAGAACAGCTACAGAGAACTCTATCGAGTGCGGAGTTCCATGGACTCATCGCCGGACTCGCCATTTCATTAAAACGAACAGTCAAAGTTGAACTTCACCACTTCAAGAGGAAGCTTCACCAACCAATAGCGGATCCACCAGACTGGCCGAACGCAGCACCCGGAGGCCGCGTTTGACACCCTAGGAACTATTAAACACCACACTTCAGTCACCGCGGCAGTAAGCTGGGCATCGTCCAGCTTGCCTGCTGCCACACTATCCCTCTCATAACCTTCCTGCACACTTCACTCCTGAATTCCCAAGGGCGCAAGCAGGGCCTCGGTCATGCTTGAGTCCAAGCGCTTTACTTTCACCTGGCTTAGGTCCTCGTGGTCGGCCAATATATTCTTACCGCTGAATACGCTGGTGCAACAGCGGTACAGCCACACTATCACCCATGAATTCCTCATTTTCCTTCTTTTATTTTCCTTCCGTTTGAGGAGTTTTTATTGGGTATGCCGACTATTGGTGAGTCCCAAACTCTCAGTCCCGACTCCCATCGGGGCTAAGGTTAGTGATTATATAATTTTCTCCTCCACTCGAAAAAAGGCTCTACACATACCTTCTAGTGCACCTTCCAGTGCACTTCGTGCTGGCAGCTGCAAGGCACCACTGGCGCTCTGCTATTCGGGCCACCCAAATAACTTCAAACAGAGGGCCAACACCGCTGGTACCCTCCATCTGGGTTCCGCCTCGGACGCTCAGGCGGCCTTGGGATCAAGCCTGCCTCTACTTGGGCAGTGTTTGCGTGTCTAGGCCAGCAAGAGTCAACGTGCCTTCGGTCACACAGCGGAGGCATGCAACGCTGCACCTCGGTGCCACTACTGCGGGGCAGGTTGTCTCACAGCAAACTGCACCGCCCACGACTTCCGCCGACGTCGCAGATTCTACGCCGCTTGCTCCGGGCATACACATTTTACAGGGCAGGCTCAATCCCCCTGTACCCCCAGAGCAAACAACCAACTGGGTCAGCTACTGACAACGACCACTCAACTGCCTCCGCCGACGACGCCCCGTGTAGGGGCCAAGCCTCAACTAACAGCTCCTGGCTCTACAGCACAACCAGATCTGCAAGCCACTCTGTCTGCAATGCAGACATCGTTCCAGGACTTCACCTCTCGCTTGGCTGAATTACGTTGCGCAACCAACACGTGCCTTGCGGCCGTGGAGGCAAGCAGCGGACCTCGGCCAGAGCAATCAGCGCCCTCTCAAGGCAGATCGCACACCTCCAAGAAGATGACGGGATCCTCGCATCGGTCCAGCGCAAGCTGGAACGCATCGAGGGCCATCTCGTCGAACAGACGACACCGAAGATGGAAGCGAAGTCCGACCCACGCGACTTGGAGCCCTTCAGGCTTCAGTTGCGGGGCTTCGAGAGCTCCAGACCGAAGCCAACAACTACATCTCGAATTCCACAGCAGAACCACAGGACACCCTAACAAGCAGAGAGTTTCATGGCTACATCACCACACTCACCCTCACAATAAGAAGTATAGTCAAAGAAGAACTCCGCTTCATTAGGAAGCTTCAACAATCAGACGCCGATCCACCGAACTAGCATTGGCAGCACCCAGAGGACGCGTTAGGCACCCGAAACACTACTGAGCAGCACCGCACTCTACTATCCGCATCGGCATGCTAGGCCTCGTCCAGCTTGCTCGCCGCCACACTATCCCTCCATACTTTTCCTTTACCACTCACCTTCAAATTCCCAAGGGCGCAAGTAGGGCCTCGGACATGCTTGCGTCCTGGCACCTTACTTTCACCTGGCTTAGGCCCTCGTGTCTGGCCAGTATATCCTCGCCATTGACTACGCTGGTGCAATAGCGGTACAGCCGCAGTATCACACCTGAATTCCTCTTTTTCCTTCTTCCATTTTCCTTCCGGTGGAGGAGTTTTTAGTAGGTATGCCGACTATTGGTGAGTCCCTCACTCTCAGTCCCGACTCCCATCGGGGCTGAGGTTAGTGATTAAATCATTTTCTCCTCCACTCGAAAAAAAATGGTCTGTGCGTACGTGTGAACAGCATAACTCAAAACGAAAAGTCAGTTAAATATCAAACATGGAATTTAACTTCAGCACATTCCGAGGATGCGACATGATTTTTTAAGAAAATTCCGTATTACGAATTATCCTTTACATGGGAAATTATCCATTACTTTTGTTCTCATAAATGTCTAATACCATTTTGATTAAAATTCATATGTTTAAAACATTTGTGTGACAAATTAAATGTATATTTTGAATTTCCTGTAAGTAGCCTGTGAAAACTTCATTTGAATGGCTTGTATAATTGGGTAAAGGTTAAAAGATCAAAGAATTACTTTAAAAAGAAGTAGATCTCGTTAAAGCACACAATTTATGCCAAATGAATATTGTTGTGGGGTTAACCATGTCAAAGATATTCTGTTTTATTTTTCTGAATGTTCAAGTACTTAAACTTTTTAAGTGGTAAGTCGCTATTCGGCTTTTCCCCCTCGTGGCCATGCAAAGAGCATGGAATTTCAGTCATATAGCGACACGCTTTATAATTTGACTACCGGTTTAGCTTACTGAATCCTTCTTATACATACAACTTAATGTGTAATTAAAGTACATCTCTCTTAGCAAGTAGATAAATTGTTAAATTGAGTTTTATTTATGGACGCTCTTTAACTACTATGGTTCTTAGCGTCCCATTCTATATTGGGCGTGAAACACCTGTAATTTTGCTCAGAGGCCTCTTTATCAGGCTTGAGGTTCTTTTACGTGCCGTAAATCTACGACACGGGACCACCGGCTTTACTTCCCTTCCGAAGGAAGCCGTGCCCGAAAAAATCCATCGCCCTCCGCCGGGTTTGAACCCGCGACCTTGGGAACCAGAGGCTAGCACGGTACCACTAGTCCACGGAGGACGACAGCAAGTAGATAGACGAATAAACTTCTGTATGAATAGTTTGTAGAAGTGTGAGCAAAGAAAGTCATGTGAATGTAGCAAATCCGAGTTTTATAATTACAATATATATTGTGCACATTTTCACACTTTAAACGGCTATAAATAATTTTAATTATATATGTTACTCGTTTTCAGAAATGACCACAGTGATTAAAGCAAGCATTAAAAAATCCGTATTTGAGGTTGTAAAATAATGTAATTCTATTGCGGATTACGCTTTCTAGCTGAATATCATTACAATGATATTCCTTAGCATGGACCGAATGTTTGTTTCCCTTGAAATGGCAAAGAAAATACTTTTCTTATTTCCAGATTTTGAAAGAGCACCGGCAGGCAAAAGGATCATCAGCAGTTATACCTGAATTTCCACACGATTTGGATTTAAGGCGGTATATTTCCCTAAGTCAAAGCGAAGGTTATTGCATTTCGCCTTCTTTATCTTTCTGTTGAACTTCTTAAAAGTTTTGGAGACGTTGTATCTGAGTCCTTGTGCATTTGAAACAGCACGAACAGGTGTCATAAAGCGTGCCGGATTGCCCTATTAGGTGCATTTGATTGCACGTGTTCACACAGTAATTTCTAAAACAGTATATTCCCTATTTTCTGAAAAAAAATTCTTAAATAATGCCTATATAATTATTTCGAGGAATCGCAGCACAACTCCTGAAATAATATTTTTCTGTAATGCGTTGTACTGACCAATCATGAGCAACAGTTTTGTTTCCCACCAACAGATGTGGGTGTCTCGCTGCAGACGGAGTAATAAATTCAACTGATAATGCTCGAACCTGCACAGTTCATTTTCGGCTGAGGACTATGAACGGGACTTAAAAAAGGAATTACTTGGCTTAGCTCTACGGAAAATTTTACGTGGTAATGCAGTGCCGTGTTTGTTGATTCCGAACAGGCCATGGCGTCTGTCTCCCGGGCTCGAGCACAAATAACAGCAGCACTACCAGTGAAATTAATCAAAAGATGTCATCTCAAAACTTTGTTTTATTTGGGCATGTTTACTGAAAGTGATATAACAATTTTGACTTTATATTATTCAGCATATTGGATTAAGCATAATTTCATTATCAGCAATAGGAAAAAAATATGAGACCATGGATGCATGACTATGACATTGCTAAAGGACTTTCAGCACCCACCGAATACGAGGAGGCAATATTGTTATAAGATATGAGCATAAAGGAAAATTTTGAAAATGAAGTTTTCAACATGGACTGTAAAATATCTTGCATACAAATGTCGATCCTTTGATAGCACATTGGGAAGCAAAGACAGTGACTGTAATTTACCAACACAAGTGCCTCAGGACTGGATTACAGTTATTTCCAGGGGGGACTTATTCGACCTACCGAACAGTGATGTCAAAAGTGAAGGAGTTTGAAGTTATATTTGCGGGATTCCATGGATTTCATATTTCAAAATGTGTTAGAGTGATGAAAACACATAGTGGCATAATTTGCTCTAAATTGCCTGAATTAGACGAAATAATTGTTTCTATATACGTCAGGACCCGCACATTTATTAGGATACGGCATTTGATTAAAAAAATTAAAAGCTGCAGTCATGGAAAAAAGAATTACGAGGAAATGTCAACAGTGGATGACATCTACAACTTCTACATCAGTAGCATGACCAGCCACTTCTAAATGAAAGTCTACTTTTAAGGTTAAAGAAAGAATAATTTGTTACTTTTTATTTTGGTAATAGTTTTGGTGGTACTGGTGATGAAATTGGTTTGTAACTAGTAGAATGTGTTGGCGAAAGTTTCCTACCATTTTCAGTTAAAGTATTTTTTATAACATGTCATTGCATTATGTTACACTTCCTTAATGACTGCTTAACCGTATGGTTATACCAATCCGTATCTTAAATTCTAGCTGTTAAAACGGGTTTAAAGCGTTCACTTTCAACTACTATCCAAAGAGCTTCTACACGTCACAGGCGCGCAGCCAATGAGAGCGAAATGGCCGGAGTGGCCTACCATCCCTATACTCGAGTTACTTGTCTACGCATGTGTGGCCTGGGCAAATGCATCTGCAACGGTACAAAGGCACATTCAAATCCTTTAACACCTCTCCCTCCGTAAGATCCTCCGTGTTCCTATCCTTACATCCAACCACACCATCCATCGTGAAACCAACACGCCCTCCATCCCTGATGCCATTACCAAACGTGCCTCGTCGGTAAGGGCGCGCATTCGAGGACCTAGAACACCCTCATCACCAGCATCGGCAGTGGCGAGCCGAAACGCAGAAAACATGCCAGAATACAAATGTTTTAAATGGCACAATGACTCGCCACTTTTGCGCGCCCATCACACCAGGGCCCAAGCCACCCCTAACTACTGCAGCGGCCGCCACCATGCATCACACACCAGCTACAAGCTGCCGCACACAAAACTGTGGATTGGATTCTATATAGTGTAAATAGTGCAAGTGCAAATGTAAATAATGTACATAGTTTGTGTGCTAGTGTTTTCATGTGAATAGCTGGGACGTGCGTCGCATGGCCAGATGTATGTATATATGTGTGTGTGTGTGAGCGAGCGTGTGTGTGTGTGTGTTTTAGTGTGTATATATGTATATATTCAAACAAAAACACTCTTTCTAAACAAAACAGAAAACAAACCTGATAAAGTTACATACTAAAACTGTTCTCGGTGGCCTAAGGCTGGCCACCGTATGGTCTTTTTAATGCAAAAAAACACTATTTTCATGTTAAAGGAGCCCATTGTAAAAACCATGTAAATTTTTGCTCGTAAGCCGGGCCCTTTGTACCGGCACCAAGCCATATTTTATTGAATAAATAAGTAAGACGTGTGCATTCACGCATCGGACTCCGCCGAGGAGGCATCTCTCCATGGGGAAGAAGAAGAAATCTCATCTCGCTTCTTTCGCCGCCGGGCTGCCGGCCGCGGGCAATGGAGCTCCTGCCGCAGTAGTGTTGCTACCGCCGTCGTATTCAGCATCACCTTCCAGCGCAGCAACTAGGGCACCACTGCAGGACAACACAGATGATGTCTTAGTTGGCACCACACCTCCCCTGCCAGCACTGCCTGCCGCAACCTTCTACGCACCATTGGAGCCGCTACTTCAATTCACAAGTCAGCACCGCGCCTCCTCTGTCACCGACAAACGTCACCACGACCGACAGAACGCTATCTCCACATACCGTGGACACAATCTGGAACAACACTGCCACAGCTTCCACCTCCTGCCAGCCCAGTCATCACCGCACCTCCTCAGCATAACCGGGATTCATCCAACGATGCCGAACTATCTGCACCCGAACAGCACCGCAGCTACGCCCAGGTTGCCCCTTCAGCTCCGCCACCGCCACACCTCACCCTCCGCCATGGCGTTTATAGCGGAGCCACTGATCCTGGAAGCCACTCAGGCTCACTGGCCGTCACTCGTTCGTGTTTCCAGGATCGCTTCGGCCAGAGGACCCACGTCAAACGTTCGCCTGACATTCTTCGGCGCACCAGGACACAAACCCAGAAGTACCTCGATACACTCCAGAAACAGCACTTAGACTCACTCCGGTACCTCCTCAACTGCTACACCGCTGAATCCGACATTTTACCAGCCTCTCCAGATTCTTTATCACCTACTCCAAGAACATCACAACAAAATGCCCAGGAAGCCATCGACGCATCTTCGGACACCACCACGCCGCCGCCCTCCGCTCGATGCGCTCGCAACCTTGAGCTATTCGAGAACATCGTGAGAAATTACTAACAAGATTCACAAACACCCGCGAGGCAACGGTTTCCACCATTACCTCGCACAACCACGTATGCAGTTAACGCTCCCAGTATCAACCATGCGACACTCACTGACTCTATTGTCGCAACAACCGCCCACAACAGCACCTCTCTAACGCAGTACAACGCACCGCCACTGCTGCAACCGCCTTACCAGGCAGAACTGCCCGAACTCTTCAGCCTTGCTAGCCAGGCTTCCGCCGAGCGGCAATACAGGAGGGAGTATTTCCGTCAATTCAAAAAATGGCCGACTGGTGCGCTAAGATACCCGGACGGCACTTCAGTGTGCAGTGTTTATGATTTTTCAATAAATATATTTTCTCTTATCCCCCAGGCTCCAGTCAGGGCCTTGGCAATATCTGGATGCTGGGAAAAAATACCAGTCTTTTTATCGCTCCTGCCTTCAACAGCAGCAACCCAACACCGTGACACCGGGGGTGCTTCTGCGGAACCCCGCTACTTCCCTCATTCGATCCTTCCCTACCATCTCCTTAGATCCCCAAAAAAGAAATGTGTACTAATTGATGGTCACCGTGGAGGTGCTTAAAACTAATTCCCATTTCACCCAATGTTATAGCTGCCAGCAGTTAGGTCACACTTACAAAATGTGTCATATGACCTTCCGGTGCGTCCTCTGTGGTGGACTCCACCGCTTAGCTGACTGCCCCAAAAAGGCCACGCAGGACATTGTACCCCACTGTGCAAACTGTGGGGAGACGCATCTTGCCAGCTATCGCGAGACGTTCAAAAACGAACGCCACCGCCGTCAACTGGCCAGGAGCTCCCCAGGTGCTCAGCCAGGGCCAAAGCCCATTCTCAACCCGGCCTTGGTCAAGGAAGGCGTCTCATTTGCGATGGCCGCGAAGGGGCAAATGGCACCCGTGCCACCATCAAGTGGTCCCCCTCTACTACTCCCCTCCCAGGTGCCCTCCGGTGACCTGGGTGGGCTAAAAGACCTATTAGGTTTATTTAAGTCCCTTAATATCCCCTCACTTTTGCCGACGGTGCAACCATTCATCACCAAATTCAAAGGTTGCACAAGCACCTGGGAGAAACTTGAAGCCGTCTTATGCCTCCTTTCTTCACTTTTCGAGTACATGGCCACTGTAAGGGGAGGTACGACTTTAACTCGCGCGCTCCTGTGGAATGCCGACGGCATCTACCGGCAGCAGCACGAACTTGAAAACTACCTGCGGTGTAACAAAATTGATGTCGCATTTATTTGCGAAACAAGATTAAAACAGGAGTACACTTTTAAGCTCAGGGTTAACAAGTTTTTCAAACTGACAGATTTGGCTGACACAGAACCGACAGATTCGGCACCGCCATATTGTTAAAAAACAGTTGCTCATGCTCCTGTTATGCTGCCAGCCCTGGCAGCGCTAGAGTGTACGGCTCTTAAAACTGTATTAAAAACACAACGGTGACGTTGGTAGCACTCTACCGGCCCCCTGGATCCCCATATTTTTTGAGAGACCTCGAACAGATCCTCAATTTAGGGGAGCATGTTATAATTCCAGGAGATTTCAACGCTCGGCACCCATGGTGGTATTCTCGCTTAGCAAATGCGACTGTAAATCTCCTGGTTGAACTTATAACTGAAAATTACGACGTTGAGGCTCACTTCCCCCAGAACCCACATTTTGGCATAAAACAGGTCACTTTGATCCTTAAATTTCGGACTTTGTACTGACAAAAAATGCGACCCTTTCACAAAATTTCACAGTGGATCACAGCTTAGACTTTGACCATTTGCCTGTACATTTCTAAATCTGCGGCGCAGTCACGGCCGGTTGGAGCGGCCCTCAGAGCAGATCAGAGACAAACTGGCAGCACTATACTATGGACATGCACAGAATGACTCAGCTTAAGCTGTCATACTACAGCGAAGCAGACATTGAAAACTTCACTGCCTCGCTTCGCACGGCCAAAAGATACGCTACCACGTACACCACAAATCCACCCAGATTTTGCACGTATCCGGAGGTGGCGCCTGACAAGACTGTGGTGGCTTACCCACCAGTCCGAATACAAAGTGCTAGCGAAATGGCTACCAACGTCCTTCGGCAACAAATTCAACTTAACAAAAATAAACAGTGGGAAAATAAAATGTTAAGTACCCCCCATTCGGACCATTTTCTATGGAAATTATTAAGGGCATTCAAGGTCTCTTCTAGTGTCAACTCTGGCACTGAGGCTCTTCACACTCCACTCGGCCTGCACTCCTCCGGTGAGGAGAAAGCCGAGGTCTTCACCGACTGTCTCGAAGACAGATTTACTGAGAACCAAACTACAAACCCCGCACAAGAACGGGAGGTACTGACATGGGTACAAAATTGGATGGCGCAGAAGCATGAGCAACAACTGCCTCTCAGAACGCCGCTGGAAGTCTGCAAGCTCATTAGGCGTTTTTCTAATGGGAAAGCCGCCGACTCGGACAGGGTGACTACTGAGGACCTCAAACTTCTCCCGAGAAAAGCCCTGGTGCAGCTCACAAATATTTTCAACGCCTGTTTGAGGCATAATTATTTCCCCACCACTTGGAAATGAGCCAAGGTAATCATGCTCCCGAAGCAAGTGAAAAGCATCAGGCAACTACAAAATTACCGCCCCATTAGTCTCCTGTCCACTATTGGTAAACTGCTCGAAAGACTTATACTTTGTCGACCCCAAAAACAAGTTTCGGAAATTCATGAATTCTTAAAATCTCAGTTTGGCTTTAGAAAAGGTCACTCCACTGAATTGCAAATATTACGCCTTGCAGATGACGTCACTGAGCAGTTTAGGAATGAGGCTTCAACGTTGGCGCTATTTTTGGACGTAGAAGCCTCATTCGACCGGTGCTGGCACAATGGCCTACTTCATAAATTGCACCACAACTTTCCCGGCCTTCGAAATTTCATGTACCTGCTTCAGAGCTTTCTAGAAAATCGGCGCTCTACGTCCAAGTAGGCCGCTCCTCTTCTCTGGAGCGAGTTATGCGAGCTAGTGTCCCTCAAGGGGCTGTAATGTCGCCCTTCTTGTACATACTCTTCGCCAATGACTTCCCTGTGGACGCCAGATGCAAAGTGGCAATGTATGCTGACGACACTGCCATCTACAATCACCACAAAAATTCTCGTTTCAGCCTTGCAGAAATGCAACGGTATGTTGACCGCTTCCTCTCGTAGTTCCACGATTGGAAGATAGAAATTAATGCAAATAAGTGCCAGCTGATTTATTTTTCCAGTAAGCTGCACCATCCGGCTTTAGACCTAACGGTCGGTGGTCAAAGGTTGCACTACCGTCAGCAAGTTAAGTACCTTGGCGTCACTTTGAACCGCACATTACGGTGGACTGCCAACATAAAAGATAGCGCCAACAAAGGGCGGTAGTGATTAAAGTTATGCGCCCCCGTCTTCTGCAGCAAATAGTTCAATACGAAATCAAAACTCATTCTGTACAAATAATTTATTTTGTCGGTGGTTCTCTATACATGTGTGGCCTGAGCAAATGCGTCTGTAACGGCACAAAGGCACATTCAAATCCTTCAAAGCCTCTCCCTCCGTAAAATCCTCCGTGTTCCTATCCTGACATCCAACCACACCATCCATCGTGAAACCAACATGCCCTCCATCCCTGATGTCATTACCAAACGTGCCTCGTCGGTATGGTCGCGCATTCGAGGACACCAGAACCCCCTCATCACCAGCATCGGCAGTGCGAGCCGAAACACAGAAAACATGCCAGAATACAAATGTTTGAAATGGCACAATGACTCACCACTTTTGCACGCCCATCACACCAGGCCCCAGGCCACCCCTAACTACTGCAGAGACCGCCACCACGCATCACACACCAGCTACAAGGTACCGCACAGCAAAACTGTGGATTGGATTGTATATAGTGTAAATAGTGCAAGTGTAATTACTGTATAGAGTTCGTGTGCTAGAGTTTTCGTGTGGATGCCTAGGACGTGCGTCACATGGCTAGATGTATGTATGTGTATCTTAGTGTGTATATATGTATATATTCAAACAATAATAGTTTTTCTCAACCAACGAAAACAAAACAACAATTACAAACTGAGACTGTTCTCGGTGACCTAAGGCTGGTCACCGTATGGGTTTAATACAAAATGATAAACTTTTCATGTCATGAGAGAAAATTGTAACACAGTGTACATTTTTTTCCTGTTAGCCGGACGTTTTGTACTGGCACCAGGTCACATTTGTTGAATAAATAACTAAGTAAGTGAGATGGGACCAAGGAGACGACACCGCTCCGTATCACTCCAGTGAGGACCATGGTATGTGCCGTGGGTAGCAAATCCTGCGCGTGCCGCTGGTCGCTGCAGGTTCCGAACTTATGAAACACACTGACGTCAGAATGCGCGCTCACCTCATAAACTGGCCTGAGCTCCGCAACATGAGCATACCGTATCTCGAAAAACTGCGGGAACCGTGGTAGGATTTCCCGGTGAATCCTTTGGCATCTGCCACCAGCGACACAACCTCAGCATCGGCAACAGGGACCGTCAACGCAGCTCCACCGATTACCGCCGCCGGGGCACACAGCGCTCACCCGACGCAGCAGCCGGCCTCTACAGGCAACCCTGGCATTTCAATAGACAACACCGCCGACCAACGCGACCACTTCAGCGCCGTTGCTGTCAGGGTTCAGAGAAATCAGCCGACTCTGATCCTACTTGAGCAATTACAACAACGCTGGCCTTCAATGTCGAAGACAACCCGGATCGTCTCAAGGAATGGACCGTCTCCACTGGTGCAGCTTGTTTTTCTTAACAAGGCGCAATACGACGCTGGTCTCCAGACGGACGTGGACCTCCTCAGTACCACAATCCGCTTTGAAGCCAGCCGCACACAATGGACACCACCGTGCCGTCGCTGCTGCCAGTGTGGCCACTCGACGGCACACTGCAGTGCTTCACCACGCTGCCACTACTGTGACTACACGGCCTTGACTTCCGCCTGCAAGCAGCATGATCTTTCTCGACCTAGAAGATTCTGCGCCATCTGCTGCAGGCAGGATAATCTCACCGGCCAAGCTTGCTGCCCCTATACCCTCGACGAGCTGCACCTCAGCAGACATCACAAAACGCTCCACTACGCCTCCCCGCTGTCGCCGGGACAGACATGACGCCGACAACGCCACCAATACGGCTACAACAGCTACTACACTGACAGCAATAGAAACATCAATCACAGAACTTCTGGCGACCTCTGCGACCATACAGACAGAAGTCGCAACAGTGAACCGAAGCTGGAAGCGCTTCGACAGGCCGCCAAGCGGCGGTTAGCCGGCATTGAAGCCAAGCAACGCACATCAAACCGAACCTACGCCATCGCCACAGGAAGCCTCAACAGATTGAGGACATGAGTTATCTCATTATGCCGATCCAGCCCTGCTCCCGTCGATTCAGCGAAAGCTGTATCGCATAGAAACCTATCTGGAAGAAGACCAGGCTACAGACACCACCGACGACCGTGCCGAGTGGCTGACGGCCATAGAGGCCTCAATTGCCGGCATCAGAGAACAGCAACTACGTACCAACACAGACATCACCACCAGTCTCCGCCAACTACAGGACAACCACCACAAGCTGGAGGAGAACTACCTACTGATACAGGACTTCATAAAGCAACACGTCCTGACACAACCAGCTCAACACAACAGACGCCGCAATAGATGATCACCACAGCACCAACGACACACCTCACAACAACCATTGCCTGGAGGTAACAGCCCGGGCATGGTACTCACAAACAAAAATATTAAAACACCACTGTTCATAGGTCCCTATCAGGGCTTCGGCCATGGCAGTTACCTAAACACCACTGCGGAGAACTCTGCCACATATTAGTAATCACCTACAAACATCGGTTTTGCTACAGTGGTACTAGCACCATTTCACCAATATGCCCCAAATAAATAGCGCCACAACATCATTAAAACCTTTCTACTCCTCTTCCTTTTTCCTTCCAATTATCTATCTATTCTTGTTTTTCCTTTAACCTTTATTCCTGTTTCCCCCCCTCCCAAAAAAGAAGTCTCCGCATTCAGACTCCGACCACCGCAGACACTGAATCACTTCACCCTGGAGATGCCAAGCGCTGTACTTGGTGAAATGTTGGTATCCGTGATGCCTTCTAGACCACGATCTACAAGCCCGAATAGTAGTAATTCAATTATTAGTCATTAAATTTCTGTTATGTCTATTGTGTCATCACAGTCAGTTATAAAAGGTGTTACTTCTTTAATTAGTTTTTATTTTAGTCATTATTTCCTCATATATGTATTCGATAAGGTTATTTCTGAATGATTTTGGACAGGTCTGTAAATGATTTTCCTAGTTTCTTCCCAAGCTGACATACAACATCATCATGTATGCTGCAAATAACATTTTCTATGTAATTTCTACAGCTCAAAGAGGATTTACTTTCACACCATGGATTCTAAAATCAAGCTTTTGCTTGTGTGTATACATAATAGATAATCACAATTAAATTGGACAGAAAGACAATTTAGTATGTAACCCTGAATTCTGCCCAGGAGGCAGTTAGTGACCTGTCAGTTTTTGAGAACTATTAAAACTCCAATTTTTTTTAAATGTTCTCATTTTTTTAATTTAAATAAATCATTTTTCACAAAGAAACCTGATATTTTCATTTGGGCATAAATGGGTTAATGTGTTTAAGTTTGTTAAAGTTAATCCACTGTATTTGGCTCTGGCCTGCTTACAAAGCAATATGGCGACATCAATTAACCATCTCATTATTTGAAATGAAAATAAACGAGGAGTAGGAAATCTCATTTATACACAACTAAACTTACAAACCTGGACATGTTTCAAGGGTCCGTTGCTCTCATTGTAAGCTGCTGACCTACTGGCTGGGTTTGATTGGTGTCCTCTGTCTACCTGTTCTATCTGTCTATGTTGGCACCTGGTGAGTGTTTGATGTACTTGCTAAGGTTGTCTTCTACTGAGATATCAAAATTCATGACAATATTCTTCAAAATGTAAATTCTCTCCCATTCGGTCAGTTCCATAGGCTTATTGACTTATTTTAATAACTTGGCTTCTGGGTTAATTTTATGGTTTTTCTCCCAAAAATGATTTGCAGCAGCTGATAATTAGTCTTGTTATATGCTTGCTTTTTTCAACTTCCTTGTTATACCAAGAGCTTGGAGCTTTTTGTTGTTTGGAATTCTGTTTTAATCTCTTTAGTTCTGCAGTGTTAAAATACAAAAAAGCTTTTGAAACTTCATGTTTATGAATGGTTTTGACAGTCTTTTTTCTTCATATTAAAACAGCCACCATGATTCCAAGTGCTTCTTTGCCTGAAAGTGTAGAGTGAGCCAAAAGACTCTGAACCAACTGTGCGGTGTTTTTCCTGTCTGCATCCTTGGTGCTTGTTGCGGTCTGTCATTATCATAGAAAGGCACATATGAAACCATACAACATTTTTAAAACTACTTTTAAAGGCTTTACTTACCAACTTTATGAAAGGAGATGCTGAAACTGGTCACCGTCGTCCATACATTTTTGGTACCTCTTTAGGAAACTATCCATCATGACTGATGTCGTCTAATGTTTCTTTGGTAAGAACCGAATGCTGTCTTTTAGATTTCTTAGCCTGAACATTTCCTGTGGCATGAAATTTACTGTAAAGTTCATGGATTGTTGTATGGCCTGAAACTTTTACCCTGGAAACCTTTCTGCTAATTGTACTTTAACTTGGCGAGCTGACCAAGTTAATACATACGAATCATAAATAAATACACGATGTACAGTAGAAAACATATACTGAGCCATAATACACTTTGTGACTAAGTACAGGACAAAATAATAAATAACTCGTAATAACTGAACTCATCATATCACTGACAACTCAATACTGTACTTCACACTGCACAGCAAAACCACAATAGTGTGACTTTGTTTATAGCAGCAGTATGTTATCATGTTTTATCATATTTCCACATGCCCAGTGGAAAAACACCACAGCCGGTAATATTGTTCATAAAATACCCCTCTGGGGTAGCTTAAAACAGAAAGTGTACAAGATAAACCCATACATCCTGGGAGAATTAAAAAGAAAATATCCGCCAGGAAATTTCTTAATGTGAACTACAGCGAGTTCATTTCTAAACTCACAATTATTGCAATGGTCACATATTTGACTTTGGGAGCACCTCTCAGTTATTGACAGGCAGAAAAATTTGGTATCTGTCTCCCAGATGTACAACATATGCACCATCTTAGCATTTAGAACAGCTCTTCTTCTTTTTCCTAATATTTGTTAAAGGGTGCTGCAGACTCATATACAAGTTAACTTGTGATTGAGGGGCAGGCTGGTTTGAAACCTGCATGCCCAGTACAGGCAAGCAACAGTTTCCTTTCCCACCACATTTTCATTCAAAAGACCTCTCTTCCCTTCCAGAAGAAGCAACCCCGGCCAAATCTTCAAGAACTCCATCCTTTAAATATTTCAAAGGTGTACAGAAAATAAAACCTTTTTACTTTCTCTACTACGTATAGTAAGTAGGGGAAGTATTGCATTCCACCCAAAAATTCGATACCGAGATTTCACCGGAAATACATGTTTTGAGACCTCCTGAATCCAAAAAAAGGATTTTTGGAAACATGTCCGTGTGTGTGTCTGTCTGTCTGTGTGTCTGTGAACAGCATAACTCAAAAACGAACTGTCGGATAAGCACCAAACTTGGTATTTAGGTTCAGTATCTTCCAGAGATGCGACACGAAGGTTTTCAAGAAAATCCCCCCACTCCAGACTACCCTTTACATGGAAGATTTTTAGAAAAGTTTAATTTTCTCAAAAATGGCTCTAACGATTTTGATGAAAATATCATATGTTTAAGATAATGTCATGAGAAATGAAATGTATATCTCGAATTTTCTGGGAATGTCTCCAAACGTATTCTTCATTGTGAACGACTTTTGCATAACTGGTAAACCATAAGAGATAGACAAAATTTTACTACACAAAAAATGTAGATCGCGTTAAAATACACAACTTATGTCATATACATTTCTTTTGTTGAGTGAACCGTTTTCGAGATATTGCTTGTTATTTCCTTAAATTTTCCAATACTTATACTTCTTCTCAAATTCGTTATTCATTTTTTTTATGTCCTGGACATGCAAAGAGAATGGAATGCGCCACATAGCAACCAGCGTTAAAATATTTGACTATCGCTTAAAAGCTACGATATTTCCCTTGCATCTACAAGAAAATTACCAATAAGATTGACATCTCGATATCTCGATTAACATGAAGCATATGGAGAATAGGCGTTTGTAAAAATAGTGTGTACAAGAGTAGAGAAAGTCATGTGAGTGTAACACATCAGATTTTTAATAGAAGCAAAGTTTGGTTTTTCTATTGGAAAAGTGCCATTTTAGCTTAGTTATTCACAAATTTGACATTATTGATATGGTTAAACAGCTTTTAAAAACCTTATCTTGAAGAAGTAGCATCTATATTAAAACATATGGAGAATCACATATTAAAACTTACTTCACTTTAAGTCAGATGGTTAAAATCAGGTCCTGAGGAGCAGGTTACCATAGTTGATAAGAGAGGTGCACTAACAAGTTGCAGTGAGGTGACAATATACAACAAAGGGGTGTGCATAGACATAAATTATGAATGTCTTCACTAATCAGAACCAATTAAGATACAATTTAATTTATTGGCAACTAGAAATACAGAGCTAGAGATGCACTTGAAAATTTATGAAGAAAAAGTTGCTGGAAAAAGGTCTCCATGGTGTGGTTACTGTGAAATGAAGATATGGTTAGTGCAACGCTTATGCCAAGAGGAAGTGTTCAAACCCTGCAGAGGGCAATGAATTTTTTGGCGTAAAAATCCTTAGCATGGCATTCTTCAGAAGGGAAGTAAATCCAATGGTACGGTGTCATAGATTTACAGCACATATAACAACCTCAAGCCTGATAGGGGCTATGGTTCCTTTAAGGAACGTAGCCCCTATTCTCACCCATGCTATAACTTCCCTTTCCTGTCTGCTGCTTAAGTCAGCATAATCTTCTGTCCCTCAATCTCTCTTAATTGTTCTATATAACTTAAGGACATTTTATTTTCAAGACTTCTACAGACTTCTTGCTTCTCTATATCTTCTATCCTAATTCTGAATACTTTCCAAAAGCTGTTATCATTTTCCTTTAGGTACCAAATGTCCCCCATCCCTATCCTCTCCAACTCTCTTCCTATCTCTGCCCACCAGCCATTTTTATTTGAAGATATCTTCTGTGGATTCACACAAATTTTTAATATATCTTGTTCTCTTTGAAGACACCTGCACCAATATTTCAAGATTCTTTCCATAATTATTCCCTTCCTTCCTGTTCTTCCTAATTCTGACAGTGCTACTTGCTTTGGTGCTGATCTGATTAATCCCAAAAGTTCTCTACAAAGTAATGCATATACTTGATCTATTTTTTTGCTTAATTCTGAAAACTCCCAAATTTCTAATTGCATACAAAACTTAAACTTTTTTATTTTACCAATGCTTCATACATCCTTTCCAACCATTTAACAGATATTTCCAATTTGTAATTACTTATTCTTAATCCTGTCATAGAAGCTTTGCTTTTGCCATCACCTTTCTACCATGTGCTTCCAACCTACCATTATTACTTAATCTTACTCCAAAATAATCATACTCCTTTACTACCTCTAACTGATGTCCATTGAGATATCATTTTTCGTCTTTTCTTAATTTATTTTCTTTTTTGAGTACTATAACTTTTGATTTCTTTACATTTATTCGCATTTCCCATTCTGTACAAAATTTATGTATTCCATTAATTGCTTTTTGCAAGCCTATTACAGATACAGCTCCTACAATTAAGTCCAGCAATCCTGGTATCTCCTTGTTCATTAATATAGGGCAGTGCCCATTGCTTTCCTTAATTCTTTGTAATATTCATTTATAAATAAATTAAACATGATGAGACTTAGTTTACATCCTTGTATTAAACCTAGTTTTCATTCAGCCATCCCTGTAATTCTGTTTTGGTCACATCTTATGCAGAATTTTATTTCCTCATATATTTCTTCTAATTCCCTCAATAAAGTTATCACTTATCCCTTTTTTTTTGTAATTTATACTCCAGCACTTCTCTATTAATGTGTGTGTGTGTGTGTGTGTGTGTGTGTGTGCATGTGCGTGCGTGCATGTATTTCCATAATGCTACACAAGAATCTTACAATTTTAATACATTGCTTTGAGTTGCTATTTTTTCTTTCTTTAGTGCATCATGCATTTTTATCACTGTGGTTATTCATACATGGTGGGTTATAACAAATTAATATTGTTTTATTTTTGTAAACCATTTTTCTCTTACTCTCCCCATATATTCTCCTATTATTTTTATATCTCTCTCCTTTGGTATTTTCACTATCCTAACTTTCAATACTTCTTTGTTAACATTCTCCCATTCTTTAGGTAAAAACTGATCTCTCCACAACTTAGTTTCTTCACATTCAATTATATAATGCAAATCATCTGCCTCTCCACAAAGAGGATAGCTATCCAAATTCGCTCCCTTCCTATCTCCCCTTAGCCTGTGTGCACTTAATCTAGACCAGCCCACCCTTCTCTCACTAACTATTACCTACATCCACATACTTCTCCCTTCCCCAGTCCACCTTTAATTGTCTATATAGTTCCCAACTTTTCTTTCCTTCCAGACTTTAAAATAATTCTTGTTTCTCTATAATCTCTATTAATAGTGTTGAATGCCTTTTCAAAATCCACATAAAACATATAACCCTTCCTCTTTTCCTGTTTAAATATTTGTTAATTCTTGTCTGGATTATCAATACATTATCTGTAGTTCACGTGCCTTTCCTAAAACCTGCTTGAAACTCAGATAACTTTCCTTCTAATTCTGTGCACTCTTGTAGCTTTTCTGCCATTATTCCTGAGTATATGTCCAAGGATACATGTGACTCATCAACTGACATGCACAAAATGCCATTAGTTACATGAAGTATTGTATTGGTACTACACAATAAAGTATAAAAACACAAATATTAAAGCATAAAAGCAATTATTATTTGGGACAAGCAGAAAATTCCACTATTGTAGGTCATGTTGTTTCATTGGAGGAATGTGATAAGACATATGAGAAAGCAGACTTTTATAAGAGCATTATTTTATAAGACTACAGAGATGCTATAGAAACTTTATACATAATCAACCCAGGAGAAATTAAACTATTGGTGAATTAACATTAGTACTCATGATGCTCCATTTACCAAATTAATAGTGCAGAAGTGTTTTGAGGACCCATTGTCCCCATTCTCGGCTGCTAGTTGATGCTCCTAAGATGAAAGTCCAAAAGTGAATATTTTAATACAGGCTCCAGTTGTGAAAGTGTGCACCAATAGGTGTTTAATATGTATCATAAGTAATTTATACAGAGTAGGTACTTCTGAAAATTTTCTTTGTCACAGGATTTCTTACTGCTATGAACAGAAGCACAGATGAGAGGAAAAAAATTGACTCCAGATTTATATCAAGAATCAATATCTTCTATATAACATTTCTATCCAATGAATCATTGATGCATATCTACAGCTCTATTTTGACGTGCCATACTGAAACATTTAATGAAGAAGTAAAGAAGGCGGTACCTTTCATTACAGAGATTACCATTGATCTGTACAAGGTAAGATTTATCAGAGAGTTAAGAAAATATTCTAGCAGCTAAAATTAAGTTTGGTGTCATATGAGTGGTAAATGCCTAGATTTGCAGATGCACAATTTACTTACAGGAAGCTTGCTGATCAACAAATACAATTTCAGGTCTTGATTAAGCATATTCTATTCAGGTGTTGTTACTTTAGGTTTCTAGTATTTTATTTAAAAATTATGTTCTATGTTTACCTGAGTGCAAAAGTATTGCAATAAGTAAGATAAAGTAAATTTAACTAGTCCCAAAAACATTATAACTTTTATAAAGCTGCTCATTGCGTGGTATAGCCATGATGTGTTTGCCATCCAAATGATCTGAATATAATTTTGGCATTGAAAAATTCCTGTATTAAGGCTTCTAGTTGTGTTTTTCCTATATTTTGAAGTTACAATAACATGCTTAATCCTCAAAGCACACTATAAGATCCAAAGTTTCATCATGATAGATTATTAGAAATGACTGGTTTTCTTTGCTTTCTTTCATTTTTAAGAAATCTTTGCATATCAGTTCATAAGTTACATTACCCTGTTGCCAAATGGTCATTTAAACTGCATGGTGATTTCTCCTGAGTAGTGAATCTGAGGAGTTGGGTATTTAAGTTAACTAGAAATTTAATTTTGTAGAACGACTTCTAAATTTTCTAATTTTTTAACACATTTTAGTGAAATAAAAAATGCAGTATGTATCAAATATAGCAACTAAGCATGGTTTTTATATACAACATTTTACAAAGAATTAAGTAGATATGTATGTAGGGTTATGTGATTTTTCATTCTAATTTATGAAGTTAAACAGTTTGCTAGGTTTTTTGAACACTACTATATTGACTGTTGATCTTATTAAACATAGAAAACACAGAACCCTAGTTCTCGTTGCTCAGTATTTCATCTGCCAGATGGCACCTCAACAGTTAACACAGTAGGGAGCTGTTGGACAACTATGAGCATCCTTGCCACAGTTAACACATACAAGGGTGGTTGCTTTGCAGGATATAACAGTTTATCCCTTTTGCAATGAAAACCATGCATAGGTCATAGAATATATGGGTGAACTAACCTGCCCTAATCTTTTGAGGGAGATCTACCAGATCAAACTTGTGTAAAGGGGTACATTTAGGTACCTGAATGTGTTCATGCTTCACTTAGACACAATAAATTGAAGTGACACGCTGTTCCAACAGGTATCCCTATATATTTTCTTCTATTATAATAATAAGAATATTAATAATTTTATTTGCCTATAGACATACATTCAGTAGTTTCAAGCATCGTCACAGTCTATATTTTACAAAACAAAAAATAAACACACAAGAAATATTCTTACTATACTGTTGTAACAACTTATTACAATTCATCTGTTCTACATAAACATTTTTCTATTAAACACTTTTTTAGTTCATTCTTAAATGTATTTCCTTGTGAAGTTTTTAATTAATTTGGCAATTTATTATTAAATATAATTCCTTTCAATAATGAAACTTTTTCAGTTGACCTACTCCTTATTGAGTTTCTATAAAAGTTATCACATCCTGTAATATTATATTCATAAAATTTACTATTTCTATTTACATTAATTACTTTGAATCCATTTTTATGCACAAGTAATATCAATTTATATATATACAATGAAATTACATTAAAATACTTTCCTTCATAGAAGTTGGTCTACATGACATTCTATTTCCTAACTTAAACATTGCTCTTAAACACATCTTTTGTAATTTTAAAACTCTGTTAATATTCGTTATGCCACTACTGCCCCATATCTCAATTCCATAGCGAAGATGGCTATGTATTATTGCATTATAAAACATTTTCAGTGCTTCCTTATTCATATATTTAAACAAATTTCTTAACAAACATATTCCGCTACTAATTTTATTTCACACACATTCAATCTGTTTATGAAATTTTAAATTTTTATCCAATTCAATACCCGCATATCATCCAGCATGTGGCTGGCTGATTACTCCCTTTGAAGAGTTCAGACTATGCTGCTTCTCAACTTGGAGAGGTAATTCTGGTATAGTTTGGCCTTGTGCAACTTATAAAACTTTTGGATGTCAAAAAGAAGAGATCTATTGTTTTGATGTGTACAGGGACTAGCTATCTTAACTATGAATGAGTTGATCTTCTGAAAAGATTGAGCTGTTTTTTTATTCTGCTAATCATTAGGTAGCAAGTAGATGAGACTACATTTACCTCTATTTAATATTATACCTGTTGCTTTTGTTTTATATTGGTTTTAGTCATAAAAGACAGGACCTACCTGATTGCTACCCACTCACAGGGCTGTAACCAGGAGAGGCAAGCAATTTCATAGGAGGGGTATAGATTTTATGTCTTTTACTTATGTCAAAAATTATACCAACCTAATAGAATATTACTAGTGGCATATCCTGGTGTTCTACCTATAACCTAAGAGAGTTTCTTGCTTTTAAACTGCGTATCTTTAACAATATCAGTGGCACAGTATAAAAGCATGCATAAACATAATGTGGCCAATGACAACTACCAAGCTAAAAGAAGCAGTACAACACTAGCAATTCTGCCAAAAAGGCGAAAAGTCGGAAAACTAAATGTATGCATCAAAACACAGCAAGATATTTCTTGTGTTCTCAGTTCTTTTCTACCTCACTGAATATTCTGATATTATTAATCAAAACAGGAAGTTGCTGCTCGTGCCACTTTTCACTTTTGTGATGTTGTCAGAGCACTAATTACTTCAGCTGTTGTGTGCCCTAAAACAATACTACCACAACCCTGGTAATTTGAGTATAGCTCAAGGTTTCTGGGATAACCATTTGCTGTAATAACAATAACAGTTTTATGCAACTGTACCTTCTAAGAGTGTAACATTACATACAGAGACTGATAGTCTTTCTCAATCGCTTTTGTGCTCAGATAATAATTGTCTTGAAAACTATACTCCAGATGACCACAAAAATAAGTACAAAAATCTATTCTTTAGTAAACCAGGTGTATCCAATTTCATCCTATCCAATTACTTTGAAATAAGAAATAAAACTTTTCCATTTTAATGAAATATTAGATCATCTGATCATATAATATGCTACTCTGTTTGACTTCCTGTGCTATATGCATTGTAGATAGATGTGGATTAGATCTTTTACTACAGAACATTTATAAAATAGTTTATGAACTTAATATGGAGAGGTTTCCAAAAAAGGTTTTTTTTTCTTTTTTCTTTTTTTTTTTTTTTGCAATACAGACGGTTTAATAGAAAAAGTTCATGAAACTTTCATTGTGCATTCTGTTAATATCCTATTTATATGCTTTATGAATTAAAGTTTTACACGTATTACTACCAAATGTGAATGTTTCATAAACTGTAAAAATGGTTACAGTGGGATGAAGTATAATGTGCACATTTTAAAAGTTACAGGAAATACACTATCTTTATAATTTATATTATCACATTTGTGTTGCTTTATTTCTAAGAAACTGTAGAAACATTTTCAGTGTCAATGTTGCTTGTAATCATTATTCCTATATGAGTAATTCTATGTCAAATCAAATGATTTTAAAAAAAATTGACTGTCATGTGCTATTTGCTTGATTTTCTTTAAACTTCTCTATATGGTTCTTTTATGTCAAAGATATGTGTATGTGTTTTAAAATAATATTTAACAGTAGTATTATGCCTGTTACTAAGTAACAAATTTTCAGAAATACCACTCTCCTCGACATATTTAAATATGGATGGTTCTGGTCCTTTTTATGTTAGAGACTTTATAAATATTCCATTTGAAAGCTCAGAAAATATACTTTCTTCCTATATTATATAAATCATTTTAAACAAAACATAACTAGTTTTTAAACAGGCTTTTAACTTTAGGATTTAAATTCAAGCATTTATAAACCTGAAAAGAATCACTCTTCTTGTTCCATGTTTTTTATAATAGCATGCAAATAACATGAGGGAATTATTTCTGGTTTGTTTGGAATTAAATTATTTACCTAGTCATGTGATGCAGTGGATTCCATCTGGGGCTGGTGGACATTCAGAGTGCTGCCACACTATCAAGTCGAGCAGGGATCCACTCTCCCTGACAATGAATGGTAGGAATGGTGCACAAAGCATTCAAGCACAATACTCCCAGGAAATAATCTATAAGCCTAAATCACACCTAGTACAGTTTAAGTGGAAACCTTTTTTCCTTCACTTTAAAATGAATACAGTTTCACTACATCTTCAGATATTGATAATGGAATGAAACAATGTAGCTTTAACATACCTGTTATTGGTTTTCAGTTTTCATATCTTGCCTCCAACATATTACTCTCTTGATTGTGCTGATTAACCATAACAAATTAAATGTAATGTCTATAATATAATCTTGCACCCAAGTAAATAATTTATAAGGTGTTATGGTGGGATCTTGTCCCAGCTGGAGACTGAGTTTCACTACTAGAAGTTTAATAGCATCGCCAAATACATCACAAGGCCCCTTGCGATGTGAAGTGGCAAGAAAATGCCATTCTGCACCAATTCCAAAATCTTCCTCATGAAAGCACATGCTCTTAATTTGTTCTGTTCTTGTACTGAGCACAGCACCATAGGAAAATTACATTACTTTTTCCATAGCTCTTATTTCCTTCTTTAGATATCCGTTAATTGGTGTTGGAAGAGATGAACAGCATTTGCGTCATGTTTTAAATTTTCTCATATGGCAATATAGTTTTTTATGTTTTAAGGTATTGTTTTCTTTAAGTAAATTATAAATGGATGGATTGTTGTCTGGTAATTATTGCAATGTACCCCCTGAACAGAATCTTGAATGACAATGGCACAGTTTTCTGAAAAATTGCAAGTTACAATACATGCTTTAGGTTTAAAATTTTCTTTCTGTTCAGACAAAAACTCAGATATTTGTTGAGCTATAAAGGAATGAGCTAAAAAATCTGACGATTTTTCCAGAAATTCTACAATAGGTGATTATATTATTTTTAAATTTGTGTGATCTATTGGTTATCCACTGTTTATAAGTCACCTGCTCTATAGTTTTTTCTTTGAAAATGTCTTTCAGTCTCTGGGAATTTAACACATTTCCTTAAATAGTAGTCTGGTGATAGCTGTTACAAATAATTTGAGAGTGTCAGTCCTTATAATTACCCAGAAGAATACCTGAATCAGCAGTAGGATGTTCATTCCATCAAGCATCAGCTTCACATTCTCATGGTGAGCAAAAAACAAGCGGAATGCATACCTTAGGTGCCTAGAAGTATACCTACACTGATTACGTCTCAGTTGAGCATATTTTGAGAAGCCTATTTTGATATCAGGATGTATTTATCTCCAAAACTGTGGAAAGTTTCTATTAGATTGCACAAAATCAATCTCTTCTGTCCACCTACCTTAATGGAAACATCATTATTTTTTCCTACCATAATGCTGGAATGTAAAACTAATACTTTTTCCACCATTTAATATTCATAAATTGTTAGATTTACCAGATTTAGTTTCAGGAGGCTCTGTCTAAGGTTAATGTTTTTACTAACTTTATCATGCAGTTTGAAACATTATTTTCAAAATGTTTCTTAATTTGGTTGTACCATCAGGATTTAAAAACAGTCAAAATGTGAATTTTTAAGTTCAAATCATCTTTAGTTACTATGAAATCTATCAGCTTCTAAATTATTTCCGAATCCTGTTTTTCTTCTGCGGCTGATTCACCTTCAATATTAAAATACCTTCTCCTTAAGTTTTTCTGTTATTTTTTGTAGCTTCTGGAATAGATTTTTTTTTGAGACAGTTTTCTTTTCTTTATGGGTGATTTGCCTAAGACTGATATTAAACTAGTATTAAGATTTGAAACATATACACCTTTCTTGATCTCATTCACATCACTATCCTGATGTGAAGGTGAATTATCAATTTCTGAGCTACTTTCATTTACGTGACCTGCCCGGAGATCAGAGGTATTGGGTCCAGCAACACTAGATTCATAAAAGTTACTCTTGTTTTCACTTGTATCTGGAATTTGAAAAATGACACGAGGTACCTACCCTTAGTTGTGGGGATAGTTCTACAAGCTAAATATTATGGACTGATCCTCTGTAGAAGGAAATGCCTAATGTGGTTTGCCATGATAAGGGTTTGTTTTTATTTTAAACTTGGAAGTGATTCTGAAGAATAACCTGGATAACTCATAACAGCTGTGAGTCACCCTGCTCTTGCTTTCCAAGCAGAAGCCACTGCACTACATTATCATGAGGAGGATTCTAGCTGAGAAAATATTTTCTTATAAATATATTTGAAAGAACATCCTTCTGAAACTTTGCACATGTATACAGTACTAAATGCAGAATATATACGTATATAAAAACTGTTTTTAGGTTGTCGATATTTAACACAAAATTGAATTGTAAAATCAAAATTTCTGTGATAAATTACTAATCCATTGAATCAGCTGCATTCTAGAATATGCTTAAAGTAAATTCCAAAAGCTTTAAAATAGTCCAATATGGAGTTTATAGGAGAAATTGAACAGAAGATAAAATCAATTATGTATGGGGGCACACAAACTTTTTCAAAATTTTCACCTTGGCCAGTATTCAAAATATTGATGTTAGGGGACCCCCACCTCCCAAAAAAGCATCTTCTATTTTAAGGCATCAAATGAATACAGAAAGCTTTGAAGAGATTTGATGATTTGTTGTCTCATGGGTTGTCAACCTGACATAGAATGACTCATATATGGTGCAAATGCATCCAACAGAAATACTAAAGAATGTATGAGAGGCATAGAGGGTCTGTTAGATTTTAGGATATCCCTTGCAATTTTGTTTCTTCCATCATCTTCAAAATTAATCTGTATTGGTGTGGCTTGTAAATCCACTAATGACCATACTGTAGCAGTTAAATTTATAAAAACCTTTTATTATTGCTTTGAATGTACTAGTAATATAAAAGGATTCAATAGTAATAAAAATATTTATTCATCTTTCAGTTTCATAAGATTGCTTAAGTAGACAAAGTATATTGAACAAATTTTTAAAAGATAAATTCAGTATTATATAAAATATACATGTAATTAAAAGTAGAAAGAAAGTATATGAAAGATGGGAAACCTATCTGGTAGTAACAAAGAAAAATGTTATAAATATAAGACATTTTTATATGTTACTATCAGATAGCTTTCCCTTCCTTCATAACTTTCTTACTATTCTTTTTAAAATATAATTTGTAAGTACAACAGCAAGAGTTAAATGAGAGAAACAGAGGGAGAGAATGATCCACTAAAGGAATTACTCTTTATAATATTAAAAGTTATCCACTGAACATGAAAATTATAATTTCTTGCAATAAGCTTTTATTAATGATGAACTGCTTACAGAAGTTTGTCCAGTTGACAAGATAACATCCCTTTACCTCCAAACAAGAAGGAGTTATGGTGGTAATTTTCCTACTGATGTGGAACTGTAAGCTCATATATTCTAATCTGAGCTGTGACTTCTGTTTATGTGTTTATATGTTAATCTTAGAATCAACTGCTGCTCATTATATTCATTGTCAACCTCCTCAGGATTTAAGCTCCAAATTCATTTCTTCAATGTTATTCGTTATCACTACAGAGATGCTGCTTCAAATCCATTTCATAATTGATGTTTTAAGATGATTGGTATTATTGCTTCTGTATTATGAGTATCATTAATAAGTATTTATGCCTGGTAAAATTAACTACCTACTTAAGAAACACACAACTAAGTGCTTAATATGAGAAATACTGTCCATGGGAACTCTTTTATAGCTATAAATAACTACATTTAAGTAACATTATTTGTATATGTTTGTATTTGTTAGCCCCACATTTGGGAGCCAATTTGCAATGGTAAATTTATAATGTTATTTGTGTATGTGTTTACTCAACATGGTGAAGCCATCTTGTGACGTGATTCATTTGTTAGGTTTGTTAGCTCCATCTGGTGTTAGCAATTTGCGGCAGTATTAGTTTTTGTTTGAAAGAATGCTACTGCTATTTTATTTAATTTTGGTTTACTGTCCCCCGGCTAGCTATGATCTTTTCGGTCAAGCACTTCTCTTTATACAGGTTGTGTAAACGGAAAGGAATCTTTTATCCAAAGATAACACTGATGAAAGAATTTGTTTTACACTTTTATTGTCGAACACATTTACTATCACATTTACACATTGATCTTGACACTCGCCAAACTGAAACTGTTATAATAACTTCATTACTGATCACTCTTAATTCGCGTACTTCAACTTTTTGTATAATTAACTTTACAACACTTTAGATTTTTCATAATTCTGCTATGCGTAACTTGTGAATCGATAGCCGACGTGTAATATTTCTGCTGGACTGAAGGCGACGTGTATCATACAAATATTTTCGACGAACTGACGGACTGAATCACTTTACCTCTAACCTAGCTTCTATTTATACTCATACACCCCGATATGCCTAAAGATAATAACTGAACTGCTATTGGCTAATAAAACGCGCCAACATTAGCGTCTATTTTTATATCCAATGAAAATTATGAATACATATGCTCTAGGGAAATGTTCCAGAAGATTCTAAAGGAAAACGCGCCAACATTACGTAACTTCCTCGTTTCCAATAATGATAAACAGCTCACCCCCTCGCTGCATTATTGCACGCTATTACTGTCAGTTTCAGTAAGGCAGTATAAACTTACTTCCCAACAATAATTACAATCAACAAACATCTCAAATCAATGTCACATAATAATGCATATTCATACTATAATCACTCTTTACATTTAAATAATTTGTGATACAAATTACTGCATCATATGCCCCACTAGAAACATAATTATAAATATTTACAACTTCTTTGGAAATTTTATAATTGAGTTTTTAGTCTCCTAAATCTTTATCACTTGCACTTAACACTTCACACTCATTTAACACATGACATATGTTTTTCCTTTATCTCGCCACTATTTACTGGCTCTGGTCTAATGTGTTTAGACATTAATCTGACATTTACAATTTTTTTATAGCAAATACTGTACCCTGAATTATTTAGTTACTGTTACAAAATGGTTTACTTTCTTAAGTTGTTGACAAAAATTTGTGCATTTAAAAATTTTTGTAATTACTATACATATTTACTAAAATATTCACCCTCTACACAAATATATTTACATCTCTTAAATCTAGACACTGTTTCACATGTTCTGTTTGCTACATAAGTATTTGTTTTTTTAATTATTATTCCCCATTTTTGTTGTTTTGTACATTATATTCACAATACTCTTGGAATTATATTTACGTACTTTTACTTTAATATAATATTATGCTTCATTTCAAATGCTGTTACAGTTATTAAGAAAATGTTATTTTCCTTTTAAAAATTTAGTTATGTCCAAAATTTTATTTCTCCTTTCTTATGACATACATACATAATTAACCCTCTTACGTTCCAATACATTGCTCTGCATTTCGTCTCTAACTATCCAGCATTTACTTTTTATCATCTTTGTCTTCTGTTTCACCTTTATCGTCATTGTTGTATGGTTTTAGCATCTCAATATGGAACTTTCCAATGCTTTTTCGAGTTGTTGGGTTACATAACTCATATGTATTTGTTCCATATACTCCAACAACTTCATATGGTCCATGGTATTTGAGAAACATTCGCCAATAAAGTTTATTTGCTTTATCCGACAATTTCTTGGTTTTAACCAAAACTAAATCTCCTATTTTGATCCTCCATTCCTTTCTCTTCTTTTCTTCATGTTTAATTTTTCTTTTTATGGCCTTTTTCTTCATCTTCTAGAATGCTTTTCGGAACATTTCTTCTTCTGTTTGTGGTATCGAGTGCGCATCTGGAATGACTTCTGGAATTTTCTTACACATTGTACTGATCTTCTTTCCTAACTTAAGTTCACATGGTTTGTATCCTGTCACATTGTTTACGGTTTCATTTAGTAGATTCTGAACGAAATTCACGTATCCATACCATTGGGTTTGTTTTCGATGACACAGCACCCTTAAATAATTTGAAATTTCCTTAATTTCCCTCTCCACTGGGTTGGAGTTCGGTCTGTATCTTGACGAAAAATATTGTTTAATGCCATTTTCTTTCAGTCCGTCCATAAATTTTTTTCCTGTGAAGTACGAAGCATTATCGCTCAATACAGATTGGATCGGTCCTTCCTCTATCACATATGACTTGAGTAGTCTATTCAAACATGATAAACCTGTAGGTTTTCTCAAAGGGTAAATTCTTACATATTTGCTGAATATATCATAACAGACAAATATATATTTGTTTCCAAATTGACTTGGAGGCATCGGACCATGAATATCAATACTAATTACGCATCTCGGCTTATCCCTTATAACCGAATTAGTTTCAAATGCATATGCTGCATTCATTTGCTTTGCCTTCTGACACAGGTTGCAGCACGATATAAATTTCCGCACTTTCTGACGCAATTTGGATATGTATAAATTTTCTAAAATCATAGAAGTTGTCCGGTCCGTCCCTGAGTGTGCTAACCCTTCGTGAAAATTCTTAATTAGTTCCTTTTCCTTGCTTTTCGGAACCATTACCTTCCAACTAGGCATTTCTTTTCCATGCTTCTTGTATAATGTCCCATCCCGAATTGCTACAATTTCTTTCTTTGCCTCCTCAATTAATGGTGCATTTTCTTTAAGTTCAAATAATTTTGCGTCCTCATTTTAAATTTCACCCATATTTTTCAATTTTCTTATCATTTCTTTGCTTAAAGGAATTTCAATTGTCAATATTTTGACTTCATTTCTAGGCCTTTCAATATTTTCGGGAATTTGTGGGTTGTAGTTCAATCTTGATAGCAAATCACTGAAGGTATTATTTTTGCCAGGAATGTGTATAATCTCAATATCGAATGCAGATATTGCATGAATGTATCTAGCAAGTTTTCCACTACATAATCTACACCGTTGAATGAAAGTTAAGCTGATGTGGTCTGAATATACTTTCACCTTTTGCTGATAAATATAGGTTTTAAAACGAATTAATGAGAAATATAGTGCTCCAATTTCTAGCTGAGTCACTGAAGAATTCCGCTCAATATTTGTAAGCCCTCTAGAAGCTGTACTAATGACGTGAAAGTCATTGTTGATGTCTCGCTGTCCTAAAATTCCGGTGTATCCTTGCATTGATGCGTCGACATAAATCTCATATTCCAAATCTTCTCTGGGCCTCTCGAGCAATATGGACTTAACAAAGAGTTCTTTTACTCTCTCAAAACATTTTTGATGATCCTCTGTCCATCTCCACTTATTGTTCTTTCGGAGTAGCTGCCGCAGTGGTTCTATTTCAGCCGTATACCTTGGTACGAACTTACTCTGAAAGTTCAATGCCCCTAAGAGACGTCTAATATGCTTTACGTTCCTTGGTGGTGGAATTTTTATTATTGCTTCAATTCTCTTCTGGTCGGGTCTTATACCTCGTTCATCAAATACATAACCCAGAAAATTTATTTCCTTGACACAAAATTTTGATTTTAGTATGTTCACAGTCATACCATGTTGTTGCAGTTTGTTTAACACATAATGGACATTATTCATGTGTTCTTCAAATGTTTGACTAATGATTAGGAAGTTGTCAATATACTTTATTAAAAAGTCATCTGCAGAATTTCCAAAGATACTGTGAATGGCTCTCAAAAATCCACTTCCTGAGTTTTTTAAACCAAAAGGATTTACACAAAAACGATACTGGATCCCCGAGTATTGAAATGAAGTGTAATCACGCACTTGTGGATCTAATTCCACTTGCCAATATGAAGCAGTGAGGTCAATGGATATCAGAAATCTCCCTCTTGAAAGTTTCGTAATTAGTTGTTCAATTCCCTCACTTTGAAAATGATCTGGCTTCATATACTTGTTGACATATCTACCGTCTAAAGTTAATCTCAAACTACCATCTCGTTTAATACTCCAGCAGATTGAATTTATATACTGAGAATTACTTTGCTCAATAATCCCATTTTCTAACATGCTGTTTATTAGTTGTCTAGCTTTGTCCCAAAGACTTATAAGTAAATTGTCATACTTGTGCCTATATGGTGGTACGTCTTCTACTTGAAATGTATGCTGATATACATTACATCTGCCTGGGATATTACTAAATACTGAACTATTGTTCATCAAAACATCATGAAGGATTTGTTTTTGCGTTATCATAATGTTGTAGGCTTCTTCACACTTGTGTATTATTTCCTCATTTCTCTTCTCTTCCCAGCTGTAGTCTGTCTCGCTCACATGGTCGTCTTTTGTTTGTATTGTAAATTTCTCTACTTTCTCTGGCATTTCTATTTGTTGAAAATATGGCGAGGTATTCCCTTCATATTCTGTGACTACCTGCTTTATCTGACTATTTCTATCAGTCTCTGTTATTTGCACAAAAAACTCTTGGTCACAAAGATTTTTCTCATCCTTTGTCATCTCAATTACAGAAACTTTCTCTTTTATAAATGGTACCTTTATTTCTCTATCGTCTTTTGTCAATTTTAAATCTTCATGTTTAAAATCTATACTGGCTTCATATTCATGTAGGAAGTCACATCCTATAATTATGCCACAAAACAGATGGTTTACAATTAGAAACATAACCTCAAATTTCTCTCCACCGATAAGTATGTTAAGTAGAGCTTGTGTTTTTATGACCTGTTTCATTCTTCCGATTGCAACACGACAAACTAAATTACTAGTGGGAAGAGCCATAATTTTGTTACCTTCATTAATCAAATTTATGTAAAATTTCTGTGAGCAAATTGAAGCTGACGAACCAGAATCTATAGTTGCAATGATCTCTTTCTTCGCAATTTCCATCCTAACATGAGGTGACTCGAAATTTTCTCCCTTATCTTTTGTTGCTGCAATCTTATTACAGGGTGTGTGTGTAGGCATATTATTTGTATTGGTAATGGATACTGAATTATTAAAGACGTCCTGAGAACCTACTGCACAGGAGTCTATTAACAGTTTTCCTGGTTACTTCCATGTTCACATACGGGACTGCCATTCCTAACAGGCGCTAAATCTATCTCATTGTCGCTACCATTGTTTTGAGTTCCCCTTCCTCGAGTTCGAAATCCTTGATTTCTGAAATTATGTCCCCTTGGCACGTAATTTTCTTGCCGTTCCTCAGATCTTTCCCGGTTATTGTTTTCCCTCCAGTGAGTGAAATTTCCCCTTTGTCTAATGTACCGCCTTCCATAATTTTGCTCTCTTTCAGGCAATCTTTCTGTCCTGACATAATTTATTTGTTCCTGTCGACCTGGTCTCCCATCTATCCTCGATCTTTCAAATTGTGGAACGTATGATTGATACCGTTGTCTGGTATTATTTTCATAACGTCTGTCTTGTCCTCTACTTTGCTGATAACTACCTTGGTAATTTCGTCTATCTCGCACATCTAAAAATCTATGCTCCCACTCTCGAGATATATCTTCTTCCTGTTGTTCCAAAGCTGTCATTAATTCTGTCATCTCATAGATGCTGCGTGGTTTTGCAATTAATAAGTAATTTTGTATCCTTAAAGGATAATGTCTTGTGAGCAAACTCACAAAATCTTCCTCATTGATTGGAGGTGACAAGTTCCTTACCTGACTTGCATGTTTCAGTAAGTAATCAGTCATTGATATTCCCTCTCGTGGATCAAATTGACCATGACTAAGCATTGCTCGAATTCTGTGCTGTACCGTAACATTCCATAATCTGTTCATGAATAACCTCTTAAAGGATTCATATGAAATTTCACCCCCTGATACCATTTGTAACCAATCTAGAGTTTTCTGGTCCAAACATCTTTTGACAACTATCATTTTTAATGCTTCAGGTATCTTTTTAATTTGAAAATACTCTGATAAGTCTGCAATAAACTGTACTGGACTGGAGTTTTCATTAAATTTTGGAAGTGGAAAATCACTTAAGATATGATTGTAATTTTGCAAATTCCCTACTCCCATATTTAAATTCTCTAGTGTTACTTGTGCACTCTGAGTTTCAGCATTAGCTATAGATGGAGCTGCAGCATCACTCACATTATTTGTCATACCTGAGGAACTACCTCTATCATTATTTTATACATCAGATACATTCATATCACATATATTTACCCTTGAATTTAATTGTAACCTATTTACAGTACCTTGCAGATTTTCTATTGTCTGTTCCAATTTTTTATTATTCTCATTTTGAACAGCTTGGTGTTTGTTAATTTCAGAAGTTAGCTTTTGATTCAAATCTTTAGACAAATCTTTAACTTCTTCAGACAATTTATTTCTCTGTGTTTCTGACGCCTTCTGAATTTCAGATATTTCCCCTCTGAAATTAACTTGCACCTGAATTAAATCTGCATTTGTAGCCTCCATCATCTCTTTTAACTCACTTGAAATGCTACTTATTGGCTACCTAACTCTGTACATTTTACATCAACATGCTCTATTTTATTATTAACCTCACTTTTTTGGTTATATATTTCCCTGCTTATGTCTAACATTTGCTTTGAAACTTCCCCTATCTCATTTGCTATCATTTCCTGATTTTCATTTCTCATTCTCATCATACTACTATCTAGCTCCATGAATTTCTTTTCAATTTCTTCCCTGTTTTGATCTATTTTCTTTTCTAATTTCTCATTACTTTTACCAATATCTTGAGTTAGTTTTTCTAATTTCTCATTATTCTGTTCCATACTCTGAGTCAATTTTTGTTCTAATTTCTCAATATTCTTATTTACTGTTTCGCCAAAATTTCTCATCATTTCCATCATCATACTAGCATCAAAATGAACATTTCCTGCTGTTCTATTCTGACTTTCTTCACTAATATTTCCTCCCTCAAATTCTACATTGTTTGAGCTATTTTCTGTAACCTGTATTGAATTACAGCTAACTGTTACATTATCCCCTTCCATTATTGTTTCTTCAATATTATTAGTAGCCATTGTTTTCTTTATCCTACCGCTCCTAAGGTACATTTAAATTTTTTTTACCCTTTTTTTTTTAGAATTAACATAACACTTTTCTAACCTTTCTGATGCTGTCTGTTGCTGTTACTTTGATGTCCAGCTTCCTGCCCCTCTCTCCTAGATTATATGTCGCTTCTGCGTTGTATTATGATGAATCTGCGTCGTCTCGATGTTTTTGTGTCCACTCATCCGCGTCGTCTGTCGTTCCTCTAGTTGTTTCTGGAATCTGCGTCTAGTAGTTCAGTTCACTACTCCATTCGCTTCACGTCCTGGTTCCTTCGCCCCTTCCTGGTTATTTCACTCCTTTCCTGGTCACTCTGCCCCACGTTCTTGGTGCCAATTTGAAGTAGTTTAGCGCTTACATAGTATATTTTTACGTAAAATATTAGAACTTGAAGATCTTATATTGTGCTGCTTTTGTTTTGTTTGGTTACATAATTTTAACTGCCCCACATTTGGGAGCCAATTTGAAGTAACATTATTTGTATATGTTTGTATTTGTTAGCCCCACATTTGGGAGCCAATTTGCGATGGTAAATTTATAATGTTATTTGTGTATGTGTTTACTCAACATGGTGAAGCCATCTTGTGACGTGATTCATTTGTTAGGTTTGTTAGCTCCATCTGGTGTTAGCAATTTGCGGCAGTATTAGTTTTTGTTTGAAAGAATGCTACTGTTATTTTATTTAATTTTGGTTTACTGTCCCCCGGCTAGCTATGATCTTTTCGGTCAAGCACTTCTCTTTATACAGGTTGTGTAAACGGAAAGGAATCTTTTATCCAAAGATAACACTGATGAAAGAATTTGTTTCACACTTTTATTGTCGAACACATTTACTATCACATTTACACATTGATCTTGACACTCGCCAAACTGAAACTGTTATAATAACTTCATTACTGATCACTCTTAATTCGCGTACTTCAACTTTTTGTATAATTAACTTTACAACACTTTAGATTTTTCATAATTCTGCTATGCGTAACTTGTGAATCGATAGCCGACGTGTAATATTTCTGCTGGACTGAAGGCGACGTGTATCATACAAATATTTTCGACGAACTGACGGACTGAATCACTTTACCTCTAACCTAGCTTCTATTTATACTCATACACCCCGATATGCCTAAAGATAATAACTGAACTGCTATTGGCTAATAAAACGCGCCAACATTAGCGTCTATTTTTATATCCAATGAAAATTATGAATACATATGCTCTAGGGAAATGTTCCAGAAGATTCTAAAGGAAAACGCGCCAACATTACATAACTTCCTCGTTTCCAATAATGATAAACAGCTCACCCCCTCGCTGCATTATTGCACGCTATTACTGTCAGTTTCAGTAAGGCAGTATAAACTTACTTCCCAACAATAATTACAATCAACAAACATCTCAAATCAATGTCACATAATAATGCATATTCATACTATAATCACTCTTTACATTTAAATAATTTGTGATACAAATTACTGCATCAACATTGAATGAGAAAGATGTATAAATTTGGGATATTTTAATGGATTTTAAATACCAAAATTTGAAAACATCTAAGAATTTTCTCTTCTCTTTAGGTGTTAATTTTTCAACCTTTAAGTGTAAGATTCTAATGAAGGAGATGCAGATTTAAACAAAATCTAAACACAATACATAGTGTTTGTAAGCATATTGTTTGCTGTAGTTGAACACAACAAATATAATGTAAACACTGGTAGAACAGCATAAAAATATGTTTTCTTTAGTAAAAACAGTATATACATATTTTAATCCATATAACTAATTTTTGAAACAATGACTACAACTTTTTCATTATAATGAAATATTTATATAATGAAGCTTTAACTTGAAATTTAATACTCTATTTAGTGAATTCTAAAGCCTATAATTGATTTAGTGCTTGCTACAGATGCATAAAATTATACAACTGCATTGTTTCATTAATTTCATTATTTTGTATTGCAGAAAGTTGTCAATGAACTTCCATCGACACCTCAATATTTTCACTATATTTTTAATCTTCATGACCTAATGCGCATTTGTGCTGGTTTGTTATTAACTAATGCAAAGTATACTACCAGCAGAGCACTGTTTATAAAAACATGGAGAAATGAATTTTCCAGAGGAATTTCAGACAAATTCCTTGATATAAAGGTAAGAGCAACTTCTATGACAAATATTTCATAGTAATGTAAGGGGAGAAATAAGTAAAAGCTTATGTCAACAATTAATTAATTACTCCAAGTAAGCTGTATGAACATGAAAGTGAGGAATTAATGGTTCCATTAGAAATTACCATTAAAAGATACATTCAAAAGCTGTAATTGTATATTCCATTACAAGGCTGTGATGTAAACCTTTTAGAACAAAGGAAAAGATCCAAAATTTTGTGATACTTCAGAAATGCATACCATCCACATTTTCACATTTAAAGAAGCTTTAGAATCTGTCCCATTTATTTTTACATAGTTGTATGTTTTTACCTTCTCTACCACAAAAAAATTAGAGGAAGTATTGCATTCCACCGAAAAATTAATGTTGAGATTTCACTGGAGGCACATGAGGCCCTTCCCCCAAAATAAACCAAATAAATAAAAAAATAGGTAGAAAAAGGACTATGTGTCTCTGTGTCAAAAAAAAAAAATGAAAATGTTCAATAAATACCAAATAAATACTTGGTATTTATGTTCAATATCTCATAAGAATGTCACACAACGATTTTCAAAAAAATCTCCCCATTGCCAACTACACTTTACATAAAAAGTTTAAGTTATACATTTTATTTTGGTTAAAATGTATATTTAAAATGTTTGCATGACAAATAAAATGCCTACCTTGAATTTTCTGGGAGTAGCCTGTGAAGTCCTCTTCATTCAAAAAAAATGTTGTATAATGGGAAAATCATGAGAGACAAAGGTGTGTTACAAAACAAATGTAGTTCTCTTTAAAGCACACATTTTACTCCAAATAACATTTGTTGTTGCATTAGCCATTTCCAAGATATTGTTATTATTGTTTCAACTTTTTCAATACTATAATTGTTTAAAGTGCTATAAATATTCAGCTGTTTCTCATAATGGAAGAGTTACAGAATTTCAAGGGAAGTTATATAGTGGCCAGTTTTTAAACATTTGACTATCACCATTCCCTTTGTACTTGTATTGAAATATGTGACTCAAGCCAGGATTGAAGTACTTACGATGGCAGGTCGTCATTGAGATTGTCATCTCTAGTGAGATGCCTTAGTGGTCTATCTGAGAAACAACGTGAGTCAATTGGGAACTCAATGTCCCACCGACATTTTGTCACAGTAGCTCAATGGTTAGAGCAACTACACAGAGAGCAGGAGAACCATGTTCAAATCCCGGCTGTGGCATTGAATTTTTCAATTAACTCTACATTAAAAACTTGCCAAGAACAGGCTAAGGTCTCTAAAAAAGTATATTTAAAATCAATTAATTATATATATGTATATTTATTTTCTCACTCATAAAAAACTAAACAACATTTATATAAAGCACTTTGTAATTGTTTTTATACCAAAGTAAATAAAATGAAATGAAAATTCTGAGTGGCTGTGTACAAAGAGTGCAATAAATGGTTTGACCATCCAAGGATGGTCATTTGACAGTCAAGTTACGTTTCATAATTGGGGTCCAACATATTTATTTTGTTTCCTTATTCCTCATCACAAAATAAACAGGTTTTTATAAACCATTTTCTAATGAGAAAACAACATACAAAATGTAGGTTCCCATTTAAAAAAGTTAAATTGACCCTAAAATGACCATCATAATGTCCTCCAAACAAAACACAGCTAATGCCATTTACTTTCTCCCATAGTATCAAGCAACTTTAATGATATGCATTTCTTTCTACAATGCTTAGTTTTGGAGATATTGTACAGTCTCAAGTCAAATGGTCCACCTTGTATATATATAATTAAAAAGAAAGCTTTATGAAACCCATAAGCATCCAGGATTGAAGTACTTGCATTGATGTCACAGTAGCTCAATGGTTAGAGCAACTGCAAGAAGAGTGGGAGAACCGTGTTCTAATCCTAGCTGAGGCATTGAATTTTCAATTGACTTTTTATTTAAAAAAAAGAATATTTTGACTTTGTCCAGTTTTTCAATTGTAACTTCTCTCTGTTCTCACTATCACTGTTTTGTTTTAGTATTTCACCTTCACTGGGATTTCACTTCACTAAGGTGAACTAGTTCAATACTCATCACTTCACTTCCTTCATGAAGTAGCCCCTTCACAGCACATGATCACTTCACTCGGTAGTCGAATACAAGACTCCGTTGTTCTGCCATAATACTCGCTGCATGTCACCGACTCACTCAGAGAATCACTCTTGATAAAGCTTCCAGAAAGTTCTAGTTATCTCCTGATAGTGCAACCAGTGTATATGCTGGCATGTGGCTGTTGTCTTGTTTACTCTGACCACTTGGTGCCGAACTCCCAATAACCTTGGGTCATAGCCGCTGTGTCACAATGTGTTCCTGAGAAATGTCATGCTTTTTTTCTATATCTTCAATCTAGAGAAAACTGAATCACTTGAATAAAATCTAGAACAAAAGGCCATATTAAAGGTGTGTCATGAGCAGGAGTATTAAGAAAATTATATCATGCTAAGCCTCCAAAGCTTTTATTGACTTATAAATACCAAGGTATTGAAAGGCAACAATGCATTCCAAAGTTTAATCAGATATAAGTGGAATTCATTTATGTTTAAAGGAAACATTTAAACAGACATATGAAGGAAGAGTCATAAATCCCAAGCAGATTATGCTGCAAAGTGCATATTTTATATTCCTAAATTCCTCTGATAATCAAAATCCAGAGAAGTGTAGGGTTTTCTATCATAAAGCTCTCTTACATTAGCCTTAGTGTAGAAGAAAAACAGCACACACTGAAAGAAGTGTAACCTCCTACAAATTCAGGGGTGAGTGAAGCATAAATTTTAGCTTCACCAACAAACAGTTGCAATACCAACCAGAGAAATTCTTTTAAGGTCAAGTGGGACAACGAAATTTGACTTGATTTACCCAATTTGAGTAATGCTACATGACCTAATTCATGTTTGAATTTATGCTTGTACATTAAACCAAGCATAGAAATCTAAATTGAGTTCCACAAGCACAACTCTTTCATCACATACTAGCAAGATGTGGAAACCTTGATTCATGAATTTCAAAGCTCTCATTGTCATAGCATCTAATACATACATGTTGCATCATACACATTTAAAAAATGTAAAGTAATATTGCACGACACAAATATCATACTTACCACTCTAAGGTTTCCTCACCTCAGCACAATTAGATTTACAAGTAATTAAAATTACATAAAACTCACAAGGATGGTCAGATGAATAAAGCCTAGCTGACCTTGCAGGGCACTGCCATAATCATCTGCTTGGCTACTATTGTCTGAATATTCTAGGTCATGTTATAGGAGAGGAGAAGTTAGGATAGGGTAGAAGCAGAGGGGAACTTAGCACCTGAACCTACAAAGATGTTTTGTACCTAGGCGCCTAATGGGGCACTCGCAGGAGGGAGGGATGAAGTAAGAGGAGACAGAGGGTGGCATGACAGGCAGAGCCCTTACCATTTACAGACTTTAACTCTCTGGGCGGTGGCTGATGTAGCAGGCTCCCCTCCCCCCTGTGGGCTTATACATCTCCTGGGGGACTTGGGACCTGGAGACCACTCGCAGGAGGGAGAGATGAAGTAAGAGGAGACAGAGGGTGGCATGACAGGTAGAGCCCTTACCATTTACAGACTTTAACTCTCTGGGCGCTGGCTGATGTAGCAGGCTCCCCTCCCCCCTGTGGGCTTATACATCTCCTGGGGGACTTGCAGGAGGGAGGGATGAAGTAAGAGGAGAAAGAGGGTGGCATGACAGGCAGAGCCCTTACCATTTACAGACTTTAACTCTCTGGGCGGTGGCTGATGCAGCAGGCTCCCCTCTCCCCTGTGGGCTTATACATCTCCTGGGGGACTCGCAGGAGGGAGGGTGAAGTAAGAGGAGACAGAGGGTGGCATGACAGGTAGAGCCCTTACCATTTACAGACTTTAACTCTCTGGGCGGTGGCTGATGTAGCAGGCTCCCCTCCTCCCTGTGGGGTTATACATCTCCTGGGGGACTTGGGACCTGGAGACCACTTGCAGTCCAGGGTATGAAGGTTTCACTCAGAGCAACCTTTTCCCCTGCCATGCACATGCCAAGACCTCCCAACGACATTTGCGACTCTGAAAGAAATGAAGCAGATAAAAGGTGAAGTGAAATGAGAATGGAAATGAAGTGAAGGCACAGGAAATTTGGGGGATGTAATGATTCTTCCCAGCATTCGTCTGGTGATCCAGAGAAACCCCCCAAACAAACCTTGGGTCAACAAGGTCAGCCACAGGAATCAAATCCATGACCTTCCAAATGCAAGCCATAGACATAACTGCCTGAGCCATCCTACTCGGTTAGGTCATGTTGTACTTCTCCTTACTACCACATTCATTCATGTCTACTTGGAACTCGCAGAAAAGCTGGGAAAAACCTAGCTAAGTAGCACATAGGAAACGGCAAGTTCAATTTACGGATTCATATTTTCTGTTGTACAGTTGCTATTCATTGTTTTCACAACTTTCTTGTGTTTACAAATGTCTTTGTTTTCCATGGCCTTAGTTATATTGTGCTTGAATGGTCTCTTTTCCCTCCCATTGACATACTCATATTTTTCTTCATATTCTTCCATGTCTCATTCATTTTAGTTGTTCAACTACATTAATTTCTCTTTTGCACTTCATCCATTATATCTTCTTTAATTCCTTTAAGAATCTCTTATATTTTTATTTTTATCTATGGAATCTTATTATCCATAGTGATAATTTTAGAAAAACTCAATTATGCTGCAAATTAATTTTTGTTGATTCTAGTTTTTACTATCTGATACTTCTGTATTGTCTACATAAACGTTTTATAGATTGTTATCTTTGCTCTCTTTCTTGTGTTTTTGTCCCATAAATTAAATTAGCTCTTTCTCTGTTTATGAAAAGCAGTTTATAAACATTTAGCCTTATGCAGCCTGTTTACTTCCACTTTTTTATGCCATATGAAATTTTCATCTTTATTATTACCCAGGATCCTATATTCCTATATTTCAAACTTACTAGACTAATGACTCCACAAGCTTTCACTAGTTTGGTAACCATAGCTGGCAGAGGTAAATCCTGTATGCTTGCATAAATAAACATTCCACGTTGCTTCAGGAAGCTCTGTAACACAGAAACACAGTGCACAACAATAGGGGGAGGAAAATCTGAAGGTTTGCCTGGAGGTCCCATACTGATTATGCTGAAGCCCATAATGTAATTCTTGAACTTAATTCACTACCTTAGGATCAGACTGACTGAATGCATGTTTTGAGATATTTAATTTTTTAAGCTTGTGATGATATTATATGCATATTAGCATTGCTGAACAAAAAATTTGTTATGAAATGCGTTAATCTAGTTCATTTGCCCAATGATGGGTATTGTTGTTTAATTTGTCATAATCAATTATTAAGTAGGTATTTAATAGTTTAATAAAATGCACTCTAGTTATGTCTCTTAGACATAATGTATATTAAGATTTTTCTAAATAAATAAATTAAGATTTTCTGCTGCGACTTTGTGACTATTGTATATTATAATGAACTGCACATGCTTTGTTGTTATAAGACATTTTTATTAAAGTATAAAATAAATGCTAAACAAGATTACATTCATATTGCCCTGTTTTAATGAGAGTGAAGTGAGGAATAAAACTGATGGTACTTCTGTGGTATTATCCCTTTCTAACATAACTCTTTCAGATAGGATAGTTTCTCTTTGGTGACTGGCAGTGGACCGTCATAGGCGGGTTGTAATGCTAATGCCTCTGCTTGATTTTTTCCTCTGTACCCAGCTCTTATGGTCTGCAACTCATGAAACTCTGCCCCATCGTAGCAATACTTGAAATATATTTTGTATGGTTCACCCTTATGGTATTGCCCCCATACAATTTTCAAGAAGTTCACTACTTCTTCTTTTTCATCAGTCTTCCTATTCCTAATTGTTTCTTTCTGAAGTTCAGTAAAGTTTACAAACTTCATAGAATCCATCTGTATGACAGTGTGTCTCTTTGATGCCATGCACACTACGATGAACCATCCTACAGGATCGAACACATCTACATGCTTGCTTTTCTGTTCTATGCAGGCATATACAGAGTCCACTTCCATCTGTGAGTAGCCTGATTCGAAAAAGCACTGATTGATTACTGGAATGTTCATATTCTGGACAGCATATAACAACATCTGTAACGGTATTACTTATAATGTTATTACTTGTGATGTTTGTGTATGTGTGTTTACTTCATGTGAAGCCATCTTGTGACGTCATTCATTTGTTCGGTTTGTAGCTCCATCTGGTGTTAGCAATTTGCGGCAGTATTAGTTTTTTTTGTTTAAAAAAAATGCTAGTTATTTTATTTAATTTTGGTTCTTTGTCCTCCGGCTAGCTTTTGAGTCGAGCACGTCTCTATATACAGGTTGTGTAAATGGAAAGGAATCTTTTATCCAAAGATAACACTGATGAAGAAATTTGTTTTACACTTTTATTGTCGAACACGTTAACTATCACATTTACACATTGATCTTGACACTCGCCAAACTGAAACTGTTATAACAACTTCTTACTGATAATTCTTTTAATCCACGTACTTCAATCTTTTGTATAATTAACTTTACCATACTTTAGATCTTTCATAATTCTGCTGCGCGTAACTTGTGAATCTATATCCGATGTATGCCGTACTAATACTTTCGACGAACTGACTGACTGAAGACGACGTGTAGTGTACACAGATTTTTGATGAACTGGCCGACTTTACTTCTAACCTACTGCTTTTATACCCATACACACCAATATGCCTAAAGATTATAACTGAATTACTATTGGCTAATAAAACGCGCCAACATTAGCGTCTATTTTAATATCCAATGAAAATTATGAATACATATGCTCTAGGGAAACGTTCCAGAAGATTCTCAACGGAAAAACGCGCCAATATTACGCAACTTCCTCGTTTCCAATAATGATAAACAGCTCACCCCCCCCTCGCTGCATTATTGCACGCTATTATTGACAGTTTCAGTAAGGCATTAAAAACTTACTTCTCAACAATAATTACAATAAACAAATATCTCAAATCAATGTCACATAAAAATGCATATTCATATTACAATCATTATTTACATTTAAGTAATTTGTGATACAAATTACTGCATCATAGCCACTTTGCGACAGTATTTATGTTAATGTTGCATATGTTTATGTTGTGTGTTAGCCCCACGTTGTGGTCGCCAATTTGCGATAGTATTTATTGTTATTTATATTTGACATTATTGTAGCCCCACGTTGTGGTGCCAATTTGCGATAGTATTACTTACAAATGTTTGTTTACATCAGTGTTGAAGCCATCTTGTGACGTCATTCATTTGTTCGGTTTGTAGCTCCATCTAGTGTTAGCAATTTGTGGTACCTAGTATTAGTGTTTGAAAGAATTTTTAAGTTTTGTTTACTGTCCTCCGGCTAGCTATTATCCTGTTGGCTTGAGCATGTATCTCTATACAGGTTGTGTAAACGGAAAGGAATCTTTTATCCAAAAATTACACTGATGAAGAAATTTTGTTTTACACATTTATTGTCGAACACGTTAACTATCACATTTACACATTGATCTTAACACTCGCCAAACTGAAACTGTTATAATAACTTCTTACTTATCACTTTTAATTCGCGTACTTCAACTTTGTGTATTATTAACTTTACAACACTTTAGATTTTTCGTAACTTGTGAATCTATAGCCGACGTATCTCATACAAATATTTTGACGAACTGACGAACTGAAGACGACGTGTAGTGTACAAAGAATTTTGATGAACTGACCTCAAGCTACCTCTAACCTACCCTATTTATACTCCTTCATCCAGATACGCCTAAAGATTATAACTGAATTACTATTGGCTAATAAAATGCGCCAACATTAGTGTCTATTTTAATATCCAATGAAAATTATGAATACATATGCTCTAGGGAAACGTTCCAGAAGATTCTCAACGGAAAAACGCGCCAATATTACGCAACTTCCTCGTTTCCAATAATGATAAACAGCTCACCCCCCCCCCCTCGCTGCATTATTGCACGCTATTATTGACAGTTTCAGTAAGGCATTAAAAACTTACTTCTCAACAATAATTTCAATAAACAAATATCTCAAATCAATGTCACATAAAAATGCATATTCATATTACAATCATTATTTACATTTAAGTAATTTGTGATACAAATTACTGCATCACATCGCACACATATTAATATTTCGCTTTTGTCCACCGCATGTATCTCAAAATAGTGTTATTTCCTTTCCATTTGAAACATTTTTCAGAAAGTCAAAAACACATGATGCCACTTCTGTTGAATCCCTTTTCACTGTTGACACATCCCACATGTAACAATTGGCTTGGTTGTTTGATAAATTCAAAATTGTCAAGTTATAGATAGAAAATTATCTTTTATAAAACAAAGACTTGAAATTTGTCTTAGGACAGTACAGTACTACCTCCTAGTCATATTCTGCCATAACACATTCACCTTTTATTGCTTCATGCTTTTTCTTATTCTCCAATTCTCATGCCAATTCTTTTCTCTTGATATGATCAACATAGTTTTTCTTTGTATTTTAATCTTCCTTCTCCATCTCTATAAGATTAGAATATTTGAAACATTCATTGTACACATCCTGTCTAGGCCAGTGAAAACTTAAATTGAAACCTGATATCTGATTGTAGAGACAAAATTTTTCAGGTGTGCATTCTTGTTGAATGAGTTCATCTTTGTACATGTTATACATGATGCAAATATTTAAATCTGCAGGTAAGTATTCCTTGTTAGACTTCTTCCTGGAATAATGTGATGGGAGAACTGGAAATTTCCGGATATGGTTTCTGATTTCCTCCTTCTTATCTTCTGGTCATTTCAAACCAGGCACATGGTGACCTCTTTTCTCCTTCTCCATTACGTTGTGCTCTATTACCTGTTTTCTTAATGGTTTTCCTTATAAATGATTCCGGTATGTCAAAGGTAGCAAGGAAAAATTGCTTGCATACCTGAATTTTATCAGATCCTTTGACTAGGAAAACATTTTACTATTTTATCTTCTAGAATGTTCTGATTGTGTTTGGATACTTTCCTTTTCATATTCATCAACTAATTAACTCAAATATTGTCTCTGAAGTTCAGTAAAACCAAGGTCCCAGAAAGCTTGATGGACATTTTGTCTATCATCGTTACTGAAATTATCATTACATTTTCAAATACACCTTCGACAATCTTTCTCACACACCCTTCGGGTTGGAACATCTTGATTTGTAGTAGAAGTGTATGGTTTCCCTGACTGTCTATTAAGTCTTCTTTTGTTTCTTTTCCATTCTTCCACAATAACTCTCTTCTTTCTTTGCCTTGTAATGCAGTCTTCACTGATTTTACCATTAGTGTCTTTAGATTCTGCAACCTGCTCTCTGACATTTTGATTGACATTTCTTCGTGTTTGTTCATCATATTTGGAATCTGTAATAAATTAATAATAAATTGCAGCTATAAATAGGCCTATTCTTAAATATAGGAATACATATGGTTTGATAAAAACACAGTTCCCTGGGTTCTATGATGACTCACCCCTTTCACACAGATAATCTAGCACAGGCTCTTTGCCTTAATTAGTATCATCCATTTCCATAGATTCTGCAACCTGAACCTTGTTTTCAGTAATAATGCCTCTCTGCATCTCCTCATTAGAATGTGTAATACATTAATAATACATTGATACCCTATATTTCTCATTATTTTCATTGTTCTTCTGTTCACATACTAACCGAACCATTCTTCTCTCTCTGAACTCCATAATAGAGTTTCACTAATTTTTAAATCAACAAATGTAATGCTTGTGAACTAAAAACACACTGCTAAACAATATTGCACTAAATAACAAAGTGCCTTTATGTATATGCACTTTCATGCACGATTTGATGATGTGCACTCCTTCACATGCAGAATTGTATATGAAAAGGCAACAATTAAAAAGATAACAGAAAAATTACATGTGGTCAGTCACGTAGGCAGGAAGGATGAGACGTATGTAAGAGCTTATCAGGTGTCAAGAATAAAATGAAGCATTAGGGTCAGACAAACCTATCAGCTTTTATTATCCTCTGACCCTTTTTGCAGGTACTGTTAGGGTCAGTCAAATGGAATGACTTTTATGTTCCTTTGACTCTAACAAAAAGTATGATATTGTAGCTACATAGACACTTAACTTCCACACTATTATAGCTAGAGATACGATTGTTTGATCCTAAGATAGAGCGTAATTTTCTGACTATGTCATAACTCAAAAACAGCAAAAATGCTGTTACGAAAATGTCTGATCCTAAGCAAATTGTTATATGTATTGGCCATTTTCTTGTATGTCATTACTTCTCTGCCATTCACCATATTGACTTTAGTAGATTTATCTCCTAAAACATTACTGAAGTTTGAATCTGTGCTTGTTACTTTTTTTCAGTTACCAATTTTATGCTTACATTTAATTTTATGCATTTTCTTACACATTAATAAGCAATTTATCTGTGTTTACACTGTCTCATTTTTATTTTTAGTGCTTTAATGTTTACCATCCTCATTTCTCAATTATATGTCTAAGCCTGTTATGCATTTTGGACCACTCTACTTAGTTTCCTCACCATCATTTGAGAGCCACTATGGAAACCAGAAGCCCAATATTATATTGACTGCTTATACTGTCATTTAACATAGCTGAAATTTCAGAATGTATTCTTTAAAATTTACCAGAACAAAATTGGTATCTGATAACCATGAATATGCTGTGTTGCCTACTGTACTGAACCTGTGAGTTAAAGGTTAAATTTGTTAGTACAAACAACAGCTTCTTCTGTGATGACTATGCTTCTTTTATGTATTTTTTAGTAAACATTCATATATCCTAATTTGAATATATATATGGACTAAATGCTGATAGTGTTACTTATTTTTCAGCACTTGAACCTCATCAATAATTACATAACATCAGTGATGGAAATGCATATTACCAAAGAAAAGGAAGATATTCTACAGAATCCTCTACTATTTGGAGATTTTCGTAATACTTTAAATAAACAAGAACCAAGGTGTTATGAAGACCTTATAGATTATGATGGGGTGAAAATGCTTTTCAAAGAGGTACAGGTTTTGTTCTTTCTTTCTTTTTTAATTGCTTTTGTATTTTATTTTAAGCAGCCATTAAATATTTTGTATTTATATAATTGAACATTCTCAGCTGCCAAGCCTTCTCTTTGCATCCTTCATTAATCTCAAGTTATATTAACAAGATATTTTAATATAAATTTTTAAAACATAGTAATAAAAATAAAAAATCTAAAACTCACTAAATATATATGGCATGCAAGCAGTAATAAACGAACCTACCAGATGGAAACATTACTAAAACAGCAATAGATCGAATAATTATAAATACACGTCATGTATTTTGGTATATGACCTTAGTGTTGGAGACAGGTTTTTCAGATCATTTTTGGCAGTTAATCTATCTAAATCATAATTTTGGATAGCTAAATGAAGTTAAAATTGATACTGATGTTTATAAGGAATTCAGAATGCTTCATTACAAAAATGTGAATTATTGTAAATTTTTGTTGTCAAGAGAACTTTGGAAAAATGTGTATAATTTAAATGAGATAAACAGTGCATTTAAACAGTTTATGAAATCAATTACTTACTATTTGAGTATTGTAATTCCTCTTAAAAATGAATGTAAATGTGAAAAGGATAAATAATAACTGGATTACACCAGCAATATTAAAATTAGGTAAAAAACTGAGATTCTTAAACAAATATGTTAAAGAAAATATTAAATAATATAACTCAAGAATTTAGGTGTATTTTCAGAATTAAAAGAGAATATATTATAAAACTATCAAGGAAGGAAAAAAGATATTGAACAAGTGATCATATGAGGCTGTAAATAAATTTAAATCTATTGGGCACATTATAAATTTGAAACTGATAAACGGAATGAATTCCACAGTATTGAAGTAATAAGATGCAACAGTAAATTAGGTTCAGAACCAAATGCTTTTAATACTTTTTTTAATGACGTAACTAAACATTTACTGCAAAAGCAGAGTAATAAAATGAATGAACATACAAATATACCATAGTTTCCGTATTCATTTTTTCTTTTGCCTTCTGATGTTAATGAGGTGAGTGCATAACTAAGAGCCTCAATAATAAAAGGACATGTGGTGTAGATCACTTTTTAAGTTTTATAATTAAAAAATGTAGTTTACACATAGTGAGCCATTACCATATTCAATAAATCTGTCATGTAGTAGGTACTGAAAATTTCCTGACTATTATTTCCTATTATTGTTCAAATTACATTCATACAGTATAAGAGGAATTGTCAGTAAATAGTTTGCTTCATATTTATAGTGGCACTAGAATTTATTGATCCAAATAAAAATTTCCTTCAAATTAAATGTTCAGAATACAAAATTGTAAAATGTGGAGTCTCTTAAGGTACTGTTTTGGATCCTCTCTTATTTTCAACTTATATAAATGACATAACATATATTGTTGCAAATGAGAATGTAAAGCTTACAGTCTTTGCAGATGGTACTAATATACTTGTTACTGGAAACAGTAATGATCATATGGTCTAAAATTTAAATAAAATAAATGGAACAACCTTGCCATGGTTTGTGAACAGATTGATTACAAACCAGGAAAAAACAACAGCCACGGATTTTTGGCATAAAGCAAATAAAAATTTCTCTTTCACACATTTATTTTGAAAATACTAAAATCGCATATGTAGAGACACAACATTTTTAGGAATTTGGATCAGTCAAAATTTGGACTTGACTGTTTAGATAGATAATTTGAATAAAAGAATTAAGTAAACATTGTTATGCAATAGCAGATATGAACATAGTCCGAGTAGCTTATTTTCATATTCTTTTAAATTATGGAATTATTTTTTGGGGAAGTTCAAAGGTGGCAGATAAGGTATTCAAAATACAAAAGAGGGTTATTCTGCATAACAGTAAATAAACTAAAGTTTGTAAACTGTAGAGAGTGCGTTAGAGAACTTACATTTATAATGCTCTCAGCTTATATACATATATAGATATAAATCATGTTATTTTACGTGTTAAAGTCTCTGTAAATAGTTTTAAAAGTCATTCTATGATTTATCAGCATGACAAGAGGAAGCTAAAATCTGTCAGTAATAATTAATTAGTCATAGATTAACATTGTATAAACATTCATTTACATATAATTGTTCAGAAATGCATAATAAACTTCTGATACATATAAAGGAGTTTGACATATTCACATTTTTAAAACAAACCTTACCAATTTTTAATTGAAAAATGTTTTTATTCTATACAAGAATTTTTAGAAAGATAATTAGTAAATATGTATTATACACTTTTTCTATTTCTCTGTAATTGGTATTTCTTTGTATTTTTACTAAATGTTTATACTAATGTTTATTGTCTTGTATAAGATGGAAAGTATAGTAAAAAATCTGATGTGTTACACTCACAAGACTTTTTCTACTCTTGTACAATCTAATTTTACAAACGCCTATTCTCCATATGCTTCATGCTAATCGAGATATCGAGATGTCAATCTTATTCGTAATTTTCTTGTAGATGCAAGGGAAATATGGTAGCTTTTAAGTGATAGTCAAATATTTTAACGCTGGTTGCTATGTGGCGCATTCCATTCTCTTTGCATGTCCAAGACATAAAAAAAATGAATAACGCATTTGAGAAAAAGTATAAGTAGGTATTGGAAAATTTATGGAAATAACAAGCAATATCTCGAAAACGGTTCACTCAACAAAAGAAATGTATATGACATAAGTTGTGTATTTTAACGCGATCTACATTCTTTGTGTAGTAAAATTTTGTCTATCTCTTATGGTTTACCAGTTATGCAAAAGTCGTTCACAATGAAGAATACTTTTGGAGACATTCCCAGAAAATTCGAGATATACATTTCATTTCTCATGACATTATCTTAAACATATGATATTTTCATCAAAATCGTTAGAGCCATTTTTGAGAAAATTAAAATTTTCGAAAAATGTTCCATGTAAAGGGTAGTCTGGGGTGGGGGGATTTTCTTGAAAACCTTCGTGTCGCATCTCTGGAAGATACTGAACCTAAATACCAAGTTTGGTGCTTATCCGACTGTTCGTTTTTGAGTTACGCTGTTCACAGACACACACACACACAGACACACACACGGACATGTTTCCAAAAATGCTTTTTTTGGATTCAGGTCTCAAAACATGTATTTCCGGCGAAATCTCGGTATCGAATTTTTGGGTGGAATGCAATACTTTCCCTACTTACTATACGTAGTAGAGAAAGTAAAAATGTATGAAACTATTCTGAAAATTATGGGAAACAATATAAATCAATGTTAAGAGTTGTTCATCAAAGTCTTGATTCTTAGAGTATGAAATTTAGTTTAATGTTTATTCCTAAGTATATTTATAATACATGGAGAAATGCTGTCTTCATCCTAACTTGCACATTGAATGATGGGTAATCACATTATGCTAAAGATTGAAAGTTTTCATGATTCAAACATGTGACCACACCAATAAAATATGTGTCTGTTATTATCTTTTGTTCAGGGGATTCCATGACCTGTTCAAGCAAGGACAGATTTTAATGCAAACAAATATTTGTTTTGCTGTTTTTGTTATTTTTTCAAACTTGGTAAACTTTAATTGTTACCTGCTTTTTAAAATATGTTACTCCCTCCCTCAAAAATATTCTGCAAGTGGCCTTGATATGAAAAAAGGAAAGCTATAACTGCTGAAGAAAGACATAATATTAAGGAAAGTGTAGGCACATGATATTTAAGATGTGGATATGTCAACTAAAGTATTTGTTAATATACTTAATCTTAAACTCAAACATTTAATGCTATTAAGTACTGCAGAATACATTTATCTACTCTTAATTTAATCATCACTTTTAAAGGTTTAGATTGTTGTTAAAAACACATAAAATAGATTTATATCTAAATTGTAATAATTGGAATGAATGTGTTCATCTTCAGATAAACTGCCTGGAAAAGCCAACAGAATGCAAGTAATTGAACAGCCAAACATAAACTTTGTTTGATTCACCTGGTAATAATTAATCCTACTGTGACTGTGCCCAGTTTTTCAACTGTCACTCTCTCTCATCAACTCACTGCCACAGTTTTGTTGTTTTATCTAGTTCAACTTCACTGGTAGTTCACTCATTTTCATTATCACTTCACTAAAGTGTACTAGTTTAATTCTCCATCACTTCACTTCCTTCGTGACATAGGTTCCTCTTCCAGACAGTTCACTCACTAGTGAGTCGAACACAAGACCTCCACATTACCTTGCTCTGGCCCACTGCACACCACAGCAGTTGCCATACACTCGCTTGGAGAATCCACTTGATGTCGCAAGGGAAGGCTCACCCACCAACTTGCTTGACTGACATAACTCAACTACCTGTTCTTGTGGGAACACACACTTATATAGGCAGTGGAATCTTCCATCAGAACATTCTAGAACTATTTCAACACACAGGGATAGAAATTTCCAGAAGGTTCTTGTTATATGCCGATAGCACATATAGTGTTTACACTACGAGTAGCACTTATCATTGTTTACTCTGACTGCCTGGTACTGACTTCCTGATTGTCTTGCTGTTTGTGAAGATGCATTAGGTTTATCAATTTCATAATAAATAATTTGAATTCATGAGGAATTAATCCATTAATGCCTGAATTATTTTTTTGCTAATTTTTATTGGTTTTCTAGCTTATTATGTCTCTCGGTAACACAAATGTACTGAATAAAATACTAAAATAAGTATTCATTACTCAGTTTTGAAAATATTTGCAATTACCATATGGTAATGCTAGGCGCTTACACTACCTACTTTTATGGTGTATAATTTTCATTAAGAAATTGTATTCTGAATCTTCAGCAGTCTACTATTCTACATCATTATTAAACATAATACTGTCTACTCCAAAAAATTAACATTTTGAACTAAGTAGGAAAACATATTGCTTAATTCCACAAAAATTCACTTATGGTATACACACATCAGTATTATCTGCATTTGTAAAATCGCACAAAATCTAATGAGTATGCTAGGGAATAAAGCACTTGATGCACAATCTAACACTACACTTCAAGCACATTGTTCTCACTCTTGATTTACAGTTGTCATTAGCACACCTTTTCCTTTTACCTCCTTTGTTGGCTGGACAGTGGCAATTCTGTCAAAACTTATAGGATCTGATATGTGACCACTAAGAGAGATCCTTGAAGCTGATTGTCTTCCTACTCCATTTGCTACAGTCTGGTGTCTCTTGAGATAGATGGTAGCCATTTCTCTTTTGAAATCCAGCTCCTTTGTCTCCTGGCTTTATTGTACAAAATCCAACGGTTCTGAATGACCACATCTGGCATTCATGTAAACAAAGGCCACTGCCATTTTTTTGCTTTGTATCCCAATGCAATAGCAGGCAATATTCTGGTCCATCTGATCAGTACCTCCCATAAAGATGTATTTGGCAACTAGCCTTGGGCTTGGAATCATTACATTTTACTTCTGCTGCTGTGAAAATCTCTTCACTTGTAATGGTATTACAAATAATGTTAATGCTTGTGATGTTTATGTATGTGTATTTACTTCACGCGTTGCCATCTTGAGACGTCATTCATTTGTTTGGTTTGTAGCTTCATCTGGCGTTAGCAATTTGCATCAATTAGTGTTCGAAAGAATTTAAAGTTTTGTATATTGTCCTCCGGCTAGCTATCATCTTATCTTGGTAGAACATGTATCTCTTACAGGTTGTGAAGCGGAAAGGAATCTTTTATCCAGAAATTATACTGATGAAGAAAATTTGTTTTATAATTTTTATTGCCGAACACGTTCACTAACACTTCTACATATTGATTTAGATACTCGCCAAACTGAAACTGTTTGTAATAACTTCTTACTTATCACTTTTAACTATGTGTTCAACTTTGTGTAGAATTAACTTTATAATAATTCTCGTAATTCTGCTGCGCGTAACTTGATGAACTGAAGGACTGACTGACGACGTGTAGTGTGCTAGAAATTTTGATGAACTGAGCGACCGACGTGTAACGTATTGAGAATTTTGTTGAACTGGGGGCGATCTACCACGGACTCGACTTTATATACTCCCACTCCTCGACATGCCTAAAGATTATAAATGAACTACTATTGGCTAATAAAACGCGCCAACATTAGCGTCTATTTTAATATCCAATGAAAACCACGAATACATATTGCTTTAGGAACTATTCTAGAAGGTTCTACCGAAAACGCGCGAAACATTACGTAACTTCCTTGTTTCCAATAACGATAAACAGCTCACCCCCTCGCTGCATTATTGCGTTATTATTGACAGTTTCAGTAAAGCCGTATATTATTATTTACCAATAATAATTACAATTAATAAACATCGGAAATCAATGTCACATAAAAATACATATTCATATTACAATCATTATTTACATTTAAATAATTTGTGATACAAACTACCGTATCATATGCCCCACTAGAAACATAATTATAAATATTTATAACTTGTTTGGAAATTTTATAATTGTGTTTTTAGTCTCCTAAATCTTGGAACACACGCTATCACTTTCACTTAACACTTCACACGCATTTAACACACGACATATTTATTTTATATATATATTTTTTTTTATCTCGCCACTACTTACTGGCTCTGGTTTAATTAATTTAGATATTAATCTGACATCACAAATTTTTGATAGCAAATACTGTACCCTGAATTATTTAATGACTGTTTCAAAATGGATTACTCTCTTACATTGTTGACAAAAATTTATACATTTAAGATTTTTGTAATTGTTACACATATTTACCAAAAATATTCACCCTCTACACAAATATTTACATCTCTTAAATCTAGGCAATGTTTCACATTTTCTGTTTGCTACATAAATATTTTTTTTTTTTTGAATTTATTATTATTTTAACAATACTTTTGGAATTGTATTTACGTACTTTTAGTTTAATATCATATTAAGTTTCAATCTTTGCATTCTTAATTTTCAAATATTGTTACAGTTACTAAAAATTTAATTTTCTTTTTTTTTTTTATAATTTATTTCTCTTTTCAAATGACATATATAAATAGTTAACCCTCTTACGTTCCAATACATTTCTCTGCAAGTCATCTTTAACTATCCAGCATTTACTTTACATCTCATTGCTATTTACCCTCCTGGATCAAATTGCGTGTGGCTAAACATTACTCGTAGCCGTAACCTAACCTTCAAATTTTTGTTCATGAATAACCTCTTGTATTCATTTGAAATTTCATCACATGATAACATTTGAAAACCATCTAAAGTTTCCTGAACAATACATCTTTTACCAACTTTCATTTTCAATTCTTCTGCTATCTCTTTACTTTGAGAATACTCTGACAAATCTGTACTAAACTGTACTGGACTGGAGTTTTCATTTTGAACATCTTGGTACAATTTCTTTCTTTGCATTATTGACTTATTCTGTATTTCTGATATCTCCCCTCTGAAATTAACTTGCGCCTGATTTACATCTACATTCCTAACCTCTTTTATCTCTCTTATCTCACTTGAAATACTACTCATTTGACTTCCTAACTCTGTGCATTCTACATTAACCTCACTTTTAGTATTAACCTCACTTTCTTTGTTACCTATTTCCATGCTCATATCTAGCATTTTCTTTGAAACTTCTCCTATCTCACTTGCTATTACTTCCTTTTCATCACTCATTTTTGGCATACTACTATCTAGCTTCGTAACTTTCTTTTCAATTTCTTCCCTGCTTTGATCTACTTTTTGCTCTAATATCTCATTCCTCCTACCAATACTTTCTATTAATTTCCTATGATCCCTGTCCATAGCTTCCCTCAATTCCTCAAAACTCTGATCTATTTTCTTACTAAGATCTTCCCTCAATTCTTTATTATTCATTTCCATTCTCTGAGTTAGTTTTTGTTCTAATTTCTCATTACTCTTACTACTATCTTCCCTTAATTCTTCCCTCAATTCCCTCTTATTCTTTTCCATATTCTCATTCAAATGTTTCAGCATTTCCATAATCATACTAGTATCAAGATTAACATTTCCTGCTATGCTATTCTGACTTTCTGCACTAACATTTCCATCCTCAAATCCTAAAACGTCTGGGCTTCTTTCTGTAACCTGTATTGGATTACAGCTAACTGTTACACTATCTCCCTCCATAATTATTTCTTCTGTATTATTGGTAGCCATTTTTTTTTTTATCCTACCACTCCTAAGTAACATTTAAATTTGTTTACCCTTTTTTTTTTTTTTTTTTTTAAGAATTAAAATCACACTTTTCTAACCTTTCTGATGCAATCTGCTGATGTTGCTTAGATGTCTAGCTGTCTGCCCCTTTCTCCTAGGTTTGTATGTCGCTTCTGCGTTGTGTTGTGATGAATCTACGTCGTCTTGTTGTTTTGTAGTTAAATTACCCTGTTGCCTTGTAATCTCGGAATTACGATGTCCAGTTATCCATGTAGTCTGTCCTCCCTGTTGTTTCTGGAATCTGCGTCTTGTAGATCATTTCACTGCTGCATTCGCCCCTTCCTGGTTATGTTGATCCTTTCCTGGCCATCGTGTTCCTTTCCTGGTCACTATGCTTCTTTCCTGGTCATTGTGTTCCTTTCCTGGTTATCGTGCCCCACGTTGGGCGCCAATTTGTAACGGTATTACAAATAATGTTAATGCTTGTGATGTTTATGTATGTGTATTTACTTCACGCGTTGCCATCTTGAGACGTCATTCATTTGTTTGGTTTGTAGCTTCATCTGGCGTTAGCAATTTGCATCAATTAGTGTTCGAAAGAATTTAAAGTTTTGTATATTGTCCTCCGGCTAGCTATCATCTTATCTTGGTAGAACATGTATCTCTTACAGGTTGTGAAGCGGAAAGGAATCTTTTATCCAGAAATTATACTGATGAAGAAAATTTGTTTTATAATTTTTATTGCCGAACACGTTCACTAACACTTTTACATATTGATTTAGATACTCGCCAAACTGAAACTGTTTGTAATAACTTCTTACTTATCACTTTTAACTATGTATTTCAACTTTGTGTAGAATTAACTTTATAATAATTCTCGTAATTCTGCTGCGCGTAACTTGACGAACTGAAGGACTGACTGACGACGTGTAGTGTGCTAGAAATTTTGATGAACTGAGCGACCGATGTGTAATGTATTGAGAATTTTGTTGAACTGGGGGCGATCTACCACGGACTCGACTTTATATACTCCCACTCCTCGACATGCCTAAAGATTATAAATGAACTACTATTGGCTAATAAAACGCGCCAACATTAGCGTCTATTTTAATATCCAATGAAAACCACGAATACATATTGCTTTAGGAACTATTCTAGAAGGTTCTACCGAAAACGCGCGAAACATTACGTAACTTCCTTGTTCCCAATAACGATAAACAGCTCACCCCCTCGCTGCATTATTGCGTTATTATTGACAGTTTCAGTAAAGCCGTATATTATTATTTACCAATAATAATTACAATTAATAATCATCGGAAATCAATGTCACATAAAAATACATATTCATATTACAATCATTATTTACATTTAAATAATTTGTGATACAAATTACCGTATCACACTTGACCAACTTCCTGTGCACCACATGAAGAGATTATTGTGAGTACTGAGTTATTCATCCTTCGGACATAAAGCAGTCCATCATTCTTATCTAATGCTGTCTCAAAATGCTCATGATCTTTTTTTAGAAAATACTTGCTTATTTTCCAGTGGATATCCTTTAGGGATACTATTTTCTCTATTAGTACCAAAGGTAGAATAGCCACAGTACCTGAGAAATGAGAAAAGTGGTGCACTGTAAAATAAATTATCCGTGAAAAATCTAGTTTAGCTTTCTGTTCTCATCTGGAACTTTGTTAAGCAATAAGACTAAGGGACTTGCCAATTTACCAAATATCTGTCATCAAATGATAGTTGTTCCTCAGGTATGAAATTACCAATGCATCTCTTTAACTATTCCATTACTTATCATTATGTTAAATCCTAGTGTTGTGCAGAAACCTACATTTGAAGAAATCTGTTTCTTCTCATTGACTGGAAAACAGCCAGGTTCTTCGTGGTAACATTTGAATTCAGAAGTGCCTTTTCTTAAAGGAAAGTTACTGTAGTCACTAACATATAGAATGGCAATGAAGCAGCATATTTATTCTGCTGTTATCTTTTGAGTCCTGAAATTTAAAAATAATGCATAGCGCCTGGTTTCCTCTACCAAATATTCGATGAACTCTTTGGTCAAGAAACAATTTGAAAATTTCAGTTAGTGACACGTGTTCATATCCTGAATAATATGGAGTGGGGAATTCAGTAGGTTTATCTATGTCAAAATCAGCTCCTTTTTCCCATTGTTTTTCCGTTGTTTCCCTCTCAGCCGCCCATTTGATAACATTTTCAGATATCTGGGTAAATAGAATTTCAGGTGCAGCTGCCTCTAGTGTGAGTAGCTGTACTGATGAGTTGTATTCGTTTTGGTAAATATCTATTCTTTTATTGTTTTGTAACCTTATTTCAGGGTTAGCCAATAATTGGTGAGATGTCAGGTTGTCAGATAATCCACCTTCATCCCATTTCCAGAATCCTCATCATGCATCTATGTTACATACAGGTGGCCCAATAAATGCATCACCATCAATATCATCAATATAAATTATCTCCAGTGCTTCAGCAAGTAAAAGGCCTTTCTTGAAACTACATAATGAGATATACATCTTACTGAGTATATTCGCCTAGCGTTGCCATATGGTAGCATTGGTATTAGGAAGCCATAATTTAACCTGTTTTTTCTGAATCACCTTGTAACTCCCAGGGAATATATATTGCACTATACAAAGAAATATACCATGAAGAAATAATCCACATAATAACTCTGACCATATAATAATATACTTAATCGAAACTGATGTCTGCTTCTGCTCCACATTCAGTGATAGCAGTTTTCAAACAATCTGTATGTTATTATTGTAACAAACACAACAATAAACACTATATTGTCATAAATGCGGTTCTTTTATAGAGTGATTAGCAGTGGTACCAAACCTCCAGCGTAATTTATGAAAGCACAATAACAACTTTAAGAAAGTGTTACATGCATTACCATATTGCAATGCTAGGCGTTAATGGGTTAAATTACTTATTCGAAAAAGGAAAATTAACAAAGATTCTACTTTTATTTTCATTTTCACTTTCATAAATATTTTATACAACAGCTTAAACCTTGGGCTATAACCACTGCATCACAATGTATTATCAGGAATCTCTAAATTGGCTGTACTGATTTAATATTTACTTGTTCTTTATTCATGATGTTAACATTCATCAAAAGTACCTACTTCGGCAATGATATAATGCTTGTTGGATTCTGATATTACAGCATACATGAATGAGACTTAATGCAAAGAATGCAGCATGCTATATACTCTGTGCAGGGATTTTCTTATTTCCATCGCCTTGCATTGTGCTGTTTTCATTGCAGCCTATTACAGACACAAGTTCGGACTGCTGCATGACTTTATGCATCCAGTGTGCAGCAGTCATAATCAATACAATATTTTTTAATTAGATAAATATAGTTGAAGTGTAGAAGTTAGATATAGTGAAGTGTAACCATAATATTTAACAGGTTGGTGCATCCTTTCATTATATTTTAATTATTAAAATTAGTTTTGGGAACTGTTGCTTCCATCATCAGCTAAGGACTGACTGAAGCCCAGATATAGAATATAGCTTGGTATGGGTAATGAGGTGAAACCAGAATTATTTGGTGGTTTCTTAATGAACCTACAGGACTAGATAGTTGACATTGAATTAGCCAGCAAAGGTCTAAAATCCAGGGACTGAATAATAGCAAATCAAAAATGTGAAAAAGTGTTAGGAAAACTGAGTACCATCCAATACAACAAGCGCACCAATAAGAAGTGGTCACCTCTATCTAAAAATGAAACATGTAGTATACATAAAAGGCAATAAGGGCAATAAAATCATAATTCTGGACCAACATGATTACATCATAAGGACCAAAACCTTCTTAATGTTTGCAGTTATGTAGACATAAAAACCGACACCTTAAATCGTCCATGTATTCATACTCTTAATACATTAAAGGATTTAACATTGTAACAGAAAAAGACAAGTTCCAATTGAAATCAACCAATCCCATCTTATCCTTTTTCTATGCACTTCCAAAGATTCCTAAACCTGGAAATAGCATAAATTAAAATTGTGTTTTATTTATGGACGCTCTTTAACTGCTGTGGTCCTTAGCGTTACATTCTATATTGGGCGTGAAAGCCCGGTAATTTTGCTAAGGGGCCTCTTTATCAGGCTTGAGGATCTTTTATGTGCTTTACTTCCCTTCCAAAGGAATCCATGCTAAGGATTTAACACCCGGAAAAAATCCATCACCCTCCACCAGGTTTGAACCCACGACCTCTGGAACTAGAGGCTAGCATGGTAACCACTACACCACGGAGGATGACAGGAAATAGCATGAGGCCCATTATAAATTGCATAGCAGCTTCTATGTACAAATTAAATAAATGGTTAATGCAAAAGTTCAAGTCCTAGTATACCTAAGAAACACTCTGGAACTGGTTGACAATTTGAAGGCAAAGTCCACAATAGTAGTACAAGAAATTCCCATTCTACCTGCTGGTAAGTAACAAATTCCAAAACATTTTCAAGCATTACAATATATCCTTAGCTTTATTGAACAAATACAAAATAAAAATTTGCTTTCATCTTCAATGAAGGACAACATTCTATTTACCTAATCCTGCATTATTAATATGTTATATGGATTGCAATTAAGTATACAGGATGTTTCAACAATAGAGGGCATAATTTCTGGTATGCATTCCCCATATGTAGCCAATAAAAAAAATCCATTACAACATAATTGTCTGAAATGCTTGGTTTCTGAGTTATGGCCTCCAAAGCAATGATATTCACTGGAACATATTTCTTACTGCAGGTAGATTTCTTTACAAAAGATTTTCAAAGTGCCCTTTACAGAAGATTTTCAAAGTGTCCACCTCCTGCTTAAATACAGGCCTCACATCAGTGTCTCATGGCTGTGCAAACATGACTCAAAATCCTTGGAGTATTGCATATTTCCTCACAATCTACCAGAATTCAATTCTAAAGGGATTCTATGTCATGCACTGGAGATGAATACATCAATGCTTTTAAATGGCCCCTTAAATAAAAATCAACAGAGCTCAAATCAGGTGAGCATGATGGCCAAGCTATTGGGCCAAACCTACCTATCCTCAATCAGGAAACCTTTGATCCAAGTATTGGCGAGCGTAATGACTGAAGTGTGCAGGAATGCCATCATTCAAGAAATGAGCTTGTTGATAAATGCTCAGTAGAGTGTCTTCATACACATAAGGCATGGTGTTTTCCAGGAGGTTTGTTTATGCCTACCCCGTTAAGTCTGTTTACAAGCACATGGGATCCAATTAACTGATCATCAATGATACTGGCCCACGTATTGAGAGAGAACTGCATTTGGTGGTGAGATGGAACATTTGCATATGCATTTTTATGTGCCCATACATGCTGATTGTGGAAATTTCTAATGCCATCTCATGTGAACTGTGCTTCATTTGTAAATAATACCAAGGCAGGAAAGTTCAGATTTGTAGCACACTGCTGCACAAACCACTGGCAGAACAACAATCGAGTAGGGTAATTTGCTGGTGACAGGGCCTGTACACATTGCAAATGATAGGAATACAACTGTTGCTCTTGCAACAGTCTCCAGACAGTCGTATGAGGAACATTCACTTCCATTGCATTGATAGAAGGAGTCATGTGTACAGAATCCAGAATCTCCTGCTCTACATCTAGAGTTGTAGATTTTGGTCATCCCCTCTCCAAACCAGGAGATGTAAACTTCTTATGAGCACACTGACGGTGATGGAGATATTTAAACGTCTTTCGAACTGGACATCTTTGCTTGGATACCCCTCTTGGTACAAATGATGGGCCAGCTCAGCATTGCCGTTTGTCTTACCGTACATAAAGTGTATTTCTGCCAGCTCCTGATTTGAGTACATGTCGCTCAATTGAACACCAAACACAACACTGAATGTACCCTTTGCCTTGGAATGAACTGCCAGAGTGTCCTGTTAATATCTTCTGTCACGGCAACTACCTGCAGGAAGAAAAACATTCCAGTAAAAAAATCAATCATTTCCAGACATATGTTCTAATGAACTTTTTTTATTGTCTACATATGGGAAATGTATACCTGAATTTATGCCTTCGATTTTTTAAACATACTATATATATATAGGTTAAAAATAAAGAGTGTAAACACAAAGAAAGCAACATTTCCAGTTTATGAAGTACAAACAGACAAAATGAGCAATAGCAAATCATTTTTGGTTCAAATGCCATGACATAAATGCTGGAGTTAAAATCCTCAAACATAGCAACAGCCCTACATCATAACATGGGAAAGATTATATGTTGTAAATACAGTGGTTAAGCAATGAACTTTGAAATCCTGCCAAGAGATAGCTTATACAGCTTCATTAACAAACCATCAGACAGTTGCAGTTTTGGCTCATTGCCCATGCCAAGCAAGATTCCACATCCAGGCTCCTATCGTCCTTAGCCAATGATGGAAGCAACAGCTCTGGACATTAGTTCTAATAATTAAAAGGTAAGTGAAGTTGAGACTGCAACTACTCATTATTTTATAGGAAGATATGCTCCTATATATAAAAACTTTGGGAAAGATGATTTCTTACTCTTATTCACTGCTGCTTTTAGGAAACGAAGATTAGGAATTCTACTTTGGATGCTAATCCGTATCTCTCCTAAAAGTAGGAATATAATCATCATCATTATCATCATCATCATCATCATAATATCCAAATATATGAGTGGTTAACAAGCAGGCATTGCTTTAATTTTCAGACCTTAATTTCTAGCATGTTGCTAATAAATTCTTGTCATAACAGTATTTGAGGAGAGAAAGAACATTTTAATGTTACTTATAGGTGTATTAACTTGGATTAAATATCTGAACATCCAAAATATAGAACCAACTCTCACTGGACCTGTCATCATGTACATCCTGTTGAACAAAATAGGAATGTACAGTAGTATGAAAATTATACTGATGTGTGCCATGTTCATCACATCATTCAGATGTTATTTCAGATGTATAATGAGTATGGTAGCCATCACAGTGCTTATATCCCTTTTGGTGGCCATTGCAGCCTTCTTAATTATAATGTTGGTATTGCAGGTGCTGTTCATTGTGGCTTCCTGGTCTCCAGCTGTCTTCCATTAGATTGGCACTGCCCTGATAAGCCCCTCCTCCTGGTTTCCTGCAGTCTGTATTTACTGCCCAATCATTTTCCAGTTGTTGCAGTAAATAAATAAATTAATAAATAAATTAATTAATAAAAAATGGAAAATGGACTGCCCACTGTGTGCTTCCTGGAAATCACTGGAATGATATACATCTTGAACCTGACATAGCCTGTGGGAACTGCATGTATTTCCTTGGCTTTAGCTTTCTTATCCAACTTGTTTTCTTCAGTATGTTAACGCAAAAATACATAACCAATTTTTTAATACCTACTGCAGAAGTGCACTTACATGCTCTTCTGGCATTGAGAGCAAAATGCCCACTGACTGACATAAGCGTTAGTTTATTTATCATCCACCATATGACCAGTCTACCTGAGCTCTCACTCCAGTTTGTCATATTTTTATATGCTGCATTAGTTTTTTTGAGTTTGGACTTTAAAGCTTTCTACATACTCTAGGACTTTTTGTTTTCCTTAATAACTTCCAGGCATCAGCAATATAATGCACAGTGTTATCTCTTTTTGCCATTTCAAAACTGTAGTTGCATCACCACCTTCTTCCTCATACAACTTCAATAATTCTTTGAGGTCTTCTCCATGTAATTCGTTAATCCTTTTTCTTCTAAGTAAATCTCCATATGAAACTTCCAGTCAGACTCTAATCATCATCAAGCAAGGAAATAGTAGAATTCTCACTTTCCATACCATTTACTTAATCCTTTCTTTCTGCTCAAGACTGGTAAATGGGTGGTCGATATGGAGTTGCTACACAAGGTTCACAAAGTCATCAAATCAGCAGTTTCTTCTTCCTTCCGTCTCTTCATTCCACATTGTGGCTTATTTCCAACAACATAATTTCTTACATCCTGGGTTCATAATCTGTTGGTATTCTGGTTGGAAGATTAAGAGTTATTGCTAAAGAGCTGGATTGCTGTTGAATGTCATTTTATTATAAACAGCATTTTAAAATAAAGTGAGTATACAAGCTGAAAGCTTCCTCTTAACACTAAAATTCAAAATTGGGAAAAAACATAATACAAAAAACAAATTACATACTGTTTTGATGAAAATTTCTCTATGAGAGAAATTGCTCATTCCAAAACAAATTGTTATAACTTGTTTTCCCATCAAGAGGGACAATACTAGTAGGAATGTACAATTTGTCAATATGCCAAGAAAACAATCTTATGTATTCTGTCATATCTGCTAGACATTTTTAAGTTTTGATATATATTATTATGTGTCTTCTTGGCAATGAATTTTCTTTCAGTTACAATAGTTACTAATACTTCTGAAATATTGAATTAAGTATCCTTTTTGTGCTATAAGGGTTCCAATAAAAATTCCTTGCTAAATACAGCATAATTATATTACTCATCATGTTCATGATTCCAGATAATTGAAGAACGTGGGATTATTAATGTTGTTCTATCTGATGACATATTAGAACATTTAACACGTGTTCATCATGTACTACGTATGAACCGACAACATCTCTTAATGGTGGGTGCTGAAGGATGTGGAAAACAAACAATAGTGCAGCTTGCTGCATATACTGCAGGTATTATCATATAAATAATTTTTAGTTGTTTGAAGTATGGCTTAGAACTTAATGCAACATGACATAGAAATATTATATGTAGGTTCCTATTGTCTGATAAGTTGAATGTCTGCATATTGTCTATGAAATATTGTTATTTATTTTACCTGATTTAGCAAGTTTATCCTTTTTACAGCTCCCACTTTTTCAAACTTCAAGGCTGATGTTGCAGGTTTCTTGTGCAGCATCATTACTAGAGTTGAGCAAATACAAAATTGATGGGCTGGAACTATATTGTACCAAGTCTCATTTACATAATTTTACAGTACCAGCTATTTCATTTTCAGGGAAGCCAATTTTTACTTATTATCATAGGATGACCTTGTGACTTTATTATGTTCCAACCAGAGTGCCCCTTACTGTAAACAAACCCTTGGTATTATTCCATGAAAGTAGTTTGCAATCCCCACCCCTAATGGATGCTTCTTGCTCTTGCATTTACTGCATATCACTTACAGCTGAACACTGTTTCAATCTACAAAAAGATGTCCTGCATGAAAATCATAGTTCAAAATGCAACCTAAAGTAACAACAGATTTTATAAGCATGTGGAAATGAGCATTTTACTTATGTTTATCACAATCCCCATCAAAGATGCAACACTCAAACCTGATTCCTCCGAAGATGACTCAGCTGCCATATTGTAATCAAAACTATCCTCCAAGTTAATGACAAGCTTATCCACAACACTATCGCATACAAAATCAATTTCCCACATTTTATTCATCTCTTCTATTATGTACCTGTTACATATTGGGTGTTACTCTCGTGCTTACAGTGTTGAAGTGTTCTTTCACTAAGGCAGCTTGAATGTTTTATTGTTTCTGGCAACATAGCCTTTAAAAAAATGCACCAACCAGTTCAATTGGATTTTAAATTAATATAATAATGAAGCAATCTTAGCAATTGCTGTCCAGCTTTAAATGCAAGATTGCCTATCACATACTTTCTTTCATCCCTGTCAGCAATTTCCTGTACTTTGTGTACTAACTCAGCTTTTACAATTCCTTCCTTAAAAGAAACTTTTCTTTCTTGCATCCATTCTATTACATCTTGTTTATGCCAAGAACTGTTTGGGCAATAATAAAGTTGCATGCTATGGCAGGAGCATTGTCCATCACCATTAAGCTACTTGGTTGGAGTTTCGGCAAAACACATTCAAAGGAGTTACGTAAAACATCAACATTCATCTCCTCATGGTAATCACCTATTGCTTTTAGACTCCAAAATGAGTAATCCTCCAACCACAAAAAATAATTTGGGTGATAATTAGTCCATTGCCTTTGCCACATGGGTTTTTTAACCCTTTAAATAAACCTGGCCAGAAAGCTTCTGCTTTTGAACCTACCATACTGTCCATCCGAACTTTAGAAGTTATGTGCCCCTCATTAATCCAAGTCTCATCTAAATAATAACATTTGTGACCTTCTGCCAGATACTGATGTACGATGTAGGATAGCTTTTTTGTCACCACACAACAACGTCTCTACTATTTATGATGTTACTCTCTATTCTTTTTGAAAATGTGAAACCTATTTCTAACAATAATCTATAAAATATGGTTTTTTTTAAAATTTGGAAGATCACAATCACTGTTGACAAGAGAAAGTACTTTACTTGTAATAGCACCCTTTTAAGAAAATCATCTGTACTACATGTGTATGTATAGCATATATGTTATATCCTATAATACGACATGTTTGGTGTCTTTCTTTTTTTCAGTTTGTATGACACCAGTCTGTTTATATTCCCTGCATGCTTTGATTACACTTTTTAATTTAAGGAACATTTTGGAGAAAAATGGGTTAGGAAAAATGTGGAGAAAAAGAGAAAATAACGTGACAAATTTTAGGAAAAAGGCGAGGAAAAGACTGGAAGATATAGAAATACAAATCATGTTCAGTGAGATTGCCGAAAACAGTTCATTGGTTTGTTATAGGCGAATGAAAAATACATGGGGTAGGGAAAAATATATAGGCATAGTAAATAAAGAAGAGAGAGAATCTATTGTATTGGTAAGAACCTGGAGGCTAAGAGGGTTAAGACAGGGTATTTCTCAAAATCAATGTCCAATATGTGATGGTAATGAAGACATTGAACACATAGTATTTAAGTGCCAAGTAACAGAGAATTGGAGAAGAGAATTTTTTAAAAAGATGTGGTTGAAAGGCGATAGAAATAAGCTTATAATCGAAATGATGTGTAAGGACGGTAGGAGGATTGGACAGTTTTTGTATGAAGTCAAAAATAAATGGCTTTGGACAGTGAATATAGATAAGAAAGAGGTAGTGTATCTTACTTTGAATGGAAAAGTATGGTGAATATGTGATGGTAAAGTAATCAATAAGGGAAAAGTGAAAAACAAGTGGAAATGGGACATGAAAAACTGAAACAAGATAATTCATGTTGAGAAATTGCAAAATGTAAATAAACTGTAATGATTGTCTACAGAATGAGTTGACCCGAAATTATGAAATGTAATTAAATGTACTGATTGGCTACAGAATGAGTGGCCAGGGTCAAAGTTCAGTAGAAAATCAATTTGTAAATCTCTTAGCACAATAAATAAATAAATATAAAAAATAAAAACTACTTTGTTTTCCATAACTCATCCACATTTATTAACGTTGGGGTTGGAGAAAGATGTCTCTGCCATTGACTTCTAGCTCTAAATCCTCTGGCATTACTTCAGAATTGGTGAGTGGTCTAACAATCCGAGACTCCTAGGGCTGCATCTCCCAGTTAAAAGAGAGGGACCCAATTGTTATCAGGAATTAGCACCTCATCCAATGGCTCCTCTGTAAAACTGCAATTAAACAGTGAATGTGAACACAGCCCTACATTCCCGAGGATGATGCCATTAGTCATCACCCATGAGTACACTTGGATGTGTCGGTGTCCTTTAACTACACAATCAGAAATAAACTAAAGAATACATGGATTATATTAAGGTGTAATTGAGAGGAGGTTGTGCATGAATTGAATAGAAAGAAGAAACTAGGCAAAAAAAAGCTGTGAATGGTGAAGGGTGGAGTATGAAATGAAATGTAACAGCACAGAAAAGAACCTTCCTTGCATACCCAGTCATTACGAGGAAGAAACATCCTGATTGGCTGTAGTATGTAGGTAATAAAAGGAATATAAAGTAAGCAGTAGTCTATATGAGAAGAGCTTTGTAAATTACATGGATATAGGGTTAAGAGAAGCATTGAAATCTGCATTATTATTAACATAATATGCAATTACTAATAATGCTAAATGGTAGACATCATTGACATATTTGACATATATCAAAAGTGGAAATGTTAAAACATTAAGTAACCTTTAGGGATTAATATGTTGGTGATGACTTGGAGTTTATAGCTTGTAAAATACTGTAACTATAAATCTACTATATAAAACAAGTGTAGCAACAGATATTGGTAGTACTTTCTTCTGAAGTGGACTCTAAAATGTTAGATGTTAATATAACACATTTAAATTAAATTGATATTTAAGATCTAGCTGGGTATCTGTAAAGCAAACACAAACAAACAGACTAGCCATGTGGGCTTTATTGGTGTTTGTTTCTGTTGACCAATTGTTTGAAATACATTCTCTGTTTGAAATATCACAAAGATGGATAAAATTCAAGTAATATCACAAACTGCCCATGTTTATTAAAAGTTTCCTCTGCAGATATACTGGATTGGCTATAGGTAGTCAGAATATTTGACATGCTAAGTGTATATTGTGCATTAAGACTGAGTCAGTGCATCTTTAAATGTTGCAGAAGTCTTACATTAGGAAGGAATTTATGAAGTATAAAAGAGTGTTATATTTTCTCTGATTGAAATTGTTATAAAAAATTTACTATAATTCCTTTCAATTTAAACAGGTTGCAAAATATATCATGCACGGGAACATAAAGACAGTGATGATGAAAGTCTGAGTTATAACCTGAAACAACTATTCCACCAGTCTGGTATTCAAAATCAACCTACAGCATTTCTTGTAAAAGCTGGCAACTTGCATGAAGGTAAGTCTCCAGGCACTTCCATGAAGATGTTAATTAAATTGAACATGTGTAGTGGTAGTAGTCACCATTAAGATATTGTCATTGGAGAGGAAATGTTTTAGTGTGCCAGCATGCTGAGAGTGTGCATTTCCCAAATGGTATACCTACCAAAACCCCACCAGAGATGTCTTGCAGCATTATGGGATCACTTTACATTCTTGCTGCACATTGCAGCATAGCAATAGTGGTATATCTGATTTCAACAAACATCATTCATTTCTTTTCCTTTTATTTTGTTACTCTTTATTTTTATTCTTTCAATCTATCTTTCATTGTTGTCTCTTCTTTTTCGGTTTTTATGCTAAGTTTCCAGTTACATTTCATTAAGTGCATTATCAAAATTGCAGATTCATACTTTAGGACCTTTTAATTGTACATTAAAAATATGTGTTCAAGCACATTAAATTTTGTCTGGTACTGCACTTACCAATTTATTTCCTATATACTCACTAAGGCTACCCTGTAGGTTACAACATCTTGGGTAGAAGCGGCAAAACCTGGGACTATGATCTAGAAACTTCTCCAAGCAATAATGGTCGGTTGTTGTAATTAAAAATGTTGCATGTGAGCTCTATTTATTCTGAGGGGAGTGCATGTGATAGTTACACTGTGTGATTATTGATCGTCTCCATATATTCCAAATATACCTTCACAGGAAAAACATGCTTTAATACAGTGGTAAACAATATTAAAACACAAATTAACTCCATGACTGTTTCTTTGAATGGCTCTTAGATTAGTATGACATACTGGCATAGTTTATATTTTACTAAAATGATCTATTAAGAAGCATGGAATGCAAAGTTACTTTAGAAAAGTTCAGAGCTGTGGTTGTAATAGCTATAGAGTTTTAGAGTGCACAACATCTAAGGTTATTAGCACTGTGAGTAAAATACTATCAAACACTACAGATAAAATGTGTTAAATCGTTCCAAATAACTAGTCCCACAAATAAAAATGAATTATAAAATGAACAGCGACAGCAACAGCAGAACATGTAGATAAAACAGACAAAGTAACACACACTTTAAGAGACTCACCAAACACAGTAATAAGTCGCCATGATAATAAAATCTAAAAAAGTAAAATTGTGTAAATGAAAAGAACAGAAGATAGGATATACACATGAAATGTCAACCAACACGTGGCTTATAATTGCATACAAACACAAGGCACACTTAGCTAAACATGGCCACATGTAGTTATAGTATGTGAAGTAGGTCTGGGAAAATAAGTTAAATGAGTGGTGATATTGGCAAAAATAAAAAATAGTAAAGAGCAAAAAGAACTTCAGTGACTAAGAAACAGTAGAAATGAAGGCAAGACTGGGAGAAAATCCAAAATTGATTTAAAGAAACTATATCTGCATGAGAATGAATCCTCAACTTGGAAGAAAACAACACTTGAAGTGGAGGTTATATTCATGCTTCAAATCATTGTAGACATACACAACAAAGGTTTAAAAAGGGCCCAAGAGAAAATAAAAACCTTAAAAACTGAGAATAATGTGCTCAAAATGGAAATGCAATTCCTAATGAATAAAGCAAAACACGAGGTGTATTCCAAAACTAAGATCCGGTGAACAATATTTAATGAATGGCAGGCCTGAATGACGTTTCACGCCTGCAGCGCTGTCTGCCGACTCCTGAGGAACCTACCGCAGTATTGGTGTGACGCAATAGGCGTTTGCCAGTCGATGAGAGCAGATCACAATGGTCGACAATCGTAGCTCCCACCAGTTGTGAAGTGCGCGGTGTGATTAGATTTTTGCTAGCAAAAGTATAGTGAGCTGCGGACATCCACCGTGAGTTACGCCTCGTGTATGGACCGGACATAATGAGTGACAAACAGATTCGGCACTGGTGTCGAGAATTTCGAAATGGCCGCACAAATGTCCACGATGAACATCAGATTAGACGGGCCAGTATTCGAACCGACGGCATCGTTGAACAAATGAACCAAAAACTTCGAAGTGATCGGCGTTTGACAATTGGTGGTCTGGCTGATGAATTCCCAAATGTTGCTCGAACCTCACTTTACAGGATTGTCACTGAACAGCTTGGATATCGGAAACTTTATGCGAGATGGGTGCCAAAACTGCTCACCGGTCAGCACAAAGAACAACGAATGCAAAGTGCACGACAGTTTTTGGAGCGCTACAAACAAGATGAAGATGGTTTGTTTTCCCACATTGTTACGGGCGACGAGACATTATAGCGTACACCAACGCAGAATCGAAACAAGTCAATGAAGTGGCGCCGTTCCGGTTCACTCAAACCAAAAAAAAAGTGTAAGCAATCGCCGTACACAATCGCAAAATGATGGCTGCCGTATTTTGGGACGGAAAAGGCGTCCTTTTGATTGGTTTCATAGATCGTGGGTTACAGCTGACGTGTACTGTGCAACGGTTACCAAACTGAGACGTGCGATCCAAAATCGATGCGCGGGAAACTGTCGTCTGGCATCATCCTCCTGCACGACAACGCACACCCGCACACCGCTGCCAAAACCGAAGAGAAGCTTCAAGATTTTCGTTGGGAATTCTTTGACCACCCTCCCTACGGTCCCGACCTGGCACCAATCGACTATTTCCTCTTCTTGCATTTGAAACAGTGGCTGGGCGGACAACGATTTCAAACCGACGATGAACTCAAGACGAGTGTTGTCAACTGGTTTAAAATCCCAAGCAGCAGACTTCTATGCCGAGGGGTTAAAGAAGCTGGTGCAGTGTTACAGCAAGTGTATAGATGTGAACGGCAATTATGTGGAAAAGTAAAGTATATATGTAGGTACATATTACCGTCAATAAGAACCTTGTCTCATGAGTGATGTTGTTACTATGATAAACGGACCTTAGTTTTCGAATACATCTCATATGCAAATGTTACACATGTTATTAAAGTAAAAACAGAAAAGTGTATTCTGACAAGCAACATATTTACTGACCTATCATTCTTCAATCATGAACAACAGCTAACATCAGATGAAACTTCAGAAGTACTTCCTGCCATTACTAGCCAACAAAAAACAAAGAAGAGGAAATAGAAGCAAACTCAAAATCTAAATCAATCAACCCTAACCGTAAAACCCAGAAACATGAAGAGGAAATCAAGGCGGAAGGTGAAGACTGCAAAGGGTTAGTGCTAGGTGACTCTATCATTAAACATGTAAAAGTTGAAATTGCTAAGTGGAATAAATCTGCAACAATTGTGTAAAAAGTTGAACAATCTGGGAGCAAAAGAAATGTCAGAAAATACTGAATTTGTAGTGTTGCATATGAGTACTAATAATTTAAACACTCATAAAATACTTAAGGGATTCTAGATAGTATGCACCTCATATGTGCAACAAAGAAGTTGACTAATGCAACAGCAGTAGTAGTAAACAGTATAGCAAGAAGGCATGATTTGAGTAAAATGTATATACATGACAAAGGGACCAGGCACATTGACCTTGAACAACAGAGTACTGTTCACCTGGTATCTGTTTATTAGAACAGTGAAATACTGGTAACTAGTACTAATAACAGTAAATAGTAAAACACAAATGGGGTACTCTGGAACTGGATGTATCATGATATGATATGCACCTGTAGTTACACAGGTAACTAATAGGGACTAATAATCTTAATTATGGTAAATGCATTAGACATCAACGTAATTATTTATTATAATATTTTTCAAGGAATGAAAATTATACTAAACATTATCTTCTGCAATTTCCATGATGCAGAAGAAAGAAAAGAAGAAAGAAAGGAAATAAACCAGTCACACACTTTTCTTATTAAGTAACAACTTCTGTAGGTAACTATAGGAAGTATATGACAATACAATTATAATTTTCTGAAATGTTGTAAATCTTTACACCTGGAATAATTTTTAAGGAGGTGATTTAATCAAGTGGCAGAGGTGTAATATTTAACATTTCATGAGCAGTGTCCATTGAACTGTCACTGAAAGATGCCTTACTGTCTGTTTGACTGTCATCATCAATATCTACTCTTATAGAAATTATTAACTTCTCAACTTTTGTTCCACTAATCCATCTTTTTCCCAATGATTATAAGCAATTCTTTTAGTCTTCTCAGTTGCTTTTCTCCAATCTTTAGTTATGATTGAACTGAAGGCTCTAATGTTATGTTCTGCACTTTAAGGGTTTTCAGTGGCAAATGTCTCTTTGAGGTGGTTTTCTTCTACAAGTTCAAAAAGATGGCTTTTGTTGTGTCTGTCTTGTTCAAATGGAGTGTTGTTGTTAATCACTGCTGAATCACTGGTATGGTGGAACCCTTGGTAGGTGCTTTGTTGTGCAGTTTGTTATGGTATGGTGCATTGTCCTATGTAACAATACACCCTCTCAGCAGTTCTAGTATGAATTGGTTCAGCACCTAGTTTTTAAAATTATCATTGTTCATGTCATGATGGTAGTCTCCAGTGGTTGACTTTGAGTCATACAATAAGAAAGCACTGGGAATAAAATCCATATCACGACCTGCATGTAGGACAAGAGGACAATATGATTGGTGTATACACTGTGTTATTCTAATGCTCGCACTTCATATTCTTAAGCCCATGTTTATACAGTTAAAACTACAAAGCATGTTTTTATATTAATTACCAATAATTTTTTTAAAAAATAGAGAGCATTATTTTCCAAATACATTAATATCCTTACACCTTAATATTCATTACCTTACACTACCTCTACACAGTTATTCAGGCACTTGTCATTCAATCACTGAATCAGAGTGGAGAGAAGCTGTTACCATTCAAATCTATAGACACCATGAGGGTGAAGTAGCAGAAGATTCCTCAGTAGTGCTGGCAAAAGTCATAAAAGGACTGTGTTCAACTCTTGAGCATTTCAATGTGCAGTAGCATAAACAATCGTAGCTCAAACTATGTAATCTGTGAACAGAACTAAAGTAAATGAGAGTATATCTGACAATCGAATAAAATTGTAAAACCAAAAAGAAATTATGTATATAAGGGTTTAAATCAATAGAATTCCGATAACCACTGTGTTTAGGTCATCATTGGAAATCCACAATATGTATTTATTTTAAAATTGTAATATTTCATTGCAAACATTAAATAATTGGCAATTGCATTAGCAGATAATAAGTATATATAGTATTCAAAAATAATTTGAAAAAGAAAGTGTCCAGTGATGAAAGGTAATAGGGATAAACTAACTTGAGCATCATCAGTACTTAACTATGAGCATTTCCGGTCTTTGAGAAAAACTAAAATGGACATCCTGCTCAAAATAAGTAAGAGTTTATATTGTAATGGGGCTCTGTTATACGTCTGAAGAAACAGGGCATGGAAAAATCATGATATAAAATACTGCTTTAAATATGTCAAACCATATGAAAAATGATTTCTCTTTCTTAGGTTTTTGGAAAGGAGGGACAGGAGGAGAGAGGGAGAGTAGAGTGGTGTGGCAGTAATGTAAATCATTGCAGACGAGGCATTAGAGGATGAGGGCTATCACAAAGTTCCAACTTCACGATGAACAATTTAACACATAAGAAATAACCATTAACGCTTTAGCATATATAATTCAGGGCAAATTAAATGCATTTTACTGCTTGCATATTCATAATTATAACTGAATTAGGACACAGAGCATCATGTTTTCAAAGCTCTAACAAGGCATGATTCCAGAAGAATAGGGGGGGTGTAAAAAGAGAAAGCAAAATGAGTAGAAGAAAACATCATTGATAAATGCAATAAAACACTGAATCATTTCATTACAATAATGGGGAAGAAAGTGCTACATACTGGACTACTTCTTATTACATGTAAAAAAAAATTCAATTGAGAAACCTTAGAAATTGATAAATGTGTAATCTAAGTATTCATAATAAAACAAATGTATATAATTATATTCCTATCAAAGGAAAATCGTCGGGTTAATATATTGGCATAAAAGTCAGATAAGATTAGGTAATATAACTATTTCATAATTTCATAAATATATAATGGACATATATAATTTTTTTTGTTTGTTTTTGTAAACAATAGTGACATTTAAGTATATGCCACTGTGTTCCTTGAATCATTAATTCTTATATGAAGTGACAGGTTATAGCTTTAAGATTTTTACAAAGAGTATGTTAGAAGTTTAAAAATACTATACAATCGCGAGACTATGACTGTATTTTAAGATAGTTCTATTATGTGAGCATTACTCACTTACACAATCATTAAAAAAAATGTTCGATAGTAAAGTCAAAACCATGAAGATGTGTTTAATTTGAAATATAAAAGCAAATTATATAAGCAACAACAGAAAAGCATATAAATCTTCCTATACCCGTGTACAAGCAAATCTATTAACCAATCATTAGAAGTATATAAAAGTGAATGCCTAAAAATACAAGACGAAAGTAATGTAAACTATTGGAAATAGTTGCGTGTTTTAAAATCTGGCGTAAAAAAAGAAAGAAAGAAAGAACAAAGATCAACCTGCTGAAAAATATTATTATTGTGGGATCGGCATGTAAATCTATGTAACAGTAGATAAGTGTATGAATTAAATGCACAGGGTGAATATATAAAACGTTTTATTAAAACTTTAAATGGATTAATGTCAATTGAGTGTAACGGAACCTTCGCGGGAAGTAATCTAGTATAAGTATAATAAGATGTATGTGAATAAGAGAAAAAAAATTCAGGCAACTGAGAGGTTGCATCCAATACCTAACCCTCTTGCAGTTTTTAAAAGGTAATAAAAATTAAAGAGTTATATTTTGATAGCATGAACCATAAATGAACAAGTTATTTCTATTTGCATGAGTACACAAACTATAAGAATGGATTATAATGATGAACAAAGAATTCAAATGTAAAGGAGATGGTGTACGACCATTTTCATTAATATCAAGCTAATAATTGGCAGTATAATTGCACATACAAGGAATATTGATAGCTTGTAAATTACCGTTATAAGTATAATTATAATAATATTGTGCCATTTAAGTATAATTAAAGATAAAAATCCTGGAGTATAAACATATATATAGACAATTACTATTATTATATAACATACATTTAATACAATTTGTATCTCATTGGTTCATTCTCTGTTATAGTGTTTTATTCAAATACAATTGTGTATTTTGAAATTACACTTTTCTATCAAGTGATGACTTATGTGCCCACTTAATATACATATGGAGACTTAAAAGTAAATAGGTATTAATAATAGGAATACACTTGGGTTTTCATAAATACGTCATAGAGACTGGTTTCAATGAAACTAAGATTATATAGTCATAATTTCAAGTTACTACTACCTATCCCTTTCCTAAATTATTCTTAAATTTGTGTTATCGATATAGATGCAAAAAGATATATTTAGTGGACTCAGGACTCTATGCTGTATTATTTGACATAGGTTACAACAGAACACCATCAGATTGAGATAGAAATTAAAACATAATATAACCATATGAGAGTTTTTTTTCCTAAAAACTATGAAGTAAAACTAAATACCCCGAAAAATGTATACAAAAGAAAAAGCATGCAGCTGTTAATTCATAACACAAAATTCATGCATTACATGATAGCTAAGAAAACGTTAATTGAGGATTGGATTTTTCCTATTGATCATTATTGGTACTGATTTTGCTGCGCTTATTTATACTACAATTAAAGGACAAGGGACAAAATTTACGATGAAAAAAAAATGTGGGGAAATTGCACACTTATTCAAATCTTTCTGAAGCTATAAATAAGATTATGCGAATGTGTTACGAAATGTTAAGGAAGCAGATGTGAAATTGGAGACGTCACTGCAGTGCTACATCCTGATAAGTTATTATCAACAAGGACTGAGGAAGCCTTATCAGCTCTGCACATATTATTTCACTGCTAAAGGTTATCCCATATACTATTTCTATTTGTATTTATTGTGCTAAGAGTTTTACAATTATACTAGAATATAGTAACATATAATGCAAATAATGATTTTCAAAGGCTCAATATTAAATGGCACAGGGGACACTATTCATAATACATAAATGCAATTAAGTCAGGGAAAATTCACATTGGTGTGTTGGCTACTTTGTACAAATATTAAATTAAAGAACAAAGAAGATGTTCTGCAGTACTATTTAATGCGTGCCTTTCTTTAAAACATCTCTTATAGTTAATTTTAAGTGCCCTTCCTTTCTAATAGAACCACTGACATATTTAATAAATCTTTCACTGCTAAGTGGGCTCTTTCTTGAGAAGTTAAAAGAGGCAAAAGTGAAACCTATTTATAAAAAGGGCAACAGTGGAGAGGTTGAGAATTACAGACTGATATCAATAATTTCAACTTTTACAAAGGTATTTGATGCACAGGAGAATAGTAAGCTTCTTGGACAGATTTAAAATAATAAATGATAACCAAAATGGTTTTAGGAAAGGAAGTCAACATATTCTGCACTAATAAATGTTATTAAAAAGTATAATGTATTAGATAATAAGCTGTTAGGAACAGACATTTTCTTGGACCTAACAAAGGCCTTTGATTTCGTTGATCACATAGTGTTATTAGAAAAATTATATGTATGGTGGGAGGGGATTAGCATTAAATTGTTCAGAACATAACTGGATAATAGGAAACAATCATTTGAAATACAATATTTTGATAGAGATATTGGTGAAGTCCAAACATGACTTTCAAGTAGTACTGCAGTAAAATAAGGGCACCTCAAGGATCTGTATTCAGATGTCTTTTGTTTATATTGCATATAACTGACCTGGTAGATGATGTAAATAATATGGCACGCATAAATGTAACACTTTTTGCAGATGAGAAGTATTTTTAACAAGGGTGAGAACAAGAGCCAGGCAAATCTGCATATAACAGTTTGAAATACATTCTGAACTGATTTCATACAAGCATACATATTAAGTAAAGAGAAAATAGCAGCTATAAGTTTCCATAACATGATGTAAAAATCAAATATATCTAAAATTAACTCTGGGACATCGAATAAACTATGCAAAAACAAACAAATTCTTGGGTCTAATACTAGATGAAACTTTGAATTGAGAAACACTCATAGATACATACACAAAACAACAAACAAAAAAAAATTATTAAAACATACTTCCTAATAAGGGCAGCATAATGCATGTTTAGTGTAAATGTACTTTGAGCAGCTTACACTACATAAATTCAAAGCTTACTAATATACAGTGTTATTTTCTGGGGAAATTTCAAAGCAGAGTAAAAGTGTACAGAATAGAGAAGAAAATAATTAGAGTTATAGTGGATCTCTCTACCATAACTAATTGTAAACCATACTTTAAGCAATTAAACATTTTACTTTTACAAGTTCTACATATTTGAAACTCTTGTCTATATGAAAGCCCACTAACTTCATTCAAAACTAATTCAGATCATATATATAACACTAGAGTCAAGCATAATCTATTTTTAAATTCACACAGGACTAAACATTATGAAAATAGCATCACATATGCTAGCCTACATCTATATAACAATCTATCTGAATATATATATATATATATATCTATATCTATATATATATATATATATATATATATATATATATATATATATATATAGATATATATATATTGAATAGCAACAAAAATTTAAAAGGATGTTATAAAATTTCTTAAAAGACTATAGCTTTTATAGTGTAGATGACTTTTTTTAAATCTGTAATCTTACTTGATATAATTCACAAATAATGTTTACAATATTTCACATATCCTACAATATGCATATGTTTTAATGGATGAACAATAAATACAACGAAATGAAATGAAAACATGTTCCATCATCAACAGTTTATTACAAAGAGTGCAGGATGAGGATATAAAAAGTAACTGGGCTAAAATAGCAGTGTCAAGATGTGTCTGGCTAAAACCATCTCTTTATAACAGGAGGCATGCAAAGAGATACTCCAGGTGAAAGGAATGTGCTTAACCTACCAAAGTTTTTCCCTTGAATATCACTCCAATAAAATGAGTAAAACAGCACTAAAATCAACACTAGGGTCACAAGAGCTAAAACACATAGGCAATTAAATTGCAGCCTTGGTGGTGGCATTTCCAGTTTCATTCTCTGTCAGGCCAATATGTCCAGAAATCTACACAAAGGACCCACTAATACCAGCATCCATGAGTGGATGAATGAAAGAGCTACGGTTGGAGCTCGAACCATAGATCTTCAGCTTATCAGCCCAATAAATCTTCCTTTTGTCACTCTGACTTACCATTAAATGTACTTGAACCTCACATATTTTTAAGTTGTCAGCTTAGTTGGTATGAAAGAACAATTATTAAGATCTATGGAATTGATTTTTGAAAATAAACCATTGTAATTTCATGATCACACTATGTGTTTCAGATTACTTTGATGCCATCAGTAACATCTTAATAGCAGGAATGATACCACTTTTGTTCTCTGAGGAGGAAAAGAAATTAATTACCAATGAGATGAGTTGTGCTTCAGCTGTCAGCAACTATGGTGCCTTGCAGTGAGTATTACACTAATGTGTTTTGTACCTAAACCTCTAATTGTTGCAATCTAAGGACTAATGTCTAAAAATTATAATTCCAGAAGCAAATAAAGGTCCTATACTTTATTAGGAAATGAATGATGAATGTATAGAAGAAACCTGAAGGGATATTAACAGCTCTGTGCCTGTCTTTTTTGCATTTGTTAATGTTAAAGATACATGTTATTAATGTTTTCAATGTAAGCCAGGCCACACTGGTCATGAAGGTCATGAGAAAGTAATAAAACTGAGCAGGTGGTCATTAAGTAATAGAAAATTAATGAAAATCAGTTAGTGTTTATGATATTATCTTTGTTGCATTGGTAGCTGATTGAAGAAAATTTAAACTATGGTAAGTAGATATTCATTTGTTGATACTTTTACTACCTTTTTTGCCTTGCTGTAACTTTCCCCAATGATAAAAAACAATATAGTTTGACTGGGGGACTTGAAACAATATTTTTAGATGGTGTAATGTTCATTCAAACCTTGTGTTACATATTACTGTAACAGGTTTCTTACAAACATCTCTGTTTTTTGTTTCAGGTACTGAAAACTGAACTGTTTTCTTCATAAAGTCTTTCAAGATGGCTGAGAAGTGTAGCTTCCCAAAACTAGCTTCGCCATAATGACTCAAAAACCACAAATCCTTCCTTCAAAAATAGGTATACAATAAATGTAAAAGCATTGTGTACAAATATGAACTTTTACATTAGGGCAGAGGTATTTCATGTGTCAAACTCATTGAGATAGAAAATTTCATCACTCATTCCTTCATTAAATTCAGACAACAGTGTATGCATTAGCTGTATTGCAAGCAATATCAACAAAATCAAAAGTTTTATTTCAAGCAGATCAGAATAACAAAGTATTATCACTTGTTCCTACTGTAACCTAGAAGTTTCATTGAATAGAATTGTAAAACAAGCTCAGTGAAGCACATTTTAGATAATTATGTAATAAATCTGAAATTATTAGTCTATGAATAAAGTGATATTTCATTCTTCAGTGCACAGCTCTGAAAATGCAACAGAACAAATTGTCCAAAAGGGACAAGTGCATTTAGTTACTCACTTCTGGAACAAATAAAGTGAGTTTATATCTACAAGATATTTGACATTCTGTTTATGAATTCTGCCACATCTGCTGGCTTACAGCTAAGTTTCTTGGAGACTCCAAATACCCCGAATGTGCTACCTAAGAGCATAATTCAAATATAAGCGGATGCCATGGATGTGAGCTTGAGGATGTTGCATAATTTGCAAGTATTTCTATAGGATGAAATGATTATCATCCAGAGATGTTTAGTTGTGCTATTTCTTCACTTCCTGTAGTGCATGTAGCTTTAGAAACTGTTTACAATAAGAAATTGAATATTCATGAAATTCTTAGGGTGATCTAGCATCTCATGAAGAATTTTCTATCAAGGAGAGCAGCTTCTCAAATATTTATGGGTTTTGCGTGTTTGCCCACAAATTTTATTCAATAAGATGGGCTAGAAATATTGAAGTTATGACAACTAATTTATTCATGTATATCACACTTGAAGAAGTAGATATGTTGCTCAAATTCACCAAAAAAACCACACCAGAAACTAGAAACATTGAAAGAATTACACATAACTTAGAAGACAGAGTCCTTGGTGTATAACTTGAGTTTCTTATATCATTAGCAATTGAACTTGAAGGTTTTGTAACTAAGTGTCAGCTGACTCTGTTTTATGTTTTGTGTTTCTGTACGAAGATTTGTACAGCTTATATATAGCATTGCCTCACAATTCATAAAAAAAAGTCTGAAGCAAGAGGCAACCAATTCGAGAAAATGCTTGCCATTGAATTACCAAACCAAGCAATGATAAAATATGTTACTATATAAATATTGAATTTGCTGCCTCTAGAGTAAGAACTGCAGAGAAATGATTATCCTTATTTTCAGACTGAGTGGAGAGGTATTTTGCATGGACTGTATCTAAACATTGCATAGAAAAGACCTTTGAGGTTAAAGATTGTAATAGATGCTTCATGTTTATGCCCTGAAGTTATGCAGAGATGCATTTTGAGGGATGCTGGAGTGATAATTGCAGTGTAAGAACCTGTCCAGATAAAAATGACTCATCAAAAACTAATGCAGTTGAGAAGGAATATTTTGAATGTGGATCTTCTAGAAAGCAAATGAAGCAGCTCAGTTCTAAAGAGAACAAATTCCTACAGTGCATTTCCTAGCAAATCTCCATCTTTTCTGTTAACAAAGAACTTTTGATAGTAAACTTGTTTCCTAAGATGCAATTGTTGAAGAAAGAAGTGTTTATATGCTAAAATCATTTGGTGATTTAGTTAACCTTCAGACTGCTATGTGGGATCCAGCTGGACCCCAGTGTTAAATGTTTTAGTTTTTATGAGAGAAATATCTAATTTAGAATTTTTGTTGTGTGTTACAAATTTAATGAGCTTTATTACAATAATAGTTCAATGTTCAATAAGTACCTACAATTGTAAAAACATAAAATACAACTTGGGGTCCACTTGGATCCCCATAGCAGTTCATGTCTCATAAAAGTTTCTGCAGCATGAGTTTTAGTTGGCTGCCTTGTGTTTTTCAGTTATTCTAGCATGCATTGTAGGTTTGAAATTGTGCAGAAACAGTTCAGCACTTTCCTAGTGCTCATTGTAAGGTGTAGTCATGTTGAAATGGAAAGGTGAAACTTTTAAATTGGATGTCAGTTATGTCCAAGAAAAAATGATAGAAAAACTGGAACACAGTGTGAGAGTTGCAAGAAATCCATTTGCGATACCCACTATAAGCAAATGCAGAAAGTAGTGTATCTTGGATGTTACACTTAGTGAACATGAATTATAAAACTCCATGTGAAAAACTTAAACAGTACAGGTAGTACATTATAAAAATGTTAAAATACAGTTGTGATTCTCAGTGAAAAATAAAACATAAAATAAAGTGAAAAATAAAAAATAAAACAAATTATTTCATCCAATGTGATAGTGCTGAAAAATAAAGATGTCACTGTAATATGTAATTTGGTTGTTTTTGACAGTACTAACTTTAAGGTTGTTTTTTTTATGTTAAAAAAAGTGTTGAGATATCAGAATTGTTGTTTTAAAATGATTTTGTTTGTTTTAAGTAGAACTTGATAATTATATTATGTTAATTCAAACTTTCTTCCTGGGCTCTACCTGGACCTGTCTCAGTGGTTTAAGGAGGTACAAAAACATAGAAGTATAAAGGTTAATAGTGAGATAGAACTTAATATAAATATCGCAAAATCAATTATCTTAGCTATCAAAATTTGTCATTAAAGAAGCACTCACTTCAAAGAAGAAGAAATTGGATGAAAATGAAGTGATCAGTCATTACAGGAGAGCAGTTCAAGAAGTAAAACAACTCAAAGAAAAGAAATCTTTCAGAGGAATCCAAAGAAGAAGAATCGGAAATTGTAGTTTCTGTAATGACAAGTTTATTTGAAAGAGAAACACAGTCTTTTATAGTGAAATTTGTGTCCAAAAGTTTTGAACACTTACAGTCTTTATAATGTCTTAAATGTATAAGTAATATTACCAGCAATTTTTGTAAAAAATTGAATAGCTATGATGTAGTCATATAACAGTTGAATGTTCTTTATTTCTTTTACACATAGAACATGGTGAATGGCATAATACAAGTCACACATGATTATATTATTCATATTAGGAAGAAATTTTAGTAAACATAAAAATTAGGTAAACCTTTATCTCAGCTTGCTATCAAGTAAGGACTTAACAGGAAATTAGATTGAAAGAAAAACAGTTTAATTTGGATACTAGAGTAAAGGAGCATTTTAGAAATATTAATTACAAAATAATTATAAACTGCCTCTAGTAGATCATTTTTTAGCATTTAATTATGAAATAAACCTGGAAGCTAAGTTACACATTTAAATGAATCTATGGAATTAATGATTTGGGAAAAGATATTTACTTTAAAGAATAAAGATCGTGTAATGAATTTTGAAATGCAATAAATGATTGTCAACAAATTTGTTTTACTTCCAGCACTATTATAGTGAACTATCTGCCACTTACTGTTAGCTCACATTCTTTCTTCAGTTTCTGATAATATACTATGTTTATGAGCTCCAGACCTCCTGAAATCTCAGGCCCCTTGACATCAGTCCAGGGGGGGGGGCCCTTTGGATGACCCTGGTCATTACCACAACCAACAACAAATACCGCAACTAAAATGCAACTTTACAACATAAATCTGTCATGCCTGTTTTCAATGTTGTTTCCAATAATTTTGTGTCAGTGGTTTATTTTTGTCAAAAAATATGTAAAATAAATCCATAATCTTGCTTGCAATTTGTGAACTAGAGTGGATGGAATAAATTAATTCCCAGATTTTTAGCACTTACTTAAATTCAAATTATGGTATACCAATTATGGCAAGCATTCAGTGATTGCCATAAAACATCTAGATGTCCTTGCTAAGCAATGACAGATTGATGCAGTGGCAGCTGCTCCATAAGGGCACAAAAGCACATGAACACCATACTTTTGACACCTTGCATATTTATTAGCATTTTCTTTTTTTTGATGCCATTAAATGTATCATACATACAGAAATTTAAAATTTATGGCATTTAAATCTACTGCGCTACTCCTTTAAACTCAATGAGAAATGGCAACAGTGTTGTTAGCACATCTTGACTTGTGCACATTTAAAGGAGCTTCTGCAAATGCACAAGTGGTATGATATAATTACCTTATGGGGCCAAATACTACAGATCATGCACACTTGAAGAAGTGCACTAGCGTGCAAAGATTTTCCTGTACTCCATTCCCATACTATCACTACAATTTTACATCAATGCCACTAGGTGATAGATAGTACAGTATGGCAGTCACTATAGCAGAATTAGGTAATATGTACAAGTGCAGAAACTTCCCCCAGTTTCTCCATACCATCCACAATTTCAATTACAATTTAATTTACACATTACTTTGTTCTTGCCCTAACAGAGTGTACTTAATTATGTACACAACAACAAATGTTCTCATAAAACCCTTTCTTTTGTCACACAAGTTATGAATTATTATTGTTGTTACTACTACTACTACTACTGCTACTACTACTACTACTACTACTACTACTACTACTACTACTACTACTACTACTAGTACTACTACTACTACTACTACTACTACTACTACTGCTGCTGCTGCTGCTGCTGCTGCTGCTGCTGCTGCTGCTGCTGCTACTACTACTACTACTACTACTACTACTACTACTACTACTACTACTACTACTACTACTACTACTACTACTACTATTACTACTACTACTACTGCTACTACTACTACTACTACTTCTACTACTACTACTACTACTACTACTACTACTACTACTACTACTACTACTACTACTACTACTACTACTACTACTACTACTACTATTACTATTACTACTACTACTACTACTACTACTACTACTACTACTATTACTACTACTACTACTACTACTACTACTACTACTATTACTATTACAGAGTATTTACTGATATTGTAAATACTGTATATACTGAAAATATACTGATTTTGTTTTTTACATATTGGATATACTGAAATTATACTAGAATTAGTGATTACATACTGAAAAAATTGGATGAAGTATCCATATAACATTGATTTATTTCAGATTAAAGTTTAGATGATTGGTTTTTGGAAGATCTTATTAATCAAATAAGTATGTTTTGAATAAGTTATTGTTTGGCATGATATCTGTTTTTCCATAATTTTTTATTTTATATGATAATGGCTTTAACATTTGGATAATCTTTTACCCCTGAAGGTTTTTACAAGCTATCAATTGTTTCCAGACACAATGAAGATTGTTGCAGGGGAGGCTGTGGGGGGGTGAGGCTAAGGTTAGAAATACAAAATCTGCTGATATTTCATTCCCATTTCTGTGAATATCGGTGAATTTTGGTCCATTATTATGAATAGCACAGGAATTTTATGAAATTGCATTTCTAAGAATTTGGCATAAAAATCTTCTTAATCGTTGTATAATAATTTCATAAAAAGTATACATAGTAAGGTTAATGAAATTATCATTTGAGATTTAAAAAGCCACCTAAGCAAGATCAGGTGTAGCAACAAATAATAAACACAGCTTCGTATTATGGCTGTGTAAACAAATAAAACCAGTAACGATGTTAACCTAGCCACAATACACATTTGAATATTGCAATATTGGAATTGATGCAACACTAGAATTTTGTCAAAGCTTATACTGGAATTTTAAATTCAAGGCAGTAGGTACTGTGTTTATTATTGCTACTGCTGCCACCACTGCTGCTGCTTTTTGCTAGAAGCCACTGCAGTTGTATGCATTTGTTCATAATCATAACTATTATGTAGTAAATGTTATTTCATGTTTTCAAGGCTGTCTGACTAAACTTTTATGAACATCCAAAATGTATACTTACAAGTCACTACTGGAAGGTGATGAAGTAAACCAAATCAGAAATAATCATTGTTTATTTACTGCGATCCTCAGCTAACAAACAGCTGTCTCATCCCACCAGTACAATCCAATGTAGATAACTGGTGCAATATTGTCTGAAATTCTACATCAACAGAACACACTTTAAGGAAAGAATATTATGATTTATGAATTTTATTTTTCACAGGGAAGAAGTGTGGGAGTATTTCATCCATTTGTGCAGGATGAATATACATGTAGTGCTATGTGTAACACCTGCAGGAGAAGAACTTCATAGTATTTGCTCTAAATATCCAGCAATTCTGAAGAAATCTTATTTTAACTGGATATTTCAATGGCCAAAACAGGCCCTGGTAGATATAGCTGAAGAGTATATACTTCAGGTATGTTAAATATTAATTAACTTATTAGCAAAATAGAATATATTACATGTTAATACTACAGGCTAAAGGGAAGTATGACCTGGAAATATAATTCTGTAATGATAATGGTGATGTAGGCAGTGGCAGCAGGTTGCTGCTGGTGGTGGTGGTGGTGGTGGTAGTAGTGATTCTAGTAATAGTAAAAATCTGTACTTAAATACTTTGTAAAACACTACCAAAGACTATGAATAAAATGTATTAGGACGAGATACTTAGAGACACACAGAAGAGTGAGAAGTATCAATAAAGAGAGATGCCATGCTAACAAAATAAAAAATACTGCCATACCACTGCAACAAACAAAACATAGTACGTGCTCTACAGCACTATAAGATGTCCACCAGTATGTGGGTTAAGTTGCTAGCACATGCAATTGCGCTAAACATTGACTTTGGATTAAAACATGTTGCACCATCGACAGCTCATTACAATGAGTACAAAAAGGTGCAGGGTCAGAACATAACAAGTAATTGTGTGACTAGAATGACACTCTGCCTAGAATCACTTCCTTATTATGGAAGATGTGTCAAGAAGGTGCTCCAGGCAACAGGGAGGGGTTTAACCTCTAGAAGTTTTTTCCACCTATTCATTGCATCAGCACAGTAGAATGGAAAGACGTAAAACAGCACAAATGCCATCAGAAGGAAAACAAGACTCAAAACATCCAGGAGATAAAACTGCAACCTTGGCAGTGCATTCAGCAGCCCACACAAGAGCAACAGAGCTGATGCCAGCAACAGTGAGTGAGTGAAGGTAATCCTGGTAGTGCTTTGCAAAGGATCTTAACTGTATAATGACCAAAGGCTATGTAAAGTACTAAGGGAATCATTAGAAATAACATACTGCTGCGGGTCTGCTGAATATGTAAAAGAGATTGGCGAATGCTAAAACCATCAGTAGTAAAAGTCGAGCACTGTAGTAGGAGATGAAATCTAAAGCTCAGTTGGTCAAAAGTAAAAGCACAGCTTACTCTTGGGCCATTCTTGTAGGCATCAGATTAAACAAAATGGCAGTTTCCAAACTCCTGTAATAGTTGATGAAAAGGCTGAATAAGACTTCAGACTTCAAAGTGGAAGTCAACCTTTGATTAAAATGTGTCTTGGTGCAGAGTCATGTAGAAAATCAAGTTTCCCCTCTGGTAAAAGCTGCCGGTAAAGTGATACCCAAGAGCCAAAGCAGCAAATGAAAATGAACACCAGGAGGGAGTAAAGCCAGGGAGCATGCAGCATACTGATGGTCCTATGAATTGCTAAACAACAAATTATAAGCCACATGTCTGGGCAGACTGGAGAATCTACATTTATGGAACATAATACCAACAAGAGTGCAGAGTTCAGCAGCTTTCACACACATGCTGACAACTGGATATGTGGGAAAGGCACCAATACTCAGTGATGCTATGATAATGAATGTAGTTTAGGTGACTTAAACTGGTATACACAATGCAACAGTAATAAGGTTTCAATCAGACCAGTGAATGATGATTTTTAAGGATGGCTTTTAAAGTTTGCAACTAACATGTCCATACTATAAGCTATAAATTATGAATGCTTTATCTCTGAACCATGGCCAACTTCAATAAGACTCATTAAACTCCTTTCTTAATAGCCTGCACATCAAGGAAATCAGTCTGGCCAGTAAGTGATAGTAGAGAGGCTATGCCATAGAGAACAATACAGTAAGGCATTTAGAATGAGGTAGATCAAATGTGAATTTACATACCAAATCTGTATTTATATGCTAAAGATGATATGGTTTAGGATTTGCTTACAGAGGTTTAATATAGTACATTTAATGCACATAATTAGGGGTAAAGGTTGCAAAAGTACAACAGAAATGTTGTTTTCAAATAAATATGTAGAAATTGTTATAGATGAACAATTTCAAGATTTGAAACTGCAACTTCAGCAGCAATATTGAACCAGTAGTTAAAAGTCAATTTTCAGAAAAGTATTTATACACAGAAAGCTGTTCTTGTTTTAACCTATCCTAACAGCTAACGTAATCAGCAGCCCACTTGTGAAAGAAATTTGTAACAAAACTGAAGAGTCAATTTTCATTGTAAAAATAAAATCTCAATTCTTATAAATATATTCAAAGATATTTAATTATCTCAATAACCTGAGTTTGCTGCTGGGTGTGAAGTGTGGCACACATATGAAACATAGTTGTATGATTTTCATTAGAAGTAAGAAACCAGAAAATCGGACATCACAATAAATGTATTTTAATGTTTTCTACAACATGCAAATAAGAAACAACAGACAGTTTATAAAGGTATAATTGTGAAATGGGTGTATTAATGTTAGCATATTTTTCACATTAAATTATGGAGACTTCAAAATCCTTTGGCACCAGCATAGGGAACAAAGAACATTGTATTCTTTATCACTTCTCTAACAACTCCTTCAATTTTGTATATGAACATTTTAAATACTCGCTTTAAATATGTGACTGTCATAAATAAGAAATTCACTTATGAAACTCTTTCACTCTTGCTGTACATATCTGCTCATCATACAACCATCTTTCACTATAGCATTAGATTGTCTTTGGAATTCTCTGCTAGAGGACATAAGAGACTGCCAGAATATTATGCAGTACAAGACAAAAATTGAGGCATGCAGTTATAATGATATATTATATATGTGGTGCTATATTAAAATGATAAATATCTCACAACACTCATTAATTAGTACTATTATTTTATTTATAGTAATTAAGTACTTGAACAAAAGAGGTAGAGTTTACATGATTTTTACTGACTTTAAAAAGGCATCTGATACAATTAAAAGAAATGTACTAGTGTATAATATAAGGAATAAAGGCATATGGGAGGGGATTATTTCAGAGGTCTAAAAGTTGTATGATCGAGTTAATTCTTGTTAAGTGTACCAGAAATGGGATTTCAGGGATGGTGGAACAGAACGCGGGCTTGAGACAAAGTTGTAAACTGAGTCCAGTTTTGTTTAATTTATTTATTGATGATATTGTAGAAAAGATTCTAAGGTGTGTTTCAGACTTCCAGTTATAATAAGAAAAGAAGTATCTACCAGGTTTGTTATTTTCTGATGATTTAATGGTAGGTTCTGCTACAGTAATTAGAATGCAACAAGAAATAAACAAAATAGGTAGATTTTGTGCAGAACAGGGTTTAAGAGTAAATGTTGGGAAGTTGAAAATAGTAGTGTTTAAAAAGGGTAAATTAAAAAGAGACAAGAAATGGTTTTTGAATAGGTAACAATTGGAAGTGTAATTAATTCATTCATTCATTCATTATCTGTTTACCCTCCTCTTATGTAGGACTTACACCCCCCAGGACTTACAAGCGGATGCCTGGGGTCAGAGGCCCGTCGAGGAGCAGACACTCATGGATCAGACAGAGCATCCAGGATGGGTGATCAGCCCGATGCCTGGTATGGGATGAAGGAAGTAGATGAAACGAAATGTTGGTGAAATGGATGAAAGGAAAGGTGATGATGGAGCAGTTGGTGGAATGAATGGCGGGGGAAACCGGAGAACCCGGAGAAAACCCGCCCAGACGCCGCTTCGTCCACCACAAATCCCACATGCAGGTCCCTGGGATTGAACCCGGGCCGCCTAGATGGGAGGCGAGCGGTCTAACCGCTCGGCCACGGCGCCGCCTGGAAGTGTAATTAAGTGTTTGATTATTTGAGGGCGAGGTTGACAAGTGCGATAGCAAATATATGTTTTTACTTCACGCGTATTTGCGAGAGAACTTGCTTTACGTAATGTCTTTTTGTTGTCGAGCCCCACGTTGTGGAGCCAATATGAAGTGGTATTAATGTTACAAATTTTGTGTGTATACTTCACGCGTTGCCATCTTGTGACGTCACTCCTTGTTTGGTTCGTAGCTCCCTCTGGCGTAGCAATTTGCATCAGTTTTGAAATAATTCACTTTAAATGTTCTCCGGCTAGCTGTTTAGGTCGAGAATGTATCTCTTGCAGGGTGTGAATCGGAAAGGAATCTTTTATCCAGAAATTATACTGACGAAGAAATTGGTTTTATAACTTTTATTGTCGAACACGTTCATTAACACTTTTTACATATTAATCTGGATACTCGCCAAACTGAAACTGTTTGTAATAACTTCTTATTTATCACATTTAACTCGCATACTTCACCTTTATGTAATTTTTTTAAATGTATAATACTTTATAATAATTCTCGTAATTCTGCTGCGTGTAACTTGGCGAAATAAATGAACTGAGAGACCGACGTGAAGAGTACTGAGAATTCTGTTTAACTGGGGGACACTCTACCTCGAACCTGTCTTATTTATAGGCCTGCATCAAGATACGCCTAAAGATTATAAATGAACTGCCATTGGCTAATAAAACGCGCCAACATTAGCGTCTATTTAAATATCCAATGAAAACCACTAATACATATTGCTTTAGGAAATGTTCTAGAAGCTTCTAAACGGAAAAAACGCGCGAAACATTACGTAACTTCCTTGTTCCCGGTAATGATAAACAACTCACCCCATCGCTGCATTATTGCGTTATTGTTGACAGTTTCAGTAAAGCCGTATATTATTATTTACCAATAATAATTACAATTAATAAACCTCTGAAATCAATGTCACATAAAAATACATATTCATATTACTATCATTAATTACATCCGAGTAATTTGTGATACAAATTACCGTATCATATGCCCCACTAGAAACATAATTATAAATATTTATAACTTGTTTAGAAATTTTAAAATTGTGTTTTTAGTCTCCTAAATCTTGGAACACACGTTATCACTTTCACTTAACACTTCACACGCATTTAACACACGACATGTTTTTCCCCTATCTCGCCACTACTTACTGGCTCTGGTTTAATTAATTTAGATATTAATCTGACATCACAAAAAAATTTTTTTTTTTATAGCAAATACTTTACCCTAAATTATTTAATCACTGCTACCAAATTGTTTACTTTCTTAAGTTGTTGACAAAAATTTATACCTTTAAGATTTTTGTAATTATTACACATATTTACCAAAATATTCACCCTCTACACAAATATTTACATCTCTTAAATCTAGACAATGCTTTACATTTTCTGTTTGCTACATAAGTATTTGTTTTTAGTTATGTTTACCCATTTTTGTTATTTTGTTCTTTATTTTAACAATACTCTTAGAATTGTATTTACGTACCTTTACTTTAATATAACATCAGGCTTTATTTCACATGTTCAGTTACTAATAAAATGTTATTTTCCTCTCAAACAGTTAGTCATGACCACAATTTATTTCTCCATTCACATGACGTACATTTTTATTTAACCCTCTTACGTTCCAATACATTGCTCTGCATTTCGCCTTTAACTATCCAGCATTTACTATTTATCATCTTTGTCTTTTATTTCACCATGATCTTCATGGTTGTATGGTTTAAGCATCTCATTGCTATTTACCCTCCTGGAAAAATTGTGTGTGGCTAAACATTACTCGTAGCCGTATCCTAACCTTCAAATTTTTGTTCATGAATAACCTCATGTATTCATATGAAATTTCATTCCCTGATACTATTTGAAAACAATCTACAGTTTCTTGAACAATACATCTTTTAACAACTTTCATTTTCAATTCTTCTACTATCTCTTTAATTTGAAAGTACTCTGACAAATCTGTACTAAATTGTACTGGACTGGAGTTTTCATTTTGAACATCTTGGTACAATTTCTTTCTTTGCGTTATTGACTCCTGTATTTCTGATATTTCCCCTCTGAAATTAACTTGAGCCTGATTTACATCTACATTCCTAACCTCTTTTATCTCTCTTAACTCACTTGAAATACTACTCATTTGACTTCCTAACTCTGTACATTCTACATTAACCTCACTTTTAGTATTAACCTCACTTTCTTTTTACCTATTTCCTTGCTCATGTCTAGCATTTTCTTTGAAACTTCACCTATTTCATTTGCTATCATTTCTTGATTTTCATTTTTCATTCTAATCATACTACTATCTAGCTCCATGAATTTCTTTTCCATTTCTTCCCTGTTTTGTTCTAAGCTCTTACCAATATCTTCCCTTAATTCCCTATGACTCTTTTGCATATCTTCCCTGTTTTGATCTATTTTCTTTTCTAATTTCTCATTATTCTTACAAATTTCTTCCCTTATACTCTGAGTTAATTTTTGTTCTAATTTCTCACTAGTCTTTTCCATACCTTCCCTCATTTTCTCATTATTCTTTTGCATATCTTCCCTGTTTTGATCTATTTTCTTACTAAGATCCTCCCTTAATTCTCTCTTATTCTGATCCAGTTTTTGTTCTAATTTTTTCAGCATTTCCATAATCATACTATTATCAAGATTAACATTTCCTGCTATTCTATTCTGACTTTCTGTACTAACATTTTCATCTTCAAATCCTAAAAAGTCTGGGCTATTTCCTGTAACCCTGTATTGAATTACAACTAACTGTTACATTATCTCCCTCCATAATTATTTCTTCTGTATTATTGGTAGCCATTGTTTTTTTAATCCTACCACTCCTCATTAACATTTATTTACCCTTTTTTTTTTTTTTTTAAAAATTAAGATACTCTAACTTACTGATGCTGTCCGTTGCTGTTACTTTGATGTCCAGCGTTCTGCCCCATTCTCCTAGATTTGTATGTCGCTTCTGCGTTGTGTTGTGATGAATCTACGTCGTCTCGATGTTTTTGTAGTTGAATTCCTTGTTGCCTCGTAATCTCGGAATTACGATGCCCAATCATCCGTATAGTCTGTCGTTCCTTTTGTTTCTGGAATCTGCGTCTTGTAGATCATTTTACTGCTCCATTCATTCCTTCCTGGTTATGTTGATTCATTCCTGGTCGTGTTCCTTTCCTGGTCACTTCGCCTTCCTTTCCTGGTCACTTTGCCCCATGCTGGGCGCCAATTTGATGCGGTATTAAGGTTGTGTGACTTCATGTGTTGCCATCTTGTGACGTCACTCCTTGTTTGGTTCGTAGCTCCCTCTGGCGTAGCAATTTGCATCAGTTTTGAAATAATTCACTTTAAATGTTCTCCGGCTAGCTGTTTAGGTCGAGAATGTATCTCTTGCAGGGTGTGAATCGGAAAGGAATCTTTTATCCAGAAATTATACTGACGAAGAAATTGGTTTTATAACTTTTATTGTCGAACACGTTCATTAACACTTTTTACATATTAATCTGGATACTCGCCAAACTGAAACTGTTTGTAATAAATTCTTATTTATCACATTTAACTCGCATACTTCAACTTTATGTAATTTTTTTAAATGTATAATACTTTATAATAATTCTCGTAATTCTGCTGCGTGTAACTTGGCGAAATAAATGAACTGAGAGACCGACGTGAAGAGTACTGAGAATTCTGTTTAACTGGGGGACACTCTACCTCGAACCTGTCTTATTTATAGGCCTGCATCAAGATACGCCTAAAGATTATAAATGAACTGCCATTGGCTAATAAAACGCGCCAACATTAGCGTCTATTTAAATATCCAATGAAAACCACTAATACATATTGCTTTAGGAAATGTTCTAGAAGCTTCTAAACGGAAAAAACGCGCGAAACATTACGTAACTTCCTTGTTCCCGGTAATGATAAACAACTCACCCCATCGCTGCATTATTGCGTTATTGTTGACAGTTTCAGTAAAGCCGTATATTATTATTTACCAATAATAATTACAATTAATAAACCTCTGAAATCAATGTCACATAAAAATACATATTCATATTACTATCATTAATTACATCCGAGTAATTTGTGATACAAATTACCGTATCACAAGTAGTGAAAGATGGAAACCAGAGAGAAAGAATATTATTGTTAAAGGTAAGGTAGCCATGAGAGCAATTGGAATATGTTTAAGTAAGATTCCAAACATGTCTAAAGTGGTTAGGGAAATTGTATGAAGTGATAGTGAAATCAAGGATGTTATATGTTGTAGAAGAAGGGGTGGTTGAAAACAGACTTAATTCACAGAATGTTTTTAGAGAGGTATTTGGATTGCTTAAAGCTTTAACAAAGGGAGTCGCATTAGCTGAGTTAGGAAGGGCTTGGTGATGGAGAGGATTTTAAAATACTGGCACAGGATTTTGAAATCAGGGGATTATAATGTTTTAAAAAACTGTATTAAATTCCAAATGGAAGTTAGGAGAGGTAACAGATGGATGTGTGAAGTTTCTGATGTGAGAACCATGCAAATTTGGAGATCAAAGTAGAGTAGGGCTTTGGAGGGAAGTTAGACAAAGAATTAAAGATTTAGATAGGCAAGAGATTTGGGCTAGTTTTAGAGAGATAAGAACTCTCTAAAATTATATTGGATAGTTAAAAAGGATTGGAGGAAGGAGAAATATGTAGACCTTTGTAATAAATTTGGGAGGGAAGGATTGGTATGGATGTGATAACGAGTACTGTTGTAGAGGAGATAATGGGGAAGGGTGCATTAGTGTGGAGCTGAAAGGAATAATAGTTCACCATTTATTAAAATGTGATGGGGTGAAGAGATGGAGGGAGGGTATATAGGAAATAAAATTGGACAAATTATAGATAGAAATTATACTGCTTAAAATGTTAATTGGTATGGGGAAAAATAAAAATAACATGACGGGAGAATATTTGGCATAAGTAAGAGAGAACTTAATTACAGCAGTTAAGAGAGCTGATAGAATTGAGATATAAATTGATAAAATTGTTTAACAGTGGAATGTAAATTGTTGGGGCTTCATTATACAGATAATCCTGTGCTTATGTGTAAGGACACCTCATACTGATGGATGTTAGACCCATTAGATCGTAAATTTAGACTAAGCACTTTAGTTGTAATTATTTCTTTTGTTTTGATTGTGTTTGTATATTTATATTCCTATTCATTTATTGCTAGCAACTAATATTTGAAATTTAAATATTAAATGATTTAAAGTAATTGCTTTTACCTATATCAATATTCAGCTTAAAAGCATTTTGGTTATGATTTTTTCTTTTTCCATTTTAACATGTGTATATTTTGTAGGCCCTTATATCTTTATGCTTTTATTATGTTGTATCTTATTGCATTGTCTGGTAAAGTGGAAGAGAAGGCCTTAACTCCTACCAGGGTAAATAAATAAATAAATAATGATATTTTGGTTTTATGGCTTAGGATTATAAAAAGTGTTCATTTTGCAGTCAATTATATTGACATGTTTACAGGATGAATCTCAGGTGATTAAATTAGCCTTGATTTGTAACTCAACTTTTATTATAATTAAATTAACATGTTTTGCTACCAGAATATTTTATGGATTATTAAAAATTAACAAAAATATTTCTGTATATGTGTGTATGAAAGCGAGAGGAAGAGAGAGAGAGATAGACATTGATAGGCTCAGAACAGCATAAATGCTTTCACACACCTTCTTAAGCTTAATTTCATATTCTGTGAATAAATATAATTGTATCATTTATAGTAAAGTTAATATGGGAGCTTTGAAAAGCAGCTGCAATAATTTTAATATACAAGTAGGTGTACCAAACACCAAAAGTTGCAGAGAACACTTTAAAATATTAAACATTCTAGCACTACCATACGTATATTTGAAACAACCATTTGTTTACACTAAGAGAAGTATGGCAAGTCTAACAACCAATGACATAACATATGATCTCAATCTATAGACCCTATTGTCAGCTAGACCAGCTTAAAGAAAGCTAGTCTACTCTAGGATTAGATTACGTGATAAATACATAATTACATTTTGTACTTGTATGTAAATAAATTGCATTTCTTGTGTAGAGTACGTTAGAGCTAAAAAATTTAAGAACAATATTATTTATACTTAATGTAGTTATAAAATTTGGTAACATTTTATAGTCAGTTATTTTTTTGAATGAATGAAATCCTCCTCTGTATAGAAGGTGTGAGTGATAAGATATCTTTTTAATGCTAACTTGAATTTATTTTTATTAGTTTTCAGTTCCTTAAAATATGAAGGAAGTGAATTAAACAATACTATACCATTGTAGTAAGCCCCCTTTGGAATACTTGTAGGTTACTGCTTGGCCTGTGTAAGTCCTGCCCATTTCTAGTTTGTTTGCTGTGTATGTCTGAATTTTTTATGAACACTTCTGGGTGGTCAACCATGGTTAAAAGTACAGCTTTCTTTTTTTTATTTTCATCCTTTTAAGTACAATTAAAGGGACACGTCAATATTTAAATATAGCCTATTTACATAATATAACCTTATATAATCTAACCTTATAAACTATTTACAGTAAAGCATTACATACATCCATGTTTAAATTCCTCTATACTATAGAATGCATTTTCAGACAAGTATTTTTTTATAGTTTTCAACATTACTTGTATTTGGTTTATGTTTTTTATTTCATTTGGTAGTTTGTTAAATAATTCTTTTCCTATAATTTCTACCTCACGGTTATTCAATGTTCCCCTCAATGTTGTCCTATAGTAGTCGTCATTATTTCTCAAGTTATAGGTGTGTACATTACTATTTTTTTTGTGTCCTTTATTTACAGTAAGTTTTATACTTTCATATATATATATATGCATGGAACAGTCAGAATTTTTAGGTTTATGAACAAGTTTCTACATGTTTGTCTATTATTTATCTTACCTATTATTCTGATGGCTCTTTTCTGCAGTTTAAAGACTGTTTCCATTTCTTTTTGTGTAATATCCCCCCATAGTGTAATACCATAGCTTATGTGTGAAAATATGAAGGCATAATAAACCTGTATCATTGTTTTGTTATCCATTGTCTTTCTAACCTGCCGCATAATATAGATGCCTTTGTTTATCTTTTTTGTAATGTGCATTACATGGGATTTCCAGTTTAGATTTTTATCGATTATCATTCCGAGGAAGTTTGTACAATTTAGTTCACATATACTCTCACCCTCTATGTTTAAATTGATGTTACCTAAGTTGTGATTCCTTATCTCAAAGTGCATGCATGATGTCTTTTTTACGTTTATTACCATATCTAAGTTGGAGTAGAATTGCTTTATGGATTCTAAAATTGAGTTTGCCCTATTTTCTACATCTTTAATTGCCTGCCCCCTAATTATAACTGTCATGTCATCAGCGTACCCAATTGCTATGCCACCCTTTGTTTCTATCAATTCAAATATTTCATTTATATATATTAAAAATAGAAAGGGTCCTATTTTTGAGCTAAAATATACTCACAGGCTAATGGTAGAATTCCAAAGAATGGTAGAGTTATGCTGAAGTACATAATCACAACACTAGAAATAAAAATAATTTGCATATTAGTTTTCATAAAACCAACCTCTTTGAGAAATAATTTAAATATACTGGTATTATGTTATATAATCAGCTTCCTATATACTTGAAAAATTTAAATTCAGAACTAACATTCAAGAAAGAAGTCCTTAACTTCTTATTAATTCATCAGTTTTATTCAACCAATGAATTCAGTAATAACTGCATAGGAATGACTTAAAATGATGTGAATGTGATCATCTCTTCTCCGTATTTAACTATTGCAAACTGCAAAATATAATAGAAAAATTCTAATTCCAATTTTATGTCCTCTGTTGCATGTGACTGAGAACTGAGACCTTAAATCAGTGGACAGGAAGACAGAAGGACTGCCTCCAATGGTAGAAAAACTGTAAAATCATTGAATCTCTGCCAAAAATGTTATTAATACTTTGTTAAAAATATTAACAGCTTTTAATTATTACTATTACATTGTAAACTAATTGATCTTTTATATACTACTGTAAATAATGTTTTGATGTTTCCCATGGTGTATTAATATGACTTGAGGATGAAATAAACTACAATTGCAGATGACAAAACTAAGAAATCCTTTTTTAAAATAAAGAGAGTTGAAGGTTGTTACACTACATCACTAAAATACTCATTGCAACTGAAAACAGTGATCGGTAGCAGCTGCTATCACTACACAAAACATCTGATAATGGCCATATTTCATTAACACTCATATTTCAAATGATAGACGTCATACATACTGAATGTCTCTTGGGGCAGCTTCAGATATGTATCTGCACCAAGTAGTGTACAGATATCCTAGACGGATATTAAACACCATGTTTACTTATTGTCTATGACATGTAATGAGCTTGGTTTCCCATTCTGAAGAATAATACAATGGCTCTGGGACATACTCTGTGCATGATACATATATTAGTTGTAGCAAGTTTTAACAAGTTAATCTTATACTCCGAGATACAGAAAACTTCTTTTTTGTATAAAATCAAAACAGAAAGCAGGAAACAAAGAAAAAAGGCAAGAATCCCTTTACAGAGTGTAGGAGAATTGATACCCTGTAACATAAACAAGATAATTGTTTTCTCTAAGGCTTTAAGTCTTTTCATGCCAGGCCTGCTATGAACTGCATATTTTCTGATAATGGCACTCTTAAAAGCTGCTTAGTTTGTGAAAACTTTACAAAAACACAGTTTAATTAGTGAGAGACATAATTCAAGCTCATGTATACTGTAAATCAAAACATTAAATGACACCATATGAGGTCATTTGGGGAAAAATTGCATTTTCTAGAAGTTGTAAAACACCGTTTTATTATAAATTCAAGGATTTGTAAGTTTTCCTCTGTCCTGGTCATTAATAAGCAGACACTGTTCACTTCACAAGAAAGTAATTGCTTGCACAAGGAGCACTACAAATGTTCTTACACAACACAAGCCAAAATGGGGGAAATGAAATGGAATTGGTAGTAAGTAGTCCATCACCTACTGACATGGAAAAATAAACAAACCAAGATTAGGATGGCCAATTCAACAGGAGTTGAAACCAGGACCTAGAATGTGAGTCTCAGAGGTTATCACCACTCACTCTTCTTATGAAAGACACCTGTAAAAAGTCATTGTCACCTACATAGTTTATATTTTATAGGTTTCTCAAAATGCAGCTATTTAACTTCCCTTCAGTTTAGGTGACCTCCACTGCTGTTACTTGTGGAAGGCCTGGTAAAAATACAGAAAAGTTGCAAATTCATTGTTTTTCATTTCCTGGACAGAAAATGTTTTTCTCTCAGCAATCTGCTTCATTAATATCACCCAGTTATGTGGATACTAAATATTCCCATATCTCCTTTTTGTCATTTTGATCAGATTATAGTAAAAATATGATTCTGTATGTAATAGTCAGGAACAGAAAACCTATGGTCACTTGTTTTCAGAGTTTGAGACGGTAATTTGTATCACAAATTACTTTAATGTAAATAATGATAGTAATATGAATATGTATTTTTATGTAACATTGATTTCAGAGGTTTAATAATTGTAATTATTATTGGTAAATAATAATTATATGGCTCTACTGAAACTGTCAACAATAATGCAATAATGCAGCGAGGGGATGAGTTGTTTATCGTTACCGGGAACCAGGAAGTTACGTAATGTTTCGCGCCTTTTCGGTAAAAGCTTCCAGAATGTTCCTTAAAAGAAATATGTATTAGTGGTTTTCATTGGATAATAAAATAGACGCTAATGTTGGCGCGTTTTATTAGCCAATAGCAGTTCATTTATAATCTTTAGGCGTATCTTAAGGCAAGCCTATAAATAAGCCAGGCCGAGGTAGCGTGTCCCCCAGTGTGCAACAAGATTCTCAACACATTACACATCGTCCCCAGTGCAACAAGATTCTCAACACATAACACGTCAGCTCCCAGTTCAACGGAATTCTCAGTACACTACATATCGTCAGTCAGTCCTTCATTTCGTCAAGTTACGCGCAGCAGAAGTACGAGAAATCTTATAAAGTATTATACAGTTAAATACACAAAATTGAAGTATGCGAGTTAAAAGTGATAAAAAGTTATTACAAACAGTTTCAGTATGGCGAGTATCCAGATAAATATGTGAAAGTGTTCGTGAACGTGTTCTGCAATAAAGATTATAAAACCAATTTCTTCGTCAATATCATTTCTAGACAAAAGATTCCTTTCCGCTTCACACCCTGCAAGAGAAACATGTTCGATCCCAAACAGCTAGCCGGAGGACATTTTAAATAAATTATTTCAAAACTGATACAAACTGCTACGCCAGATGGAGTTAAACGAACCAAACAACGAATGACGTCACACAAGATGGCAACACACGAGAAGTAAACACAAATATTTGCTCTCGCAAATTGGCGCCCAACGTGGGGCTAACTATAAGATCTTCAAGATATAATAATTTACGTAAAACAGAATACGTAAGCATCCTCCGCATCATATTGGCGCCCAACGTGGGGCTAGATAACTAGGAAAGGAACCAGAATAACCAGGAAGTAGCAGAATTAACTAGGAATGAAGCAGAGTAACCAGGAATGGAGCAGTGAAATGATCTACAAGACGCAGATTCCAGAAACAATAAAAGGAACGACAGACTACACGGATGATTGGACATCGTAATTCCGAGATTACGAGGCAACAAGGAATTCAACGCAAAAACATCGAGACGACGTAGATTCATCACAACACAACGCAGGAGCGACATACAAATCTAGGAGAATGGGGCAGAACGCTGGACATCAAAGTAACAGCAACATAAAGCATCACAAAGGTATCGTAATTTTTTTTTAGAAAACAAAAACAATGGCTACTAGCAATATTGAAGAAACAATGATGGAAGGAGATAGTGTAACAGTTAGCTGTAAGTCAATACAGGTTACAAAAAAAAGTTCGAACAATGTAGTTTTTGAGGGAGGAAATGTTAGTGCAGAAAGTAAGAATAGAATAGCAGGATATATTACTATTGATGCTGGTACGATGATGGAAATTATGGAAATGTTTAGAAATTTTGGTAAAAAAATAGATCAGAGTTATAGGGAATTAAGGGAAGATATGCAAAAGAGTTATGAGAAATTAGGGGAAGCTATGGACAGGAATCATAGGAAATTAAGGGAAGATATTGGTAGGAGTAATGATGTATTAGAGCAAAAAGTAGATCAAAGCAGTGAAGAAATTGAAAAGAAAGTTATGAAGCTAGATAGTAGTAGGCCAAAAATGATAGATAAAAATGAGGAAGTAATAGCAAGTGAGATAGGAGAAATTTCAAAGAAAATGCTAGACATGAGCAAGGAAATAGATAACAAAGAAAGTGAGGTTAATACTAAAAGTGAGGTTAATGTAGAATGTACAGAGTTAGGAAGTCAAATGAGTAGTATTACAAGTGAGCTAAGAGAGACAAAAGAGGTTAGGAATGTAGATGTAAATGAGGCGCAAGTTAATTTCAGAGGGGAAATCTCAGAAATACAGAATGAGACAGTAATGCAAAGAAATAAATTGTACCAAGATGTTCAAAATGAAAACTCCAGTCCAGTACAGTTTAGTACAGATTTGTCAGAGTACTTTCAAATTAAAGAGATAGTAAAAGAATTGAAAATGAAAGTTGTTAAAAGATATGTTGTTCAAGAAACTGTAGATTGTTCTCAAATGTTATCAGGGAACGAAATGTCATATGAATACATGAGGTTATTCATGAGCAACAATTTGAAGGTTAGGTTACGGCTACGAGTAATGTTTAGCCACACACAATTTGATCCAGGAGGGTAAATAGCAATGAGATGTAAACTAAATGCTGGATAGATAAAGATGACTTGCAGAGAAATGTATTGGAATGTAAGAGGGTTAACTATTTATATATGTCATTTGAAAAGAGAAATAAATTATATAAAAAAAAAAAAATTAAAAATTAAATTTGTGGTAACTGCAACAACATTTGAAAATTAAGAATGCAAAGATTGAAACTTAATATGATATTAAATTAAAAGTACGTAAATACAATTCAAAGAGTATTGTTAAAATAAAATTCAAAATAACAAAAATGGTAAAAATAATTCAAAACAAATACTTATGTAGCAAACAGAAAAGGTGAAACATTGTCGAGATTTAAGAGATGTAAATATTTGTGTAGAGGGTGAATATTTTGGTAAATATGTGTAATAATTACAAAAATCTTAAATGTATAAATTTTTGTCAACAATGTAAGAGAGTAAAGAATTTTGAAACAGTGATTAAATAATTTAGGGTAAAGTATTTGCTATAAAAAAAATTTTTTTTTGTGATATCAGATTAATATCTAAATTAATTAAACCAGAGCCAGTAAGTAGTGGCGAGATAGGGGAAAAACATGTCGTGTGTTAAATGCGTGTGAAGTGTTAAGTGAAAGTGATAACGTGTGTTCCAAGATTTAGGAGACTAAAAACACAATTTTAAAATTTCTAAACAAGTTATAAATATTTATAATTATGTTTCTAGTGGGGCATATGAGACGGTAATTTGTATCACAAATTACTTTAATGTAAATAATGATAGTAATATGAATATGTATTTTTATGTAACATTGATTTCAGAGGTTTAATAATTGTAATTATTATTGGTAAATAATAATTATACGGCTCTACTGAAACTGTCAACAATAACGCAATAATGCAGCGAGGGGATGAGTTGTTTATCGTTACCGGGAACCAGGAAGTTACGTAATGTTTCGCGCCTTTTCGGTAAAAGCTTCCAGAATGTTCCTTAAAAGAAATATGTATTAGTGGTTTTCATTGGATAATAAAATAGACGCTAATGTTGGCGCGTTTTATTAGCCAATAGCAGTTCATTTATAATCTTTAGGCGTATCTTAAGGCAAGCCTATAAATAAGCCAGGCCGAGGTAGCGTGTCCCCCAGTGTGCAACAAGATTCTCAACACATTACACATCGTCCCCAGTGCAACAAGATTCTCAACACATAACACGTCAGCTCCCAGTTCAACGGAATTCTCAGTACACTACATATCGTCAGTCAGTCCTTCATTTCGTCAAGTTACGCGCAGCAGAAGTACGAGAAATCTTATAAAGTATTATACAGTTAAATACACAAAGTTGAAGTATGCGAGTTAAAAGTGATAAAAAGTTATTACAAACAGTTTCAGTATGGCGAGTATCCAGATAAATATGTGAAAGTGTTCGTGAACGTGTTCTGCAATAAAGATTATAAAACCAATTTCTTCGTCAATATCATTTCTAGACAAAAGATTCCTTTCCGCTTCACACCCTGCAAGAGAAACATGTTCGATCCCAAACAGCTAGCCGGAGGACATTTTAAATAAATTATTTCAAAACTGATACAAACTGCTACGCCAGATGGAGTTAAACGAACCAAACAACGAATGACGTCACACAAGATGGCAACACACGAGAAGTAAACACAAATATTTGCTCTCGCAAGTTTTAGATTACCTATTAAAAGGAATGATGCTCATGGTGAAACATAGCCGATGTTATTTTGGCCACTGCATGTATGTGAAAACATAGTGATATTTTTCACCTCCCATTTCAAATAATGAACTAGGTTCTGATGTATGCAAAAGTTGATATCATTTTCTCTGCATCTTGCAACTGCTATAAACATACAGAGCAGTATGTTTCTTCACAACATAACAATGAGAATTATAGATCTGTAACTGTGCTACTAAGCATTATAATGCGAGACCATTTGAATAGTTTCTTGAAAAAGGTTATCATTTTGTAATTAGGATTATTTTTTGAAATGTTTTATCAGCAGCTTTCATACTGTATTGTATCACTATTTATTTTTGGTGGTGTATAAGTGCTTCTTTATCATTAATTTTCTTCTTCAATTACTGCTAAGGTATAAAGTCAGGTTTCACGAATAATGACACACAATCTTATCAGGTTTCTTTTATTATAATTTCATATGATGCTTCAGGAAACCCTCTGCACTGATATTCCAATGAATTCATTAACTTAATCTATATAGACTAGCAACAGTAACATGAGGTAGTTTCTGCTTACTCCTTGGTGTAGGGTAGCATGTCTCTCTCATATTATAGAGATCCTGAGGCCAAATTTTGATTGGGATGAGCTACCCGGTTAAGGTTTTTCTAAGATTTTCCCTAAGCAGACAAATGTCAATTAATTTTAACCTTTATGTAGCTCAGCTCATTTGACCTGATCTCTCCACCATTTCTATCTATTTTGCTTACCGTCCTATACAATGTACTGAATAAAGGATGTTAATTGAATAAAAAATATTTGGTATGTATATTTTTTCCAGAGGTTTTCTATTGTAATGCCTTTCAAGGGGTAGTATTTGTTTTCCATACTGATTTGCATGGTTCAAGTGTTTTGTTATTCCTTATGCAGAAACTCATGGGAACTTCTGCCTTAATCTTGTATTAATTCTGTTATGCTGAAATTGTTTTTGCTTTGTAATATGGTTTCAAGCTTCAAATATTTTCTTTAAGCACATTTTGCAAACTTTCTCCCTTATGCCATACTCATACAATGGCGGTATAAACCAGTACTCAAAAATGCATGGATTTTCCCACTAATAATACAAACTTAGTCATATGTAGAATTTGGACAGTAACGATTTGAATTGTATGCCATGTTAATATTAATAATTTTGCTTACCAATGAATTCCACATCATTATTTTGTCTTTGCTAGTCCTGAAGCTGAAGCTCGTACACTCGTATACAGCTAGTTTCAGTAATTTGGCCCCAAAGGATCATCATATGAATATATTTAAATGGTTTCCAAGGATATAATGAAATCATATGTCAGTTGCTATGCAAACTAGGATACCTAGTACCTACAAGAATCATTAACAGCAGAAATAATGAGAAGGTAGGATTGCCAACCTTAGCAGAATTCTGTGCATATAGTTTATATTTCATTGTACTATGATATAAAATGTTGGAAAACAGAATAGTTAGAAAACATAATGACATTTTTATTATATCTGAGATCACCTAAATTTTCATTACACTTCTTGAAAATGTAACATTTCTTGGAAATGTCAAACTTCAATTAGCAATTCTTATGTATGCCTATAGGCATAACTATTTAGGGATTCTCCCATTACTTCTGTATAAAATGCAGTAGCTCTTCATGTGAATGAATACAACTGCAGGGTACTGAGTGTAAGACACATCATGTTGCTAGAACTAAAACATAATGTTCTGTGCATACCCAAAATAAACTGCAAAATAATATGCTGTGCAGTTAGTGCTTAGAGGCAAAATTTAAGGTGGAGAATTTGATAATGACATATAGACCTAAGTCACCCAATCTTACATTACTTAATATCATATGTAATGAAAACACAGAGAGCCGCTGATGTGTACACAAGTAATAATCTGACATTTAAGAATTCTATCTTTTTCTCAGTGCAATACTTCTATGAAACATTGACTAACCTAAGTGGTAAAATTATTCTTTTGCTTTCACTTTTTCAGTTAATGGATTTTCTGTGGCTGCAAGAGCAAGATATTATATCAGGCTCAAAGGCTGTCATATGTCTGTATAAATAGGTGGGAAATGTAACAAAAATTTCAGCCAAAGTCTTACAGTACTTAATTCCCTGTAACAAAAAATGCTGATGTATACACTAATAAAAATCTGATTCTTTAAGTATCTCTTTCTCTCAGTATAACAACCTTCCATGAAGCTTTAACTGTCTATTCATGAGAATTTGCATCAGAATTACCACAGCATGTTCTGATAAAAGCAACAAATTCAATACTACTTATCTTGCAAAATTGATGATGCAGTTCATTGTATACCCTAAAAGGTATTGTACTGAAACATAAAAAGAATAAATGGAATACTGCTTGTTTGGTTATTACTAATTATATTCCGTATATTTGCTGTAATGAACTTGTTCATATTCTTCCCTCTTCTTTCTCATTTTCATGCTGAATATTCTTATGATTACTCCTCTCACTGTAGTTTAAAAGTTGTGATTTTCAGAACATACTCATGAATAAAGTTTACATGTTACTTCTCATTTCCCTTAATTGCAGAATGCTGATATTCCAGAAGAATACCAGGTTCCAATAATACAGCATATGGCCCATGTTCACTCAACTTTATCACTATATAATGAAAAGCTTCAGGTTATGGAAGACAGGATCAATTTTGTATGCTTGAAGCATTACCTTGATTATATAAATACATATTTGAGATTACTGAAAGATTTCAAACAGCATGTACTTACAAAGGTAGGTATAAATTTGTTACTGTATAATTAACAACTAGCATTCTATTCACAAAAGCATGACAATTACAGAATTGATAATCTTAAACTAACAGATTTTTTTTCACATTGACTTTATGTAGGATTAGATTCAAGGTTGAATCAGGTTTGAAAAATTGTTTACATGGTGATTATACCATTGAGACAAAATTTTCAATAAAAATCCAAAATAAGAAAGGTTGGAAGTGAAATAATTGCATACATTGAAAGATCAAGAGGATTATAGTAATTGAAATTAAATTTTTCTGTAATAATTTTAATGGCATTCCTAATTCAGAGTATATGTTCAAGGGTTACAAGATAAAGTAATGCTGCAGATTCTTGCAAGTGTTAAAAGGAATGTATCACTATCCTAGCATGTAAACAGGACTTTATTTTAGTTTCTTGCCCTTCTTCCTTGTTTATGCTTGAACATTTTACTTAATTTGTTTACTGTTTGCTTTATTACACACCCAAAATCAAGGTGAAACTCACATTCATAGTCCATATGCTATGAAATATCAGAACAAAATGCCTTAGAGGTTGTAATCATGGAGTAACATTTCCTTACATTCACAGCTGCTTATTTTTTAATATTAGGCCTGTTACTTTGGAACATGTAAACTGACAATATAATATACATTGATTATGCACAAAATACAAATAAGCAAAAGCATAGGCAACATTCTGCCTGCAGATTTGCAGAAGAGGTAAACCAGACATATTCCTCTTAAAACTTTACTTCACTTTCTTTATGTATTATAAAATTAATTTTCTTGTTTTCATGCTACACATTAGAAAATACAATTATTTTTCTGAACACTAAATGATAGAAAAGGAGCCCTTTAGCTGACTAAACTTTTCATATTTGGTTTGTGCATGGCCAATGCAAGAAAACAATTGTTAAATACTAATAAATTAATACTTCACAAATTAAACCTACAGATATTCTTAGCCTAGTCTAACTAGCAACTCCTTGTTTATTCACAGCACAAGGATTTTTGTATCTATAAATGGTGGCGTAGGTTTAAACGCTGAGGTGCAGTTTTAATTTACTCCTGCTAGAGAAAGGTGATTTTACTTCACAAAATATTTACTTTTGATTCATGAGAGTGGGTTTCATGTATTGAAGGAATGTAATAAAAATTGGAAAAAAGGTGACAATATAGGTAGATTAAGATATACATTATTACATTCACTACAAATCACAAAGAGAATTACAAAGTCATTGTATCTTAAACCATTATTATAGTTAATAGAACCTGAGTTTCAAAACCAATGTGCTGACAACATTTCCATATTTTGTAACATAGCACTTTTATGTTCTATATGCTATCTATACATCAGTTAGATATATTAATCTGTTGTCTAGCATAAAGGTGTTAAAGTCATATGGCAGCCCCTCCCATAAAAAAAGGGAAGAGAAATATGTTCCAACAGAATTACTACTGATGCCTACTTTTAATGTCTTTTTAGGGCAAAATAATAAACTTGATAAAGTAATAATAATTAATTTATGCACATTCCTTGCTTGAATAATAGATAGAATTGTACACAGTGCTGCAGTGATTTATATTGCATTTATCAAAGTGCATAAAGGGAGAATGAAATACCCAGGGAAAATATTTATCTTGCTTCCTACTAAAAAATATTTCATTAGGAAAGTAGAAAGTAAAAGCATATGTATTTTGATACAGATTTATGGAGTGTTCATTGTTTTCTCATGTCTCTGTTATCACTATTTTTTGACATTAAAGAGAGCCACCTTCAACTTACTTCTTCCGACCAAATAAATTAGTCTTTTGGTGACTCTTTTGTCCACTGAGCATGAAACATTTCTTTGCTAACTAGGCTCTTTTGTTCAGTTGGTGATCTGTTTACCAATAACACCACCTATGCTGAAAATAATATAGGACTTATAGCAACAGTTATGCAACATGTCTGTTTAGATGCAGCAGCTGTCATTTGTTTTTCTATATGTGTAGACATAACCTTTTCCAACATTAGCATCCCAATACTCCACTCCTTGTTGCATATGATGTGCATGTGTTTCTCTTTTCCATTTTTAATGTATTTATATTTGCACTACACAAATGCCTTAGAGAGTTTAATGTGTATCACACGTGCGGTTTGGTGTCATGGATATTCCATTAATGTATTGAGTGAACTATATTTTGAAAAGAATATCCATTATGTAACAAGTTGTTAAGGTTTTGCAAAGGTGTAAGTGATGCAGTTGTGAAGAAATCCAGCTCCAGAGTGGTTGAGCTTTTGGACAGGTAACACAGTGATGATGCAAGATATCTAACATACTGCAACTTTTACAAATTGGGATCATCACCATGGGATTTTTTTTCTCTGTGAGAAAAACATCACGTACAATATAATATGCACTCACAATCCAATCAACAGGGATATTTCTAGAATTTATGTTACATCATATCTGGCACCAGGGTCTGTTGGGCATTTGATTCCACATATGAACAGGTGTTTTCAGCTTCTGCAGTAAGAAATCCCAGACCACAAATGTTAGTCCTTAAGGGTACAGTGATAGGGCATCAATACCATCATTAAAGCTTTGATTGCTCTCCTAAAGCCCAAAGAAACATCCCAAACAAGAGATCCAATAGAATCCTGGTAGTTCTCCCCAGGAAAGTACTTCTTGTTCTTCTCAATATCCTTATAGGTCCATTGACTCACACCTTTAAAGTTATGTCACAGAAGAGGGTCCTAATCATGGATATTATCATGAGTGAAAACTTGAAGTGCTAAAGGAGTTTAAATATACAGGCATGACTGACCCTATCAATTTAATGCTTTCTCAAAATCTAGGTTAACCAATATTATAGTTTTGTGCCAAGCTGTTCATAATGCACAAGCATTGCAGAGAACTAAAGATTTCCAGTTATACTCATTCTCTGTATGACCAGATGTGGCAATGGTAGGAAGAATAGTCTGATATTGGGAAGCAAATACATTAATCACAATTTCGTAGTAAGTATTCAATAAATTATCAGTCGATAATCCCAGACACTCTAAGGGGACTGCTTCTTTGGAATTAAGACCATGATGCTATCACCAAATCCACAGGGGTGTCAATCCAAACAGGACGTTATTAACCACTTTGGCATGTTCCTCTTTGATCATGCTCTAAAACTTCTTGGAGAAGGAATATGTGATACCATCTGCTCCCAGATAGAAATGGATGTCAGCAGAAGTAATGACATTATATTTCTGTTTCAGAATGTCTCACCTCCAAGGAATTTTGTTTCATCACTGTTATACTGTTCTCAACATAGTATGAAATCTCCTTTTGTGACATCATTGGGCAGTTTAATATGGTGAACATGTTTACTATAAGACATATGTCTTTAAGAGTTGAGTCACAGCAGTGATCATGGCTCCATCCAGTGCCAGTAAGGTGTGAATACATTGGCCACTATCATCACACTTTTCATTTACTATATGAAACAGGAAGCATTCTCCTCTGTGATGACAGAATTATGATATCACAAACAAATGATTCTTCAAAAACTTGGTCCTATATTCCCACAAACTTGTGCTTCACATCCTAAATTTGATGGCACACATCCTGCCTACATTGCTGTATATTAAGAAGGCCCGCTAGTGCTTCTTCGTAAAAGTGTTCAATGTTTCTATCACAACTTCTATTCCTGAAGAAGGTCGTTGTACCAGGTTTAAATATAGGCTGCCATTGTCCACTACCCCCATTGGGAAACAGTGAGCTTTATCCTAAACACACTTCTGCAACTCCATTAAGTCAGTTGCTGTAGTTCCCTTGCATAGTAAAGCATTGTTTAATTTCCAATAACCTTTACCATACAGCAAAATGTGACTCTCAGTAACTAATTTTACTTTTACAATGTAGTGGTCAGTAAAGGTCACTAGTAGAACACACCGTATGGTTGAGGGTTTTGAACTGATCACTAAGATAAAGCTATCTAACCCAGAGGCACAATTTGCTTGACAATAACTAAACTTCACAGAAATACTATTCATGTGCTCCCAAACATTACCAAGATCTAAACTGGATACTGAAGCTCCAATGCCAAAGGCATGTAACCAGGTGGATGATCAGTGATCCTAAGCATGCAGCATACAGTTAAAGTCTCCACCAACTAAAAGTATCACATAATGTGATAATAAGTAAAACACTGGTGATGAATTACACTCATTCAGGGCAATTGTCAATACCAGAAGGGATGTAAAGATTGCTTTCATGATTAATTAATGTCCTTTAATTGGGTAGGTCCTATCGGATGGTAAATGAACAACATGGTTGAAAGGCTGAAATAATGCTCAAATGGGCCCAGGGTCTCTTGAGATTAGAGTTACCCAACATTATCTTCTCAGGATAAGGGAGAACCCTGGAAAGAAATCGTATCCAGGTAACTCATCCTAATCAAGATTCGAACTTGGGACCTCTTGAATGTGAGGCAGACATGCTACCCCCACACCACAGAGGTGGACACATGTAAAGATTAAGAAATACTTTTTGTTTTCCATTTAGTACTTATTACTCAACCTCTAGGGTGTTGCTCTATTTCAGTGAAGTTCAATCTAGCTCATAAAAAAGCAGTGCCTTGTATATTATCTCCATTAACCAGTAGTTGTATTGCAGACCCATAAATGCAACCTAAAGAATATTTATCTCTTGTAAGAAAACAGTACCAAGGCATCAGTCAATATAAAATCACATAAGAGTGTCTATTTTGCATTGCAGCATAATGAATTTATGTTAATAGTGGTAATATTATGTAAAACAACCATGACACAAAGCAGAGGTAAAACCTGGAGGACAATCATCAGTTACTGTAGCCACAGACCTAAGTGTGTATACCTATTCTTGTCAAGAATATGGATATGTTTTTCTAAAATCTTCAAAATACTGTTTTTGTACTAAATACTAAAATACAAAACCCTAAGCTTTGTTAGGGACTCTAGTCATTTTCTCCAAATAATGAGGAACTTCACCTTTGAAGACCAGTACATTATGGTCAGTTTCGATACCAAATCTCAATTGAAGATGCTTTAAGATCCATTCAGCAAACAATCAGCATCAATGGGCTACTGGAAACTGGATGGACCTGGTTGCACACTATTTATATACTTCTCATACAAAGGAGATATTTATCAACAGAAGGAAGGTGATGGAATGGCATTTCCCATTTCACCAATTGTTGCTAACCTCTTTCTCGAGGATTTTAAAAGCACTGCCTTGGACACCTGCAGAATTAAACCAGCCATGTGGCTTAGATATGTGGATGATACCTTTGTGGTATGGCCTCACAGAATGGACACTATTGTGGAATTTTGCAGCATCTGAATAGTCTTCACTCCAATATACAAGTCACTATGGAACTAGAAAAAAACCAAAAACTTTCGAATGGGATCCAGTCAAAAAACAGCACACCGCTTAGTCTACCAGAAGGTCGTCCATAATAGACAGATACATAGATGCCACATTCCATTATCCTATATCAGTAAAACGAAGTATGATTAAAACACTGTTTCAGTGAGCCATACACATATGTTATCCAGAATGTTTATCTGAAGAGAAATATCAATTACAGGAGGTTCCACAAGCAAATGGGTACTCCAAGAAAGAAATAAAACTATGGCATAACAGCACCAAAAGCCAAAAGTAAATAATAAATAAAAAAAGAAAAACAGAAGACTAAATGTGCTTCCCTGCCATTTATACAAAGTATTGCCGAAAGAATAAGTAAAGTTTTACACAAGCTGGGATCAGCACCCATTATGCAGTTAAAACGATACAATCAGTACTCCGGTCAATCAAGGATAAATGTGATCCTTTGCTCAAACCAGGAATTTACAAAACACCATTTGACTGCAGAAAATCCTATATTGGCCAGACTGGAAGGTCGGTGACCACATGACATAAAGAACACATTAGGAGTTTAAAACTTAATCAGCCTGAAAAGTCATCACTAGCAGAACATGCCATTGAGACTGGCCACCACATTGAATTTGATGATACAAAATTACTTGTTCCTTGAGATTATAAATACCTCATCATGCGAGAAATCATTGAGATCTTCAAAGAAGAACAAAAGGTTATCAGGATACTGTTACTAAAGATGGCAACTCCAACTATTGGCCAATAATCAGCCAATAGCAGTGCAAGAGGGACGATCCAAGGATTGGACGACCACCAGTCAATAAGAAGGCACGAGGCAGTCTTCCCTCTGACAGAGTATAAAAGAAGGAATGTGAACTGGATAGGATGTTCATGGTACTTCCACGCGAGCGGGACAGTCGGGGGCGGGACAAGCCACTGATCAACCGGCGCCTCAGCGCCTTCACCTCCCACCAAGACCTTCCAAGACCAACCCCTCCACCCTCTGTCCCGCAGCATCCTGATGTGCTTGCGTGGCTGCAGCAGCTGTTGCAGACCCACGGCCAGCGCATCTGCAATCTGCTGGTCAGATTCCTCGCTGCCACCGACCCGGCCGCAAAGATGGCTATAGCCATGGAAGGGCTTACATTCTTCTCCAGCGTCATACGCACGGGACAAAATGGCGAATCGTAATGGGTTTCGTACCTGATTCCGGTTCGCGTTTTGGAACGCGCTTGGCTTGACGCTCCAGGGGAATGAGCTCCAGCACTTTGTCGGCCTACATGCACTGGAAACACATCTCCGTCCAAATACCTCATTCCGCCTACCGGGCTTCAACTGCCTCAGGACAGATCGTGTGGGCCGCCGAAGAGGCGGCACAGCGATCTTCGTGAAGAACAGCGTAGTCCCATACAGCTCCCACTTCAAACCCTAGAGGCCACGGCCCTCTCAACCCACCCACCATCCACGAGGTCAAGGACGGGCAACTGTTATTGACTTCGTGATCACCAAGCACTTCCCCTTTAATACGTCACTCATTTCGATCAATGCACTTCATTCAGATTATAATCCGGTGTTGGCTGAGGTTAACACCCGGGTTGCCAGTCATGACCTCAAGGTTCAACACCGTGAGGTTGACTGGGACTGTGTAAGGCATTGCCTCAACGTCTCCATCCCGCCTAACCCAAGAATCACCGACATCACATCCCTAGAGGCTGCGGTCTCTTCCTTCACTTCCACCGTGGTGAAAACTGCTCAAACCTGACTGTTCTCACCCCTACGCCCCTACAACCAGATGTTCTACCTGTAGAACTTATCCTTCTCATCCGACGATCCTGGACAGCCCGCAGACTCTATCAGTGGCACCGCACGGCTCACAATCGAGAGCTTCTGAGGCACTTGCGCCGAGGGGCCAGGGTCCGCGTGGGAGGACACAATGGCCCGCACGAACCTCCAGAGTACATACGTGTGGCAGATCACCAAAAGACTTCGGAACCGGCGAGGTCAATACACCTCCCCACTCCAAAGGCACCCTAGGCTTGGCCTATGAACCCCAAGCCAAATATAATGTGTTTGCGGACTATCTTGGGCGAACCATGAGGCCCTGAGATGACCCCCAGGACGACGCCTTTTCCGAGCACGTCGGTCAGGAGGTTCGCCGATTCGTTCGGCGTCCCCTGGACGAGGCGGCTCGGTCTCCTGTCATCAAATCCAGCGAAGTCCCAGGCGTACTCCGGCGTCTAAACACCAAAAAGGCGGCGGGGCCTGACGGGCTCACACCCGCCATGCTCTGCCGCCTTCCCTTCCGAGCCGTTCTCCTTCTCACAAAGGTCTCCAATATGTGTCTCGCCTTATGTCACTTCCCACGCGAGTGGAGAGAGGTAAGGGTGATCTACATCTTGAAGCCGGGGAAAGTCCCGGTATACCCTTCCAACTACCGCTCCATCAGTCTCCTGTCAGTCCTCTCGAAAGTCTTCGAGAGGCTAGTATTTGCCCGCTTGTTCCCTGTACTGCGCGACATTCACGCCATCCCTGGCCATCATTTTGGGTTTCGTCCTGGGCACTCGACGCCCCAGCAGCTGCTGCTGGTGGTGGCCGCTGCCCTGGGTTTCCAGGACAGGGCTTTTACTGCCGCGGTGTCTCTGGATGTCGAGAAGGCCTTCTCACGACCTGGCATATAGGTCTCCTTTACAAGCTTATTCAGCTGGAACTATCACCACACTACATCACCTCCTACACATGCTTCAGACACCGAACTTTTTCTGTCTCAGTTGCGGGGTACAAATCAACACACAGGCGAATACGAGGCGGAGTCCCCGAAGGTTCTGTATTATCCCCTACGCTCTTCAGCGTGTATGTGGCCGACATACCAGCAGAGCAGCACGTCAACATAGCCTAGTATGCTGATGACGTGCTGCTATACTGCACAGACAGACACCCCCACAGAGCCTTCAACCCAATTCAGCGACACCTCCGCCTCATCCAAGAGTAGTGTAGGCGTTGTCGATTGTCCATCAACCCGGAGAAAAGCCACGCCATTCTGTTTGTACAGCGCCGCTTCCCCGCCAACTTCCCCTCATTTACCTACCTCCGACGTGGGATAGAGTGGACGAATTCCATCCCCTATTTCGGTGTTCAGTTGGATCGACGTCTAACTTTCCGGGATCACATCGCGGATCTCTCGCGTCGGGGCATGGCGGCTACGACCTCCTTGTACCCGATGCTGGGATCCGTGATGCCGATACAGCTTAAGTTGCGTCTCTGTAAAGCACTTATAATTTCCGTCCTGTTATACGCCTGTGAGATCTGGGGCATGGCCGTGGACTCCATTCTGCTCCATCTGTAGCGGGTACAGAATAGGAGCCTATGAGGCATCTATTTTGTATGCCGCGCTTTCCCGTGAGACTACTCCACGAAGCCTCATCTCTTCCATACCTGGAGGATGAAATTAGGCCCGGGCTGGAAAACTATACGAACAGTTTCCATTCAATTGGAGTGACCTCGTTCAGTCTCTAGGGGACTATACCCCATAGAACGCCGCTTGAGGCGTCACCGGGTTCCCCGCATGGAATGCGGGCACCCTCGGTAACAAAGGAGTTACTCCAACCAGCAGCAAAAGCTGAACTCCTTGTAGTCTACCATGGTAAATTCAAAATTTAACCCAAAACAATTTTCAATAATATCATCAACCAGCGGCGCACTAGGGCTGTTGCACCCTGGCCTGCAGTCGTCGAGGAGCTCAATGCTGCCTCCTATCACCCCTACAACCTCAGTTTCAAACGCCATCCTGCAAAACCCTTTCTTACCTACCAGTGTTTAAACCCTAGCAAAGGTAGGTACACTTGATAACACTTCTTCGGTCTGTCCTCAGCCTGCCAAAATGCTTCGGCCTTCGGATAGGATGTAGGAATCTTCAATACTACTAATTGTGTACCTACTATAACTTCATACAATTGAAAAAGGTCCAAATTAGACCGGAAATCGGAAAAGCGTCCAGCTAGTGACCCCGGCCAATGCTGTTTAACTTTTGTTAAGCAGCAATTTTGAGCAGTGCAGTCCTTTTTACATCTTTTTAACCATCTTGTGACCATCTGACAACATAACAAGTAGCGGACGAACAAGAAGGTCACAGCCATCTGGCCGCAAGGCGAGGTACGGCGCACTTAAAATTAAGTGCCCGGCCCCCTGTTGTCACGCCATTGGTCACCGCTGTCTGTAGGTGAGTGGTAAAGTAAGTGCATAAGAAGTGCGCTGTGCACTTGTGTGCAGCACAAGTGTAACTACCCTTGTTCCCCGATCCCTTCAATATGAAGGCTGCTCCTCCGGGCCTGGAAGAACATAACGCAACTCAAAGAGAACCCGACAACGCGCAAGCGGTAAGGAGGGGACTCTATCCGTTCGGCCTCGAACGAACATTCTGACAACGGCCTCTCACGCGACCGTTCTCCGCTGCGATTAGGCAAAACTACCGAGTCTGAGTACTCGGACTGTGACAGTGACGTCACAGACTACTCTAGATATTCCGACAAGGCTTCGGTCTTCTCCGTACACTCCTCCGTTATGGAGAGGGACTAGAATGGTCACACTGTTCTCCCTGAGAACAGTGATGACGGATTTCGCGTAGTGGGCAGGAAAGGAAAGCCACTACCACCAGCCAAACGGCGGACAGTCGAGACGCCAAATACCTCCGATCATCGTGGACTTCTTCTAGGGGGTCATGGGTTTCCTTCGGGAGTTCATCCCTGCTCTCTGCCAGGAGTGCACGGTGACCAGGAGGAAAAGCCGTTATGTCTTCCAGCCAAGGACCTCAGGGGACTATACGTTCTTGCTGAGTGCCCTTAAGAAGGATATCCCTCAAGGCCAGAGACGTTAGACGTGTTATCAGGGGCCTACCTGTGGACGCACAAGTGGGAGAAATCGTGCATGACCTCATCCGTCAGGGCATAAAGCCCCGCCTCGTGAAGCAGCTCACGAAACCCACTCCAGCTGGGCAGCAGCCCAACAAAATCCCTATTCCCCTCTTCCTAATAGTGTTAGAACGCGGTTAACGATCCGAAGATCAAGATAGATCGGGTCACCTCGATCTGTTATCTCCGGGACAAAGTTGAAACCTCGTCGCCCTGACGGCCCTGCTCAATGTCATCCTTGCTTGGGTTTCGATCACTGAACGAACTACTGTCACCGTCTACTGCGCTGTCTTCGGTGCAGTGGCATGCACCCAAAAGAGCTCTGCTCTAGGACCCTCGGAGATGTGCGCAAGTACACCAACTGCAAGGGTGAACACATCGCCTTCTACGGGGATGCTCCAATCGTTCTGAAGGTGATGGCCTCCATGCGCTCGTCTTCACGACCGCCTCCAGCTCCACAGACATCTAGTGAGCGACCAGGAGCTCCACCCCAGAGAACGGACAACCAGCGACAGGGCCACCCACGGCTGCCCAGAAGACAACTGCCTGGCCATCATCATCGCGACAGGCGCCAAGACCAGCACCACCACCAAATCCAGCACCTAGGGGCATCTCGCACACGCAGATGGCTCCTGGTCGGGGTGCAGCACAACTCTCTCCCTGTGCACAAACACAAGTCCAACCATACAACCAAAAACCTCAACCCAGGCAGAAGAGGAAGGGAACGGACCCCGGAACCGACTCGGACCGGGAGGGGCCGGTGGCTGCAGGACCTGTACCTGCCATCACGCGCCTCCAGGGTCGAGGAGGTGTGGGAACACCCACTACACCTTCAGTCCTCTCAACCATCCACAACCAAAGCAACCACAGCTGCTGTTGATTTCAGGGAACCTGTAGCGGTGGATGCAGCTGTTGCTACAGGGCCATGGTCGTCGCATCCAAGATCTCATTATTCAGCTTTCTCCAGGCCTCCGACCCAACCAGCAAGGCGATGATCCCCTTTAAAGATATCACTTTTTGCTCTCCCTTGCACCATTGCTCCAAAATGGCGCATGGAACTAGGTCTGGTACCTCCTTCCGATTCGCCTTTTGGAATGCTAATAGAGTAAGGAGTGAGGAACCATAAGGATGAGATTCATCACGTTGCCAACCTTTATGCATTTGACCTCAGTTTAGTTTCGGAGACACATTTGCGTCCTGACATCCCATTCCGCATACCGGCTACGTTTTTCACCCCAGCGATCAGGTGCCCGGCCCAAGAGGCGGCACTGCTGTCTTTGTGAGGCAAAACGTGGTCCATAAATCCATTCCTCTTCCACCCCTTCAAACCCATGAGGCGACGGCAGTGTGTGTTGAATTGGGAGGTATGGAGGTTATTATAGCCTCTATTTACCACCCACTTGTTCGACTGTTCGTACCTGCCGCTTACCAGTCCATACTAGGCCTTCATCCTGGCGTGATTTTGGCAGGGATTTTAATGCCAAGCATCAGCGTTGGCACTCGGGCCTCGTGCAAATCCAGGAGGCAACGAATTAATTCGTATGATAGACAGAGATTCCCAACTCAAAGTACTAGGTCCCTGGTTACCCACATACCATCCACAGGGTCGAAGGGTACCCTTTCTCATCGACTTTGCGATTATCAAGCACCGCCCTTATCATCTCACGCTCATATCACTCACGGCGCTCCATTCCGACCACAACCATGTGACGGTGGAGAATAACATACGGGTTTCCAGCAACGAGCTTTCTGGTCGTACCAGAGAAATCGATTGGGACAGCGTAAAGGGTTGCCTCAATGCATCAATCTCGCCAAACCCCAAGATAATATATATATATCCTCCTTGGAGACAGCAGTCAAATCCTTTACCACCACAGTGGTGCGAAAATTCCACAACCTCACCATCTTAACACCTCCTTCACCTCATCCCGAAGTCTTAACACTGGACCTCGGAATTCTCATCCGCCGTTCCTGGTAGCCCGAAGGCTATACCAGCGCCCCGGAAGCCCCACAACCGAGAGCTTGAGGCATATCCGCCAACAGGAAAGTGACCGACTGCGTGCGCACAGGGTGCAAGCGTTGGAGGCCACCATGGCCCGTAATAACCTCCAGGGGGAAGACGTCTGGCGGATAGCTAAAAAACTCAATCGCCACCGCAATCAATACATCTCCCCGCTTCAGAGGTAACCTAGACCTTGTCTACGAACCCCTAGCCAAAGCAAATGTGCTCGCTAACTATCTTTAGACTCAGAGATGATTTTCAGAATGCTGACTTTAAGGTCACTGTCCACCAGGAGGTAGATCACTATCTGCGGTTGCCCCTTGATGGAGCGGAGCACCCCCTCTCAATCATCGTCCCAAGTGAAGTCTACGGTGCACTTCGGCGACTCAGCAATAGAAAGGCTTGTGGACAGAACGATCTGACCACTGCCATGCTCCGTAACCTTCCTTTCATTCCTGTACGTTTTCTTACGAAGCTATTCAATTTGTGAATCACCTTGGGAAACTTTCCACGCTAGTGGTGCCTGGGTGGTGTGCATTCCGAAACCTGGTAAGGACCGAGCTCTTACCTCCAGCTACCGTTCCATTAGCCTCCTGCCCACCTTCTCGAAAGTTTTCGAGAGGTTTATACAGCACTGCTTGTCACCGCTACTGGTCGACATTCTAACCATCCCAATCCATCAGTTTGGTTATCGTCCTGGGCACTCGACCGCCCAGCAGCTGCTGTGGGTGGTGGAGGCTGTTGTCCTGTGTTTCCAGGATAGAGCCTTCATTCCTGCGGTATCTCTTGACGTGGAGAAGGCTTCTCAACAACCTGGCATGAGAGGCTCCTCTATAAACTGATCTAGCTTGACCTAAACAGGCAGATAATCCACATGTACACAGTTTCCTACACCAACGCTCCTTCACTGTAGTAGTTGTGGAGAAACCATTAACACTGAAATCCATACGAGGCGGAGTTCCCGAAGGCTCGTACTATCCCCCAAACTGATTAATCTTTACATGGCAGACTATCCAGTAATGACGTCCTGCTGTACACTACAAACCGACACCGATCAGAGCGTTCAACCCTATACAAAGACACTGGCACCTCGCCCAGCACTGTTGCAGGCAGTGGCGGATGTCCGTGAATCCGGGCGAAAGCCAAGCTGTCCTCTTTACCAAGAGAAGAATCCCCGCAGCAGACCTGCCATTCACATACCAAGGCCAAAGGATAGAGTGGGGAACATCCGTTCGTTACTTAGGCGTCACTCTCGCTAAGGGCTTAAACTTTCGTGAACACGTGCGTGGAACAATGAACAATTGGCAATGTAAGAGCCAGACAACAAGCAGTCTGCACAACATACCTTCATATAAACCTTCAATCAATGAAAACCAATAATATGCCTTATGTCCAACTGATGAGTCATCCTGGTGTGGATTTATAAAAAGTCAACAAGGTGGAAAGTCATATAACTACAAACATACTTGCAATACACATTGTTGCAATGAATGCAATGAAGCCTATTTATAGATTTCTTGCAAATCATGAACCACTGCAAAAGTGTATTCATGGAAAGCACAAAATGCTAATGTAAGTTTGAACAATTTAATATGGAAACGGTGCCTCAAAATTACATATTTGTGCCTGCAACTGTTGTCAGAATAGCAACTTATGATGCTGTTCTTGTATATAACAATGGTAATATTGGCAAAATCAAGACGTTGAAACAACTTGGCTACAGTCGAGGAGTGTTTATGGAAACAATTCTTCAAGAAATTGACAAATGATGAATTCAGTCAGCTGAGTCAGCAATGGAAAATTTCAGAAAATAAGCTTGACAAAGGACAAATTTAAATAGAAAAGCTGTATAGGAGGTAGAGCAGGAAGATGCTGACCATGGATATGGGGAGCACTGAATTCAGCTTGTGATGTTAGACATGTAGAATAATTATATTATAATCTCAAAACCATATTTTCCAAAATGTAAAATTTTCAATATTGTTGTACCTTTTTATTGTTTTATTGTACTAAGAGATATACAATTTTATTGTATGCTGAACTTTGACCCTGGCTACTCATTCTGTAGACAATCACTACCTTTTTTTCTACATTTTATATTTTCCTGTCAATAAATTATCTTGCTTCAGTTTTTCATGTCCCATTTCCACTTGTCACTTATTGATTACTTTACCATCACACATTTACCATAGTTTTACATTCAAGGTTAGATACACTACCTCTTACTTATCTCTATCCACTGTCCAAAGCCATTTATTTTTTTTACTTTACACAAACGCTGTCCAATGCTCCTAGTGTCCTTGCACATCATTTCGATTATAAGTGTATTCCTATCCCCCTTCAACCACTTCTTTGTAATAAATTCTCTTCTCTAATTCTCTGTTCCTTGACACTTAAATACTATGTGTTCAATGTCTTCATTACCACCACATATCGGACATTGGTTCTGAGGAATACCCTGTCTTAACCCTCTTAGCCTCCATGCTCCAGTTCTTACCCATGCAATAGATTCTCTCTCTTCTTTATTTACTATGTCTATATATTTTTCCCTACCCCATGTATTTTTCATTGGCCTATAACAAATCAATTAATTCATTTTGGCAATCGCACTGAACATGTTTTGTATTTCTATATCTTCCAGGTTTTTCCTTGCCTTTTTCCAAACAATTTTCACCACTTGAGCATAAAAACCAATGCTAGAAATGAGAGGCAATAAAATGTTCAAAAAGTAAAGTAGAAATTTGCACTAGTCTTGGTAGGAAAGCCGCCAATATACATTAAATGAGGAAAAGAAAGCAGCGAATAACTGACGTCATAAATCACATGGTTAGTGGACCAAACCAAGTCGCCTAGAAAATGGGCGTGAAATAGAAAAAGATCCTAGACAGATCGAGGTGTGAAGGCGAGGTGACACTCTCGCTCTGATCATCACTATGTTAGTGTTTATTCATGCAAATTGGTATGAAACAGTATTGATAGATAATGTATTTCTGATTTCTCTAGCCTCTCTCCCACATACTTCTGAATTCTGGAAATGTAATATAGTGGTTATTAGTGATGAAAAGTTTATAGAAATAGTTGAGCAATTGTTAGATAATTGCACTAGATAGAATATTAAATTCTGGTACCTTATTTTTAGCCCTGTGTTTTTCTAATAGCATAAAGGCTCCAGTTTTCATATAAAACAGAAACCCTGACATTAGTATTAAGTGAAACAGTAGTAAAACTGGTGAATATGAAGATTTTTCACCCTAAGAACACAAATTTAAACATTTTGGAAATGGAATACACTCTGTAACTAGCAAAAAAATTCTTTTTGTTGTTAATTATAAATATTGATTGCATAAAATCTGCTATTACTCTGATTAAAGTCTTTTCTCTTTATATAATTAACTTAATGCACATTTGCAATGAATTGGGTTTCAACATGTAGATGAAATACAGCAAAACTTTCTGCCATGCAGGTATTAAAAATGTTTTTGTATCCAGAAGCTTCACTATATGCATATGTAGAATTGCAATAAAAGCCACTGGGATCCTTTAATACTATATCCTGAACTTGAATAAGATGTCAAAGAATTAAGTTCAATGCTATATGTTGTCCTTATGAACAGGATCCAATTATGCTTTGTTTCTTTTTTGTGTCCTTTGTTTTCTAGTTGCTAAATTGTGACCATCCATGTACATTCCTTGGAATTAAAAATAAGTGTTTTTGTGTTATTATTCTATTCTTGTTCTCTGGAGTAATAATAATAATAATAACCATTTTCTACTATATGTGATTCCCAACTAAAAGCCAAAGACCCATCACAAATACAGGGCAAGTCAACTGTCCCTCCGGGGTTTCGTTAGTCTATAGAATGGTAACCATAACAGATATGGCAGAAAGATTTCTATCAGACAAAAGAGTATCTCTCAAAGTGTCACTACATACTTACAGGTGTTCCACATGCCCACTGCTGGTGACATGGCAGACATCAGTTCTGTAATCAACTTGTCCCATACATGTTCTAACATCTCACAGTCAATGCCGGATGAATACACAATCTTTAACATAACCCCATAAATAAAAATGCATGGGGTTAGGTCAGGTGATCTTGGAGGCCACAGAAGGAGAGGAGAATCAGCTTGAGAACCATGTCCAACCCAATGATGTAGAGGTGGTTGAGGAGAAATGAGGTGAAGCAGCATCTTGTTGATAAATGTAGTCCTGGCTGTTTGTGATTGTGGCAATAGCCATTGTTGAAGTATGTCCAGGTACATTGGGCCAGTAACAGTTTGTTCTACAAAAAAGGGCCAAAACTTTTGTAACAAAACACACTGACTTTAGGGGAATCACAGACATGTTCCATCATAATATGAGGATTTTCAAATTCTAACATTGTGATGACTCACCTTGCCTGAGGCATGAAATGTGCCTTGTCACTGAAAATCAGTTTTTCAGAGAAACTGTTTTCTTGTAGCCTCATGCAGAACTCACAACAAAGGTTGTTACTCTGGGGACTGCTGTAGCTGTATCTGATATGGCTTGAGCTTAGGTCAGACAATTTCCTGCATGATGTGTAGACTCTGTACAAATGCTTCTCTCACATGCTCGACTTTTTTGTTTGACATACGTCGCCAATTTACCAGCACAAAAATTGCCAGTCATTCAAAGTTGTTGTACCATGCTGTAGTTGTTTTGTCTGAAATTTTGTGCAAACTTGACATTGTACCATCACAATTAACTCACATTTGGCAAACTGTAAAACACAAAATGTTTTCTGTTCACCAGTGAACACCATGTTTTAACAATTCTTATGACTGCCTTCTAGTTGCAAAAATTACAACTTCACACTATGGCGGCTGCATGCATACGAAACTTTGAGAAAACTCTTTGCTCTGATACAAATCTTTCCACTATGTCTGCTATGGTCATTGATCTATAGACCCACAAAACCCTCTGGGGAGAGACTTTTGACTTGCCCTGTATGGCCTTTTATAAGTTCAACACATTTTTGTTCTGATATCCAGTCTTGTAAATCCTTTGCAGTCTTATAGGAATTTAAGTTAGAAACTGTTTTATAGTTTAGGTCAATTAGGAAGAACAATGCTTTTCAATAATGAGTGAATTACCACAATCTGTCAAGAGGTTTTGGAGATTACCCTCACATCTCCCACACATACTATATAGACTACTGCCAGTGCCAAGAATGTGTTATTCTTATTCATGAAGATTTTATAAACAACTTCTCTAATTTTTTACTTTTTTAATTTGAATAATTTATTTATATCTGTAACCTCATAATTTGTCTCTGTAAAATGTAGGTGTTCCATCCAACTGTAATTTAAGATTTTAATTATTTCAGTGCAGACAGCTGCAAGGAAGTATTGGAAAAATTGCAGAATTAATTGACCAGAAGAATGGCTTATCAAATAAGCTTATAGCTCATAATATGTCTTATTGTGAAAAGAAATCAATAAGTGAAACTTTGCTTCTACAAATTAATACAGGTAAGAAGGCTTGCTTTGGCTGCTCCTTATTTTTCAGGCATAAATCTTGCGTTATGAAATAGGATGTTAACTCAGTTAAAGTGTAAGTTTCTTTCTGTATCAGTGTCCTAAAATAGGAATGCTTCATCAACTAACAGTTGGAACAGTTATTGAATTATACATTGCATAGCAAATGTGAATGGTATGTACTGATACTTTATTTGATTTCAATTTGATCTACATTTCATAGTTATCTTTTCAAAGAATTTGTCCAACAGGACTATCATAACTATTTATTACCATAATATGCTCCATAGTTTTATTAACATTTATAGAACATGTTCTCAATCGAGTGAATGTGATAGAAATGTAAATATTATACAAATATTTTATTTTAATGTTATTTGTTTTGATAAATTTTAACGACAGAAGCTAAGTAAGAGGTTATAAGCCAATGAATGCCCATCTAAACAAATTGTGTAACTACATACATTTATTGACAACAGTAGTAGTAATACAGTAAAAGTTTTTGGGCATATCAACTGCAGTGGTATTTAACACCTGTCACAAATTGATATTAAAGTTAAAAGGATAAAAATTAAAACACCTATATGAAGATAATGGGTCTAGCAAATCACTCATGGGCCTCATTAGAAAAGCAAGGAATGGTATAAAATCATAAGAAACTATAAGAACTAAAATGTAAAAATATAATAAATAATTAAAGCAGTAACATCAAATCATATAAAACCATTCAAACCACCTTTGGGCAGGAACAAAAATCTTATGTTACATCCCCAATACTTTTTCTAATCACTGTCATTTATTTTTATATAGCTTTTGTAAACTATTCATACAAAAGCATAATTTTCCATTTATATGATATTAATCAGATAAATGTCTGCAGAAATAGTTTCATTGCCCATTTTTTTGTGTGTGTGTTTTGTTTTTGTAGGGACAGGAAAGCAAAGTGATAGTCAAATGTTTAAAAGTTGATTGCTATATGCTGATCTAGTGATTCAATACCCTTTCCATCTTATTGTGAGAAACAATTGAATGGTGACAACATTTCAAAGTATGATAAGTGCTGAAAAATCAAACCAATAATAACTGATATATTAGAAATGGTTGAAGCCAGAAAAAAAGCTATTTGAAATAATTTGTGTATTTTAAATAGATCTACATTTTCTGCATAATAAGTTTTTGTCTCTTATGACTGTACGTATACAAAATTACACAAAATGCCTTCTGAATGAACTGTTCTCAAGCGATTGGAAAATTCATGATATACGTATTATTTGTCATATAAATATCTTAAATAGGATTATGTTTTATAAAATTAAAAATGATAAAGCATTTAAAACAGTGTAGCATGGTATTCAAATTTGTTAAAATCTTGGTGAACCTTTAAAAACACTTTTTGCTCCACTTATTTGTCAAGCTATGGCAAAACATGCTTCAAGGAGCATTCTCCTCCTCATCATCATCAGCTGACTAGTCGACTGCCTCTCATTTGGTATTTGCTTCCCCCTTCAACAGGGCCAAACATCAGAGTATGTACTTACGGTGATTTTGGTATGAAATTGTTGGGTGAAATCAAGACTTCTTTTACCTATTGGCTTCCTAGTAGAGTCAATGTCATCACAACCACCAAATAATATGATACTTAGTCCGTACATAACATCCATTTATTTCACTGCCATTAAAATTGGTGCCATCAATTAATAAGTATTTAATGGTAATAGGGAGCTCATAAGGGGAACACAGTGACTGTTTTTCACCTTGTAGAGAATGTTGATGGGAGGTGGCAGTGCCAAATTCAAATGTTGCCAAAGAATGATTTCCTCGCAGATAACTGATAAGTTTACCAAGGATGTAGAGTGGTCTTTATTTCTCTTAGTTTATAAGAAGTGGTAGCCCATTGTGACTGCCATCGAGTAAAGGAGTTAAGTTGAAAATAATGCTAAATATCATACTCTGGCACTTGAAAATATTAAAAATAATTCTTAACTAAAGTTCTCTTTGCAGCTCTGTCGGCTGCTTCATTTCCTGATATGGCCTCTGCGGTATATTCGTGGAGGGAGAGCATAACTCGCAGTATGTCCGATATATTAATATATGATTTAATATATGAAGTCTGGTGATACTGATAATTATCTTGTGTTTTAGTTGTTACTCTTAAAGTTTATCTTTATTTCTTGCCACGGCTGCTGTTATTTGGGTTTCTGGTAGAGCTTGTATAACTTTGCAGGGTGTGATACGGGAAGGAAGGTAAAAAGTAACAACTCTAACAATAGATTAAGTCATGAAGAACACTATGATTTAATGGCACACGCATTTACTGTTTTAGTAATAAGCTACCCAGTTGCTTAAGTTAGTTGGAGCTGTAGAACGGTCGAGCCCTACCACGTTCGTAAGCCAAACTTGCGGTTGCTGAGCAATCAAGTATTTTATACGTGCTCTAGAAATAATTGCAATCTTTATCACACCTTCCTATAGACCTTTAAAACGATAACCTTTCACCGTTCCTACTACATTATAAGAAGTAAATAATATCGCCTGCTTCTGAGAGCTTACATGTATCTTATTCACATCGCAGCACTTTATACTAAACCGCCCTGGCTGATGGAGATGCTAGAACTAACATTTCTCCCCTTGAAGATTTTAAACATATTCTTCCTTAAAATTTCATTGTCTGTCTTCGTTCAGCTTGGAACCTTCCAGAAGACTTACCCGGCTATTGTTCTACGTTTGCACACATGTGGCCTCTCTACAAACATATGTTGTGTTCGCTTGTCGCATTTTCTATTTCACAAAGACACAAGGTCTGGCTTTTATGACTTTCCTGTACAAGTCCTTTTTTGCCTGGGCCCTAATTCTAACACAAAGATATGTTTGTCGGCTTTTAACAAGGGATCCACAGCTCCAGCTACACTTGCACATACATAAAACTTATGCCTTAACTTCTATTTATACAACAAGTATTTTTCTTATTAATACCGTTTCACATTATAAATCACATTATTATATATATGGCATATATAACCATAGTTACTGTCTCACCTCATAACCTGGTACCTATTACAGTAAGAGCATGTAACAGTGAGTGCATTAGAAGCTGCACACGTGCACAAGCAGATGTATAGTGTATGAATCAGATATAGAATGTTGACCATTGAGACTGCTGTCGCTGCAGGTGATGTTGAGTGATGGGAGAAGAGTGTATATTTCAGATCCTGATGAATTTTAGTTAGTTCGGCTATAAGGAACGTGCTAGAAGAATGAGACTTATAGAAGCATGTGAGCCACACTGTGAAAGAAACTATTCATGGAAGTATTACCAGAAGAACCAACCATATAATTAAAAGTGATACTGCGTGTAAGATGACTTGATCTGTTCAAAGGACCATTGTTAGATGATAGTAAATGTATTACACTGGAGATTGATAATAACTGGTTGGAGAAGTTTGCAGGCCACTGATGTACAACAGACCAGACGCATTGCTTATGGTAGGGCCACATTGAAGCTCTCTAACAGATATTGAAAATTAATACCTAAGTGGCGAGGGCAGGTAGGACGGTTTTCATACAAATAAGCATACAGGTTTAGGCACAAGTTGTAATCAGCATAACCTGCTATTAGAAGCTCCCGTCTAAGATAAAGGTTCAACTGCCGCAACAAGTAAAACTTCTCATGACTAGTGCAGATAGCATCAGACAGGCAAACACCAGTGTGGTGGATAGATTCAAAAGACCTGAGCATTGACCATACTGCAGTCCATAAATGAACAAACAACAGGATGATACAGGATGAAGAAAGCACATGGTGCCCTGTCTTCCCAATACTTCCGGCTTAAGACATGGATTAAAGTTTGGCACAAGGTATACCGTCTGTATAAGTACAAGTTATGAGGCTTCCATGTAAGTGACCAAACAAAGTAGAACCCAAGAAATTTATAGAGGGAACAAACGTTGACAAATTTACCATAGAAATATGTCATGTACGGTAAGCTTACTGCAGAAAGGAACACATAGCATCTTAGGTGTAGGAATATTGAATCCATTGTAACCACTCCAATCAGAAAGCCTATTTAGAACCACCTGTAGTTGTCACTCAATAGCACTGATGGTAGCAGAGGAACAGAAATTAGCAAAGTCATCTATAAGCAAGGATTCATGGACAGTAGGCAAACATTATCAACAGTACTATCAGTTGCAATGGGATATGTTATGGCACTGACTAATGAATCTGCAATAACGCATTTTCAAGTATAAGTTGCCATGTGTTGCTTCGACCTAAAGCTGCATTTGGACAGAAGGTCTTTAATAAACAAGTGAGGCAATCCTCTGAAACCCCATGAGCGCAATTTATGAAGGATACCATGATCCAAGTAGTGTCGAAAGCATTTACAATGTTACAGAAAACAGCTACCAAGGCTGGTGCAACACAAATGAGGGGATATGGTAATGGTGAGAGAAACAAAGTGGTTCTGGTGTTGAGCATGATGGTCTAAAGTCAGACTGAAGATTGGTCAACACTTTGTATGGTTCAAGCACTCACAGTATGTAACAATTAGCCACCCACAGAAGAAGCTTGCTTTAACAAATTGTTTGTGAAGTGGAACAATCATTTGAAGGTTTCTTCTTTTGGATAAGGAACTATCAAGGCCTCCTGCCACAAAGTGGAAAGTTGATGTTCAGCTCAAATTTTATTATAAAACTTCAAAAGAAAAAAGCAGAGCTGCTAACAGAAGTTAAGCATAGTGAACATGATCAGGTCCAGGGGCAGTGTATCTTGTGGAACTTTATGCTACTTGAAGCTCTGCAAAGTGAATTCAGGTAACCCACAAAGGAGGGATTAGAAGAACTATTCTGAAATTTTCTTACCTTTCACCAAGCTTCTGAGGAAGGCAAGTTGGGCAAAATGGAAGAAAAATTAAGCATTCCAGGAGGCTGCTTTACTTTATCATATGATTCTCCTCACAGGTGATTTTACTCACTTATAATAAATTAAATGTTCCATTGTGGGATGATGCTTAAGGTTCTGCAGGGATATTTTTTGTGCAGAAATCGATTCCATGCAGGCAGTATTCCACCAAAACAAGTACATGTCAGATATTTTTCAAGAACTGTGTAATAAAAGGGCTTGCAGCTAAAAACACAGTGTGAATAAAAGTATTTGCCATGGTATATGAGTGTTAGTGAGAGTAAGGAGACTTGCATAAAGGAGGAATACAACAGAGAAAAGATAGGAGGAGAAAAGTGGATGGGTAAGTTTCATATAAAGTTTACAAAGCAATATTGCATATAAATTTATGTATAAAATTCATAAAGTTTAATTACATATCTGCATAGTTTGAGGAGATAGTTAACAGTAAAACATGTGAGCTTCAGCATATTATCTAAGAAATATAATGTGTGGAGGTGAGGCCTCAGGCCAGCTAGCATGGTGTACTGCAGTGACCTTGTTACTTTTCCAATGCACAACAGGTGGCATGTGACATGTTACCGTTATCAGCTGTATTTCAGTCACTGCTGTGTTCACGCCATAAAGAGAGTTGACATTGTGCATCTCAAAGGTGAAAGTTTATTCAAGACATCTGTGTTGTGCCTGATTGCTTAAGGGTGTTAACGTTAGTCCACTGCAATGCCTGCTAACAAATTCAAGTTTGAACAACAAATTTTTATATGCAATACATTCATAAAAATAAAATTATGTAGACAGGTGTATAGACAATTTTAGACATCTGCGTAATAAGTTTAAGACAACAGGATAACTAAACCTAAGGAGCAAAAACGAAAGGTTCTAACAGAGGAAAAAATTAAGAACATTGGTGCATCTATTTGTGGGGAACCCTAAAAACAAGGTTTATAGGAACAATCCCCACACCATAGACAAACTTAGGGAAAGTATAACAACAGAAATTATGAACATTATGCAAAAAAAACGCACGCGTGAGAATGGAAATTTCATTTGAAGATGCCAGGAATATCTTCACAAGATGGACACCACTCATTATAGGTATATTACTATCACTCATGAGTAAATAATGCAGGAGTTATGGAACAAAAAAACCACAGTGTAATAGATAGTGTGCAGAGCACACATATGCATGATCAGTGGCCTCACCATAAAACAATGGCACTGTACTATTTTGTTAAAGATTAGAAATATACATTTATTAATGAAGCAACTGCTTATAATTCATAATATTAGAACCTGTGACTCACCCCATTTGAGAGAAAATTAAAACAGTTTAATAAATAATTATAGATTTCATTGCTCACAAGTCATCAAATAATTTTAATTTGAACAAGTCATAAAGTTAACATCATTACACGTCTATTAACCATGCTATAAAAATCACTATTTCAACTAGCACCCACAAATCAGTAAACAAAGAAATTTGGTATCAGTTGGCGCAACAACCAGCAAAATTCGTATTTCAAAATCGAAATGTTCTCCAGCTATGTATTTGTGTTTCTTTTTTTTTTACTTTTGCTACCACTTACCTAAGGCAGATTAGGTACTGGGTTTTACCAAATATTTGGATACCTAAGGAAATCAGACTGGAAATTCCTATATAGAAGCACTTTAAATGTGAGGGGAGGCAAAAAGTTTTAATATGCCTTGCATCCTTAAAAGATGCCTGAGTTAAATCTGAAAATTCACCACCTAATCAAATCTTCTGTTTTTAGTTATGCTGCTATTGCTCTCTCAGTTTCTCACACTCATGCACACACACAACTGGTTTATTTCTTTTATCCTGGTTAGGTAAGCAATAGAAAAAATATAAAAAGGAAACTGTTTATAGAGGATATTACCCCCTAGAAGCCACATGGGGCTTCTGTGTATCTGCAAACTGACCCTAAGGTGTAGAGTGACCTTTCTTGAGGGGATGTACAGCATAGGACTAATGTGTCTCAAACGGAGCCTCTGAAACAGGTGACCTCCAGAGTATAAGCCTTACCCAAGCAAACGGGGCTCTGCCTAGGTAGACTTTATACATTCCTAGCTTCTTGTGGAACCTCTATGGAAGAAACCACAAGAAAGCAAACCTACTACTGAGGACCACACTGGTAGCCCTCAGCAATACCAACTACTTCCCTTGATGAGAAAGCTCTTCTAGAACAAACCTCTGACATGGAACTGGGTAGTATCTCTTCTGAGGACGGTATATTAGCCTCAGCAGATGAACAAGAACCTAAGAGTTCTACTCCAGGCATAGCAGAAGCCCTGAAAGAATGGACAAACTCAAGGTTCAATAAAAGAAGATCTTCTGGGGCACAAAGAAAATAAGCCCTGAAAGCAAAACTTGAGGAGAAAGGCATTTCGTAGGACCCTAAAAATGTGGAAGAAAACTTGAAGATCTAAAAACCTTAAGCACTAGGGAGAAAAGGATGAGGTACCTAGGACAGGCACTAAACACTGAGGGATCTACCCCTTCTGCTGGAAATGTCAGGAAAAGCAAATCAGGTAAGGGTGTAGAAGAGGAAAGAGCTTTCACCTCTACCAAAGAAACCTACAGGCAATCACTAACCAGTTCAAGGCAGCAGTGAACCCTAACAACTTTCCCATCACCGAACATTGAAAGATCAAATTGAGAAACTCCAAGAGGCAATTGTAGAGATTTTTGAAAGTCTTGAAAATGAAAACTTTCCACAATTTACTGGAGCCTAAGGGGGGAGAGGAGCTTTCATTCTCTTCTGTGCAAATGACATAACTAAAGAAAATGCCTCAATTAGAACCATGGGAAGACTCTAAATTTGCCAGGTCTCAGTGTGGAAATACTACAAACAACTATGGTGTCTTTTAAGATACAAAAATGTTCACAAAAACTGAGCATAAAAACATCGTTAAGATGCTTAAAGACAGAACAGATCCTTAGTTGCAGGAGACTGGAAAGTTGTCAGTTCCAAGTCTGACATGTCAGGATGCACACCCGTCTGAGACAAGGAAAGTACAACAGTCATACGTGAGCCTTTCTGAGCCCTGGAAGAATTACTATTGTGATTCTAGCCAAGGATAGCTCTAAGGGTCCTCCAGATCAATACACAACATAAGAAGGCGGCTTTGGCTGCCTTCTGCAGAATCTTCAATGAAGAAGGAATTGACCTACCCCTGAATTCAAGAACAGGGGTCAAATTTTGGGACTAGGTGAATGTCAAGATAAGCTAATATATTGTAGCAAGGGCAATCATAAAATTAGTTGTGTTCTTGTTTACAATGGAATTCAATACTACCTTTAATAGATTTTGCTCTACTGATGTCACTATAGTGAAAATTGACTGTGATGTGGGAGGAGGGAACAGAGGCCTGGTAGTGAGTTCTGTTTACCTCCTCTATGATGGCAGTAACCCATCCACTAGGGAACTAGAGCAGCTGGTCACACATGCACTTGGAGAGGGAAACACACCATCTTCGGGTGTGCTGCCAACTCTCATCATGAAATCTGGGACAACAAAAACATCAATGGGGGGTCATCGTCCATGACATAGTGTTTACCATGCTAGACTCTAGTTCGTGAGGTTGCGGGTTCAAACCCGGCGGAGGGCGATGATTTTTTTTGGGTGTAAAAATCCTTAGTATGGCTTCCTTTGAAAAGGAAGTAAAGTCGGTGGTCCTGTGTCCTAGATTTATGGCACATAAAAGAACCTCAAGCCTGATAAGAGGCTTCTGAGCAAAATTACCGGTCTTTTACACCCCATATAGAATGGGACACTAAGGACCATAGCAGTTAAAGAGCATCCATAAATAAAACTCAATTTAATTTAATACCAATAGGGGTGAATAGCTTCTAGACTTTCTGCTCTCCAGTAATTTATATATGCTAAATGTTGGTAATAGGCCTACATTTGCAAATCATTTAATGCAGGAATTTATCAACATTACCTATTGTACTGAGTATATTTCAACTCAGATCACCAAATGGACGGTTCTGGATGAACAATCACTTTTGGATCATAACTACATATCTTTTAATTTAATGCAGTTAAAGGCAATAATCACTACACAAATCCCAAGAGAATCTGGTGGACGCCCTATAAGCAGGAGCATTTAGACAGGATTGGGCAGATTAATAGGATTAGATCCTTTGATGATATAGACAAGATCGCCTATTCATTCAGTTATCATGAAAACTGCCCCATGCAAACTCAGATTAAATCCATGAAAGTGGCATGGTGAACTAAAGATCTTGAACAAAGGAGAAGCAGAGTACGACATCTCTTTAACAAGACAAAAAGAACTGGAAACTGGAGGGAGTACCACACACCCTCACAGATTATAATAAAAGTATACATAAGACCAAACAATCTTTCTGGAAAACTTCTGTCAGGAAATCTCTAGCCTGAGGCAGCTACATTATGAAGAGCATTGGCCCATGACCCAGTAAATCCTGTAGGGAGAATATCCAAGCCTACAGGTGGTTTTATGTGCTTGACTGAAGAAACACTCAAAGTTCTTTTTGAGGTACACTTCCTCAGGTACATCAGTGAGATGATGTGACCTGCAAGACCTGTGAATTCACAAGCCATTATGAAAATTCTATACCAAGAGTATCGTAGAAGGATTGGGAACTTGCACATCTAGTAGCCAAACTCATAGTGTTAAATGGGTAACTGGTAAATTTAACTCATTTAAATCACCAGATGGAGATGGTATCTTTCTTGCACTGTTACAGAAGGGACCTGACTTGCTTTATACTCTCCTCTGCAACCTCTTTCGGCCAGTATAGCTTTCACCTATATTCCTCTGCTTGGAGAGCTACCAGAGTAATATTTATTCCTAAACATTGGTGTAACAATTACACCAAAGCTAAGGCCTACTGACTGATTTGTCTTGCATCGTTCATTTTAGAGGCTTTGGACGGACTAATCAAAAGGAGGATACTGCTAGATATCCCCCTCCATCAAAATCAATGCCTACCAGCCATCAAAGTCTTGTCACCATCTTGTCAATAGATTTGAGGACTCAATGGCTTGGAAAGAAATAGCCTCAGGAGCTTTCCCAGACATAGAGGGTGCCTTTGATAACACTCCTTATAAATCTATAGTTTCAACTGCACAAAAGTATGGAGTCTGTGACGTCCTTTGTAGTTGGATAAACGCCATGCTCAGGAGCAGAAAAATTACAGCCAGTCTCCTTGGAAAAATGAGAGGGATCATCACCCAGGAGGAATATTATATACAAGGTTATGTATATGACATAGCATTGATAACTTGTGGTAAATTTCCCAATACAGTCTCAGACATGAATAAAACATGGCCTGAATAAAATTCACAACTGATGTATGCAGGAGGGCTTGTCCATCAACGCCAGCAAAACATTTCTTGTTCCTTTCATCAATATGAGGAACTTAAAAGACTAAGAAATCTTAAACTAGGCAATTCAATCCTGGAATACTCAGAGTCAGCTAAATATCTAGGTTTTGCACTGCATAAAAAACTGACCTGGAATGATCACATTGACATTCCATAGAGCTAGATGGTCACTTGTAACCACCAAGACACTATTGGAACAATCTGGGGCATAGAGCCACATATTAGCTATTGGCTGCATGTTGTAGTGGTTACGCCACAGCTGTCCTATGTTGCCATCATTTGGTGAAAAAAACTACAAATAACTGTAGCAGGTAAATTTACCAAGCTATAGAGACTAGCATGTCTTTGTATTACAAGGGCCTTCTGAAATACTCCAACCGTTGCATTGGAGACTGCTGGTATTCCCTCCCATGAATATTTATTTACAAATGGAGGCCACTTAGTGCAAACAGGGAGCTGGAAAGGTGGCTGTTCAACAACTGTACACACCTCTATCTTAAATTTTCTAGATATTCCAATATTGAGTATGCAGTCTGATCTAATGAATACTCAATACTGTCCTTTCCCTCCACTTAAAGTAACTCTCAGATCTCAAGAAGACTGGATGGAAGAAATTATACCTGTGATCAACTTGTGTGGTACACAGATGGATCCTGTATAGAGACACAATTGGCAGCAGGCATATATGGCCCATCACCAAGGAAAAATATTAGTATAAGCTTTGGCAAATATTGCACAATTTTTCATGCAGAGGTATGTGCTATCCTGAGCTGTACTCTTAAGAGGACTTGAGAAGAGTTATTGTAATAAGCAAATTATCATCCTCACAGATAGTTAAAGTGCTCTAAAAGCACTCTCTTCTGACCAGATAAAATAAAACCTGGTTTGGGAATGCATAATTACTCTGATTGCTCTATCATCTCACAAAAGCCTTGAAATGCAGGTGTGCTGGGGCATCTATGGAAAAGAAAAGGCTGATCAGCTGGCAAAAAAAGGGTACTGAGATACCCCATGTTGGCCCTGAACTAGTGGTTGGATCAGTACACATACTGCCAAAACCTTGGTAATAGCATGGATTAGGAAAAACACCAACCCAATACGTGGCAAACCTATCCTGGACGAAATAAGGAAAATAGTTACATTAATTTTTGAAAATGGTCACTTCAGGAAACATCTACCTACATAAAAGTAAGACTCTACAAGGATGAACCCATTTGTAGAATCTGCAAAGGGGATGAGGAAACTGCCTTGCACAACCTCTTTCCCTGCCCATTCCTGGCAAGAAAGAGACTTACTCTTTCCATAACCAGAGAAGATTCAGGAAAGGATGCTGACATTCGAACCAAGATACTGCAACTTGTTCAGGGAACAGATTTTGTGAAATGATGAAAGCACCCTTTCCAATGGAGTTGTACAATAAGCCCTTTAGGCTGACATGCAGGAGATCAATAAAACTTCAACAAACCCTCCCCCCATTATCCAATCTATAATCTAATCTATAGAGGACATTATCTTTATGTCAATATAGATTAATCTAATTCTTTTTATTTACTAACATTTCCTGTTTTATAAGCTTTAAATGATTTATTGTTTCAGTATCTTCACAAATAGAAGTTATGGAAAACACTGCTGCAATACAGGCAGAAAATATAAAGGAGAAAAGTGAACAAATACAAGTTCAAATGTTGGAAGTTTCTGAGAATATTGGAGCAGCATCAGCAACACTGGAAGAAAATCAAGCCCAGCTTTCAATAATTAATATGGATGACATAGTTGATTCCAGGTAAAATTAAATGCTTGTATAGCTATATAGACCTAAAGTGCAATAGTTAGCACTAATAGGCATGTAACCTCAAAGAAATAATAAATGTCTTTCTATCAGATAGTAATCAATGGAGTTCGTTGTTCTGTTGAATATATACAATGATGATACTTTGAGTAAATATAATTCTTTTACACTCCATTGTTCTTCACTGTATTCTAGCAAAAGGCTTTTCTGCTGCTTCATAGAAATTCATCCCCTTTCATTTTCATGAGAAAGAATTTATCTTCAGTAACTATTCAGAGTAACCAATCAATGACACCTTACTTTGGTACTCCATTTCAAATTACTAATTCTGTGGCAATTTCTCAAAGCTGGTTTTACATATGAGCAATGTCAATTGTAAAGCTTTATATCTTTGAATACAGTAGTGAAACTTCACAGAAATTACAGACATTTCTCCATTACATCTACATCTGGACTTTTGACAACAATTGAGGTACATATATGTGGGAACAAACATCTATGTCACATTTTGCATGTCTGTAGAAAAGTGGCAACAAACTTAATTGTTATGATTCACAATGAGATAACAGATCTTAGTTCCATATATCCCACACAAAGTTTAAATCTCTGTCTCTCTCTCTCTCTCTCACACACACACACACACACACACACACACACACACAAACATCTCTGAGGCTGTTTTACTTTTGCTCTTCATTTTTAGTGGTTGAATGCTCTGGATATCTATGAAAGATGACAGTGGTATTGTATCAATAGTTGAATACAGTATAATCACAATACCTACTTACAACTCCTCCATAAGTGGAACCATATGGCCAGATCAATAACGGAATAAGATCCTTTGTGTAATATAAATTCTGCATAATAAACACTAAGATAGTTCTCCAAACCATTTTCCAGTATCTTCATCAAAGAGGATATTGTATGTTTACAGATTGATACATCATCAAATATATATGTCGACCCAGAAAGTAAATTGTGTGGTATGTATTCTTTTAGTTTCATAGCACTATTGCTTCTTTTGATCAACAAAATCTTCATCTTCCTCTGTTTGGCTTGAGTCTGCACTTTTGTCATTTCTGTGTTACTGTAACTAAATAAAGTTTTTCAATGCATTTTTTGCAGCACTATTATACCTTTTATACAGGTCTGATTACAACTTATTGACATATGATAAAAGATCTCTTGATTCTTTTGTAAATAGATAATGTACTTAAAGCCATGAAGTAAACTTTTGTACATTTAACTGGTCTCTCTTCTGTTTTGAATCCTGGACTTCAAAATGTTGTGCATTTACAGTTATAGGACTTCCCAAAACATCTTTTAAAGTTTCATGTTTAAAAAAATATGTTTAATGAATCCATTTAAAAGGTGTACTGTCCATGATGTCCCTACCATGTGTCAAACCTCCAACAGATTTCATTGGACTCATAAAGCATTGCTCAGAACGCATATCTTTCCAAGTGCCAACCAAAATTACTTCATCTCACTGCGAATATTCCATATCTATATAGATTTATAAGTTTAGAATTGATTGCCCTCATTTACTGTGCATATACACTACGTGATCAAAACTATCCGGACACCTGGCTGCAAATGACGTACAAGTTTGTGGTGCCCTCCATTGGTAATGCTGGAAGTCAATATGGTGTTGGCCCATCCTTAGCCTTGATGGTAGCGTTCACTCTCACAGGCATACTTTCAATCAGGTGCCGGAAGGTTTCTTGGTGAATGGCAGCCCATTCTTCATGGAGTGCAGAACTGAGGAGAGGTATCGATGTAGGTCGGTGAGGCCTGGCACGAAGTCAGCGTTCCAAAACATCCAAAGGTATTCTATAGGATTCAAGTCAGCACTCTGTGCAGGCCAGTCCATTACAGGGATGTTATTGTCGTGTAACCACTCTGCCACAGCCCGTGCACTATGAACAGATAATCGATCGTGTTGTAAGATGCAATCACCATCCCCGAATTGCTCTTCAACAGTGGGAAGCAAGAAGGTGCTTAAAATATCAATGAAGGCTGCACTGTGATCATGCCATGCAAAACAACAAGGAGTGCAAGCCCCCTCCAGGAAAAACACGAGAACATCATAACACCACCACCTCCGAATTTCACTGTTGGCACTACACACGCTGGCAGATGACATTCACCGGGCATTCGCCATACCCACACCATGCCATCGGATCGCCACATTGTGCACCGTGATTCGTTACTCCACACAACGTTTTGCCACTGTTCAATCGTGTAATGTTGACGCTCCTTACACTAAGCGAGGCGTCGTTTGGCATTTTCCTGCCTGATGTGTGGCTTATGAGCAGCCGCTCGACCATGGAATCCAAGGTTTCTCACATCACGCCTAACTGTCATAGTACTTGGAGTGGATCCTGATGCAGTTTGGAATTCCTGTGTGATGGTCTGGATATATGTCTGCCTATTACTCTTTACAACCCTCTTCAAATGTCGGCGGTCTCTGTCAGTCAACAGACGAGGTCGGCCTGTACACTTTTGTGCTATACATGTCCCTTCACGTTTCCACTTCACTATCACACCAGAAACAGTGGACCTAGGGATGTTTTGGAGTGTGGAAATCTTGCATACAGACTTCTGACCAAGTGACACCCAATCACCTGACCACGTTTGAAGTTCGTGAGTTCCACGGAGCGTCCCACTGTGCTGTTTCACGATGTCTAATGACTACTGAGGTCGTGAATAATGAGTACCAGGCAATAGGTGGCAGCACAATGCACCTAAGATGAAAAACTTATGTTTGTGGGGTGTCTGGATACTTGTGATCACATAGTGTAAATGAGCGATTTTGCATGTGTTAAGTGCTTAGCAAATTGAAAGTAGTGGAGCATTTTGTTTTGCTAAGCATATCACAATTTTGTTTTTCCTGCATAAATAACTGGCACTGTTGTTGTTGTTGTTACTGCTGTTGTTGCTGCTACGCTCAATCTGCAACACCCCCTTAAATTATCTGAAAATCTGTTATACATGTTTGCAATAACATTGTCTACCATTGGGATGTAAGTGGATATTTCCCGATTACTTGTTTCTCTGCTAGTTTTGGAATGAAATTTCTACATCCATTGTCTCCATAGTTTTTTCAGCAGCATCAAAAACAATGAAAAGAATTGATGAGACTTTCCCCTTTTGTCATGAAGTACTTTTATCATGTGTGTTATTATCTCTTTGACTGAGAGCAAGTCTAAAGATTCCAGTTCAAGATACTTGCTGAGAACAACAATAATATCTGTTATATCACTAAGGCAGTGCATAGTATTTATAAAATCACAAGTAAAATGGAACCTAAAGAATTGTTTGCCTTACTGCTATAGAACTATTTTACCATTTTGATAAATTTTGAATTGCTTTAGCTATTTTTAGTAAATTTTCTGTAAATTCCAAGATTGATACATGCTTCTCAACCTAATGGCTCTTAAGTAGCCTCATATTTAATGGGGATTTTTTTTAAAAGAAAATGTTTGTTTTGCCAAGTTCAAAGCCTAGTGGTTTCTTTTACAGTACCTACCTACAAAATGTCTTACATTTTTGTACATTGCTACATTTTGAAGTGTTCAAACTCAGCGCATGACGTTTGTAACCACAAAGAGTGCCATTTGTTGCCACTTTTTGATTCTCTGTTAGTGCACCTCACATATCAGAATTATTCACAGAACATTCTTCACAGCAGATTCAGACCACATCATCAGATCACATTCCAACATGTTTAATCCCAGATCTTACATTAACTTCAGTACAGACTGACCTAGAACTTCTCCTGTTATAACAAGTTAAACAACAGCATCAGAATAATTGTGTTGTAGAGATCAATGAACGCAACAGTCTTCTGTTATAACAGAGTTTTATGTCTGTGATACAAAGTCTTCTGTATCATAGACATAACGTATTTAAAACCTTAGCTGGAAAGTGTGATATACTTTTGTAGTTTTGTCAAACATAATGGTATAATGTTCTGCCCCTGATAATGTTTTATCACCTTTAAAATTCCATCACCACAACAGTTCATCAGTGTATTGTTTGTAGTTATGCTGATATATGTAGCATTAGCAGCTGCAGATTTTAAGTGCTCTTCAAGCTGAACATCACCGCTGTTGATTCTAAAATGCAAATGCTCTGAAGTTACTATTATTTCAGACTGGAACAACTCTTATTTCAATGAAGCTTAATAAAATTGTTTTTATGACCAGTACCAGCCTATATCAGTTTTGTATGCTTTTTGTGTGCCCTTATGCTCTCTTTAACAAGTTTATACTTCTAGATTAGGATTTTCAGAGATTGCAATAAAGGAATTAGCGTTGGTTTCAGGCTCTTTGTGATAAGCTGTTGATGCATGAGACTTTAAATCCCCATCTTTGCCTAAGAGTTTAGCATATTTACAGAAACCATTTTCCATACAGGTACTGTATGTTGTCCTCTAACCATGTTTTTATTGCAAATAAACTCTACAACACTTACAAAAAGTCCATTCTGAACTTCCAAAAAACTATCCATGAATGCTTTTTAAAATGAGCAATGTTAACCCTCCTTTGCTCTTCATGTCCTCCTTTAATGTGAGAGGATTAGGGAATGTAGAGACTGTGCCTGAATACTACATATGTTCCATTGAAAGATAAACATAGTAGAAATATGCAACGATCAGCTCATTTTCTAAGGCCTGTTCAATTTGTTCATATTCTTGCAGCTAGAGCTCAGTATTAGGGGTGCAAGTTGGTCATAATGTACAGCCTCCGCATTGGTGCAATTGTCTGATGAGCAAGCTGGTATAGATTCCAGCTACATGAATTGGTTATTAGTATAGACTGGGAGAGAGGGAATCCGCCATTTGCAAGTATTTCCAGAGGATGTTGAGAAAATGTTCTCTGAGGGCGCGTTTTCTTACTTTTCCCCTTGGATGGGGACGATGGAGGGACCATGATAGAAGTCCTCAGTTGCATTTACAACCAGTGTAGGCTTAGCTGCGGCTACAGCAGTAGCCAGCAATGCACATATGGAAACAGAATGAATGGCACAGGCAGCAAGGGCAGAGTTGCTTGGCAAGTCATCAGTCTGGATGCTCATATTCCTTTTTGGCACAGGGGTGACAAATACAGACCTGTATGTGCCAGCATGAAGATGGAAGTGTTGGTATGCTAGATGGCATTTCTGGGCCTCAGAAAAGCAAAGTGTTCCTTCACCTGGGGCTCTTGAATTACCCTCACATCCTGGAATATGGGACAATTCTGAGAGTGTGCTGTATGAGGATTGTGACAATTAACACTAGCTGGAGGAGTTGGATAGTTACCCCCGTGCACTTGCAGCCTACAGGTAACACATATACGAACCTATTTGTCCAAAATGCTGGCACTGTAAATAGCACATAGAGCTGGGAATATATAGCTGAATGGGAGTTATTTAATACTCAGTTTGGATCCACTGCAGAGTTCTGAAAACAGCAAAGGTTATGAATAGCATATGGATAGACACCAATATTCTATTCTGTTTTGACTGTACTTGGCAAAACCAATGTTACTCCTTGTTCTGCTATGTAACCCAAGAGTTCTTTATCACTCATGCCATCTAACACATTTTGTGATAAAAGCATGAGAGTTCAGTGTGTGATGGGGCTCTAAGCATATTGGGTGTAAGTTTTCATTTTGTCTAAACCTTTTTGGATGATGAAAGGGTTGACACTGATTACTCTCCTCATTATGAAAAACCACTACATAATGAGGTCAGCTAGCAAGGGGTTCATAAGTACTATCATTGTCAGATGCATCTTGCATTACTTTTACACTAGCACTACTTTTACTCTGTACAAAAGAAAAGCCCTCAAATGGTTCCAGCAAGTAGCGCATTGTGGGTCATCAACAGACAACACTTGAGTGTTTCCTGGACTACATGGCCTTACAGTATCCAGGTCCTAGACTTAGTGCGAAGTTTTGTAGCAACTGATTACAGTGACAGAAGAGAACTGTTCTCCTGCCATCGATGGTCCCCAATGGGGGGAGAAGGGGTTCCATGTCCTGTGTGGACTGCATGGCCTTACAGTATCCAGGTCCTAGACTTAGTGTGGAGTTTTGTAGCAACTGATTACAGTGACAGAAGAGAACTGTTCTCCTGCCATCGATGGTCCCCAATGGGGGGAGAAGAGGTACCATGTCCCATGTGGACTGCATGGCCTTACAGTATCCAGGTCCTAGACTTAGTGTGGAGTTTTGTAGCAACTGATTACAGTGACAGAAGAGAACTGTTCTCCTGCCATCGATGGTCCCCAATGGGGGGAGAAGAGGTACCATGTCCCATGTGGACTGCATGGCCTTACAGTATCCAGGTCCTAGACTTAGTGTGGAGTTTTGTAGCAACTGATTACAGTGACAGAAGAGAACTGTTCTCCTGCCATCGATGGTCCCCAATGGGGGGAGAAGAGGTACCATGTCCCATGTGGACTGCATGGCCTTACAGTATCCAGGTCCTAGACTTAGTGTGGAGTTTTGTAGCAACTGATTACAGTGACAGAAGAGAACTGTTCTCCTGCCATCGATGGTCCCCAATGGGGGGAGAAGAGGTACCATGTCCCATGTGGACTGCATGGCCTTACAGTATCCAGGTCCTAGACTTAGTGTGGAGTTTTGTAGCAACTGATTACAGTGACAGAAGAGAACTGTTCTCCTGCCATCGATGGTCCCCAATGGGGGGAGAAGGGGTTCCATGTCCCATGTGGACTGCATGGCCTTACAGTATCCAGGTCCTAGACTTAGTGTGGAGTTTTGTAGCAACTGATTACAGTGACAGAAGAGAACTGTTTTCCTGCCATCGATGGTCCCCAATGGGGGGAGAAGAGGTACCATGTCCCATGTGGACTGCATGGCCTTACACTATCCAGGTCCTAGACTTAGTGTGGAGTTTTGTAGCAACTGATTACAGTGACAGAAGAGAACTGTTTTCCTGCCATCGAAGGTCCCCAATGGGGGGAGAAGAGGTACCATGTCCCATGTGGATTGCATGGCCTTACAGTATCCAGGTCCTAGACTTAGTGTGGAGTTTTGTAGCAACTGATTACAGTGACAGAAGAGAACTGTTCTCCTGCCATCGATGGTCCCCAATGGGGGGAGAAGAGGTACCATGTCCCATGTGGACTGCATGGCCTTACAGTATCCAGGTCCTAGACTTAGTGTGGAGTTTTGTAGCAACTGATTACAGTGACAGAAGAGAACTGTTTTCCTGCCATCGATGGTCCCCAATGGGGGGAGAAGGGGAACTATGTCCCATGTGGACTGCATGGCCTTACAGTATCCAGGTCCTAGACTTAGTGTGGAGTTTTGTAGCAACTGATTACAGTGACAGAAGAGAACTGTTTTCCTGCCATCACTGGTGCCCAATGGGGGGAGAAGAGGTACCATGTCCCATGTGGATTGCATGGCCTTACAGTATCCAGGTCCTAGACTTAGTGTGGAGTTTTGTAGCAACTGATTACAGTGACAGAAGAGAACTGTTCTCCTGCCATCGATGGTCCCCAATGGGGGGAGAAGAGGTACCATGTCCCATGTGGACTGCATGGCCTTACAGTATCCAGGTCCTAGACTTAGTGTGGAGTTTTGTAGCAACTGATTACAGTGACAGAAGAGAACTGTTTTCCTGCCATCGCTGGTCCCCAATGGGGGGAGAAGGGGAACTATGTCCCATGTGGACTGCATGGCCTTACAGTATCCAGGTCCTAGACTTAGTGTGGAGTTTTGTAGCAACTGATTACAGTGACAGAAGAGAACTGTTTTCCTGCCATCACTGGTGCCCAATGGGGGGAGAAGAGGTACCATGTCCCGTGTGGACTACATGGCCTTACAGTATCCAGGTCCTAGACTTAGTGTGGAGTTTTGTAGCAACTGATTACAGTGACAGAAGAGAACTGTTTTCCTGCCATCGCTGGTCCGCAATGGGGGGAGAAGAGGTACCATGTCCCATGTGGACTGCATGGCCTTACAGTATCCAGGTCCTAGACTTAGTGTGGAGTTTTGTAGCAACTGATTACAGTGACAGAAGAGAACTGTTTTCCTGCCATCGCTGGTCCCCAATGGGGGGAGAAGAGGTACCATGTCCCATGTGGACTGCATGGCCTTACAGTATCCAGGTCCTAGACTTAGTGTGGAGTTTTGTAGCAACTGATTACAGTGACAGAAGAGAACTGTTTTCCTGCCATCGATGGTCCCCAATGGGGGGAGAAGAGGTACCATGTCCCATGTGGACTGCATGGCCTTACAGTATCCAGGTCCTAGACTTAGTGTGGAGTTTTGTAGCAACTGATTACAGTGACAGAAGAGAACTGTTTTCCTGCCATCGCTGGTCCCCAATGGGGGGAGAAGGGGAACTATGTCCCATGTGGACTGCATGGCCTTACAGTATCCAGGTCCTAGACTTAGTGTGGAGTTTTGTAGCAACTGATTACAGTGACAGAAGAGAACTGTTTTCCTGCCATCGATGGTGCCCAATGGGGGGAGAAGGGGAACTATGTCCCGTGTGGAAGGAGCAGTATGCAGCAGCCTTTGTAGTTGCTCACCACTTTACAGTTCAGTAACAATTAACGTGGATTGTAATGTTCAAGAATCATCACAGAACCCAAGGTTATAAGAATAATTTTACAGAAAGTGCATTCTACAGCTATAGAAGGGAAATGACAATAATACAGATCATCAATCATCAGTCAGCCAATGTTATAAGTTCTAAATACTGTACACTGAAACCAGTAACCAGCACAAAACAGAAGATATATCCAGAGAATGGAAAAACTGGGCATGTCACTTTAGCAAATATTACTGTAAATTGTATTAGTCATAGTTGTGTATAAAGAAAAGAACAATTAAACCAGTAGTGTTTCTTGGAAGCAACATCTTAAACTGCACGGTTCCTACAGAAAATGTTTCACACTTTGAACACACTAATTTCCATAAAACTATACTGACATGTTTATCCCTACCTAAATTCTTGAACTCATTATTAGTTGGCCAGTAAGCATCAATCATCAACTTCAAATGCTGAGAACATGGATGTAAAGCTACACTTTACACATCCAGCATCATACAATAATAATCTAATTGGTATGGTTAAACTTCAGTTTTCCATACCTTCTGCCATTTCCTGTAGTGCTATTAAACATACATGTGATATGGACCTCAAAAGCTCATTTTTATTTATTTTGAATAGATCACAATCATCACAAGTCATTCTACAAAAATAACAGTACTCATCAAGATAATCATTTACAAAGAATTGTAATTCTTACTTTTGCACGTTAGGGTTCTGTTGAAGGCAAAATATATCATAGTGCTGCCAGTGCAAATCACAGCACTCTTCCATCATAAACTCTATCATAATATTTATATACTAGTTATATACATATGTGTGAAATGAGTGTAGACATTTATGTGATGCTGGGTGACATTCTGTAAGTGTGTTGCACATTGCTATAATAAATAATAAAAATGCAGCACAAATTGCTGATTGCAGTTTATTGTTTATTGCTTTTAAAAAAATGTTTGAGTACGTTACATTTGAGAAACTTAAGATCCACATCATTTTCTTGGTTCTCACATTTCATTACATTGTGATGAGCTCAAATCACCATGTCTGACTACTGATTGATTTTTGTATATGATACCACCACACTTGCTATGGGCTACATTTCTGTGTTCCCCTTGTGAATGAGTGTTTTCATGTGTCCTAACAGAAGGTAATTTGCTGGTTTGACATTCACTAGATAGGTGCAAACCACCAAACATTTTTACCTTTAGTTGAATCCAGGTTCTCTGTATCAGATGCATATACCTGGTCTCAGCTTCATTGAATCAAAGTAGCCATGCGGATTTTCTCTAGCATCATATAAAATCTCTGCAGTCATTTCTTGCAGCCTCAACTCATTTTGTTAATACTTGCCCGTATCTTTTCCAGCTGCCTGGAACCACCTCAGGACCCACTTTTGACTGTTTTAGAAAGTGTTGCCATCATTATTGGATGTAAAGATGTCACCTGGGAAGGTTTAAAAGAAATGCTCTCTGATTCAAATATACTGTTAATGTTAAAAGAAACAAATTATGATTGTATAACTGTAAATCAAATCAAAAGGCTAAAGGAGAATGTCCAGGTATGAACTGCTTCTTAATATAGAGCTTTGGAGTCATATTTATGAAATTAAAATTTTTATTGATCATATAATTTAAAGCAAAACCACATTCCTGTTATAAGATTTCTGAAAAGTTGATTACAACTTTTTTTTTAGTATTCTCCCTGGTATTTTGTTACAAATATTCCAATATTTCCATTGAGGTTTAAATGCCAAATAGAATTCTTTATTACTAAACTGTTAATTGAAGATAAAATAATTGTATTACAACCTCAGGTGTACATATATACAAAATAACTTTCCCCTAAGATTAATGCATGCTTCCACCCTATTCTCTTCTTTATAATGTTCTATCACGTTTGCATACATGCTCCCACATTTTATGGGCAAGAAAATGTAATTATCTAATAAATATGAATTCATCCCATTTAAAACCCTATAAGCTAACATAAGGCTCACACTCTGCTGTCACCTACACCCCAAGAAACTCATAATATTCATTCCTATATTACTTCTATATTACAGTGAATTACTCCGAATGTTATTCATTTACCTATCTAGTCCTTTTTTCTTTAATCTTAGGCGCATATCCTGTACATAATTTTTCCTGCAGTCTATCAGGATGCTATTCTATCAGACTGAACATAAATATTTCCAAAATAGTATGACTTTTATGGGTACCCTAAAATTAGTGCCTACTTTACACTCCAATAAGTATGAATTTACCTTTGTTAGCAATAATGGGCAGAGCGTAATAGATTTTGTTTTGTGGCCTCCAAATTTAGGGCATATTTTAAGGAATTTTAAGGTATTAAATTTAAGCTCAACTAGCGGGCATTATCCACTGATTGTGCATTTTATGATGCACACAGCGCAAGTAAAACACAATATAAAAGTGGAAAGGTGTTGTAAAAAAGATTATATTACCTATAAATAGAAAGAAGAATTTTGTGACACATTTAAACAGACTCTAGATTCAAATTATGGAAAGATATGTCTATGTGGAGTGACATTCATGGTTAAGAATAATCAAATAGAGAATGCAATAGATATCCTTAATACAGTTATGCAAAGGGTGGGAGAGGAAATGAAAACCAAAAAGAGGGTTCACATATATGATAAGGACTGGTTCAACGAAGAATGTAGGGTATCAAAAAGACAAATAAAACAACTGTTGGTTAGGTGGAGGGAAGTACGTGATAGAAACTCTAGGGGTGAGTATATGCAAGGGAGGAGTTCACATAATTTATTGTTACAACAAAAGAAAAAGGACTGGGGAGAAAGTAATGAAAGGAATTTGATGAAGTGTCTACATGAAAACAATCTTAACAAGGTATGGCAGGTTCTTAAGTTGACTTATAATAAATGTGTAACTAAACCCAATATTGAACCAGGACAATTGATAGAGTATTTTAAAACATCATATGGGGAAGATAGAAGTATAGCAATTACAGGATTTCTGTAAATAAGGAATGTTTTTGTAGATATGGATGGTGAAATTAGGAATGAGGAAATAATAAAACAAGTTAAGTTACTGATGAAAAATAAAACTACTGGAATTGATGGCATCCCAACAGAGTTTCTTAAGGATGATGATGATGATGAGTTGGGGTTTAAGGGCGCTAAAAATCTAGGGTCATCAGCGCCCTTACAAGGTATAAAATTTAAAATCCAAAACTAAAACACAGTACTCAAACCCGCTATGTCGAGAAAACTAAAAGAAAAATTATCAAATTCTAAAAGGCAACACACTAAAAACATTGTCAATAAAAGAGTAAAACAACGTGTCAAGAACTGTAGAATGCGAGGGACATGAGCGTCATATGCCCGCCGGGAAAAAGAGCCCCATTAAGATGGACAATAGAAAATCACAAAGTTCAATGACGCTCAGCGCATCAAATGTGCCGATTAAAATCACTGTAACTTATAAACCGTAAAAGCAATTCTACAGCACGCGCGTCGTCTGCCAAAACGTTGGCTATGCCAACAGGCAGACCCACACGAACGCGCAACGGAGCTAAAACTTGACACTGTTAAAATGTGACGCACCGTTAATGGCGCATCACACTGCTCACAGAGCGGTGCGGGGTCACCACTAAGCAGGTATCTATGACTAAAAAGGCAATGTCCGATTCGTAAACGAGCTAAAGTACCTCTTCCCGACGAGAAGAACGAGAAGAGGTACCCCAGACTAACGGAAGAGGTTTTACCTCCCGCAACTCGTTCCCCCTAAGAGCCGCCCACTCATCGCGCCAACGCAAGACGATGCGGTATCGTAAAATAGCATAAAAATCTGAGGAAGGAACAACACAGGTAAAACATCTGGGTGATAAAAGCGCCGATTTGGCAGCGGCGTCGGCAGACTCGTTCCCCGAGATGCCCACATGACCTGGAATCCACACAAAGGAGACGCTGATGCCAGAAGCACCAAGCGAGTGGAGCAGGTCATGAATGCGCTGTAAGAGCGGGTGGTAACTGTAGAGCGCGGTAATACTCTGAAGGGCACTCAGAGAGTCCGTACAAACAACACAGTGCCGTAAGACTTGCCGCTGAATGTATAAAACACATTGATATGTACTAAAAAGTTCGGCGGTATAAATCGAACATTGCCCAGGTAAACGAAAGGTAAAACTATGTGCACCAAACACAAAGGCATATCCTACTCCAACATCAGTCTTAGACCCATCACTATATATAAAATGACAGTCCCCGAATTGCGCCTGTAATTCTAAAAACCGGGATCTAAGGACTGAAGCAGGGGTCTCATTCTTCGGCATCGACGTTAACCCAAGGTGACAGTGGGCCTCAGCGCGCAACCAAGGAGGAAAACGCGCTTCCCCCTGGGAAGGGCCGGCGCTGGCGTAGCGTCCAAATGCCGAAGAAGCTGTTGAAATCGAACCCCTGGAGGGAATAATACAGAGGAGCTAACTATATATGGTCGATCAAGCGAATCCCAAAAAAGATATCTCGAAGGACGGGTGGTCAGGCAAGCTTGAGAGTCGACATGCATAGTTGCACAAAAGTATCTCACGCCTGAAGGACAGCGGAGGCTCTGCAGCTTCAGCATACAGACTGTTAACAGGGCTGGTTGGAAAGGCCCCCGTAGCGACTCTTATGCCACGATGGTGAATGGCATTCAATCGACGTAACACGGATGGACGTGCCGACGAATAGACAATGTACCCGTAATCAAGCTTAGATCGGACCAAAGAGCGATGAAGATGCAGAAGGACGGCCCAATCACCTCCCCAGGATGTGCCACTAAAAACACGTAAAAGATTAAGAGAACTGTCACACTTTACTTTTAAATGGAAATGTGCGAAATCCAGCTCAGCTTTCTATCAAAGATCAATCCCAAAAATTTCGCCTCGTCTGCGAACGGAAGTATCCCCGGCCCAAGATGGAGAGAGGGCGGAGGGAAAGCCTGCCGGCGCCAGAAATTGATACAGACGGATTTTCGGCGGAGAAATTAAAGCCGTTAGCGTTACTCCAGACGTAGAGACGGTCGATACAGCTCTGGAGACGGCGTTCGAGTGGACAGGTCCGCCGTGAACTGCAATAAATGGCAAAATTGTCAACAAAAATGGACAATGAAATGCCAGTTGGAACACAATCAACAATGGGGTTGATAGCAATTGCAAAAAGTGTGAAACTGAAGGTACTCCGTTCTCTTGAATAAAACGACTAGATAAAACCGAGCCCACACGTACACGAAAGACGCGGTCCGTTATAAACTCCCGAAGAAATATGGGAAGACCACCGCGTAAATTTCATGCGTGAAGTGTACGTAAAATGCCGCCCCTCCAAAAGGTGTCATAAGCTTTCTCCAGGTCAAAAAGCACAGGCACTGTTTGGCACTTTCTCAGAAACCCATTCATAACATGCGTCGACAGAGAGACCAGATGGTCGACGGTAGAGCGATGGCGACGAAATCCGCACTGAACGTTTGCTAGAAGTTTCTGAGTCTCAAGCCACCATGTCAACCGCCCGTTGATCATGCTCTCCATCACCTTGCAAACGCAACTGGTGAGGGAGATAGGGCGGTAGCTGGAAGGTAGTTGGCGATCCTTTCCAGGCTTAAGTACAGGGACAATGGTGGCTTCGCGCCAAACGGAAGGGGAAAAGCCGTCTTGTCAAATACGGTTATAGACCTGTAAGAGAAAGAGTTTACTGTCGGCTGAAAGGTTCTTTAACATCAGGACATGAATGCCGTCCGGCCCAGGAGCGGAGTGTCTAGAGCAATGGAGAGCGTGCTCCAGCTCCCTCATTGTGAAAAGTTTATTATAACACTCCTTATTAGCAGTCCGAAAATTGTATGTCTCGGAATCCAGCCGGTCTTTGAGAGAGCGAAAGCCGGCGGAATAACGGGCTTAACTGGAAACCACCTCAAAGGCAGCACCCAGAGTGTTAGCAATGGCAGCCGGATCCACTATGGTGGCATTGGAAACCTGAAGGCCAGAAACAGTACAATGTGACACTTTACCTGAGAAGCGACGAAGTTTATCCCTAACAACAGATGAAGGCGTGAAGCGATTAAAAGACTCGACAAAGCGAGTCCAGGCTGCCTTCTTGCTATCCTGAATAATGAGACGAGCGCTAGCGCGCGATTGTTTAATAGTAACCAAATTATCAAGTATAGGGTGTCGCCGAAACACCCTAAGCGCAGCTCTACGGGCACGAACGGCGTCCCGACAATCCTCGTTCCACCACGGAACAGGAATGCGCTGAGGGTGAGAGGATGAACGGGGAATTGTGCGTTCGGCGGCAGATAGAATCGTAGACGAAAGGTGCTACACCATGTGGTTAACGTCAGTGAAGGGCTGGTCCGCAAAACACACGAGGCTGGAATACAATCTCCAGTCGGCTTTTCGGAATATCCAGGTAGGTACTCTCGAATCCTGGACGTGGTGAGATAAAAGAGAAATGATGCAGGGGTAATGGTCGCTGGAGTAGGTGTCAGCGACGACGTTCCACTGCAGACGACTAGCAAGTTGGATGGAGCAAACGGCAAGGTCTAAGTGAGAGAATGTACCAGATGAATCGAAAAGAAAAGTAGGTTCACCTGTATTGAGGATGGAGAGGTTGAGCTGATTAAAAATGTCGGAAAGAAGAGTTCCCGTCGCACAAGCCCTTGGCGAACCCCACAGGGGGTGATGGGCATTAAAATCTCCCAACAGAAGAAATGGTGCTGGGAGAGCGGAGAGGAGATTTCGAATGTCCGCGTGAGTGAGGGGAGACGATGGAGGTGAATACACAGAGCAAACAGAAAATAAAAAGCCGGGTAAATGAAGCCGATCAGCAACAGCTTGCAAGTCGGACGTAAGAGTGAGAGTTTGAAAATGAACGTCGTTACGCACTAAAAACATGACACCTCCATGAGCAGGAGTACCCTTATCCGGTTCAAGCGCCGAGAATCAGTTCAGGGTGGAAATGGGCGAAGAGTGCCGCTGAGCGCGGCTCGTCCCAGGAGCATCCTGGGACTGCGACCTTCGAGGAGGAGAAGGTGAAACTTTCTTACCGCGTGAACGCGGATGGTCTTTCAAAAAATCTTCTCGGCGTAGTTTCTGTTTTAATTTATTCTCAGGGGCTTGGAACTTCAGTATTTTAGGATCAGGCTTAGATGGCTTTGTAACTGCGCCAGAAGAAGACGGCCGTACGGTAGTGGCGGTCAATGCAGTCATCGTCCAAGTCTGAGTCTCGTCATCCCTCTGGGGTACTGGCGAGGCAACAACAGAGCTGAATGTTCCCGATCGCAGGAGCGAAGTTTGGCGCGCATGGTAATGCCTCCGGGCTTCGGCGAAGAAGAGTTTCTCCTTTACCCGGATCCCCTGGATCGCCTTCTCGTTCAAATACCGCAGACAGTTGGCAAATGAAGCAGAATGAGCCCCTTTGCAATTTACGCAGACGGGCGTGGAAAAACAGGCACCATCGTGTAAGGTCTCACTACAAGAGGCACAGATGGAAACGGTATTCTTGCAAGAGACTTGCGTATGCCCAAAACGTTGGCATTTAAAACAACGTAGAGGTCTAGGAATAAAGGGCCTCACCGCAATGCGTTTGTACCCTGCTGAAATACTCGTGGGCAGATCGACGCCATCAAATGTTATAAACAGGGTACGAGTGGATACCAATACTCCGTCGCGTTTGGCCTGCACTCGATGAACAGCTGTCACCTTCTGGTCTGCAAGATATTCTACCAGGTCCTCAAGAGATATACCATCGAGGCTATGCGTGGTGACAACGCCTCGACAGGAATTCAAGGTGCGGTGCTTCTCAACACGGATAGGATAGCCGTGGTGAAGTGTGGTGCGCAACAAGGACTTACTCTGCTGTTCGGATTTCGTTTGAACCAAAGCAATCCGAAGACGAGTGCAGGACTGAACCGCATCTGCAATAGCGTCAATGCCTTTCTGTACAATAAAAGAGTTCACCTTCTCAAAAGTTTGACCATCCTCAGTTCGCGAAATCACTAAGTAACAACCAGTTGTCGGTGGTGCTACTTCTGTTGCAATTACTTTACGGCGGTTGTTATTTATAATGGAGAAAGGGTGCTCCATAGCGAAAGAAATCCTCCACCATTGCAACCGTCTCCGACCTCGGGCTCTGACTTCCCGGGCGTTACTCCGGCTTGGGTGAGGGGCCTATCTATACCTATCTCACCCCAGGGTCACACCTCCCAGCACATAAACAGAGGGACCCAATCGCCGTCAGAAGTCAGCAGCTCATGCAATGGCCCCCCGCGGGACTGCAGTTGAACAGCAGATACGAACACATACCCTACATGACGACCCCGGTGGTGGGGATGATGCCATTACCCACGCACCCAGCTGTGCACCCAGTGCGCGGGTATCCGTCAGGCTGTGTCCAGGAGTATTAAATTAAAAGGCTAAAAGAGACTAAAAGTGTGTGGGCGTTTCGCACGCAAGGTAGGCCGGCGAAGAAGTAAAAGAGATGTGTAAATGAATGGACGTGTGGCAAAATGTGCGTAAATAGAAGAGAAGTAACAAACGATGGCGAGGGGCGTCATGTAATGAAATGCACAGAACGCACGAGAGCCTAATTTGAGTCCCCCGGTCACGAGGACGAACCCACCTCGACCGGACGGGGATGAACGGATGAAAATGGCGATGAACGGCTCGAGCACCCCGGGTAAGCCTAACCCGTACTCACATAAGGTGAGCCCCTGCGGGGATTTCTTAAGGAGTGAATACTGAAACAAGAAGAGTGAAAATTTTATTAGAATTATTTTATGTAATTATTAGAAAGGGTTATGTACCTAAACGATGGAGGGAAGCTATCATCCATCCTATATATAAAGGCAAGCGTAATGTCGATAAACATAATAACTACAGAAGTATTGCATTACTATCTAATATAGAAAAAAATTTTGCGGACATTTTGGCAGCTAGACTACAAATTTGGGTTGAAGAATATAATATACTTTCGGAATTCCAGATGGGCTTTCGCAAGGGAAGGAGAATAATTTATTTATTATAAAGACATTAACAGACAAAGATTTAAAAGAAAACAGGGGTAAATTTTATATGGCTTTTGTAGATTTACAGAAAGGTTATGACCGAATTCCGTTACAACTTCTGTGGCATAAATTAGTGTGTAAGGGAGTAAGTCAGCAATTGGTGAAAATTCTTAAAGCATTGTATTTTGAGAATACCTTCTGTGTAAGGGTGGAGACAGGCTGTGTAACAAGAGAAATTCAATAAAAGAAAGGCCTCAGGCAAGGATGTAAGTTAAGCCCAGTTTTATTTAATTTATACATAGATTATGTGTAACTAGAAATTGGAAGGAATAATAACTGTGCACCAGTAATTAACAACATCCAAATCCCAGGACTTCTTTTTGCAGATGACCTAGTGGTAGGATCTATTACAGTAGGTGGTTTAAAACAATCATTATAAGCAATTGGCGTATATTGTAACGAATGGAGGTTAAAAGTGAATCAAGAGAAAACGTAGGTTGTGGTATTCAAATGGTGGGGGGGGGGGGAAAATTAAGCAAATATGAAAAGTGGAAGTGAGAGAATAAAGATTACAGGGTGGTGCATGACTGTATTTATTTAAGAGTAAAAATAAATGAGGTAATAAATGGGAGAAACAAAAGAAGTTTGCATTGGCAAAAGGGGCGATGGCAGCAATTAGAAACTGCAAATATACAGTACCTAATATATATGTTAAATGGCTGGAAAAAGTTTATGAGATGGTTGTAAAATTGAGTTTTATTTATGGAAGCTCTTTAACCACTATGGTCCTTAGCGTCCCATTCTATATTGGGCGTGAAACACTGGTAATTTTGCTCAGATGTCTCTTTATCAGGCTTGAGGTTCTTTTATGTGCCGTAAATCTACGACACGGGACCACCGGCTTTACTTCCCTTCCAAAGGATGCTAAGGATTTGTACGCCTGAAAAAATCCATCGCTCTCCGCCGGGTTTGAACCCGCGAGAGATGGTTGTGGAGGCAAAAAAGATGTATGGTATAGAAATATGGGGATTAGATAGAGGATAGGAAAGTATAGATGAGGTGCACAGGATGTTTTGTAGAGAAATACTAGGGTTACCGAAGGCAATTGTAAGACAGGTAGCACAATTAGAGATGGCCAGGGTGGCAACTAAGGGGAAGATAATGGAAAGAGCTTTGAAATTTTGGTTAAGAACTTTAAATCTAGAAAAAAGTAATGTGTTAAGACAATGTACAGAGTACCAAGAGAATAGTTTAATGAATGATGGATGGGTAAGTAATTTATGGAACATTTTGGAGAAAAATGGGTTAGGAGACAAGTGGAGAAGGAGAGTAAATAACGTGAGAAAGTTTTGGAAAAGGGCGAGGAAAAGGCTGGAAGATATGGAAATACAAATCATGTTCAGTGAGATTGCCAAAAAGAGCTCATTAGTTTGTTATAGCCAATGAAAAATACATGGGTTAGGAAAACATATATAGACATAGTAAATAAAGAAGAGAGAGAATCTATTGCATGGGTAAGAACCGGAGCATGGAGACTAAGAGGGCTAAGACAGGTTATTCCTCAGAACCAATGTCCGATATGTGGTGGTAATGAAGACATTGAACACAATGCATCAAGGAACAGAAAATTGGAGAAAAGAATTTTTTAAAAAGAAGTGGTTTAAGGGGGATAGAAATACGCTTATAATCAAAATGATGTGCAAGGACGCTAGGAGCATTGGACAGTTTTTGTGTAAAGTCAAACATAAATGGCTTTGGACAGTGGATACAGAAAAGTAAGAGGTAGCTTATCTTACCTTGAATGGAAAACTATGGTGAACATGTGTTGGTAAAGTAATCAATAAGTAAAAAGTGAAAAACAAGTGGAAATGGGACATGGAAAAAGAACAAGATAATTTATTGATGAGAAATTGTAAAATGTAAATAAACTGTGGTGATTGTCTACAGAATGAGTTGATGGGAAATTGTAAAATGTAAATAAACTGTGGTGATTGTCTACTGAATGAGTGGCCAGGGTCAAAGTGCAGTAGACAATCAAATTGTAAAACTCTTAGCTCAATAAATATTTCCCAGAGTGTCTGCACTTAAAAGAAAATAAAAAATAAATAAATAAAAAAAAAATTAAAAAATATATAATAAAGTATGAAGCATGTTTATGTATACAAATCCCATGACTCTAAACAAAGGAACAAAATTGGCAAATGCTAAGTTCTAATAATGTGGATGCTAATGCCTGGCTAAAAACTAGTAACCACAAAAACAATCAATTACAGCAAAGTAAAGAAAGGGTTATGCACCTAACCGATGGAGGGAAGCTATCATTCATCCTATATATAAAAGCAAGGGTAATGTTGATGAACCTAATAACTACAGAGGTATTGCATTACTATCTAATATAGAAAAACCTTTTGCGGGCATTTTTGGCGGCTAGACTACAAATCTGGGTTGAAGAATATAATATCCTTTGAAATTCCAAATGGGCTTTCGCAAGGGAAGAAGAACAACTGATAATTTATTTATTATAAAAACATTAGCAGACAAATATTTAAAAGAAAAAAGTGTTAAATTGTATATAGCTTTTGTAGATTTACAAAAAGCTTATGACTGAATTGAGTTACAACTTCTATGGCATAAATTAGTATGTAAGGGAGTAAGTCAGCAATTGATGAATATTCTTAAAGCACTGTATTTTGAGAACACCTTCTGTGTAAGGGTGGAGACAGGCTGTGTAACAAGAGAAATTCAACAAAATAAAGGCCTCAGGCAAGGAGGTAAGTTAAGCCCAGTTTTATTTAATTTATACATAGATGAAGTCTAACTAGAAATTGGAAGGAATAATAACTCTGCACCAGTAATTAACAACATACAAATCCCAGGACTTCTTTTGCAGATGGCCTAGTGGTAGGATCTATTACACTAAGTGGTTTAAAACAATCATTACAAGCAATTGATGTATATTGTAAAGAATGTAAGTTAAAAGTGAATCAAGAGAAAACACAGATTGTGGTATTCAAAAAGGGGCGGGAAATTAAGCAAATATGAAAAGTGGAAGGGAGAGAATAAAGATTACAGGGTGTTGCATGACTATTTATTTAGGAGTAAAAATAGATGGAGGTAATAAATGGGAGAAATAAAAGAAGTTTGCATTGGCGAAGGATAAAGGGGCGATGGCAGCAATTAGAAGCTGCTAATATAGAGTACCTAATATAAATGTTAAATGGCTGGAAAAAGTTTATGAGATGGTTGTGGAGGCAAAAATGATGTATGGTATCGAAATATGGGGACTAGATAGAGAATGAGAAAGTATAGATGCGGTGCACAGGATATTTTGTAGAGAAATACTAGGGCTACCGAAGGCAATTGTAAGACAGGTAGCACAATTACAGATTGGCAGGGTGGCAACTAAGGGGAAGATAATGGAAAGAGCTTTGAAATTTTGGTTCAGAACTTTAAATCTAGGAAAAAGTAATGTGTTAAGAAAAAGTATAGAATACCAAGAGAATAGTTTAATGAATGCTGAATGGGTAAGTAATTTACGGAACATTTTACAGAAAAATGGTTTAGGAGACATGTGGAGAAGGAGAGAAAATAATGCGAAAACTTTTTGGAATAAGGCAAGGAAAAGACTGGAAGATATAGAAATACAAATCATGTTCGGTGAGATTGCCGAAAAGAGCTCATTGATTTGTTATAGCCAATGAAAAATACATGGGGTAGGGAAAAATATATAGACATAGTAAATAAAGAAGAGAGAGAATCTATTGCATGGGTAAGAACCGGAGTATGGAGGCTAAGAGTGTTAAGACAGGGTATTCCCCAAAATCAATGTCCGATATGTGGTAGTGATGAAGACATTGAACACATAGTATTTAAGTGCCAAGGAACAGAAAATTGGAGAGGAGAATTTTTTTTAAAAAGAAGTGTTTGAAGGGGGATAGAAATACACTTATGATCAAAATGATATGCAAGGACGCTAGGAGCATTCTACAGTTTTTGTGTAAAGTAAAAAATGAATGGCTTTGGACAGTGGATAGATATAAGTAAGAGGTAGTGTATCTTACTTTGAATGGAAAACTTTAGTGAATGTGTGATGGTAAAGTAATCAATAAGTGACAAGAGAAAAGCAAGTGGAAATGGGACATGAAAAACTGAAACAAGATAATTTATTAATGGGAAAATATAAAATGTAGTGATTGCCTACAGAATGAGTGGCCAGGGTCAAAGTTCAGTAGACAATCGAATTGTACATCACCTAGCACAATAAAACAATAAATGCAGTAATAAAACATACTTTTGCAAAATCCTGTTATAATGGCCATAATTTATCATTTATAAAGCATGAACACACACCTTTGGATTCTAGTTCTTCTTTTATTTACCTTCTTGATAATGATGATGATGGGCCAGAAAGTTTAGCAGAGTGAAGCTGAATAAACTTGGTGGCATAAAAATTAAACAAATGAACTGTTTCTTAGGTATACTTTTGCTAAGCAGTTGTGTTCCATTTCCAAGATGAAGGCATCACTGGGAAAAGAAGAAGGATGTTTGCAAGGAAAGTGTTACAAATGCTCTATTTAAAGATAGGTTAGGATAATATATTGTTTCCATTCTCTATGAGTTTAACAGTTATGTTCTTCACCAGAGGACAGTTTTGAAAAGGTTCATTGTTTTTTCAAGCTGTGAAAGAATGACATCAAAGTTTTGATTACTTGTCAAGAAAACCACAATGTTGATGAGGCAGTATTTATTATACTTTCATCACCATTGGTTTAAATAATTTATAAAGGAAAATTCCCATTATGTTGGATACCATTTATATGTATGTACCACTTCAAGCAGCTATGTTATACAGATGGAGCCTAAACGTGAATCCAAAAGAGAGTTTCAGAGAAATTAATGCTAATTCAAACTAAAATCATACACTTTTTTGCATTATACAGATACAATCAGATAAAGGATTGATTAGTTCTCGCTCCACTTAGTTTTTGACAACTTTCTCACAATCAAGCCATTTCTAGAAGAACTGAAGGTGTAAGACTTATCTATGATGGTCATAAGTTAGAAGACAGATCATCAAAGTGTCTCCTCATGTTCAAAAGAAAAATGAAAATTCTGTCCTGCATTTTAAGAATTTCAAGCAACAGAAGATGAATGCACTATAGTGATAAAGTGAGATGATACCAGCATTGTATCTGCTACCTCAAAGACAGTTCCAGCTGAGGTATTACTTATGATCACGTTTTCTATTAAAGAAGAGAATAACATTTCAATCACCCATGTACACACAATCCTTGTATATAATAATGAAACATCACATTTCTGTTGTGGAGATGATGCATAACATTGGTATTCTGCTGTAAAGATGTTACTGTGCAAAATGCCTGATAGTTACATTGTTATTTATAGATGATTACATGAAATGTGATTCCATCATTGGTTTGCAATGGCTCTGCAGGGAGACAACATTAGGAAGTAAAGCAGAGCATCCAGCCTGTAAAATGATGAATTCAAGATACAAGAGAATTGGATCCTAGCAACACAACAGAAACATACCAAATGCTGTCTTTGTTCATTAGAAGGTTCCAATCAAATATCAGACAGAAGTGTAATGTTGCCCCTTGTTGTTGCATGTTTTGCTAATTATCACAAAAATTCTAAAGTGACACCTAATAATGGTGATAAATTGTGATACAATGTATGTCCTTTTAAAAAAAATTCTAATTTTCTGGGGAAAAAGATGCAAAATATACAAACATTGATGTTAAATATTGTTTATAGGTGAATTTTCAATCATTTCACTCAAAAAGTCTAATACTTTCATGAAAGAAATATTTAGCATATCTGGGCAAGCATTTGAATCATTGTTCTCTTACATTTGCATTTTTCAACAGTCATCAAGAGTCTATCAATTATGGGATTTGTTAAAGGACATGATATCTGAGGTCTATTGAGTAATTATTGTGAAGTTGAAATCTACCATTCATTTCAGGGTATTCATGATACACTGAAATTCCTTAAATCCTCTCTCCTCTTTCTCTTACCCAAAAAGCCATTTTGTCTTCAAATGTTTTCAGAGACTGGTAGCAACCTAATAATATGTTGTATCAACAATATTTTCATAACTTAGAATGGATGAAAATATTACTGTGGAAGAAAATATATGCTTAATAAAACTTAAGCTGGATTGCCTGCATGGGGTAAATATGACCCTACACTCAGAAATTTGTATGTGGATATAATACAGTCAAGTTCAACATGGTTTAACTTGCATATAATGTAACTGTTAATTGAAGTAAATCATTGTAGGTGATAATATTGCAGTTTGCTCCTTGCAAGCATTCATATAGTGCATTTTTTGTGTTACTGAACAACTGTAATAAGCATTGCTATGTCTTATCAGGCTGAACAAGAGCATTTATGAACAGCAAGTGTGCTAAATCAGAAGCTGAAGACAGAAGAATATTTTTCAAAAGTGAATCAGAAATTGAAGATAGTATAGAAGACAGAAAATATAAAATAGAATCTGAAGAGTAGAGAAGATGAAGAAATAGAAATAACTAGTAAATATACATATCTCTTAGGAAAAGAAAAAATTATAAAATGTTGTAAAACTGAGAGGAGTCAGAAAGGCACACATAACCTCATAATACAATAAAAATGCTTCTAGATGTGCTAAAAAGAGATAAGGAAGTATGGAATCTCCTTTTCCCTGATATGTTATTGAAAAAAATAGTTACTCATACTACCTAAAGATTCAAATCTTTAAAGAAAAATACAGAAAGGATTGTGCTGCTTCCAAACCTGACCTAATTGAAATTAAAGCTTTCATTGGCATTCTTTACAACATTGGATTAATGATTAATCACATAAATACAGGTGATTTGTGGTTTACAAATGCTTTAAGCATTTCTATAATTTCTGTATAATGTGAAGTGCAGATTTAATTTCTTTTTGCCTGCTATTAGGTTTGATGAAAGGATTTTACATGTTCAGTGAAAAAAAATCACTGACTAGCACCCGTCAGGTTTTTGAGGAATTGGACTAAAATTTTAAAAGCACCATAATGGGATCTATTTTCTAAGCTTATTGCTATGGCTAAACTAGTGGCTATAAGTATAGTTATAGGCTGAACCTTTAAATAAAACTAAGTATGAAATAATAACAATTCTTGTAGAAGAACTTGATAGCTAGAGCTTTTGAGCCAAGTGCCTTTCAATGATTTAAAGAAAACAAGTCAGCAAATATGGCATAAAAATCCTTACTCCAATTGATGTGCACCAGGTGGAAGGAGGTTATTAAATTAATTTAAATCAGCTACAGATCTCATTATTTGGAACACATTTTATAGCTTCTAGTTTTTTTTCTATGACCATTTTCTGCATGGATATTTTAGGCGCTTTTCAAGAACATAAAACGGACATACTTGGTAATTGCAGGGGTTGCTGACTCATGGTAGTGGAGGTGTACTTTCACTTTCAAAACCAGTTGGAGGACTTAAACAGCTTTCACTTTAGCTTTCAGAGTGGCATGTATCTCATGACTCATGAGCATAAACAAATAAACGCTTTATGTCTACTACCTCCTAATAATTGCATCTAAATCTTCCATTGATGCATTTTGTAACTTAAACTCACAGTCTACGGATATTTTTATCAGCTCCCTCAACATTAAGGTTAAATACATTTTGTAATTGATACTGCTGCATTGTAATCAATCAATTATTTTTCTGACATGTGAACACAAAGAACTACATCATTAAGCCCTTACAAATTATACTAAATGGTACTTTTAATATGGACAGCAAAATAATAAACAACAAACCGAATTATTCACCCACTTCATGGGTATAGTTCAAAATGTCCACCATTTGCACACCTGCAAGCTTCACACCTTCTTAACCAACTCTAGCAAAGACACCCTCATTGTTGCATATTTCCTCTGCAGCCAAATAAATATGTTCTCTTATAGATTCTACATCAGTAATCAATGTTTTTAGACCCTCTTTTCATATTCTCTAGAAGAAAAAGTCCAGAGGATTCAGGACTGGAGATCTTGCAGGCTGTTTGATGAGCCTGTAGTGTCCAATCCACCTATTAGGAATATTATGATTCAGATTGTCACAAACATTCTAAATAATGTGTGTGGAACTCCATCACGTAGGAACCACTTGTTTCACCCGGTTTTTAAAGAGAATTTCCCAATAAGCCTGGAAGTGCCTCTTGCAGAAATGTCAGATAATTAACCCTGTTCAACTATGATACGGTAATTTGTATCATAAATTACCTAAATGTAAATAATGATTGTAATATGAATATGTATTTTTATGTGACATTGATTTCAGATGTTTATTAATTGTGATTATTATTGGTAAATAATAATATACGGCTTTACTGAAACTGTCAATAATAACGCAATAATGCAGCGATGGGGTGAGTTGTTTATCATTACCGGGAACAAGGAAGTTACGTAATGTTTCGCGCCTTTTCGGTAGAAGCTTCTAGAACATTTCCTAAAGCATATGTATTCGTGGTTTTCATTGGATATTAAAATAGACGCTAATGTTGGCGCGTTTTATTAGCCAATAGCAGTTCATTTATAATCTTTAGGCATGTCGAGGAGTGGGAGTATATAAGCCAGGTCCGAGATAGATCGCTCCCCACGGATTCCGCATCCTGGAGCCGAGGGGTGCACATCGTCTTCAGGAGCTACTTCGGTCTTCTTGGGCAGCGCAGCATCATCGTAGGCGAGGCCAGCGCCATCAGCCGTCGCTTCGTGGGGCACCTCAGCGGCAGCTAGCGGCATCCCCTGCAAGTTGCCTTTCCACCGGCAGCCATCACCATAGCGGCAAGCAGTGGGCACGCACCCTCTTCTAGCTTGCCGCTCGGCCGCGAGAGTGCGAGCCGCCTTCACCTCTCCCACTGGCGGGCAGTGGACATGCTTCCCCTTCTAGCCCGCCAGAAAAAGGCCCGTCCGGGCGAATCGTCGAGCGGAGCCGGGCAAGCAGTGGACTTAGCATCCCCTGATAGCTTGTCCCTGGTCTCACGCTAAAGGTCCAGCGGTAATCTTTGAGAACAGGTATCCCATATTTCGTACTACTCTCTAACTGTCATCTATTTTTCCAAGACTTGGACGCACTGACTGACGGACCACGAGACAGCGGGTTCGCAAGACCAAAGCCAAGGGTCAGGACCTCTGGTCCGGCACCCAGGGCCGATATGGCTCGTACAGGCGCCTCCCTCGCGGAGGTCCGGTCCTCTGCGGACGGCCGAAGGGCAACCGCGCCGACCCTTGACCCAAATGACGGGCAAGTACCAGGACCCAGCTCCTTCTCCTCTCCCATACTGGGAGTCTCATTCAAAGGTAGGTCCAAGGGATCTAAGAGGAAGGCTACGGCCCCTCAAAAGATCGCTACTGGTGTAACACCAGCAATCCACTCACACCCCTCCTTCACCCCTCTGCCTGATTCGGAGGAGGAGGAGTCCGACCTCGACGGCTTCACTGTCGTCGAGGGAAGGAAAAGGGCACCCCCGGGTTCCAAACCTAACTCGGGCGCGAGCACGCAGACACCACCACAGGTTACAGTACAACCCCCATCCAAAAGGGGGGCCAAGCTACCGCCAATCATAGCGGACTCCTTCAGGGATCATATAGGAGTCATGCGGCGGCTGGCGGCAAAGATAACGGGCGGCTTTGAAGCAAAGCGCAAGCCCTACAAGGTCCATATACAGACCTTCACGCCCGAAGATTTCGAGGCAGCCAAGCAGGTACTGCGAGACCTGCACATTCCCTTCTATTCCTACTCGCCGCAACGCCCACATGTGGAGCGCCGGGTGATCAGGGGCTTAGACTCGGAGTGCCAGCCGGACGACGTCAGGGCGGCGCTCTTAGAGGAGCACAACATCTCCGTCTCGGCTGTGGCACAGCTAAGAAAGAATATCATTACCGAGGAAGGTCCGGTCAAGGTTCCCATGCCTCTCTACCTCGTCGTTGTGGACAAGGTCCCTGGCGAGGAGAACCAGCCCATTGACGCTGTTCGGGTGCTGTTCCACACGGTCGTAAAGGTTGAACGCTTTTACGGCCGAGGTGGACCTGTGCAATGCCACAGATGCATGGGCTTCCATCACTCCAGCCTGGCGTGTGAGCGCAAGCTTGCATGCCTGCGCTGTGCTGGACCCCATCTTCTGCGGGATTGCGAAAAGGCACCCGAGGAGAAGACATGTGCTAACTGCCGCCAGGACCACGTCAGTGTCTACAAGGGCTGCGTGGCGAGGCAGCGGATCATTGAGAGCCGCCGACAAGGAGCACCGGCACCGGCTACAGTCCGACCGGGAGTTTCCTTTGCGGCCGCTCTCAAGAAGGCCGAGACGACGCTCCAAGGAGCGGGAGGAGCTTTGGCTTCTAAGGAGGGTCCAACAGAGACGCCCATTACCACAGCGGCGACGACGGCGACAACATCGCCCGACGAAGTGCCACAGCAGGAACAGCAAACAGAAAAACGGACAAAACGTTCGAAGAAGAACAAGAAGAAGAAGAAACAGAACAAAGGTCCTGCACCTAACACCATGCCGAGCCAATCACAGGCCCCGGCTACTGAGCAACCCCAAGCCCCGCCCACAGTGGCGGCACCCAAACCACCAGCGACCGCTAACCCGCAGTTAAGCCCCATTCAAAAGCACCAAGTCATGCTCGAAACGCTGGAGCATCTGTTCCCTAATTCCGCTTCGTAATGGCTGCCAGACTCGTCCGGAGGCCATTACGAGCTGCGTTCTGGAACGCAAACGGAATAAGGGGGCATTATCCCAGCGTACTTGAGTTTGTCAACTCCTACGGAATTGATATTCTAATGGTCTGTGAAACACACTTGATTGCTGGTACTAACTTTTCGCTGCCAAGTTACGTCACCCATCGGCAAGATCGGGTCGGCCGACCGGGGGGCGGTACAGCTATATTCATAAAGAATCATATCACGCATACACCCTTCCCTCTCCCTCCGCTACAGCATGTGGAAGCCTGTGCCATTCGGCTTGCCATTGGCGGGCTAGACACTTTGCTGATAGCGGTTTACGACCCCCCAGACCATCGCTTCTATGAAGCAGATTACCGAACCCTACTCAACCTACACCCAGTGGTATGCATTGCAGGAGACCTCAACGCGAAGCACGGGCTCTGGCACAGCCGCACGGCTAACCAGAAAGGCCGCGGACTCTACCGCCTCATCAGCGGAGACCCAAGCCTAATCGCGCACGGACCGAGAGGGCCTACGTTTTATCCGGCCCGCGGCAGGCCGGATATTCTCGACATCATGATCACCAAAAACATTCCCTTCCATCTAGAGCTCTCGGCGGTAAACGAGCTGGATTCCGACCATGACCCTGTCCTGGTGGATTCCAACGTTTCAATGCCAGCACTGGTCAGCCCAGACTGGGTAAACGAGGTCGACTGGAATGCAGCCGTCCATGAACTGAACCGTTCTGTCAACCCGCGTCCACGCATCGATTCCATCGACGCGCTGGAAGCGGCGGCGGCAGACTTCTCCCAACAGATCCTGAATGCGGTACGTGCACATACCCACCGCATCCCGTCTGACATCCCCAACCCGAGAACCATCCCTAATGAACTCCGGCAGCTGCTAAAAGCCAAGACAACTGTACGGAAGCTATGGCAGCGTTTCCGCCATCCCAGGATAGGGGCAGTATACCAGCGGTTCAAAACCCTGGCAAGGCGACTGCTCCGAGTGCACAGGAAGGTGGCCTGGGAAAGAACAATGGAGACCGTAAACCTACAGGAAAAGAAACCATGGCGGATAATCAAATCCTTGAGGAAGGATAAGACGCAGTACCAGCATCCCCTGCACGGCACTCGCGGGAGACTCGCCTTCGAGCCCCGCGAGAAAGCCACAGTGTTTGTAGACCATTTAGAACTCCAATTCGAACCGAGGGAGGACCCCCAGGACGAAGACTTTACTGAGCTCGTGGAAGCGACTGTGGACTACCTCTATGAGGCACCACAACCGCGCCACGAGGAGGTCCATCTTCCCATAGTCACCCCTAAACAGGTGGCTTCCGAAATCCGAAAACTCAATCCGAATAAATCCCCTGGACATGACGGCGTCACGGCGCCCATGCTCCAGCACCTTCCCAAGAAGGCCGTCATCCATCTGACGCGGATTTTCAATGCATGCCTTCACCTCCGTCACTTTCCAACTAGTTGGAAGGAGGCGCGGGTGGTATGCATTTTAAAGCCCGGCAAGGATCCGGTCTTTCCATGCAGTTACCGCTCCATCAGCTTGCTCCCAACCGTCTCAAAAGTCTTTGAGCGGTTGCTCCTAGCCCGCCTCACACCTCTATTTGAGGAAAGGCAACTCCTTCCGGACCATCAGTTTGGTTTTCGCCATGGGCACTCCACCACCCTGCAGCTGCTGCGACTGGCCGAGAAGGCCTCCCTGGGCTTCCAGGAGAACTTCAAGACCATAGCAGTGCTGCTGGACGTAGAGAAGGCTTTTGCCACGACGTGGCATCAAGGCCTTTTATACAAACTCAAAGAGTTAGACATCCCTCCCGCCTATCTTGCCCTGATCAGCAGTTTCCTTCGGGATCGCACATTCAGGGTGAGAGTGGAGGGGAAGGTTTCCTCAGTCAGACCCATAGCCGCTGGAGTCCCGGAAGGCAGTGTACTGTCCCCGCTTCTCTTCGCGGCCTACATGTCGGACTTCCCCACGGAACCCAGGACTGTTACGTGCCAATATGCCGATGACGTCCTCATAATGGCACAGAACAAGAATGCCCGATTCTGTTTCCCTCCACTACAGCGACAGCTCCGAGCCATTGGCAGGTGGAGCGAAAAGTGGAGGATGGCCATCAGCCCGGGGAAGAGCTCTGCGCTTCTCCTGGCGAAGGTCCGTCGGTGGCGGCCCGAGCGGCCTCTGAGGTTGCGGCGGAGGAGAATCCCCTGGGTTACCTCAGCCAAATACCTCGGAGTCACGCTCGACCGCGGCCTCACTTTCGCGCCACATGTCAGGGCAAAGGTCGGCCTCGGCCACTCCGCGCTCAGGCAGCTGTACCCTGTATTCCGCTCCACAATGCCCACACGCCTCAAACTACGCCTATATCAGGCGATTATCCCGCCCCTGATTCTTTACGGCTGCGAGGTCTGGGGATCGGCGGCAGCGACCACCATCCGCAGACTGCAAACCGTCCAGAACAGGGCGCTTCGGATGATCTACGATACTGGGCGTAGATTCCCATCACATATCCTGCATACCCATTCCGGTCTCCCATACATCGTGGACGTGGTGCGGGAGAGAACCCGCACCATGTACGCGAAACTTACCTACCACCCCAACCAGCTGGTTAACTCTTTGGGCCGCTATGACCATAAGGCGCCACGGCGGAGGAAGAGCTACCGGTTGCCGAAAGACGGCTTGGGCCCCCGAGGCTGAGGTCTACCAATCCCTCATCTCACAAACTTCCCCAAGTTAAGCAGCATTGGGCCCGGTCGCTGGCTGGATGAGTGACCATCTACCAGCGACCCGCCCTGCCGCCAACTTGCGTACCCCCATCCCATTACCTGTATTCCCATCTTGCTTTGCTGCCATGCCGGCCTGCTTAACTTGACGACCACACAAGCGGTCGCCCAAGTTAAGCAGCATTGGGCTTGGTCACCGCATGGTCGCTAGTCCGCCCATGAGGAAACGCCGAGACCCAGCCAAAGGGTAGTGCAGAAAGCTAAACCCCGCCCAAGACAGACATAAATCTAAAGCTTGTGTATATTCTTTTAAACCTCCTTTATCGCACAGGTAAAGCCGCATACGCGGCTAGGTACTGTGGCGATTATATTCCGCCCAGGTGAACCTGGGCGACCTGTTCTCGATTGCTGGATTGCTGGATCGCTCCCCAGTTCAACTAAATTCTCAATACCTCACACGTCGGTCGCCCAGTTCATCAAAATTTCTAACACGCTGTCTTCAGTTCGTCATAAGTTACGCGCAGCAGAATTACGAGAATCTAAAGTATTATACAGTTAAATATACACAAAGTTGAAGTACGTGAGTTAAAAGTGAGAAGTTATTACAAACAGTTTCAGTTTGGCGAGTATCTATATCAATATGTAAAAAGTGTTAGTGAACGTGTTCGACAATAAAAGTTATAAAACCAATTTCTTCATCAGTATCATTTCTGGATAAAAGATTCCTTTCCGATTCACACCCTGCAAGAGATACATTCTCGACCCAAATAGCTAGCCGGAGAACATTTAAAGTGAATTATTTCAAAACTGATGCAAATTGCTACGCCAGAGGGAGCTACGGACCAAAACAAGGAGTGACGTCACAAGATGGCAACGCGTAAAGTAAACACACATATATAAACATCACAAGCATCAATATTATTTGTAATACCGTTGCATATTGGCACCCAGAACGTGGGGCAAGATGACCAGGAAAGGATCAAAATAACCAGGAAGTAGCAGAATTAACCAGGAAAGTAGCAGAATTAACCAGCATGTGGAATGAATGCAGCAGTGAAATGATCTACAAGACGCAGATTCAAGAAACAACTAGAGGAGCGACAAACGGCGCGGATAAGTGGATACAAAAACATCGAAACGACGTAGATTCATCACAACACAACGCAGAAGCGACATACAAATCTAGGAGAATGGGGCAGAACGCTGGACATCAAAGCTACATCAACAGACAGCATCACAAAGGTCAGGTGATTGTAATTTTTTTTTTAGAAAACAAAAACAATGGCTACTAGTAATACAGAAGAAATAATGATGGAAGGGGATAGTGTAACAGTTAGCTGTAATTCAATACAGGTTACAAAAAAAAGCTCAAACAATATAATATTGGAAGGAGGAAATGTTAGTGCAGGAAGTGAGAATGTAATAGCAGGAAATATTAATTCTGATACTAGAATGATTATGGAAATGCTGAAAAAGATTAATGAAGATATGCAAAAGAGTTCATAGGGAATTAAGGGAAGATCTTAGTAAGAAATTAGATCAAGAAAGGGAAGATATGCAAAAGAGTTATGAGAAATTAGGACAAAGATTAACTCAGAGGATGAGAGAAGCTATAAACAAAGATCATAGGGAATTGAGTGAAGATATTGGTAGGAGGAATGAGATATTAGACCAAAAAGTAGATAAAAGCAGGCAAGAAATTGAAAAGAAAGTTACGAAGCTAGATAGTAGTATGCCAGAAATGAGAGATGAAAATGAGGAAGTAATAGCAAGTGAGATAGGAGATATTTCAAAGAAAATGTTAGACATGAGCAGGGAAATAGTTGACAAAGAAAGTGAGGTTAATACTAAAAATGAACATGTTGATGTAGAATGTACCGAGTCAGGTAGTAGAATGAGTAATATTTCAAGTAAGATAAGAGAGATAAATGAGGTTAGGAATGTAGATGTAAATGAGGCGCAGGTTAATTTCAGAGGGGAAATATCAGAAATACAGAATGAGACAGTAATGCAAAGAAATAAATTGTACCAAGATGTTCAGAATGAAAACTCCAGTCCAGTACAGTTTAGTACAGATTTGTCAGAGTACTTTCAAATTAAAGAGATAGTAGAAAAATTGAAAATGAAAGTTGTTAAAAGATGTATTGTTCAGGAAGCTTTAGATGGTTTTCAAATGTTATCATGTGAGGAAATTTCAAATGAATACAAGAGGTTATTCATGAACAAAAATTTGAAGGTTAGGTTACGGCTACGAGTAATGTTTAGCCACACACAATTTGATCCAGGAGGGTAAATAGCAATGAGATGTAAAGTAAATGCTGGATAGGTAAAGATGACTTGCAGAGAAATGTATTGGAACGTAAGAGGGTTAACTATTTATATATGTCATTTGAAAAGAGAAATAAAAAAAGAAAAAGAGAAATGTTTAAATAATATAAAAAAAAATAACATTTTTATTAACTGTAACAGTATTTGAAAATTAAGAATGTAAAGATTTAAACTTAATATGATATTAAAGTAAAGTATATAAATACTATTCCAAGAGTATTGTTAAAATAAAATTCAGAATAACAAAAAAAAAAATTGGTAAATATAATTAAAAACAAATACTTATGGAGCAAATAGAACATGTGAAACAGTGCCTAGATTTAAGAGATGTAAATATTTGTGTAGAGGGTGAATATTTTGGTAAATATGTATAATAATTACAAAAATTTTAAATGTATAAAGTTTTGTCAACAACTTAAGAAAGTAAACAATTTGGTAGCAGTGATTAAATAATTTAGGGTAAAGTATTTGCTATAAAAAAAATTTGTGATGTCAGATTAATATCTAAATTAATTAAACCAAAGCCAGTAAGTAGTGGCGAGATAAAACATATGTCGTGTGTTAAATGCGTGTGAAGTGTTTAGTGAAAGTGATAGCGTGTGTTCCGAGAGTTAGGAGACTAAAAACACAATTATAAAATTTCCAAACAAGTTATAAATATTTATAATTATGTTTCTAGTGGGGCATATGATACTGTAATTTGTATCATAAATTACCTAAATGTAAATAATGATTGTAATATGAATATGTATTTTTATGTGACATTGATTTCAGATGTTTATTAATTGTGATTATTATTGGTAAATAATAATATACGGCTTTACTGAAACTGTCAATAATAATGCAATAATGCAGCGATGGGGTGAGTTGTTTATCATTACTGGGAACAAGGAAGTTACGTAATGTTTCGCGCCTTTTCGGTAGAAGCTTCTAGAACATTTCCTAAAGCATATGTATTCGTGGTTTTCATTGGATATTAAAATAGACGCTAATGTTGGCGCGTTTTATTAGCCAATAGCAGTTCATTTATAATCTTTAGGCATGTCGAGGAGTGGGAGTATATAAGCCAGGTCCGAGATAGATCGCTCCCCAGTTCAACTAAATTCTCAATACCTCACACGTCGGTCGCCCAGTTCATCAAAATTTCTAACACGCTGTCTTCAGTTCCTCATAAGTTACGCGCAGCAGAATTACGAGAATCTAAAATATTATACAGTTAAATATACACAAAGTTGAAGTACGTGAGTTAAAAGTGAGAAGTTATTACAAACAGTTTCAGTTTGGCGAGTATCTATATCAATATGTAAAAAGTGTTAGTGAACGTGTTCGACAATAAAAGTTATAAAACCAATTTCTTCATCAGTATCATTTCTGGATAAAAGATTCCTTTCCGATTCACACCCTGCAAGAGGTACATTCTCGACCCAAATAGCTAGCCGGAGAACATTTAAAGTGAATTATTTCAAAACTGATGCAAATTGCTACGCCAGAGGGAGCTACGAACCAAAACAAGGAGTGACGTTACAAGATGGCAACACATGAAGTCACACAACCTTAATACCGCATCAAATTGGCTTCCAAACGTGGTGCTATAATAATGTTAAACACATTGTAACATTAATACTGTCGCAACTAGTCAGGGACAAAATAAGGAACTATGAGGCAATCGTCAACTTTTCCTGCGCATACATTCACAGCAAAATGCTGCTGAAAATGATGCTTCCTGGTTTTGTGAGGGTTTCCTTCAGCCCAATAATGGTGATGGATGTTATGGGTTTGAAGATGTCAATTTTTGTAAGGTTGCCATAATTATTTGTGACATATCTGCACCTTGTCTAGGAACCAATTAATGAAAGCCAGCCTAGGCTCATAATCCACTGCTGAGAGACACTACCCATTGGATATGATATGGTCATGGTAACTGTTTTTTCAGTACCTTGAGAACAAACCAATGGGACTGACCACCTGCAAGCTATTTCCCGACTACTGTTGCTGGGTTGTTCATCTACAAGGTTTAAAATTGCTTTCTCAACAGTAACGGTAATATTTCTTGATCAGCCTCCTTCATGTGCTGGCTGCATACTCCCTGTGCCCAGGACCCTCTGTGTGGTCAGAAAAATGTTCTTAGGTTTGGTATCCTTTGGGCAGAAAAACCTGGCAGCTGCAGCATTCTGAGCAGTTTCACTGTAAATAATAACATATCAAGATATTCATGATTTGAGAAGGCTGGCATTCCTGTAACCTTAAGTGCCGCATGTATGCTTATCCATTAACACACCTCAGGTTCTTTGAGTTTCAATGTGTAGTATGATGTTACTCTAATAAGGAATCAAACTTCTAATGGAGCTGACATAAACATGGTGTACTTTGCAGTCAGTGACCGCAAAATGCTTATTGGATGATTAAGGCATTCCTTACACTGTTCTAGTTTGAAAGTTGTGTTTGTTGTTTTCCCAAAACATTATATTTTTCTTTTGTCATGTTTGTTTGGGTTTAGGGACAACTGCTAGTCACTATTCATCACCATTCAGGTAAAGAAGAGGAGTGCATTATACTGGAGAGTAACGAGGTAGATTTTGTTTAAGTTGGAAGCTGATTCAGTTCCTTGAACTGTTTACAATGTTATCCATTTCTATAGCCACATTAAGTCCACAAAAAGGTGTTCAGAATATACTTTCATGTGATTAATTTTTTCAAACCCTTGTGATGTTACATAGTTACTACTGAAACTGGTTACTTTACTCATCTTACAAGTAACAAACTATTATTTTCATATATTCTCATTGAATAAAACATTTAATTTGGAATAAAAACTATTTTAAAAAAAAGGCTGATCAAAGAACAAAATGCTATTACACTTTCTTTGTTTCTAATACTTCTATGAAGCACACATTGAAAGGAGTGTAATAAGTTCCCTTCCACCCATATGTGGTATGCATGTAACATATAAATTTATGCAACAGAACAGCATGAAAGACCATATCAAGTATCTTACTCTGTGGCTGATGTAGTGAATAGAATAATTGTGTTGATAAGGGGACCTGGCAGAAGTTCATTAGTATTTCATTGGCCCACTAATTTTTTAATTATAAGTTAGATAACTCTTGGCTTGTTATGTAAGAAAGTAAGAAAGAAAGAGAAATACCTCCATCATTTGTCACTGAAAACTGTGAACCAAAGCCAAGGGTATTTGTATTTAGGAGAATGACACAAGCCTGTTTCTTACTACCCAACAAAGGGTAAGTTTAAGTTGTTACTCTCAATAATGCATGACAGGGCAACAATTCACAAGAACAGTATAAGTCGACATAAAAACCAGAAATGGCTACATTTAATGGGTCATAATTCTTGAACCAATAATAGGACACATGTGGAACTTTGGGAGAATATAATATACAATTGGGAGATTACACTGTTCATTGTTCCTCAGAGCGATGTTGGAAGTTCCTCCACCGGCATCCATACATATCTGCACTTGTTTCACCATATTATGTGATGTTCTATGAAGAGTATCCTTCCAATGTTATATACAAATACAAATGTTGCTTATTTCATTACTAATGGATTCACAGTGTTCAGCAGTTGTCTGAGGTCCATTCTTATACACTCTATTTTTAAGATATCCCCATAAGAAAAAGTCCAGTGAGGATGGATCAGGTGGTCTGGGGGGCCACAGACCTTTTGAGATTATTCGATTACCAAAGAAACTGGTTACAGGTTGCATGGAGATGTATGACACGTTGCTGCATCTTGCTGAAGATAACCTTCTGTCAATTTATATCATTCAACTACTTTTTAAAAGTATTGAAGATGCCTGTATAAACTGCAGTGTCTACAGTCTTATCAAAGAAAATGGGCCCAACAATTCTGAAAGCTGATATTGCACACAATATGCCAATCGTTTCATCATGCAGTGGTGTTTTGTGGATGATATAGGGGTTTAAAGCAGCCCAGTATCTGCTGTTTTATGTGTTGATGTAGCCTGACATATGAAACCATGCCTCATCTGTAGACCACGTTATGGAGAGAATGTCTGGACGTGGAATAGGAAAACCCTGAAACCATTGACAGTAACACATTCAGTTCTCATATCTGCTTCTTTCAATTGCTGCACAATATGTACTGTGTATGGTCACAATCCTAATTTCTACGCAGCTCTTTGACATGTGCTGGCAAATAAATAGCCTGTCTCCTGGCTCAATTGATGCAACAATTTCTTTGGAGAGATCACTAAGCATCTTCGAACATTATCAACAGACTCTGCGCTCAATGATGGTCTGTGTTCTCCACTTTCACTGTCAAGTACACCAGTTGTCTCCAGCTTTCTTACTAGCAATAAAATTGTTGCCTTTGTTGGAACAATGCACACATTGAACTCTCTTTGAAATTCCTGTTGTGCTGTTAGCAATTAATTTGTCTTCCAATATTTTTTCACAATAGAAACATGCTCCTGAAGTGAGTGCTGCAAGTTTCTGTTATAACTGCAAGCTAAAGACTGTCAGCAATGCTCATAAATGACATGAAAATCAACAGAATAGTCGATAAATGGCAATGTTACTGTTCTCCCAGAGCCATTTAGATCATTAATACAAATTTCATATTTCTAAAAGCTTTCAGAGGGAAATTATGGCCCATTAAAGTAGTTCAGGTTTATATGGATTGCACTGTAGTAAGAAAGTTTCTGGCTCAAGTAATTTTATTTTCAAATAAATTCTTACATTTTACTTCTATGCAAATAGCCTGTACTTAAAGTGAGAGTGCTGTTATGCAGTGAAATGAATGTTTCATTCAAGGAGAAAGTTTATCCAAGATCATATCTCTATCCTCTGTTTAGCACTATAGTGAAGCAGTGACAACCCCACATTTTATTCAAGTAAATTTCTATGTTTAAATTCCATGCATAGAAAATGTGCCCTAAAATGTGCAGACTAGGAAGCAGAAGAATGAACGTTATTTTCAAGAGAACTTCTTTATTACTGCAAAAAGATAATTTCAACTTCAAAGAAATTTATTTACAGTTAATTCTTAAATTTAACCTCTGTGCAGTTATATACTTAAGTTGTGGGGATTACAAAGCAGTGTAGCACTCTTTATTCTGGGGTAAAAAGTTCATTGAACACAGTGTACGTATACTGGTTTAATCTTGTAAAATTATAGTTTCAACCTCAAGGATACACATTTAAACCAATTATTATTTTTAAGACTTCAAATTATTTTAGTTTAAATATAGAGTCAAGTGGGGTCATATTTAACTCATTTACATAAATGCTCTCTAAACACTTCAGGGATAACACAATGTGCAAATGTTTAATACACCATTTTATTAGGTTGATTCTGATGAATCTTTCACTTCTGGCATAACAATTTATTACTTGCAGTCATCATAGTGACTCATATAGTAAGTGCTAATAACTTAAAATAATCTATTAATGAATTCCTCATTAATAGCCTTTACAACAAAAAATGTTGAGCGTCGAGCTCAATTTAACAATCCAAAGCATTTTGCTAGTGCAGTGAAAATGGTAATATACAACTGTCACTGTTGCCTTAAGCTAAAGCCGATTTAGGTCCATTTGATATCTTCTTTAACACAATAGCTTCAGAAAATTATAATTATAATTAAATTTCTATGCAACATAAAGTTATGTGGCCTTCTGCTTCATTCACTGCAAATGAATTTTATTTCATAAGGAGTCTTGTTATTTTGGGGTTTTTATGTGGAACAAGGTGGTTTGTGTACAATATAGATGAAGCTATTTGCAATTGAAGTTAAAAGTAACTAAGGAAAAGGAAAACTGTACTGCCTCTGTGAACCAGTCTTACACCCTCTGATATCTCCTTGCCTTTTCAATTTAATAGAAGAGTTTGCTTCTGCATAACAGTAAAGAAGACACAACAAAGTTCTAGAAAAGCCAAATCTGTTTCAGCAGCAATTAGTACTTCATTGAGAGCTATTAGTAGCTCTATCATGAAAATGTTCTTTAGTATATTTCAGTGTAAACAAAGTCATCAAAATATTGCTCATTAATACTCCATTTAAGAAAGGTCTGTCAGAATAAAAGATAGTGTCAGTTAAACCCATTGACAGATGGTAATGACAGAGAGAGAAGTTAAGTATCCCTTAAGTTTGCTGGTTTTCCATAGCTCACCATCAGTTAAAAGAAACAAGGGTAACAGTTCCACATGTTTGCACGAACCCATTCAGCATGGCAGTAGACAGTAAAACAAACTGGGAAGCCATAATATCAAAAGTCTCTTTGGATACTAAAAAGGTTTCCCAATTCAAATCACCATACCTACCATCCATTGATCATGTGTTCCATCAACTTGTAAACATAACTGGTGAGGGAAATCCAACAATAACTGGATAGAAGACTGCAATATTTCCTGGATTCAGGTATGGGTACCACAATAGCTTCACAGAAGGGAGAAGGAAATATTTTGTTATGCCAAATGTGTTTAAACACTAGAGAAGATAAATCTTACCCTCGGGAGTCAGTTAGTATAACATCAAAACATGTGCACCATTTGGACAGCAGTACAGAGGCAGAAGCAATAAGAGCATGCTCCAGCTCCTGTAAAACAAATACCTACTGTACTGTAACACTCAAAGTTTTCAGAATGGAATGGCAAATGTTGGGCTTCATCCTTGGCTTTAGTGGTGAGAAACATTAAGAGTAAATGATGGAGCTAGAGACCATCCCAAATGTAGTTCCCAGAGCAATGATAATAGCAAGTGGTTTGACAATAGTGTCTTAGCTACATTGAGTCCCGGATATGTGGAGTGGATGGATTTGTCAACAATTTAGCAGCTGGTCTCAAATAAGTGAAGAAGGCATACAATGAGTAAACAAAGAGACAAATTTAATCCAAGATGCCTTCTTGGTCTCCTTGATAATACTTCTGGTTCTGGTGTGCATTCACTTGTAATTGATTGCACTTTCGAATGAAGGATGGTGGCAAAATACCATAAGATCCCTCCATGTGCCCAAAGAGCATTGTGACCCTCAAGCATGGACATGTGGCTGGGGATGATAAACTTGGTGGCAGTAATAATTACAGAGTTGAATGTGCTTGAACTTGCATATACATTGTAGAAGTTTTTATTAGAAAATGTTATAAAACTGGTGAAATATCCTAATAAGCTCTAGCTGGTTGCAAGCTTAGAATGCATGCTTCAGATTTGTGGTTTGATAATATGAATCAGGCTTAGAAAGTGATTGCTGCATTGAGTGGAGAGTTTAAGAATGTTAAGAGGTTAAAACAGAGAAGTTAAGTTGATCTAGTAAGACAGCTATTAGCCATTCTCACACATTCCTAGAGTATAGAGTAATGAACATTAAAGATTTCCAAAGGTACATAAGGAGCTGGGAATAAAGATGTGCTAATCCCCAGTAATGAGCAAAGAAGCATAGGGGTTACAGAGAGTACAGAGAAAAGACAAAATTGAGAACAATAATCTGCATGACAATAGTTTGCAAGATGGTGAAGGACACTGGCTGGTAGTGAATAGGGATCATCACTCCTCAATGAACAGAAGTGCCCTCTTCTGGTGCAAGATGCAAGCCCACTGGCCAATAATGAGAGTGGAGCTTGGTTTCCTGCAAGCATGTCAGAGTAGGATTAGCAGAGCACAACAAAATCTGCAATTCAGCCCTGTGTGCCCGAAAGTCATGTACATCCTATTGAAGGATAGACAGGGAGGATAAACAAATGATCAGCATAGCTTCTTACAATGGTTCAGCCTTTTCTTAGTGCTGCAGCTTGGGCTCAGTGTTGGAACTGCTAGTTGATAATGTTACTTGTCCCTGGAAGTTATGGTTGTCCAGTGAGGAGGCAGTTATCCATTCCAACAATGTCAATCAGCTGTCAGTGGAGGCTATTGGAGATAGACTTCTCTGTTCACAAGTGCTCCCTTGGAGATCTTGAGAAATAGATCTTTAAGGCAACTTTATCTTACCCTTGTTCTTACATGAAGACCACAAAAGGATCATGGATGAGGTTCTAACCAGAAGGTCTGTGCAGAAGTATTAGCCTTAAAACTTTTGTTCCTCTGTTGCAAAGACAGTTGGAGTAGATCTAGCTACTGACAGCAGTAGCCAATGATACACAAACCAAAACAGGTATAAAGCCATACAATAGTGATAGAGATGCTTTCATTGTCATAACTCTCTGTGCTCATATCCTGTTTTGTAGCAAGTACAAAACTGTAACCAGCTTGAAAGAGCTGAGGAGCTATATGGTGCTTCCATTCTCAGAAAAGGAAAGCCCCTTCATGAACTAGAGTTCTTGAATAAATCTCTCATCTAGTAAACTTGGACGTTTTTAGGAGTTTCTTCAGAAATTAATGCAATAGGGAGGGGTTGTACAAGCTCCCTCATGTGTTTGTAGTCTACAGGCAACTCATATGGAAATAGATTTCTCATAAGACATTTTCATGTCCCTGTTGAAAAAGTACATTACTCTGTAATACCTTGACTGGAGTCAATGAACTGTCTTAACTCTTTGATCTCGTAGGTATCCCAGGAGTTTCTCATAAGTCATACACTGAAAGAAGGAGCTGGCCTCCTGCCACTGATAGCTCATAAGGCATGAGAGGCCCCAATAGCAATCCCCATACTCCATATGGAGCAATGTCATAAAAGGTGTGATTTAAAATGTATATGACAATCTTGGATTTTCTGCTGCCTGTGGTACATTGTAATACTGTATTAAAAGTTCACTCATATCACTTTTTTTTCTATTCTTGATGTATTTAAAATTTGTTAATGAGTACTTCATAGACTTATTTCTAAAAACCTCATAAGTCTGATTTTGGTCCATTTTGAGATTTTGTGTGTTTTAATTACAACTTTTTATGCTCTATCATTATTCAAAACCTCTTAAGTCTCAATGCTACATTAAGGCTAATATTTAATAAAATGTAAACCTCATATTTCTCTAAGCCTTTAAGTGTTACTTAAAAACTCATAAATCTCCATTTTATTCTGGAAGAAGAACTTATGAGGATTTATGAATGAGCAGTGTTACCTTAAAAACCCTTTAGTCTTAACTTCTTACTGAATTCAGACATACAAGGTTTTATTAATGTTGATTTTAACCCCATAAATCCAGTACATGGCAATAAGAATTCCAAATTCAGTATCAGAGGGATGATTGTTCCCTATAAATAAACTGATAATAATAAATGATGCATTTGTGATCTCAGGTTTTAGGCTGTCTGTTTTTGTCCAATGAGAGGTGCTATTGGTCTAGATTAGAAACAACAAACACTTTGTCTGGTGGTCATTCTTAATGATGCGGAATTACACTGCTGTTTGCGTACTTTATCTTACTGTGACAATGAGTGATTATTTTGTGTGGAAACTTCATTCTGTGAGGTGGTAAAATTAAGGCTTTGTAGAATGTGAAGGTAGAAGTTTTAATCAGTGCTCGAAATGGAGGAGACCAAAACGAAATCCTGTTCTGTTTCTTAAAACTTTGGTGTCTTCTGTTACCTCTTGTAAGAAACAATGTGTACCATTCCATGTTTTAGTGTGTAATGAAGTATTCTGCATACAAAAAATCAAAGAAAACAAGAAACGATGTATCAATAACAAATGTGGAAAATTTTGTAGCAGCAAGTACCCCTATAGTCTGCAGTTACAATTTGAATACAACATTTTACACAGCTAGTATAATTAAGTACCTTTTTTACATTGAAAATGTTGTTTCACAGCCTATATTATTGATAAGCTAAATAATCATTATTTTACTTTACACTGATTTTATAACGTAGTGCGGAAATGAGCAAACTAATTTTTTCGTAATTCGAATTTGATCACTAATTTATGGAGTTACCTTCATGTTTCAGTTTGCATTGAAGTTATCAAATGTCTGTAGTAAAAACAGAAAATTCATTTATTTACTTAATGATTGTTTAAGTCCTACATAATAATGTTAACAAAAACAAAGAATGAAGAAAGCCAGTATAGTTTTGTACTATGCCCTTACAAACTCACCAGGTAAATATACTGCAATTTTAAATAAGTCTGAATTTTAAACTTTAATAGGTAAACATTTTGACAGGATTTAAAACTAAAATATGAAAATAATGAGTGCGAAATAATATGATGGGTTCAGTTGGTTAAATTTGATGTTTTATTAGCTTTCCATTTTGTAAACATTTTCGTTCAGTCGGTTACATTAGCATTCTCTTTGGTAAAGGTTTACATTTCGATCGCTGGTTTTAAATAGTAGGAAGCAATCTTCAAATGGGAGTACTATTAATATAATTACTTAAAGCAAAAGTTTGTTACCTATTGCTGACCATTGTGTTCTCCCTTGTTCATTTTTAACAGGAAATGAGTTCCAGAGCTCAGAAAGTGTTGAACATTGTGGAAATAGAGGTACCGTGCCTAGAGAACATAGACAAAATTTAATTACAGAAACTATTGAAAGAAATGAAGATAAAGAGAATGAATCTCAGTTTTCCTCAAACATTGTGTACACAAATAAAATCGATTTTATTATTAATGATTTAGATACTGAAAACATTGAAAAGGAGCTTCATGGTTTAGATTCAAATAAAAATACAGGTGAAAAACATACCGTTCTAGGTATATAATGGAATGAGAAATGTCTGAATACTGAAGAAACTCTGATAGAGGAAAGTAGTGGTGTTGTTGAGTCAAATGAAAGTAAATGAAGACGAGCATTATACCATTTTAGAACTGTCACCTTTAGGAGGAAGTAAAATAAATTTAAATTATCTAAAGATAGATTCAGATGATACCCCTCAAGGGGAACTTTTTGCTGATGAATTGGGCATCTAGTTCCATTAATTGGGAGTGAACCTGAACCAGATTCCGAGGACAACAATTGTCAATTTATACAAAGTGATACTACTTTGATATAAGTGATGTCACAGAAAACGTGAACAATGGCATTCATTCTAGAGGAAGAAAGTGCAACAGAAATATACTATGAGAACCAACGTGGACGTCAAAGGAAAATAAAAAGAAGAGAATGCATGGTAAAGCATATAGGGGGACCAGAAGCTCTGGAAGTAAATGGGAGTATGATATTGAAAGACGAAGCAGGATAATGGGAACTGCATGCAACTGCAAAATGAGCACCAAGCCAAAGAAAATTTATTGCAAAACTTTAACAGATAGTTATAGGAAAGAGAACTTTGAAGCTTTATAGAGGAAGTCATGGGATGAAAAAAAGTCATGGTGCAATATCTCATAGATAAACATAATGAAAGGACAAGAAAAATAAGAAAAATGAAGTTTCCAGAAGACCAAACAGTTTTAGTTTTCATTTACACAAAAACAGCACAAGAGTAAGGGTCTGCAAAAAATTGTTCCTCAATAGAATATTTATCTATTGGGGAATGGACAGTCCTAAATGGATTAAAGTAAGTGGGTATAAAAGTGATAATCCGTGAATAAAGGGGGAACCTAGAATGCAACAAGTAAACAAAATAGACATGTGAGATGTGAAAAGGAAGGAAAACATGAGGAGGTGAGCAAATAAAAGAAAATACTTGTATCATTCTTTGAAGAGCTCCCAAATATGACCCCAACAGCTCAGTGAAAATGGCTATGAATTGCATAAAAATTATAATTGATTTTCAAATATAACTGAAATTGTTTATTGTTGTCCAAATAAACACACCTCAGCAACAACACATTAGTGCGGTTACTTCCTTTGCATTTTCTTGTAGCTTCTCCGACATAGCAATATACAATGTTAACACTGATGAGACATAATTATTAAATATTCTAAAATATTACACTATAAATATTTTTCTAAGCTGTATGGCAGATATGGTGTTGTTTATTTGAAATGTAACATTTTTTCATAAAAAAATCCCTTCCCTCCCTTTTGTGAGGAATTGCATATCACAGAAAGCAAATTGGCCATTGTAGTGATGTTTTTGTCTCTCACTCTACAGGTCTAGGTTTGAATATTGTAGTTTAGTCTAGCTTCCTTGCTAAGGTTTTCCCTTCATCCTTGGGAACAATACCAGCAATGTAATGTTCTAGGTCTGAGTTCATTTTTGCATTCATTTAATTCATGCTGCAATATAATGCATATGCTTAAAGAATGTTACATAAATGTGTGCTATCACACCTAGGAAAACAAGGTGCCTTGTAAGCTGCAGGTTTACTAAGGAAATGGTTGCTTATGGAGCGTGACTTTAAAAGCTGCACACTCATGTTGCATATGGCAGCATCCATCAGCATGAAGCTCATTGAATTCATTCATAGTTTGGATCCCTAATGAGTAAATATAGCAATTAAACTCCTGTAAGGAAATTCAAAGTTATCTGTGCAGATATCTAAATCATAATTCTGTGTAAAGCATTTTACATTATTTGTTTTGCAGTAGTTGGTGTTTTATAGTAACATGCTTTCTGGCCATTGAGCTGTAGCTTGTTATGGAGATGTTTGTATGAAGTTTCTTCCTTATTAATAGCTAATTTTAAATCAACTCAAGGTGCTAATGATTATTTTGTGAGAAGGTATTATAATTGTAACTTTTAAATGGTCAGACCAGAATAAAAAGTATACAGTTCTTCAGAATTAAGACAGTAAAATGGTGTATAATATGAACAACATTTGTACATTGTGTTGTGACTGAGTTTATCTTGCTTATAATCTCTTCCATAATAATTCTTTGATCTGTATTGATTATAAATAAATTGCCTATATATGACAAATCATTAGGATACTCCTCACCCTTGAAGGCATTTGTATATGAGGTAGATTTACAACAACAGAAATATGAGAAAGAATATCTAAGAAGTTTTAAAGTATGAAGAATATCCTGAGGTATATATAATTATGAGGCTTTTAGGATAAAATGATTGAAATAACTCCTTTAAGCTAATATTTATCACAAATTCTTTATGTTGCATCCTTATCTGAATTTTTAACCACTGTCATTTAAAAGGATGGATTGAACTTAAAACAGTACGTATCTCATTTTGTTTTCTTTAGCATCTGCCTATAGTAGGTAGGGGCATTATTATATTCCACCTGAAAGTTTGATATCCGTTTTTTCACCACTCTGTTTTGAGGTCACCTTAGTCCAAAGTAAGGCATTTTTAGAAAAAGTGGCTCTGTGTGTGTGCGTGCATGTGTGTGTGTGTTGTGTGTGGGTGTGTGTGTGTGTGTGTGTGTGTGTGTGTGTGTGTGTGTGTGTGTGTGTGCGTGCGTATGCACGTGTGTGTCTCAGGAACAAAATGTCACATAAATTTCAAAATTGGTATTTAAGTTCAGTATCTACCAAAGATGCAGCAAAGAGATTTTCTAGTATATCCTCACAACCAAAATTATCTTTTACATGAAAAAAGTCACTAATTTTGTATTTTCTCAAACATAGCTCCAACAATTTTGATTAAAACTACATACTTTAAGATATTTCCATAACTAACAAAATGCATATACTGATATTTCTGTGAATAACTATGAATTCTCCTTTATATGACTAGAATTTGTATAATTTTATAAAACTAGGAAACCAAGAGATCCACACAAACTTACTGCAAGAAGAATTAAGTTGATTAAAATATGCAATTTATTCAAATGTTTTTGTAGCATTATGCTTTTTTTAATATTCCATGTTGCAAGTTTGCATGTTTTCCAAGTGTGAATAAGTCATCTAACAACATACCAGAAGCTTGTGATTCCTTCTTTTGCTTTTTCTTTCTTTCTTTCCATTGTGATTCCTTGTTACCAGGAAAAAATATTTTAATGTTCTTTCCCCATGTTGTACCTATATACATTTTCCTTAATTTGAAATACTATATCTCCTATTTAAATGGTTGTGAATCAAGTAATATTAATTCATAGATTATTTTTTTTACTCCCAAAACTTCTTAACTGGTCATACACTTACTACAGCGAGGGATTTCGTAAATCAATGCCAATATCAACAAAAAAGTTAAAAATACTAACAACTCGTAAATGTAACTGTTTGAAAATTTTATCTGAAAGTAAACAACACAATTTCTGGATATTGCTTTGTGATGCATTTAAAACACTTCAGAATTAAGCTCTTCATATGTGAATTTGTTATTCGTGGAGAAAGTTGTGTGAATGCATCACATCATATTTTGCTTTTGCTTTCCCTAGGACCTACCTATAGTAGGTACAGGAAGCATTGCATTCTACAGAAAAATTTGACATTCAGAGTTTACCAGAAATACTTGTTTTGAGGTTTTCTGTATCCTAAAAACTGATATTTAAAAAAAGGCCTGAGTCCTTGTGTGTGTGTGTGTGTGTGTGTGTCTGTGTGTATGTCTGTGTGTGTCTGTGTGTGTGTCTGTGTGTGTGTGTGTCTGTGTGTGTGTGTCTGTGCGTGTGTGTCTGTGCGTGTGTGTGTATGTGTGTGCATAAGAGCGAGAGAACAGCATTAGTATAAAAACAAAAGGTCAGAAAAATACTATACTTGGTGTTTAAGTTCAGTATTTTCAAGAAAATCCCCCCATAAACTACCTTTACATGGAAATGTGTTTGTTATTTTAAATTTTCTCAAAAAAAAAAGGTTTCAATGATTTGGGTAAAATTTTAAATGTTTTGTATATATGTTTTGATATATTATAATTTGCATGTTTAGGATACCTATATTATAAATGCCAACTAAATGTAGAATGAATGTACAAGGCACTGGTAGAAGCAAGAATGCTATATGCAGTTGAAATTTGGGGGGGGATCTGAATTAAACAAAAAAACAGACCAGAGCTACAGAATGTTTTGTAAAGAACTATTGAGGTTACCAAGATCAGCACCAGGGGAAGTAGCATTTTTTGAATTAGGAAGAATAAGAAGAAAGTGGGTGATAAGAAAGGATATTGAAATTTTGGTTTGGATGCTTGAAAAAAATAAAGTCGAAATTTTAAGGATGTGTATGGAATGAAAAACAAAAATAGCTGGTAGACAGGGATAGAAAAAATTATGGAGAAGTTAGGAAAATGGGATATATTTGGAGAACAGGAGAAAGAAATAGCAACAGCTTCTAGATAAAAGTAAGAAACAGAGTGGAGGACATAGAAAGACAAGAGATCTGGGGAAGCTTATAGAATAAAAAAATCACTTGAGTTATATAGGCTAGTAAAAAGGAAATGGTGAAGAGAAGGGTATGTGAATTATTGTAATAGAGCAGAAAAAGTAGCATTTGCATGGATGAGAACAGGATCTATGTACCGGAGAGGACTAAGAGGCAGTAAAAGCGGAATTTATGAACTATGCAGAGGCAGTGAAAGCACATTATGTGGTAGAATGCAAAGAATTAGCAGACTGGAGACAAAAAGAATGGGAGGAAAAATGGGAAAAAATAGATGGCAAAATAGTAGCAATTAAAATACTGACAAGAAAAGAAGGAAATAAAAATAAGAAAATGGGGTAGTTTTTAAAGAAAGTAAAGGAGAAATGAATTGAAAAGTAAGGGAAATAAGAAAGGTAGAACGGCAAACAGAGGAGGGAGAGGATGAATCATAGATGATTAAGAGTAGCAAGGGCTGCTTAGTTGAGCCATAAGGCCAGGGTGCCAGGCAAAATGACCAGTACAGGTAGAATATAGCTGGCCAGAAAATTTGTACATAGGTTATGTTAGTTTATAATGAAATATTGTAAAAAGGATTGTGTATAAAAAGATGTACAAATAAAGCTTATAAGTTTAAGATATTTGCATAAAAAACAAAATGTATAGATTGAAAGTTCTATCAAAAGCCTGTGAAGGCCTCTTCATTTGGAATCAATTTTGTATAATTTTGTAATACTGATAAACCAAGGAGATGGATAAAAACAATTTATGTTAAATTATTTATTTTGCTGCATTAACCTTTCTAAAATATGTATTGTTACTGCTTTAAGCTACTAATGCTTATATATTTGTTTCGCATAATATCACGAAAAGATTATGGAATTTCAAAGCCAGCATGCAGTACTCCTTCATTTGAAGATTTAACTATCGCTTCAGCCCCCTGTATCCTTCCTGTATCTGCAGTAAAATGTGCAATGAAACCTTTCTTGCAAAAGGTTACTGGATTAATTTGAAGTAGATAGAAAAATGTCTGTAAGAACACTTAGGAAGTAATGAACGACAGTGGCTAGAGAAAGTGATGTGAATGTAGTGAATCAGATTTTTTCACTGTCCTTTCTTCGCCTTAATGATAAACACAGGACCACAAAACCAGGAAGGCCATTAGCGCCCGTCACAGATAAAATATATGTAAATGAACAGTTAAAACCCCAACAAATAAAAAAGTATAAAATAAACGACGGAAAATGATAAAATTCCCGGTTAAAGCTATCGAGAAATAATAAAAGTAGCCAGTGCAAGAGATTGACGGGAAGCTAAAAACAAAGGAGCTAGCCAGAAAACAGCTCAAAGACAGTTCAAACGCTGTCTAAATTGCTGTATTGAATGAAAGTTAAAACACGTTCTAAGCTAGCAAGTCATCTGCCAAAATGGCGGGCAATGCTGCGTCCATGTGCAGAGTGGTGAGGAGAACAGGGAAACACTGAGCGGGCTCTCGGTGCAACAAATGACAGTGGCTAAAACTCTTGGCAGCGGCATACGTACCTTCATTACGTGGTATGCTGACGTGACCAGAAATCCAAACAAACGATAGGCTGACACCTTCTGTGGTAAGCTGGTGGGAACAATCCTGGAGACGCTGCACGATGGCTAGAAAGGGTGCTTAGAGAGTCCATGCATAAAACAATTCTGCCGACCTCGCTGATGGATAAAAGACAGAGCTTGTTCCAGAGCAATACGTTCAGCAGTTAAAATCGAGCACTGATCAGGGAGACGAAAGATAAAACATTCTACACATCCAACTCCACGATCATCCTCTGAGCCGTCTGTATAGATAAAACAATGGTTGCCGAAGTGTGACTGAACTTCGGCAAAAGGCAAACGGATGACCGGAGTGGGGGTCGTGGTCTTTGATATGGACGTCAAATCAAGGTGGCAAGATATTCGAAATGCAGCCAAGGGGGAAAGTGGGTTTGACCCCTGCGAAGTATAGTCGGCACGCGATGTTCAAATTCCGAAGTATCTGGCGGATACGTACCCCTGGTGGGAGCAAGGCAAGGGCTCGAGACGCATAGTGACGATCCAGTGAGTTCTCAAAAAGTGACGAATAAGTCGGGTGTTGAGACATACTGGACAACCGGCAAGCATAGCTGCAGAGAAGAACGTGCGAGGATAAGAGAGCGCAGGGTCTGCAGCTTTTGCACAAAGACTCAAAACAGGGCTAGTGCGAAAAGCACCAGTGGCTAGCAGGAGGCCCTGGTGGTGAACTGGGTTCAAGCGACCCAGAATGGAAGGTCACGCAGCGGAATAATAATACACCCATAGTCAAGCTTTGAGCGAACCAGTGATCAATAAGTCGCAAAAGGACTGTGCGATCTGCACCCCAACATGTGCCACCTAAAACACGTAAAACAGAAAGAGAACGTTCACACCTTCCTTTCAAATAGGTTATATGCGTCGACCAATACAACCTGCTATCCAAGAGTAACACGAGGAATTTCGTTTCGTCTGAAAGGGGGAAGAGTGCCGTACCGATTCGGAGAGAAGGTGGAGGGAACTCTTTTCGGCGCCAGAAATTAATGCAGACTGTCTTCTCGGCAGAAAATTGGAACCCGTTGGCAATGGTCCAGGAATGAAGGGAGTTAAGACACTGCTGCAGTCGACGTTTCAAAATACAAGTGCGGCGAAAAGTAAGGTATACGGCGAAATCGTTAACAAAAAGCGACGAGGAAATTCCTGGTGGAAGACAGTCAACAATAGGTTCAATCGCTATAGAACAACGTGACGCTGAATACCGAGCGTTGAGGTACTCCGTTCTCTTGGGTAAAGGTTGAAGATAAAACCGATCCCACACGCACACGAAATACCCGGTCCTTCATAAACTCACGAATGAAGACAGGGAGACGGCCACCATGGAAACCCCACTGATGAAGTGTGCGAAGAATGCCAGTTCTCCAACAAGTGTCATAAGCTTTCTCTAAATCAAAAAATACAGCCACAGTCTGGCACCCTCTCAGGAACCCGAAAGATGGACAAGGGTCGAAAGATGGACAAGATGATCCACAGGAGAAAGGTGCCGGCGAAAACCACATAGCCCATTCGCCAGAAGGTTCCGAGATCCAAGCCACTAGGTCAATCATCCGTTGATCATGCGTTTCATAATCTTGCAAACACAACTGGCTAGGGAAAACGGGCAATACCTAGATGGTAGTTTGCGATCTTTCCCGGATTTCAAAACTGCGACGACGGTAGCTGCTCACCAATCTGTAGGAAGAGTTCCAGTTCTCCAAATGCGGTTGTAAATCTGAAGGATTGTCTAGCAGAAGAGAGATGTGGAAAGAACACCCGGAGCGGAATGCCTAGAAGATGCTAGGGCATGCTATAGTTCACGGAAGGTAAATGGGCGATTATACTCCTCGTGGTTGTTGGAGCGAAAGGATACTGTACGGGCTTCCACTGTGGCCTTGTGTGGAAGACATCCAGGTCATAACGGGCAGAGCTGAAAATATTTTCAAAGGTCTTATCGAGGGTATCAGCAATAGCAGGTGGTTCGGAAATAGCAGTAATGCCTACTGGCAGACCGGGGATAGAAGATGAACAGGTCTTGCCGGCCACGCGCTTAAGTTTGTCCCAAACGACCGATGTAGGTGTAGAGTAATTGAAACCAATAACATGGCGCTCCCAGGAGGCCTTCTTACTGGTGCTTATTCTGTGAGCCATAGCGCGTAATTCTTCATTACTGACCAGGTTATCAAGTGTAGGATGACACCTAAACACCCGAAGAGCACCGCATCGTGCACAAACGGCGGCCAGACATTCCGCAGTCCACCACTGGACCGGTAAACGCCTGAGATGGTAAGTCGTGCGGGGAATGAAAGTTCGGCAGCGGCTGAAATGACAGTACGTAAGTGTTCTACCATGATATGGAAAACTCGCAGTGAGAAAAATCTGCCGAGGGGAAAAGTGACCAGTCAGCTTTGTTGAACTGTCATTTAGGAAGCACAGGGGAACCGACTGAAGAACACAGGAGCGTAATCACGCACGGAAAGTGATCACTAGAGTGTGTATCAGTTATGACACGCCATTCCATAAGATGAGCAAGCTGTAAGGAGCAAACACTCAACACCACGACAGGTATTAAGTGTATACCACGGACACCGGGTACGAACCTAGGAAACTGACTTTTAACAGCTAGGCGGTCTGGGCGTCTTGGGCTATCTCAATGAGAAAGCTGCCATCTCTACGTCGTGTAGCATTCTTCACTGTGTCACAGATTCGATCAAGCTCCCGTTGAATATAAAAGTGGCTCAGGTGCTTCATATTTTTTCCTGTCACATTATAAAAAATGTGGAGTTGAAATGTTTGAGCACAGAGGAACCATTATGGGAAGGTCCACCTTCCAGAACCGTCGGCGTCAGCCTGCCATCCAGGGAATGTGAAAGAAAATACACCTAAATCTTCCGGTCTGTGCCGGTCTGGAGCACCCGCTCCAGGACCTATCTCAAAGAATACTTAAGAGGACCTACCCTCCGACTGTCTCTACTTACCGGTATACGTCATTTTCACCAGGCAGGTCCGACTTTAAGCCCCTACCACTGGAATAATCGCCAATGGCCCTCCCACTTTAGGACACACTGCCTCAATGTAGTCAGCGCGGATTCAGGAAACTTGTGGTTAATTACATCAGGCCCCAGTCAGCGGTAACACGTCGAGTGAGCACAGCCACGCGTGGCTCGCTGAAGTGCCTGAGGGGACCCGGACCCTCAGGGGCTACATGGGTGTACATGACAATGGAACGTCTCTGCACCTGGTGTCGTATGAAGGGGTAGTGAGGAGGGTGCACCGGACCTTCATGTGCTCTGGAGAGCACACAAGTTGGAAGCTGCACTGAAACTGCAGGACAGCAACCATGGAGAGAGAAGAGATCCCTGTTGATGAGACAGGTGTTAATAAACCTAAGAAGCCTAAACCTAGTATAAGAAATAATTGTAGAAGAGGAAGGGTAAGATAAATAAAGATAATGTGGCTAGTCCAAATGAGGATGAAGGGATGACAGTGATGAGGACTGGCTCAGGCACCCCGGAAACGTCAAACCCATATTCACATAAAGTGAACCCCTGGGGGTAATCTAGTCAAGAAAGCCTTCTTTTTCTTGTAACTTTTATTCTCCGATTTTTTTTAAATGCTTCCTTTCTTGTTTCTTCTTAAATTTGATTGCATCACAAAATACTTTGCATTGCTCTCCTGAATACACTTACTTGGTTTCAGAGATGTGGATTTTCTGCCCCGAATCTTCTTTACTTTAGATTAATATTTTCTTTCTTGTTTTGCTTTTTTTTACTTCTCTTTTGATTGAGCTTTCTCTACTGATGCTTGATTCTATTGGCTTTCGTATCAAAATTTATGTTCTTCTTATTTGAGTAATGTAATAATTTATTAATCGTATATTTATTTTACAAATCTCCCCTGTCATTATGTTTCCACTTCCATTACTTCTGAACAATTTGTACTTGGTCCTGCTTGCAGAGGAATGTTTTCAAATACCACATAATCAAAACAACAGATTATAGAAAACTTTCCTTTCGTCGTTTTCGTTTGTATTAATTAACTGCATGAAGACAAATTATACCAATACTTTCCTTCCTTTTATAACCTGAAATAGATAATGGTCATTTGTATCTGCTAACTGATGCACCTTTAGCACCTTTGCATAGTTAAAACACCTCCCACACTTTGAAATTTGTCTTGTCTTGCCTTATACCCATAATAATTGCTTTAAACCATAATAGAATTTGTTATAATCACTACTTGCTGTTTAACTTCTTATCACTATTATTTCACATTTGTTAAAATAAAATTGTAGGTGGGTGGGTGGGTGGATTTATTCACCGATTAGAAAATGTGTTACAACCTTATGGTTTCGTCAAGTACAATAAAATAATCCATTTCTACAAATAATTATAACATAAATATTAACAATTCAATAACTTACTATATGCATAAAGAGGTAGTTAAACATTGCTATAAGGATCCTATTTAAATTGGCATCTATACCTTGTAGCTAAAGAACTCAAAAGCTCTTGTATATTAAAAACCAGTGATCAATTAAAAACCTCTTAACTTGCTTTCTGAACCTCAGTGGATGCTTGAGAATAATTTTTGTTGTAACTAAATTATACATCAGGATTCCTATATGTAAGATAGACTTAATCTTTTTTGCCATTCTGCCGGCTTGTAAGTGAATGTTATTCCTACTTCTAGTGGATTCCTCATGTGTGGTGCTATTTGAGTAGAAGTAGTGAATGTTGTTATTTATAAAACAGACATTTCTAAGATGTACAAACAGGGTAGGGTGAGCATATCGTTTTGTTTAAAATGTGCTTTAGTGTTCAATTGTCTTTAAATTAAACATGTTGCTAATTATTTTCTTTTGTGTTATATGACCAGGGTAATTATAAGTAGAAGAAATTGCTTTTAACTAAGAGCATAATACAATTAATAATTTTGTTATGAAATAAAAATAATTTAAATGCGAGCAGTGGTTAGTAGGACTGTAATATCAAGTATGGTGTGTCCTAGTGACACATAGTTGATGTTAATATGAGTTTTATTCATTGTCTAATAAATATTGCAGAAAACAGGTTTACACCATTACAAGTCCTATGACCGTACTTTCTATTTACAAAGCTTAGTTTTTAATCCGTATACAGGATGTAACAAAAATGTATGGCACAAATTGCAGGACATATTCCTCACACATAGATGAAATTCTGTTATATGTACATGGTCTGGAAACGCTTTGTTACCATGTTACAACTTATTTTCTCCAACTCATTAATCATGGAAAACAGACAAGAATAGAACGTACCAACATATCACATGCAACTCTTTCTCACAGAAGATGTTCAATATGCCCTCCGTGAGCATCCATACATGCATCTACCTGCCATCGTAGTGAATCCCGGATGCGCTGATGTATCCCTGGAGTATTGTGTATGGTTTCGCAGCCTTCCATAATACGGACACGGAGACTCCGAACGTCTGGTACTGGGATTTGATTCACAAGTGCTTTCAAATGCCCCCACAAATAAAAGTCCAGTGGGTTTAGTTCCGGGGAGCGTGGAGACGAGGCAATTGGTCCACCTCTACCTATCCATCTGTCACCGAATCTGTTATTTAGAAGCCGACGGACATTAACAATAAAATGAGGATGTTCTCCATCGTGCATGAAGTACATGTTTTGTCACATAGCTAAAGGCACATCTGCTAACAGATAAGGTAGAACATTCTCTACGAAATCATGGTAACTTCGTCCGTTGAGCCTGGGTGGAAGAACGTGAGGCCCTACCAAACAGTCACCAACAATGCTAGCTCAAACATTGACAGAAAATCTTTGTTGACTTACTTCAACATTTGCGTGAGAATTGACGTCAGCCCATACATGCCATTGTGATAATTTACAATCTGATCTCGTTGAAACGACGCCTCATCTGTGAACAGCAGTTGCACTAAAAGTAGGGTTGACACTTTGTTGTATAAACCATTCGCAGAAACGCACCCGTGCAGGAAAATCAGCTGCTGATAGTGCCTGCAGACGCTGTAAATGATATGGATACAGACGGACCTCGTGTAACACTCGCTAGACAGTCATGTGGTCAACATTCATTGTTGCAGCTACTTGCCTTGTACTGACACTAAGATCGTCGTCCACTGCCTCAAGAATTGCCACCCCCCCCGTTGCGGTGTCCTCGTTCTTCTAGGCCTCCCCGGTCGCGAGTATCAGGCTGAAATGCCCCATGGTCCCTAAGACGACAATCTATGATTTCAAACGTTTTCCTGTCGGGACACCTTCGTCCTGGACATTTCTCCCGGTACAAACGTCGTCTGCTAATCCATACATCAAATGGGCATCTGCCATCTCTGCATTTGTGTAAATTTCTACACAAGCCAAGTCTGTGATCAATTCTACTAGTACATAGTAACCCGTGTGCTTTGCAAGGTACTGCTCACTGGAACAGTTGATGTTACCTATAAACAGGCAATGACGCAAGTCGCATGTCAACAGGGGCATGTAAAACAAAACACTGGCGGTGCACCTACCATAATGACAACGTAACCGAGAGTGCATATTCCCCATGATTCTAACGTTCTGTTCGTGTGTGTTTCCTATGATTAATGAGTTGCAACATGGAAATAAAGCGTTTCCAGACCCATGTTCATATAACATAATTTCTTCGTCTACGTGTGAGGAATGTGTCCTGTAATTTGTGGCGTATAGTTTTGTTACAGCCTGTATTTATTAGTGTTTCCTGTCGGATATGCAGAAAACTCGTTTTCACCTGGTATCTTCAAATCATCAAACTGTACTAACTTGATAATAATGAAGTGTTTTGACCAACTTGAGAAGCCTAATTTCATATTATTAGTTTGTACAATATTTAATTATTTATTGCCAAGTGTAACCTTAGTTGCAGCATCAAGTTCTTGTTATTAAAACATTTTCACGTTATTGATATTAGCAACATTGTAATACATATTACTTCAAAATAAATTATATAGAACTTGGCTTTCATATTGTATGAGGTGCATCCAGAAATTAAGCTTTCCTTTTTTTAAACAAAGAAAACAGTTACATGAAAAACTTTATTGGCAACACGTGCAGCAATGTTTGAATTATTTTTCGACATATTCACCACAAGAATTGAGACAGTTGTATATCGTGGGATCAACTTGTATTCTTGTGTCGTAGAAGTCTAAGGCCTGTGAAAAGAACTAGTGTGTGACAGTCGTCGTCGTCAAAACCCTGACTGGAGGACAGGAATTTCTTGAGGTGCAAGAAAAGATTGATATCGCTGTGAGCAAGATCAGGACTGTATGGTGGATGATCAAGCAGCTCCCAGCCGAACTCCTGCAGAACAGTTGCTGTGCGCCGAGCCACATATGGACAAGCATTGCCATGGAGCACCACAACACCTGCAGTAAGCATTCCACGCATCTTGTTTTGGATGGCACGTTGCAATTTCCACAGTGTTTCACAGTAACGATCAGCGTTCACTGTTTCATCTCTGGGCAGGAGTCAATGAGCAGAATGTCCTTCCTGTCCCAGAACATCCTGCACATCAACACAGTCTGTTTTAATTTCGTCTTGACCGGAGATTCACTGTGACGCCAATGCATTGACTGTTGCTTGGTTTCCGGGGTAAAGTACGAAATCCACGTCTCATCGCCCGTGATGATCCTGTCGAGGAACTCGTCGCCGTCATCATGATACCGCTGCAGAAATGTCAGTGCTGCACCTAAGCGTTTCGTTTTGTGCTCGGGTGTCAGGCTTTTCGGCACCCACCTGGCACACAATTTCCTGAACAGCAGGTGTTTAGTGACAATTTCATGCAACAAGGATCGCGGTATCTGCGGAAAATGGCTGCTGAGCTCCGTAATCGTGAAGCGACAGTTCTCCACGATGCGCTGCCGCACCAGCTCAACAAGGTCATCATTGATGAGAGACGGTTGCCCACTGCGCTCTTCATCATGGACATTTGACGACCTTCGGAAAACTGCCTACACCAGCGACGCATCATTGGTTTGCTCATGATGTTCAACCCGTGGACCTGACAGAGCTGAAGATTGAATTTCGATCTGCGCTATGTTTTGTACAGTAACGAACTTTATCACTGACCGAATCTCGCAGGCGGCGGGAGGACGAATAAGAGCCGCCATTTCGGGCCACTGCTGCCGCGCTACTGGCACCAGGCGGGACTTGTCCGGCCGGCATATGATTGATACGCCATAGACTTGTTAAGCATGTGTAATTTTCCCGGCTAAATAAGTTTACTTTAAAGGATACAAAATCGGGAAACTTACTTTCTGGATGTGCCTCATATCATGTTAGAAAAAACCATTTGAATTGAAGGCTAACACAGAGGAAATGTTCACCTCAACAATATGTTCTAACAATAGTACATCCCAGTAAAGCATGCAATAATGTGTAGGTGAGGATTATGTTTTGCGAACTGCTTTTTAATGGTTGCACGATATTAGAATTTGAACATTCTAACACGACTGCTGTCTTTAGAGAAGAACAAAGTTTCTTGTAAGGATCAACATCAATCAGAATTATCTAATAACACCTTCCACTGTAAAACTATTTCTTTACAAACAGGACACTGTGCATTTCTCATAATTATCATGGTTCCTGCTAAAGTACACAAATGACTCCCCTTTACCTTAAAAATAGAACATATGCATATTAATGTTTTATTTATTAGATTGCAAATGTCTCCTCTTTAAAGAGAAATATTTGGCCATCTTTCCAGAAGTGTATTCAACTAATTGCACTGCAGCCATTAAGTGAAGGTGCTTATGTGCTTTTCAAGTTTGTGGAAACTGTACTGGACTACTGCAATGTTTATAAAGATGTCAGAAATAAAAAGGAAAAACTGGCAATGCTGGGGAGACAAATAGAGCAGGTAATAACAATATAAGCATGATAGATTTCTCACTATGAATACTTTTGTTGAGATTAGTATTTCATTACTATGCTTTTAAGGTAGGCATTTGCACACTTATAAGATGCAGTTCACAAAGCAGCAAAATAACCTGGAAAAATATTATGTATCAACAAAAACAAGCAAGACTGTGTAAATGTTAAAATTTGAAGTATGCAATAGAAAGAAAAAACACAATGTGGAAGTTACATTCTGGCCCTCAAAACCTAAAGCTTTAAAATATAAACTTAACATAAAGTATATATTTCACTTTTTGACCTAATATAAATCTGAAGCACATTACTTATGCCTTACTTGTGTAATATCTTATTACTATATGGGGGATAACTGCAAATTATGCTATATTTTCTTTGCTATGATTAATATAGGTACCCATAAAAGGAATGGAGTTGTGGTATTACTTTAAGTGGCATTTTATTGGTTTAAATCAAAATGATACATTTATTGTTGTAAATTGTGAATGCAATTTCAAGATTATCAATGCAACTAAAATATAAAAATGTCATTAAAATGTCAGTTAGGGTTTTCTTCATTTACAATATGTTAGTTTCCAAATGACAAAAGGCGGCTGATGATTCCATTAGATGCTACTCAGTCTTTGGCTGGTTATCGGTATGTATTTTTCTTACTATATGGTGCTATTACATGTATTCTATATTTGGTGTTTCTGCGAACAGACATTTTTACCAAACTGTCCTGGATAGTATGGTACTATAGGCTTTGAAAGAGCAAAACAATAGTTAATACAACTTATCATTTTTAAATTTTAAAGCATTAATGTAGCATTTGAATAAGGTTATTGTTTTAATAGTAACATAGGCCTGCAGAGATTTTTGGCATAGAACATTTTACATCATAATGGTGTAATTGTATGATCTGATTTTGAAAATAATAATAGTTTTTACATAGCATGTACAGGTTTTGAACAATTCTGTTCAGTTCGCTAGTACTAACATCACTGCATATCCAGCTTACAGTATGGTTGATTAGAATATGTAAATATGCCAAATTATATGACATCATGTTGTACCACTGTATCTCTATCTCTGTTTACAGGTAATGCTGAACCTATTTCATAAACATTTATTGCCTAAGATATCAACAGGAACCTATCTTAGAATTCTCAGTACAGTTTTAAACTCCTTCTCAGCGGGTCTCTTTTGAAGCCGTATTGTGTTGTGAATTTTATTTGTACAAAAAAATGGCAGGTTCAAGTGGATATCTAGGAGGGGCTGTATGAACAATCCTAACAGTTTCTGTAATGTCTGTGAGTGTTATGTCACAGAGTAGCAGAAAAGAAACATTACTGCATTTATCAAGAGTTTGTATCCAGCCTATTTTAAAATTAAATTAGCATATCAACACAAAAATTTTGCTCCTCATATTGTGTGTAAAAGTTGTGTAGAAAATCTAAGCCAGTGGTACAAGGGAGTTCGTTCATCTATGCCCTTTGGTGTTCCTATGGTATGGCACGAACAACACCATCATTTTAATGACTGTTATTTTTGCCTGTGTAATGTATCTGGATTCATAGGAAGAACAAGGCAGACATTATATATCCAAATTGCCATCAGCAATTACGCCTGTCTCTCATAAAGCTGATGTTTCTGTTCTATCACCATTTATAGTATTACCAGAGCATAGTACTGATACTCCAAATGTAGAAGATGATTGAAATTGGTCCCCAGACTTAGAAGATGACATTCCAAATCCATTCAATCAGTCAAAATTAAATGATTTGGGTCTTACCAAAGAAAAAAAAATGAAGTTTGCTTCAACGCTGAAAGAAAACAATCTTTTAGAACCTGGAACAATTTTCTACTTGTGTAGACATTGAGAAGAAAAGTTCCAGAAATATTTTGTAAAGGAACAGAAACTAGTGTATTGTTGTAATATCCTTAACCTGAAAGGTCATCTTGGAACAGCTTACAAAGCAAAAGATTGGTGTCTATTTATTGACTCAAGCAAGAGAAATCTGAAAGATGCTCTGCTGCACAATGGTAATATGTTCGCTTCAGTTTCAATAGCACACTCTATATCCCTTAAAGAAATATACCAAAATTTGTATAATACTGTCCTAAAAAAATTAAATATAATGTACACAAGTGGTACTTGTACTGTGATCTTAAAGTATGCGGCATTATATTGGGCCAACAAGCAGGGTGCATGAAATTTCTGTGCTTTTTGTGTGAATGGGACTCTAGAGCCAGAGAAAGACATTGGGGTGAACCTAATTGGCTAAAAAGAAAAGATTTAGTGCCAAGGACAAAAAATGTAATATCAGCCCACTGATTGACTCACAAAAGGTTTTGGTACCTCTGTTACATATCAAATTAGGGATAATGAAGCAATTTGTCAAAGCTTTGGACAAAATTGGTCCATGTTTCCAACATCTTATTCAGAAATTTCCAATGTCTGAATCAAAAGTGAAGGAAGGCATTTTTGATGACTCACAGATTCACAAACTCATGATGGACGTTCATTTTAGAAAAATCAGGACAGACTTCAAGCTTGGGACTCATTCAATGAAGTTATAAACAATTTAGGTAATGTTAAAGATGAGCAATATGAACGTATTGTTAAACCATGCTCAAAACCTCAGATGTAATATGAGCTTAAAACTGCAGTTTCTGCATTATCTTGAATGTTTTCCTGAAAACTTGGGTGCACTAAGAGAAGAAGAGGATAGAGATTCAACCAGGAGATAAAAGAGATGGAAACAAGGTACCAGGATCAATGGGATGTTTCCATGAAGGCCAACTACCTGGTATTTAATTAGAGATAGCCCTCATCAGGACCACAAATTCAAGTCAACTCAGCATTCATTTTCAACAAAGTGGAAGAGAAAATAAATTCATTAGGCATGTTTGAAATTTCCTAGTTCAATGTAAACTGTTGAAACTGTAGAATTGAGATTGTTTATTAGTTTGCATGATTTCACACATTTTAAATTGTAGTTAAAGCTAGAAATAAACTTAAATATTGTATATTTCGTTTCTGCATGCCAAAGGACAGTACATGGAAAACATATTTTAATTCAGCATACCAAAATTAGGTTTTACAGGCCTGTTTAACCCTGTGCTGCAGAAAAAGAATTAAATTTGCAAGTCTGTGTATTTCTTTCATAAGCTTCAGTTACATTTAAATTATTATTACAAATCTGGATTCCAATGAGTATAAAATTTTACAGTATGTAACAATAAAAAATATTCAAGAATTCATTCCATTTTGAGGTTACCACATAATATTTAAAGTAGGATGTTGAAATTCTAGAAGACTAATTGCCTCAACATTGAGATTAGGGTGAATCCACTTTGGAAGAATCCAAGCAAGCGACGATAGCATGTGTCATATTGTATTAACATGGATGTAAGTGAATGTGATCAAAATGACATTTGACTTGCAAGAGCACTTTCCAGATCACCAGCTCTTAATTCACAGACCACAGTGTTTTTCAAGTCACACTTATTTTAATCAGATACAAAAATAAGTCACCTTAAGCTAATACATAGGTAAGTAAACTCCGCAGTGCATTAAAATTTTATATCATCACAGGAATACCACAACTTGTTTCAGCATGACTGTGAGATATTTCATTATCACCAGTTCTGTACAAGCTTAAAGTCACTATTATATAGGTCAGCTGTACCATTACTAACTAAACAGTAACCATGGCAACTCCAATTTCTCTTTGCACAACATTCAGATATCTGTTTTTGTGATTAGGGATTTCTGAGTGTTACAATTTATCAGTGGCTTTCTACTAGTGTTTTGTCATAATGCAAGGTGTATAAATATACTGAACATTTCAAAATTGCTATTCAAATGTAAACATGTGGTATTGCATGCATTGTTTGCTGTTCAGCTATCAGAAAGCTTGTGAGATAATATAACAAGTTCGCTGAAAGATAGAAAATAAGGGTTCCATGTGAAAAATACCATCATTATACATTCTATACTATTCTTATACTTACCACATATTTGATATTGAAAATGCAGTGTATGAAGAGCTGCAACTCTAACCAACCAGTTATGGTTTCTGTCGTCGTGATTTTGAACATGAATTTCTTATCACATATTATGCTGTCAGTGTACTGGTCTGCAACTTTCTGCATCTATTAAATTAGCTAAAATGAAGCAAACATCATTCCCTGTATAAAACTAGATGTCAAATATGTTAAAATTAATAAAACTCAAGAGTAAGCACTTACTCTTTACGGCATCCTAATAATATAATCTTACAAGCACCACCAGCATTTCGTCTCTTAAAATGATTATCCTCACACTCATGAAATACAATTATGTATAAAGGTATTACTCCAAACAATAACATTTAAGTGCATGTATTACAGATAACCTCTCATTTATCGTTTACCCTTCCTTGTTGATAAGCAGTATGCAGAAATCATGAAATTCTTTTTTTGGTCTGTTATCAATATTTTGTTTTATACTACAAAGAAATGCAACAATATGGGATGTACAAGCAAACTTCACACTTTTCATCTGCTACTGCATCATATTGAGTGTCATAATTACTTACACTATGTCTAAGAAGTCAATGTTTTGAGTCAGAGAACTTCTAAAATTTGAACAGCTGTTAACAGCCCACTATAAGAAAATCAGTGAATAACTAAACAGTTTTCTCTGTGTACCAGATATTACAACTGGAAACTTCTTCTTCTTCTTGTAATTCCTCCAGTTTTCTCTACTTACTTAATATTTTCAATAAATTTAAAGAGGAATGCATAATTTCAAGCAAAAGGAAAACAATGGGAAAATCTATATAATAATATGGCTAAAATTATTGAACTGCCAAGAAAATCCTTAGTGACAATTTTAGATTATTAACAAGCTATGACTGCCTCAACAAATTTCTGCACAGAATCCCAGAATCCTAATGAATAGCAGAATCCCTTATGTGCCCTTTCTGCAAATTCAGAGAAGATATGGAATGAGACCTCCTACTTTGCTGTCCAGTCTTTAATCAACTCACCAGCCTTTCATCTGAATACTGAAATACAAAAGAGTGAATGACTTCATTACCAACTACCAAACATTAAAAACCAACCAGCCATATAATATTCCTACTTATTCTTCTACAAATATCTTCATTTCTTATCTACTACAATAATGGTTTAACCCTATGGAGAAAGCTCATCTATATCATCATCATCTGCCTAACAGGTGATAGTCCTAGAAGGACTGTTCTGGTCTACATAAAATTCTCCCTGTCGCTTCACAGGGTGACCCAGTGATCTTTTCCCTAATGGTCTGTAATTCAAGATTGCTTGGGGGATCCTGCTTCTGGGTATATGCTTGACGTGCTGGAACCAACTTTCTTGATATTTGATGGATATACTGCAACACAGGTTATATTCCCAGTTCTTGTAAGAATATTAATTTAGCTGATGGTCCTATTTATTGTAGCCTGCTGTTTGGTATATAAACTTCATTTCACTGGCAGTAATTCTATTTTTATCACATTTTTGTAAGGTCCAACCTTCACTCTTGCCAGGGTCTTATATAGGCGACAGCGGGTATGCTTTTTTAACTAAGGAAGGTTTCATTATACTGTTCATAATACCAGCAGATTTATTGGATTTGAAGCTTTTTTGTGATATGTCTAGATGGGGTAAAAAGGAAACTATGAAACCCAGGTAATTCAATTCATTAACCCTTTCTAAAATTTTGTCATTTATACAAATTTTTAAATGTATATTAATATTATAAACAGATACGTTTTGTGTGTGTGTTTGTGAATGTAAGATAATCTCAAAAACCACTTAGCTGATTTTAGTAAATCTTTCATCATTGAAAAGTCCAATTCATTCTAACAGACACGGAGCAATAAAACACCTTCTAATTTCATTTCATAAGTTACTAAAATATTAAAAAGGATTTACAAAGCCCTTGTACTTGAATATGAACACATTGGAGTTATAAAAGAACATGTTTGTGAAGAAGCCCTCGATGTTTAGTTGAGAATGCCATGAAAATAATTGTTCTTACTCCACAGAAAATCTTTCAATCTTTATTCATCATTAGGAATATACTACAATTTCATGGTTTAATCAAAATGTATATATATATAAAATAGGAAATATGGTAGCATAGTCTTAACCCTCCATCAGGCACGTGTTTTGGGAGAACACTGTTGGTCACTAGGGGCCTAATAGACCCTCACTATATATTTGTTGTTATTGTTTGGTTTATTTCCTGTTTTTCTTATATTTACCTTTATTTAGGTTCAGTATACATGGCCTTTCACCAATACTGGTGATTCTTTAGGTATATATTTTGTCAAAAGGCCTTTCAAATCATCAGGTAGATTTGGTACTGTTGATCTCCTTTGTAGCTGTTGCAATAGTAAAGCTAAAGACAGTGTTTTCAAATACTCCTGCCTTGTGGAAAATTTATTTTGGTTTCCAAGGAAGCTAATCATAGAATCAATACCTGTCATGTTCAAGATACAGTAAAAAACTAACATGGGCCACCTTCTCATTGTTCTAACTACATAGTATGCAGCACCAGTTTATCTACTACATCAATTCCAGATTTACTGTCGTTGTATTGCAGGATTTTTCCATGCGCTTTCTCAGCACCTTCTGATAACTGTTTGGATGAAACATTAGACTTGAGAGCACTGTTTTGGAACATATGAAACAAGTGTTTAATTTTTTTTTAAGTCAAATTTGCTTTCGTACTGACTGCAACCTTTTGAAGAAGTGAAATTAATGGGTAATTCTTCTTTGTTCTTTCATACTGTACTGATGAAAGCAAGTTGTCTTTTGTGCAATTCATTCATGAGCGATACACTGGTAAACCAATTATCTGCAGTAACATTTCATCCAGTGCCAGAGATTGGTTCAGTTAGTCTCAGCACTACAGCCTCTGCCAAATTAGTTTGCAAATATGGTCCGCCCAGCTGCTATCCACAATAAATCTCAATATTAGTGGTATAAAACAGCTTTCATCACTCAAACACAATATTTTTATGCCATGCTTGTTTGACTTGGATGGTATATACTGTCTAAAACGACATTGACTACGAAATGCCGGCACCTATAAGTTGACAATGAAATTTTGTCCAAGAGAATAATGCTTCTGACAGTTGTAGAAAAACAATGTAAACATTTCTCTAACAGCAGCCAATTTATCCAATCTTCGTTGCTTCAGTCTTGAGCTTTTGCCATCATAGTGAATACAGTGTGTTAGAAAACTGAATCATTTTTTGACATAGCCATTTGAAATAGAGGAATTCCAAGATAATCAGTTTTCCAAAAATCATGAATATTCTGGCATCCACCAGGAAAAATTCTTGCCGGGTACAATAAGCCTAGGGAAGCATTTATTTATACATCTGTAGGTCTGCCATCTCTTTCGCAATCAAATTTGTGCTGTACACTGGTAATGTAAGTATTTGAGCTTTCAACAATCAAATCAACTATATCTTTAGTAACAAAAGGTTTACAACAATCCATTTCCATTTTCGCATTTTTGGCAGCTCCTACTACACCAGGAAGTTTGACCAAAATATTGTGAGCCCTTGTCTGTGTTATTTTGCAAGTTGTTTTCTTTTTTCCATTTTGTTCCACCTCTTCCTGCAAATAATAGCAGAATGTATTGTCGATGATAATAATAATAATAAAAATAATAATAACAACAAAGTATTATTATTATTATTATTATTATTATTATTATTATTATTATTATTATTATTTTGTAAATTGTACCTTTTACTCGTGTTTATGATGAAACAGTAACAGATCCTTACAAAGGCAGAGATATATTGCACAGCAAATGAGGACCAAATCTGTTAGCAATGTGTAACGAGAGCAGGCACACAGGGCTTGGTTGACCTGTGTGACACATAACTGCTGATTAGTCATTCTTCCGGCCAAACAAATAAGCAGATAAGATTTTCACTTCAATATACAATTGAGTAAGGTGTAATATTATATGTCCTAGTCAGGCAATTGCATAGGTGTGTTCGTTCGGAAACTATAAAGGTTAAATAATGCTATGGGTCTCTCAGGCCTCTAGCGACCAATGGAGGGTTAATCACAAAGTACTAACATCGTAAAACTAAAGCTAAAATAGAGTACATTAAGAATCTATATATCCTATACAATGTACTAGACAAAATAGATTCATTAATACAATAACACAAAAAATATAAACTTAAAAATCTTAGTTATTGTACAGAATTCCTTCAAATAAAATATAACAAAAGCAGGTTACAATTTACTGCAAGGAAACACATAGATGGCCATGATGTAACATTTCAGCAAACAGAAGACAGAGTTTAAAAAGCGACAATTGATTCTGTATTATATTTGTTTTTTCAATTGCCATTTATCAAATACTGCAGATGTGTATGTAATGAAATAGTGCCAAAACATCTGAATAAGCTTTATTTTAATTATATAGACATATACACTGAACTTTCTGAATGCCAAAACCTTCTAATAATTCTCATATAAGAAAGTTTTGCTTATTTCCTTATTTCCTTTGTATTTACATTGTAATCAAGTGCGTTAGCAGGGTAAACTAAATAATTGCATAAAGGGAGAAAACTGTTAACGTTAGAAAATCAATGAATCAATATTTTATATTAACTTAGAAGATTATTTTACTTGATGATTGCATGAAGAATGCATACTTGTCTATACTAATTGTATGTATTCATCTTTCTTATGCATTATCTATCATTCATCCTAAATATTAGCAATATCATAGCTGTTGCCTTGTAAAGCTACTTCTTGATGTCTTTTATTGCCATACTTTTCTTATTTTATTATGATTACTTGCTGAAAATAAATTCAGTAAGAAACATGTATGTAGAATTAATGATTAACAGTTGTTAATTATGAGTGTAAACTGTAATTATTTACCCAAAATGGAGTATAATTACAGGACAATACGGCAAACATACACTGAGAGAAAGATTATGTCAGTTATTTGCTCATACTGGAATAGATCACCAAATGCAATCTTCATTACATACAATGAGCTGCAGTACTAAGTAATCAGGATTAACCACATATTTTATTTCACTGCATTCATTTTAGGAAAAGAGAGAAATGGAAAGTATCAGTTTTGATGTTCACAAACTTCAAAGGGAGCTGACTGATAATAAAATGAAGTATGAAGTTATTGTTAAAGACAAAACTGTTCTTCAAAGTGAGATGGGTAAAACAAAAGAGAGGCTAGAATTGGCTCAGAAGTTGACTACTGAGCTGCACCACAAACAAATGGAGTAAGTAAACATTGCTTGCATAAGATATTTATTTAAGTATCTCTTTTTGCACCATTTTATAAACAGTAAATGGAATTGCTTTTCTGCACAAGCTGTGTGTAGGACAATGTTGGAAAAGCGGAGTCAGACTGCTGAAAAATTCAATGCTATAGCTGGGATTTGAACCATGGATCTTCAGGCTTCTATCCAGTTCCTCTAACCATGTGTAATATATTGTGCTAAGAGGTTTACAATTTGATTGTCTACTGAACTTTGAGATACCATGACAATATGCCAGTATAACATTAAATCCCACAGCTGACTCTCATTTTATCCAATAAATCACAAGGAGAACAAAATTTAGATGGGGGATTTAATGTTGTACTGGCATGTTGATATGGTAGCTCAATGACAATGACTGGCTATAAACCTAAAGATCCATGGTTCAAATCTCAGCTATAGGATTGAATTTTTCAGTTGTCTAATTCTACCTTTGAAACCCATAACTTTATTTTGTTATTCTGTGTCATTATTTTTATAAACTCACAGGCATGCACATAATGAGAGCATAGCACAAGAGATTTTGGCACAAGCACAGGCGACATGACAGAAGATGGGAGCAAGTTATCCTCTGACAAGAGAAGAAGATACCAAATATATTTATATTTACTTAAGTCTATCCAAAGAAAGAAATTAGCATTTTTCTTTCCACATATGTTGTAGTAAAAGTTAATATTGTACTATTTATACTAGTGCTAATTATGTTTAAGACACATGATTCAGTAATTTTCTTGAAAAACATATGGTGCATAACACATATCTTGTTTTAACATTACTAGAAGTGATGATGTTAAGATGATGGTAATGATGATGGTGATGATGATGATGATGGTGATGGTAATGATATGATTTATTATTTTGGATCCAAAGTTCTTTAGCTTCATAGAAATTGATTACAACTTTTACTGCAAAATATGCATTTCCATACAGCTAGTGTATTCAATTGGGATAACATAGAAGTGATACTTTAAAAACACTGAAACAGAAATAATATTAATGTAAAACTGTTGAAGTGACTTTTCTTGTAATCGGTATTTCATTTTAAATTGCTCCATTTCAAATGGATACATCTGAAATTTATTTCAAAGGAACTAAGTCATGTGATGCTCAGATAGGTAAAATGTGAAATTAGACAGAGTATAAGTACAAAAAAGCTCTGGGATATGATTTAATCACTGGATAGGTACTTAAAGAATTGCCAGAAGAAAACACTCAATGTTCTATTACACTCTATCAATGTTTCATTAAGATTTAATTATTTCCCAATTCAGGGGAAGGAAGCAGAGGTGATAATCATTCTTGAGCTTATAAAAATATGAATGAAAAGGGATTATATTGACCAATTTGTGGTAGTATTAATGTTGTATTTATTGTAACATTATTGTAGCTCCACGTTTGGGAGCCAATTTGTAGCGATATTGCTTTACGTAATGTTGTTTACATCATTGTTGAAGCCATCTTGTGACGTCATTCATTTGTCTGGTTTGTAGCTCCATCTGGCGTAGCAATTTGCATCAGTTTTGAAATAATTCACTTTAAATGTCCTCCAGCTAGCTGTTTGGGTCGAACATGTATCTCTTTGCAGGTTGTGAAATGGAAAGGAATCTTTTGTCCAGAAATTATACTGACGAAGAAAATTTGTTTTATAATTTTTATTGCCGAACACGTTCACTAACACTTTTACATATTGATTTAGATACTCGCCAAACTGAAACTGTTTGTAATAACTTCTTACTTATCACTTTTAACTCACGTACTTCAACTTTGTGTATATTTAAATGTATAATATTTTGGATCTTTAATGATTTTTGCTGCGCGTAACTTGACGAACTGAAGGATTGACTGACGACGTGTAGTGTACACGAAATTTTGATGAACTGAGAGGGCAGCTACCTCGAACCTACCCTATTTATACGCCTGCCTCAAGATACGCCTAAAGATTATAAATGAACTGCTATTGGCTAATAAAACGCGCCAACATTAGCGTCTATTTTAATATCCAATGAAAACCACGAATACATATGCTTTAGGAAATATTCTAGAAGGTTCTACCGAAAACGCGCGAACATTACGTAACTTCCTGGTTCCCAGTAATGATAAACAGCTCACCCCATCGCTGCATTATTGCGTTATTATTGACAGTTTCAGTAAAGCCGTATATTATTATTTACCAATAATAATTACAATTAATAAACATCGGAAATCAATGTCACATAAAAATACATATTCATATTACAATCATTATTTACATTTAAGTAATTTGTGATACAAATTACCGTAACATATGCCCCACTAGAAACATAATTATAAATATTTATAACTTGTTTGGAAATTTTATAATTGTGTTTTTAGTCTCCTAAATCTTGGAACACACGCTATCACTTTCACTTTACACTTCACACGCATTTGACACACGATATATGTTTTATCTCGCCACTACTTACTGGCTCTGGTTTAATTAATTTAGATATCAATCTGACATCACAAATTTTTTTTTATAGCAAATACTTTACCCTAAATTATTTAATCACTGCTACCAAATTGTTTACTTTCTTAAGTTGTTGACAAAAATTTATACATTTAAGATTTTTGTAATTGTTTAACATTTTTACCAAACTATTCACCCTCTACACAAATATTTACATCTCTTAAATCTAGACAATGTTTCACATGTTCTGTTTGCTACATAAGTATTTGTTTGTTTTTTTTTTTAATTATTATTATTATTTTTACCCATTTGTTATTTTGTACTTTATTTTAACAATGTTCTTGGAATTGTATTTACGTACTTTTAATCTAATATCATATTTCAATCTTTGCATTCTTAATTTTCAAATGTTGTTACAGTTACTAAAAATTTAATTTTTTTTTTTTTTAATTTATTTCTCTTTTCAAATGACATATATAAATAATTAACCCTCTTACGTTCCAATACATTTCTCTGCAAGTCATCTTTAACTATCCAGCATTTACTTTACATCTCATTGCTATTTACCCTCCTGGATCAAATTGTGTGTGGCTAAACATTACTCGTAGCCGTAACGTAACCTTCAAATTTTTGTTCATGAATAACCTCTTTTATTCATATGAAATTTCATCCCATGATACCATTTGAAAACAATCTACAGTTTCTTGAACAACACAGCTTTTAACAACTTTCATTTTCAATTCATCTGCTATCTTTTTAACTTGAGAGTACTCTGACAAATCTGTACTAAACTGTACTGGACTGGAGTTTTCAATTTGAACATCTTGGTACAATTTATTTCTTTGCATTACTGACTCATTCTGTATTTCTGATATTTTCCCTCTGAAATTAACTTGCGCCTCATTTACATCTACATTCATAACCTCTTTCATCTCTCTTAACTCACTTGTAATACTACTCATTTGACTTCCTAACTCTGTGCATTCTACCTTAACCTCACTTTTAGTATTAACCTCACTTTCTTTATTACCTATTTCCATGCTCATGTCTAGCATTTTCTTTGAAATTTCTCCTGTCTCACTTGCTATTACTTCCTCATTTTCATCTCTCATTTCTGGCATACTAATATCTAGCTTCGTAACTTTCTTTTCAATTTCTTCACTGCTTTGATCTACTTTTTGCTCTAATACCTCGTTACTCCTACCAATATCTTTTCTGTTTTGTTCAAAGCTCCTACGAATATTTTCCCTTAATTCCCTATGACTCTTTTGCATATCTTCCCTGTTTTGATCTATTTTCTTTTCTAATTTCTCATTATTCATTTCCATGTTCTGAGTTAGTTTTTGTTCTAATTTTTCATTATTCTGAGTTAGTTTTTGTTCTAAACTCCTATCAATATCTTCCCTCAGTTCCCTATTATTCTTTTGCATATCTTCCCTTAATTCTTCTCTCAATTCTCTACTCATATTTCTCAGCATTTCCATCATCATACTAGCATCAAAATTAACATTTCCTGCTATTCTATTCTCAATTTCTGCACTAACATTTTCATCCCCAAATCCTAAAAAGTCTGGGCTTCTTTCTGTAACCTGTATTGGATCACAGCTAACTGTTACACTATCTCCCTCCATAATTATTTCTTCTGTATTACTAGCAGCCATTGTTTTTATTATCCTACCACTCCTAAGGAACATTTAAATTTGTTTACCCATTTTTTTTTTTTTAAATTAAGATACTCTAACCTTTTTATGCTGTCTGTTGCTGTTGCTTTGATGTCCAGTTTTTCTGCCCCTCTCTCCTAGGTTTGTATGTCGCTTCGATGAAACTGCGTAGTTTTGTTGTCCTGTAGTTTGAATTTCCCAGTTGCCTCGTAATCTCGGAATTACGATGTCCAATTATCCATGTAGTCTGTCCTCCCTGTTGTTTCTGGAATCTGCGTCTTGTAGATCATTTCACTGCTGCATTCGCCCCTTCCTGGTTATGTTGATCCTTTCTTGGTCATCGTGTTCCTTTCCTGGTCACTATGCTTCTTTCCTGGTCATCGTGTTCCTTTCCTGGTTATCGTGCCCCACGTTGGGCGCCAATTTGTGGTAGTATTAATGTTGTATTTATTGTAACATTATTGTAGCTCCACGTTTGGGAGCCAATTTGTAGCGATATTGCTTTACGTAATGTTGTTTACATCAGTGTTGAAGCCATCTTGTGACGTCATTCATTTGTCTGGTTTGTAGCTCCATCTGGCGTAGCAATTTGCATCAGTTTTGAAATAATTCACTTTAAATGTCCTCCAGCTAGCTGTTTGGGTCGAACATGTATCTCTTTGCAGGTTGTGAAATGGAAAGGAATCTTTTGTCCAGAAATTATACTGACGAAGAAAATTTGTTTTATAATTTTTATTGCCGAACACGTTCACTAACACTTTTACATATTGATTTAGATACTCGCCAAACTGAAACTGTTTGTAATAACTTCTTACTTATCACTTTTAACTCACGTACTTCAACTTTGTGTATATTTAAATGTATAATATTTTGGATCTTTAATGATTTTTGCTGCGCGTAACTTGACGAACTGAAGGATTGACTGACGACGTGTAGTGTACACGAAATTTTGATGAACTGAGAGGGCAGCTACCTCGAACCTACCCTATTTATACGCCTGCCTCAAGATACGCCTAAAGATTATAAATGAACTGCTATTGGCTAATAAAACGCGCCAACATTAGCGTCTATTTTAATATCCAATGAAAACCACGAATACATATGCTTTAGGAAATATTCTAGAAGGTTCTACCGAAAACGCGCGAACATTACGTAACTTCCTGGTTCCCAGTAATGATAAACAGCTCACCCCATCGCTGCATTATTGCGTTATTATTGACAGTTTCAGTAAAGCCGTATATTATTATTTACCAATAATAATTACAATTAATAAACATCGGAAATCAATGTCACATAAAAATACATATTCATATTACAATCATTATTTACATTTAAGTAATTTGTGATACAAATTACCGTATCAAATTTCACTTCTACCACAGCTCTTTAAGCTGTTTGAGAAATTATTGTTAAAAAAATTAAAACCTATATTAAAAGAAAATAAACTAATTCTTGAACATCAGTTTGGTTCCAGCATTCAACAATCCATCAGGTATTACATTGTATTGATTAAATCATAGAGAGAATGGAGGAAAAGAAAATTTATGTTCTCATGAATTCTTAGATGTGGCCAAAGCATATTCTGATAAAGTCTGTCATAAAGGATTAATGTTTAAATTTCATGTGATCTACCTAGCCACTTTTGTCAAATATTAAAATCTTACAGAAGGGAAATACTTCAGAATTAAACATGGAAATGAATATTTTGGTATCTAGAATATAGCTGTTGGAATGCCTCAAGGAAGTACTAGTTCCAGTTCTGCACCTCTTACTCATTAGGATATGGTTGTATAAAAGAGAGATCAGGAGATCCTCTGAGGAAAATTGGAAGCTCTGCTGTAATCATATACAGAAGCAGTTAGTTCTACTTGACTACGGAAACTACTGGTCTAAAGGTAGGGCCATGGTGTTCTATTTGGAAGCCTCCTCTGGCGATAAGACACAATCATAAGGAGATCTTGAGGCTGTTGCTTGAAACTCACTTCCAAGGGACCCATATAACTGATCAAAAGCCAGTCTTGGTCATATATAGGTCTTTATAACAAGAATGGAAATAGGCCTCCAAGACTGTGACTTATAAAAAGGTTAAATGGGAAATATTTTATTTTGAGCCCAATAAAAGCACAGATGAGGATGGGGTTTTCCTGGCTCTTCTGCAGGAGGACTGGAAGCTGATATTCCCCTCATCTGGTGAAGATTTTCAGGGCCTGCTAGCCATAAAGGACGTTTTTCATCTCTGGCAGCAGGCCAAGATGGTATTTATACCTAAACAGGGTAGATAATCCTATTTGCAGGCCTTAGGATTTTTGTCTACCAGTTTTCTAAACCTTTCAACATTTAGACATTTAAGAGATTGGCAGATAACTGGCCAGGAGGGATCTTGGGTGCTGACTACGTCCCACCCTCCAGTACTGTTCCTCACCAATGACACCTTTAGTGGGCAGAGTTGGGGAATGGAGCAGTCTGATTCTGGGCTGGTGTGCCATGGGTTTGATTTGATTTGTATTGGTAGATATATTTATTTTCTTTCCCTTTGCAGTCCTATCAAACATATGGTTTACATTTTTATAACAAATTGCAACCCAAAAACTCTGATGTGTTAAGTTTGCATGACTTTCACTATGCATTCTTCAACAAATTACATGACAAATCTTATTCTTCTATTTCATGTTAATCAACGTAAACTTTTATTGAAATGGTTTCATTACATATTTCCTTGTAGGTACACTAGGAATAAGGAAATACAGTAAGCTTAAGTGATAGTCAAATCTTTTAAGCATTAGTCACTATGGTTGCTTTGAAATTATGTTTTTCCATGACCAGGACAAAAAAAATTAATAAGGACTTTCCATTTCAGAAAAGTATAAGTATTTGAAAATTCAAACCATTAACAAGGAATATCTTGGAAATGGTTAACTGCAACCCCCCAGATAGAATTATGTGTTTTAATGAGGTCTACATTGTTTGTGTAGTAAAATTTTGTCTATCTCTTACATTTAGCAGTATGCAAGCTATTCAGAATGAACAGGACTTCAGAGGCTATTTCCATAAAATTCAAGATATACATTTCATTTGTCATGAAAGTATCTTAACAGATAGTATTTTAATCAAAACCATTAAAGCCATTTTTGAGAAAATCAAAATGTTTGAACATTTTTCCATGTATGGGGTACTTGATGGTGGGAGATTTTTGTGCAAATCTTTGTTTTGCATCTTTGGATCATGCTGAAAATTAATACCAAGTTTGATATTTAACTGATTTTTCAGGTTTGAATTATGCTGTCCACAGACCACACACACACAGACCTTTTTCTAAAATTTTTTTTTAATCAGGGAGTCTCAAAACGTGCATTTCCAGTGAAATCTCGGTATTGAATTTTTGAATGGAATATAATACTTTCTCTGCTTACTAAGATAAGTGGTAGAGAAAGCAAAAATTGGTATTATTTTGCAGACTGTAGTAGATGAAATATGATATGGAAAGTAGAAGTTAGAATTAGGCTTAAATGTAGGTTATCAGTTAATAATATATGTATTTTTTGTTTATTTATTGTGCTAAGAGGTTTACAATTTGATTGTCTACTGAACTTTGACCCTGGCCACAAAAGTGATAAACTATAGGTTTGAGGCAAAGGTCTAAACTAAGCCTGATATTACTAACCTATTTATAGATGATATTTTAGAAGAAATTTTAAAAAATAAAAGTCGGTGTCAAATTATTGGAAAGAAGGAAATACCAGGATTTCTTTTTGCAGATGATCTTGTAACAGGAACATTAGCAATAGGACTTGAACATACTATTGATGAAATTGTTAGATATCATGCAGAATGAGGATTATCAAAGATAAATGTTTTAAAAAAGGATCAAAACTAAGGAAAGATGAGAGATGGTGTATTAATGGGCATCCAATAGAGGTAGTGAAAGAAATGTATCATTTGGGGATGAGGTTTTCAAGCAATGGGATTTGGGAGGCATAGGTAAATGTGTACAAACGAAAGACTAGCTATTAATACTGTTAGAACAAGTTTGTACCAAGTTCCAACACTCCCTATGAACTGGCTATAAAGATTATATGAGGCAGTAGTAGGGTCAAAGATGATGTATGGAGTGGAAATCTGTGGAATGTCAAAGGGATGGCCATAGTTACATATGGTACACAGAATGTGTCGTAGAGAACTTCTGAGTTTACCAACAGGAGTGAGTTTGGTAGAAATGGGAAGAGTAGGAAGGAAAGGTGTAATAGTGGAGAGAATTTTTAAGTATTGATTCAGATGTCTGAAATTACATGACAGTAATTGTAATAAAAGAATGGCTGCAGTATCAAAAATATGGAGTTGGTATGGGGAGGTAGGAAAACTGCTGGAGGAGATTGGAGTGAGGGATGTTTGGTGACAAGGGAAAACAATGCCAGTGCATTTTCGAAAGAAGTAAGACAGACAGTTAAAGATACAGAGAAGCAGGAGATTTGTGCAAGTTTTGAGATCAAAAGTTCTTTAAATCTGTATAAAATAGTAAAAAGAATTGGGGACAGGAGAAATATATAGATAACTTGATCAATTTGGAAGAATAGGTCTTTCATGGATGCACACTGGACCATTATTCTTAAAAGGATTAAGGAAAACCTTTGTGGAAAAATGCCTTTTTTGTGGGAAATTAGATTACTTTTTCATTGTTTTATAGAGTGCGAAATGGTAAAAAAGTGGAATGATAGTGTCTGGAATGAAAAATGGGATAAACCATTACAAGATGCAATAGCAGTTAAAGTGTTTGCAGACTTGATGGTAGAGAACATTAATAAGATGGGGATTTTCTAGGAAATGTGAGGGATAAACAAATGAGATGTTTAAAGAAGCATAAGAGCATACTTAGTTGTGACAATGATGATATATTGCAAACACTCTTTACCATACATGCAGCTGGGGAGGTATGGGAGAGCCATGATGTAGTAGTGCTAGATTTTCTTTTGAATATGTGCTTTGTTATGTTGGTTGTGCTTTTTTGGAGTTATAAATAAAATATTATAATATACTATGCCACACTATACTAGGATGAAAAGTATTACTTCCCTTTGGTTCAATTAAATGGGTGCCCAGCACAATGTGTGCAGTAAGTACTCAAAAATCTGCACAGTTGGCACCCCTTTTGTTGTGTTATTGTAAAGAACATGTTTATAGATATAAACTAAATGCAGCAAGAAATGTATTTAGACTGGTACTACATTATTTTGTTTATTCCATGTTAATTTAGATGGAACCAGGAGATTTTGAAGCAACAGCTGGAAGCTATAAATGTTATAGGCAACTGCCTGTTATCGTCAGCATTTCTGTGCTATTTGGGGGCATTTAAATATGACCTGAGGCAGTTAATGCTGAGTGAAGATTGGAGTATGGATCTTCAACAGCGGGATATTCCATTTTCCAATGCACTTCACGTGGAGGACTATTTGCTAAGCTTAGACATAAATGAGTAAGTATATTCCTTTGTAACACCACTGTATGCATATATATAGTCCACAATTTTACTTCACAATGAATACAAAGGCTTAGGGTTTCCCACCTTTCCTTGCCTAAAGTGAGTTGTACATTTTAATTTAGGAGGAATTTCAAACCTTGATAGAGGACACACTATGAGAAAATGGGTTATACATAGTCTGTATGTTTCTTATGCCAGCAAACAATCTGTGAAGTCAAGTTTGCAGTGAATACAGAAAAATTAAATTCAAGAGATTTTACAAAATTCAACACATCACATATCTCTTGCTTTTTCAAAATTTGATGCAGCAAAGTGTTTCTAGTTGTCTCATTGTAAGTTTTTATCTTTCTACCAATGTAATATATATGTGAGAGGATCACAATTCATTCACTCATGGCAGAAATGTCCTCATCAGTTTTGTCAAACATTTACTTTCTTCAAATGCAACGTGAAATACAACAACCCATCCTATGCTAGCTACAATATCTAGTTTATTTCCAGTTGTAATACTGTTTATAACCTTTTATAATCGTTGCCAACATATCACTTGGCATTTCTGTATTAATATTGTGATGCAGTGGCTATGCCCCAAACTTTTCAGGAGGTCAGGACCAGGCAATCTGGGATAAGCAAGGATAAGTTGCACTATCAGCAGATAATCAGGATCCTCTGGAAGTTTCTTCCCTCCACCTCCAGAATGTGTGTCCAGATAGTTCTAGAATGTTATGTGGAAGATTCCATTGCCTATATAAGCAAGCATTCTCACAAGAGGATTCACTCAGTCATGAGTTGGTGAGCACATTTCTACTGCAACATCAAGTGCAGTGCTCCAAGCGAGTTGGTGATGACTGTTGTGACATACAGCGAGTGCTGCTGCAGAGCAAGAGATTGTAGAAGTCCTCTGTTCACTCCTCAGTAAGTGAGCTGTCCAGAAGAAGAGGCTACGTGAAGTGACAGGGAAATTGAACTAGTTCATATTGGTGAAATGACATTATGAATAATGAAAGTTGAACTAGATCAAAACATTGACAGTGAGAACTGAGAGATTAACAGTTGAAAGACTGGAGAAAGTCACAACATGCTCAAAAGAATCACTTCACATTTTCTCTGATTTTTGTCATAAGCACAAAATAAGTTATTCTCTAGCAAGCATGAGCTAGACAGGGATGAAAACATGAGCTCTATTCTCCAGTGAGCGTGAGAGAAGAAAACAAAAGAAAATAAATTATTCTTCAAATGAGCAACTTATTTTTACCAATTTTAATGGTTTTTGCTAATCTTGTGTATTCACAAATTAGTTTTTCTGATTGCCACAAGTGTTATGAAATGTTTCAAGTTGTAGTCACTTTTACAAAGTTAAATGACATTTGATAAGCTTTAAAAATATTTAGTATCTTTAATGTTAGTTTTGAAGTTATAAATTTTTTTAAAGTGATAGCTATTTTAAAAACTTTAAAGTACCTTTACAAGCTGCAAATATGGGGTGCAAATGCTTATACAAGTTGAGTAAACTTCTCTACAGGCAGATAAGTGTGCACCTGTTTTTTGCACATGTCATACATGTGGCCTTTTAAGTATTGCAAATATCTGTAAAAAGCACAGTTTGTTGAACACAAAGCACAAGTAGCTGCTAAAGTAGCATAAGTGATTGCAGAAGTAGTGTGGTTGTTCAAGCAGTATGAGAGGTTTTTCAGTAACAGCTGTGGCATTAATAATAGCATTAGTAATAGCAACAGACACTAAAGGAACAAATCAGTTTATTATCCACTTAGTAACACATATTATATATATAATATTACTTTACAATCTCTTAACCATACAAAGAAAATCTCACAATACTAATTACCAGTGACTCTTTCTCGAGAGTTGCTGTGTAAACAAGTGGCCCATTTAGTTTCAAACTTGCAGTTGTGCTACTATTGTGTCCACCCCACCTATCTTTAAAGCTATACTCAGACTTTATCAGTTTAAATTATATTTCTACAATTTCTGATTCCCCATATTTGTTTATTACTCCTCCATTTTCTATTAATCTTGCCTAGATACTCCCTAAACTCCCAAAGTAAATAGTAATTATGGTAGTAGAAGTGGTAGTATAGGCAGAACAAATAGTAGTGCAATCAGTAATACAATTGGTAGCAGAAGTAGTAGAACTTGTTGTACAATTAGTACAAATGCTTTTAAAATATTAAGGTAGTTCTAAATTTGATGAAAGCACTATTATAAGTAATGCCAACATTACTATTATTGTTGTTGTTGTTGTTGTTGTTAGGATTATTATTATCCTCCTCCTCATCATCATTACACACTATGAGAATCAAAGGTGGTGGTGGTGGTGGTGGTGGTGGTGGTGGCAGCAATAGTGGTGGGAGTAAGTATACTACTGTTGCTGGGCTCATGAATAACACAATACACCATTAGGACATATACATACTTATTAATAAATAAACCTAAATTATATACCATGTTCATAAGTCAAAGCATGTTGCCAGAGAGCAGGAGCCAAGAGCATGCTGGGATATAGTCTTACTGTACTGCCAATCCTTATAAATGAAATAATTGCAGATAAAAACAGGAAATGTTTAATTGCTTCTTAAAACTTACTTTAATGTTTTAATTTAGGAATCATATCTGCTCAAAAATATATTTCATTGCATACATTGGAATCAGTCCCAATTCAAGTCTAAGTTTGCAAAACTGACTTCCAAACAGACCTTTAGTTAAAATGTCAGTTATCTGTTTCTTTGACAACCTATTCCATGTTCTTTATACCTTCATTAAGCAAATCTTTCAGAAAATGATATTTGACATCAGTGTGTTTCTGTGTTATTTAATAGAACTTTTTCACTTGTTCTTCTTCCTCTTCTTCTTTCTTATAGTACCACTATTGTGGTGTTAGGGGACTGCCTCGGATCTATCTTTTAAATTATGTTCTGTCCTCTGCCAATCTGATAAGTTGGTTCATTGTTTTTCCTATGCTTGCTGCAATCTGCCTTATCTCTCTTCCCATGTGGTCCTAGGTTTCTACTGGTTTCCTTCCCTCAGGTCTCACTTCCATAAACTGTTATATCTTTCAGTCTGCATCCATCCTCTTATCATGTCCAAACCAAACCGGTTGTTTATCTTCAATGCTCTTACTTATAGATGGTAATTGCAGTTCTTCTCATATCCTTTCATTTTCACTCAATCACTACATGTTTTCCTTACTATCCTTCTTAAGCACTTCATTTGCATTGCATTTGCAATGTTTACATTGCTTTTTGTTGTTATCTAACTTTCACTTTCATACATAAGTATTGGTTCTCTGACTGCTTTATACACTCTTGTTTTATTTTTATATCCATGCTCTTTCCCAAAGATAGTCTGTTTAGGGCATAATATACTTTTATTGCTTTCTGTACCCTTTTTCAAATTTCTTCGTGTATCTTGCCCATTTGGTGTGTCACAGTGCCCAAATATTGTAACTTTCTACTTATGTTAAACGCTGTCCATCACTTTCAATTCTCCCCCTAGGGGCCTACTACAGTAGGTACGTGATTGGCGCTCCTGGGGTCCCAAGCCACACTATCAATTGGGTTCCTCTAAGAGGTGAGAGGGCTTATGCCAAATGCCCAATTAACTTCGATCCACAAGCATGTTTGACCAAGGACTAGTTACCGCCCTGAACATAGTCTGAAGATACCGCTGCGCGGGACGGAGGAGGGGAGTTGCAAGGGGTGACTGGGTAATGCATCACTCCAAACCCCTGAGTAGGGTTGCCAGATCCCCGGGCGCCGCCCGTAATGCCCGGGTTTGGAATGCATTCTCCGGGTATACGGGCCAATGACTTTAATCTACGGGCTTGAATGTCACCTTACTCAGTAATCATTTTGAATAATTTGGGTCGAATGCTAATTGTAACAAAACGCTATGTCTCTATTCTTATTCTGGCAACTTTTCATTGTTGCGTCTGTAGTATTCGGCTCACATTATTAAAGAAACACTGGCAAGCCGCGGCAACGTCAATTTTTTATGTTCGCTCGTTCATTGTCGCTAGTTAGTTTACCGGCAACTATTGGAACGGTCGATCGTGAGTGGATAGACTACCACTACCTTTTATAATTCGGAATAGTTTGTTGTTCTGTGATAGTGAGTAATAACAGTGAAATGAAGAGGCGATGTGTAAGTTCGTTTCGTGAAGAATGGTTGCAGGACGAAAATTATAAAGAGTGGTTAGAAAAAGTCGATAGTGACGAATGCATGTTTAAGTGCAGAATATGCAGTATCTCATTTACTGTTAAATATGACGGCGTGAAGGCCATGAATAAACATTTAATATCAGAAAGACACAAAACGAATATTATCATACAAAAACAAAATCAATCCCTTCTTAAATTCTTACCAAAACAATTTCTGCAGAAGATGACAAAATCACTGCAACGGAGTTAACCTTGACTTATCATGGTGTGAAACACCACGATTCTTACAATTTTCAAGATTGTGTCAATAAATTGTATCCACATGTTTTAAGTGATTCTTCCGTAGCAACGAAAGTAAGATGCGGCCGAATTAAAAGCGAGACCTTAGTAAAAAATGCGCTTCTGCCTTATGCTAAAGAGAAGCTACTAAACGAATTAAAGCAAAGTGTTCCGTTTTCATTAGGTTCAAACGCTTCAAATAAGGGTTTTAAAAAGCATTACCCGATAATTGCAACGTACTTTTCCAAAGATAAAGGAAAATCTAACGAAGTTCTTAATTTCAATGAAGATGTAAACAAATCTGCAGAAGCCATTTCAAATAAACTAAAATCTATTTTATTGGAAAATGGTTTAACACTAAACAATGTAGCTTCTTATTCAGCCGCCAATGCTTCAGTTAATTTCCCTAATCATAATTCTGTCTTTACCAGATTAAAAGAAGAAAACGCAAACTTAATCAAAGCCAAATGTTGTTGCCATATATTACATAATTTTGCTAAATTTGGTTTCAAGAATATGATGTAGAAAGTTTAGTTCTTAAAATTTATTCAGACTTTTCTTCATCATCAAAAAATTCCGAGGAACTAAAAACATTTTGAGAGTTTGCTCAGCATGACTATAATGAAATATTGCGACAGTATTTGCAGTCAGCTGTGGAGCGTCTTGTTAAGATGTGGCGAATTTTAAAGATGTATTATGTAGCACGGGGCGAAGAAAAAACGCACCCCCTAATTTGGAAATTTATTAGTTCACAACAAGATGAAATAAACGAGTATTCACTAACACTACAGAGTGTTTTCTGTATTTTTAAATGCAACTCTACTCGTATATTCTAAAGCAATTAGACTTTTGGAAAAAGAGGACACATTTTCCACAGATATTCACGAGATTATGTTTGAAGTGAAGAAACAAAAAGAGGATTGTAAGGAAGATAAGTTTTATGGGTTTGAAGTCATGTCTTTAGAATATCTTACAGAAGAAAAAAAGAATATTGTAGTAAAAGAGTGCACACTTCTTTACGACACATTATTAAACTATCTTAATAAATGGTACAACTTTACTAGGAATGACAATGTGTATAAAATTGTGTCAGTAGATGTATGTCAACCAAAACTATTTTCATTTAATGACTTGGCCGAAGTGGAAAAGAAGTTGAAAATTAGTTTCGATGTAAACGAACTGTATCATGAGTTTACTGTTTTGAAATTGGTAGTAACAAATCTTGATAGGAAGGACAACAATTGTTGTAAAATGTGGAGTGAGTTTTTCGACAACGCAGATGCACCAAAACTGTTTAAAATAATGCAGCATGTCCTCGCAATTCCTGTCAGTAACGCGCACGTTGAACGAATGTTTAGTGTAATGAATGCTTTATGGTCAGATGCTAGAAACAGAATGTCAACGGAACTTGTGAAAGTCGAGATTTGTGTTCAGATGAATTTGAAAATAACATGTGCAGATTTTTACAGCACGGTTCTTAAAAACAAGACACTTCTGAATGCAGCGAGATCCTCAAAAATATGAATAATAAGGTGCGCTTTTATAACAGAAATTTTTACTACTATTTTTATTTAGTTTGTATAGGTTCGATTAGTGGTAACGGTAACATTAGTAGGCGATTAGTAGTAGTAGTAGTAGTAGTAGTAGTAGTAGTAGTAGTAGTAGTAGTAGTAGTAGTAGTAGTAGTAGTAGTAGTAGTAGTAGTAGCAGTAGTAAGTCAATTTTATTATGTTAGGACCGTAATAATACAAAAAATCTGTTTAACAATTTCTGTCATCATTTACTCAAATGTCCGTTGCTCGTTGGTTGCCTCGAGTTCAATCTGACAACCCTACCCCTGAGTATCATATAGGACTATGTTCTTATCCGCTGATATAGGTCAATCCCAGGGAGGGGCCATTACATGAGCTGTTACACTCCTGAAGGTGATTGGGTACCTCTATAAATTGGGAGGTGAGACCCTAAGGTGAGCAAGGTCCAGGTCAGGACTCTCACCTAAGCTGGGGTGGCACCCAGGATGTGAGAATGCCATCGGAAACATTTGTAATGGTGGAGGATTCAAGCGCTATGGATACTAAAAAATAAAAAAATAGCAAAGTGATTTTGAAAGAAGTAGCCAGTATTGTGGTCCTCACTACTTAGTTATCAGCAGAACTGAGGAAGGAAGGAAGGAAGTTCAGTATGGTTAGTCCATTCACTATCCAAAAGGGTATGGATAAAATTGCTGGTGCAGTAAAATCCTGTATTAGAACTCGTAATGTCATGCTCCTGGTTGAAGCACATTCATTATCCCAGGCAGCTATTATACAGAAAGCAAACATGTTAGCTAGCTACCTAATACGAGTTGAGATGCATAAGACCTTGAAATCCTCGCGTGGTGTTGTAAACACCCGTGCATTGGACGGTATGTCCAATGAGGAGATTCAAGAAAATCTTGAAGATCAAGGTGTGACATCTGTATATTGGGTTCAGCGAAGACAAGGAGGTGAATTTGTGCCTACTCGTACCCTGTTTCTTACCTTTGATCTGGTGGACCTACCTCAAAGGATTAAGGCAGGCTATAAAGCTGTTGAAATTAGGTCATATATCCCCAACCAGCTGAGATGCTCTAAGTGTCAGCGCTTTAGCCATACAAGTGTTAACTGTGGAGAATTCTCATACGAGGGAGCATGTACGTCAGCTCCAACATGCGTTAACTGCAGTGGTGAACATCCATATAGTTCCCGAGAATGCCGCCGTTTTACAAAGTAAAGGGCGATACAGGAGATCCGGGTTAGGGAGAAGGTTTCCTTCTAGGAAGCCCGGAAACTCTTACGCCCCCGCCAACCCTCTGTCCCCAAGTCCGCTACCTATAGCTCAGTTGTAGTAAATCGACACCGAGTCGGGAAATCGCAACTCAAACCAGCGATATTAACGGGGTCGCAATGTCAGAAAAGATTCTCGTAGCCAGATCACTTCCAAAGCCGCGAAATCCGCATTAACATTTGCAGCAATACCTCCAAGTCTGTTACTGACAAGATACCTTCAGTAAAGTCAACATCAAGACCATCGACCTCAAGCAATAAGACTGGCAAGCTCGTAACTTATAATGCACTACAGACAAAGTTCAAGACCAGCTATAACCGAACTGATCTCCTGAAAGAAAGTGTAAATCCTGTACCCGGAACATCCAAGGGAAAGAAAAGTCCACAAACACCTCCTCAGAGATCCTCTTCTGAGGAAACTTCTGGGAAGGACTCGAATCGGCGATCTACATCTTCGCCGATCTCCACTTCCAATCGGTTCGAGGTTCTTGAACCAAATTTTTCAATTGGAAAGCGGTCCTCTCCCGTGGAGGAGATGAAAGTTTCTTCCCGCACTGCCAGAACGACAGTGAAAAAGAGGCAGGACCCTTCCTCTGCTAAAGGTGCTAGCCCGTCACTGAAAAGGGGCAAATTGGTTCGACCACCGGCGTTCTCAAAGTAGTGTACCCTTTGGAATTGAGAACTTATCCTTTTATGAATACCATAGCTATACTTCAATGAAACATGCGTGGAATTAGAACACATGGGCAAGAGCTTGAACTTTTAATTAACAACAATAATCCTTTGGTCGTATGTTTGCAAGAGACTAAGCTCTGTCCGCAAGATAGCTTTCAAATCAGGCGGTATACCCCAGTACGGTGTGATCTTACACCCAAAGAGGGTAACCCTGGCAACGGGGGTACTATGATGCTCATCAGAGATTATATATTTGAGGAATCTGTGACCATACAGTCAGTGGCTGTAAGGATTAAACTACCATCCCTCCGATTTACCATTTGTAACATTTATCTGCCTCCATACGATAACCTCTCGCTCACGGATTTAGAATATCTAGTTTCCCAGGCACCAACCCCTTTTCTGTTGGTGGGAGACGTTATTGTCCATCTCCCTCTTTGGGGCTCACCTCGGGCTTATGTGAGAAGTAAATTAATTGCTGATTTTTGGACAGTTATAACTTACCTTTTCTGAACACCGGAGAACCTACATTTCTCTCAGACTCCTTCAACATTTTTCACACCTTGATATTGCAGTTTGTGCACCACAGTTAGCAGTTACCGAGCAATGGCATGTCATCTCTAGTGATCACTTTCCATGTCTATTAGTCTCCTAACACAAGATATACGTTCCACACACGTTTACCTAGATGGCGCTTGCATCAAGCCAACTGGAACCCTTACTCTCAGTTGGTTGTGTTTAATTACAATGAGCACGACTGTGTGGATGTTTTGGTACAACATCTCACAGAGACAATGTTGCTGATCAAGATAATCCTTGGTCGGCTGCCCAGCCCCGTGTTGGACCGATGAATGTCTGAAGGCCGTTCGTGCTCGTAGGTGTGCTCTTAGGGTTTTCTAGCGTCGCCCTACACTGGATAACCTGAACCAGTTCAATAAAATGGGGGCCAAGTCTAGATAAATCATTTAGGATAGCAAAAAGACATCAAGGAGCGAGTTTGTAGTTTCATTTAATCGACATACACCTTCCCCTGACGTTTGGGTTAAGTTAAGGCGTGTGGCCAGAAAATCGACCCACGTGCCAATAGCCGCTCTTAAACAGCTGCAGCAGCTGTTGTTGATACATTTGACGTGCCTAACACATTTGGCCGTGCTTTCGCTCAAGTGTCTAGCTCAGATAACTAAACGCCCGAGTTCCTTCCTGTTAAAATTCAGGTGAAATCTCAAGGTTTCTGGTTTCGTTCAGGAAATCTTGAAGATTACAATCGCCTCTTCATCACGGCGGAGTTAGAACTCGGTCTTTCATCTTCGCGACTATCAGCACCAGGAGCTGACCGCATCCACGTACAAATGTTGCAACAGCTCTCTCCTGAAGGTAAGGCTTCCTTACTCGAGGTGTGTAATCGTGTTTGGGTTGATGCCACTTTTCCAGAAACGTGCGGGAAGCCACTGTCATACCCATTTTGAAAGCTGGAAAGGACCGTCATCTCCCGTCCAGCTACTGTCTTAATTCCCTCACCAGCTGCGTTTTCAAGGTGATGGAACGCATGACAATGGACGGTTGGTATGGTAGTTGGAAACTCACAACCTGTTAACAAACACCCAGTGTGGTTTTCGGAGACGCCGTTCAACAATAGACCACCTTGTGTCATCAACACAGACCATGAACAGATTCATGAAGAATTGTCAACTCGTTGCGATATTTTTTTTACCTTGAGAAGACTTATGATACGTGTGGGCGAGCAGGGATAATACATTCCCTACACGCCTGGAACATATGTGGACACTTAGCACTGTTCGTTCAGGATTTTATGAAGGCCGTGTTTTCCGAGTAAGGGTCGGGTCGGTTTTTTCGAACCTTTTTGTTGAGGAGAACGGAGTACCTCAGCGATCAGTATTAAGCTTACACTGTTTGCTATACCGATTACTGCTATCTCGAAATGTGTTCCTCCAGCAGTACCGTCATGCTTATTCGTAGATGACTTTGCCGTTTACTGTACTTCTCCACGTGGACCGTTTTTGGAACGCCGTATGCAGCAATGCTTAGATAATCTCCAAGAATGCAGTTCTAAAAACGGATTTCGTTTCTAAACTGAGAAGAGAAACCAGGTGAACTTCCGGCGCCGCAGGAGACGGTTACCACCTTCGCTCCGATTCGGCCCAGATTTACTACCATTCGCAGCTTCGATGAGATTCCTGGGTTTGACGTTTGATAGGAAACTTAGCTGGTCACCTCATATAGCACAGTTGAAAGCTCGATGTGACCGTTCTCTGAATATCTTGTAGATATTAAATGGCAAACCTTTGGGAGCGGATCGGACTATTTTGCTGCGACTGTATCGTGCACTGACACGATCAAAATGAGACTATTAGTGTATAATTTATTTCTCAGCACGACCATTTGCGCTGAGGAGATGAGACGCAGTCCATAACCGGGGCATTCGAGTGGCTATTGGTGCTTTTCCCTAGCCCAGTTATGAGTCTTTACGCCGAATCTGCAAAACCTCCTCTGCGTTATCAGCGTGATGTCCCCTTGGGAAATTATGGCTGTGCACTTAAATGTATGCCTCAACATTCAACGTTCGCTTCCTTTCTCACACTGCGCTGGACGAACGTTATAGGAATAGCTCCATTAATCCAAGTCCTGTTGGTTTCCGTTTCCGGGAGCTTCTAAGAAAGCACGACATTGAAATGCCTATTATGTATGCAAAGGGAGTAGAATATTATAAAGAGAGCGAGGCTACTTTTTTGGGCATATATGCGAAATGATAGGGAAAACGAGGCTAGATGCGGCGGTTCAAGGAGAGAAATGTGTTTATATGGGAGAGATAGGAATTACGACGACCGATACTATGCTAGACAGAAGTTGAAGGAGGGAAATACGTTTATATGGAAGAGATAGTGGAGAGGTGTAAGACTAGTCAGGGTTGAGGAGTACAGTATGGTTTATATGAAAGGTATAGGAAAAAGAGGAGAGGTTTTAGGCTAGACAGAGTTGAAGGGTAGAGTATGTCTTTTATATGGGGGAAGTAGGGAATACGAGGATAGGTGCTAGGCTAGACAGAGGTTGCGGAGTAGAGTATGCGTTTATAGCGGAAAGATAGGGAAAACGAGGAGAGCTGTTAGACTAGACATGGCTTGAAGGCTACAATAAACCTTTCATATGAGAGAAATTGCAAATTGAGGAGAGGTATTAGGCTAGGAGAGTTTGAGTATGCGTTTATAACGAAAGACGAGAAAACGGAGAGAGGTCCTATGCTAGGATAGATAGGTGTTAAAGGTAAAATGTGTTTTATGTAGGTTACATAGGAAACCAAGGAGAGATACTCAGCTAGACAGGGCCAGGAGGGAATGCGCTTTATGAGAGGTAGGGAATACGCGAAGAAGTGCCAGTTCAGACAGAGGTAGAGAGAAGAGTATGCGTTTATATGTATGACAGGTATAGGAACAAGAGGAGAGGTGTTAGGCTAGACAGATACTGAATGAGTAGAAATATGAGCTTATATACAGGAGAGATAGGGAATACGAGGGGAGGAGCTAGACTAGTTAGGACTTGAAAGGTAGAATATGCATTTTATTTACGAGAGTGAAAACGACTTAGACGCAATTGTTACGGAAGAACTGTTTACTGACAATGTTAGAGCGCTAATTCTAGACAGCTTCAACACGAAACCCACGCACACTAAAAGGTAGCCCACTCATGCAAAAAGGTAATCCACTCACGCAAATAAGTAACCCACTCACTCAAAAAGGTGAACCACTCATGCAAAAAGTTAACCCACTCACGATAATAGGTGACCCACTCACGCAAAAAGGTAACCCACTCACGCTAAAAGGTGATCCACTCACGCAAAAAAGGTAATTAATTCAGTTACTATCACAGGGTGGGAATGATTCCGGAAGGTGAGTATAGCATAGCTCGGGATGATTTCATAGGTAATTGAGATAGTGGCGTAGGTATTTAGGGTAATTCAGGTAGTATCACACAGTGGGACAGATTACATGGTTTAGTTTGTGTATAACTCCGTATGATTTCACAGGTAATTCAGCTAGTATCGTAGGGATATGGGCTAATTCAAGCGTCATAGGTGTTTAGTGTAACTCAGCTAGTATCACAGGAGCCAAAATTCTATGGGCAGGGCGTATCACAGCTACATATGATGTCACTGGTAATTCAGATAGTATCGTAGGTATTTGGGCTAATTCAAGTATCATAGGTGCTTAGTGTAACTCAGCTAGTATCACAGCAGCCAAAATTCTATGGGCAGGGCGTATCACAGCTACATATGATGTCACTGGTAATTCAGCTAGTATCGTAGGTATTTGGGCTAATTCAAGTATCATAGGTGCTTAGTGTAACTCAGCTAGTATCACAGCAGCCAAAATTCTATGGACAGGGCGTATCATAGCTACATATGAAGTCACTCGTAATTCAGCTAGTATCGTAGGTATTTGGGCTAATTCAAGTATCATAGGTGTTTAGTGTAACTCAGCTAGTATCACAGGACCCAAAATTCTATGGGCAGGGCGTATCATAGCTACATATGATGTCACTGGTAGTTCAGCTAGTATCGTAGGTATTTGGGCTAATTCAGGTATCATAGGTGTTTAGTGTAACTCAACTAGTATCACAGGAGCCAAAATTCTATGTGCAGGGCGTATCATAGCTACATATGACTTCACTGGTAGTTCAGCTAGTATCGTAGGTATTTGGGCTAATTCAAGTATCATAGGTGTTTAGTGTAACTCAGCTAGTATCACAGGAGCCAAAATTCTATGGGCAGGGCGTATCACAGCTACATATGATGTCACTGATAATTCAGCTAGTATCGTAGGTATTTGGGCTAATTCAAGTATCATAGGTGTTTAGTGTAACTCAGCTAGTATCACAGGAGGAGTATCATAGATATTTAGGCTAATTCAACTAGTATCACAGGAGGCTAGATTCCAGGGGCGATACGTATCATAGCTGTGTAGGATTTCACAGGTAATTCAGCTGGTATCATAGGTATTTAAGCTAATTAAACTAGTATCACAGGAGGAATGATCCCAGAGGTTGGGCATAGCATAGTTTCGTATTTCACAGGTAATTTAGAGAGTATCGTAGGTATTTAGGATAATTCAAGTATCATAGGTGTTTAGAGTATTTCAGTTAGCATTACAGGAGGGTAGGTTCCAGGGATAGGGCTTAACATAGTGTCGTATTTCACAGATAGTTAGGGTAATATCGTAAGTATTTGGGGGGTAATCAGCATAGTTTCACAGATACTCGTAATAATTTCGATCCGCAATTTGTACCACAGCTATTTAAGGTAATTGCAGGTGATTCAGGTTGCTTCACAGGTATTTGAGTCATTTTAACAGATAATTCAACTAGCATCATTGATATTTAGGGTAAACCAGAAAGTATCACTGGGTGTCGTGCTAACTTCGAGCAGGTATTCGTATCAGAGCTATTTAAGTCAATTTCACATGATTCGGGTGGTATCACAGGTGTTTAAGTCATTTTAACAGGTAACTCAGATAGTATCGCAGGTATTCATGGTAATATAGAGAGTAATTAGATTATAAACATTTCTCATCCAACGTTACAACACTTTATATACTTTCTTTTTCTAAATCTTACAAACTTTCTTATATGTGAAACAGTTAGTGTTGCGAGGCGGAGAGGGATAAACTGCATATTGGTTTACAAAATTCAAAAGCTTTGGGTCAAAATACCTTTATTTTAGTTCGTCGTAGGTGGCTCTCCTCTTTTATGTAGGCTTGAGACTAGCACTAGGATTGCTCCTACTGACAGGGCTACCACCTTCCCTTCCATCTTCTTTCTTCATCAGGCGTCTGCTAGTTGCATACACAGCACACGGGGATAAACTTCATTTTTTTAAGATTGTGGAATCACATCTTCGATTTACATTCTTTTAAGCACTGTTTGTAATACGATAATGTCCATACGCATAGGTAGTTATTCCATCCTCGGCAATAACTCTTTTATCATCGTATGCAGTCAATGTAATTTTATTCACTTGCACTGTGGTAACAGCGTGCTTTCGTGATAGGATTTGATTCATGGGTGTTCTGATGATTTCGCAGGTTTGAAGACAATCTGTATAGCTGCCAAACATAATGTACTGCTTAATAGCTCTACGTTTTATACCTTTAATCTTCTTTACCATTGATCCTTGAACATCTAAGGCATACATCTTAGGTTGTGGTCCAACAAATGGATGAATGATTGTGCTATTAGCCTCATTTTTAATTTTTCCAAGCACCTTCTTGTTTAGAGCTGAATAACATATATGGCTTGCAGGATAATCAGCTGTATCCAGATGCTCGAGAAAACGTAGCTTGTCCTGGTGCACATCTTCAGTTGTCACACGGTGGATGAATGAATGAATGAATGAATCAGTGTCCATATACATAAGCTTCATTTTTACACCCCGTAATAAGGCAACAACACGTCGTAATGATGGTGGTACACTAATGTCTTGGAGATGTCCTACACACGCATACCAATGTATATAGGCTTGCTGAACACAATCTGACGAGAGGCATATACACAGCAGCTAGATTAGCAGCATATATGGTCCTATCAATAAACGTAGGCTTGGCGATCAACTTTTCCAGAGTCTTCTCATTTGTCACCAGTCGTTTATCCATACGGTTACGCAGGTTCTCCATAGTTTTTCCAAACATGTCGTTGTTAAAGAGCTTGGAGAAATCCTTCTCAAGGTCATTTTCTGCCTGTTGTCGCAGCCTGTTGTTAAACTCCACATAAGGTTTCAACCACAGAGACTGTCTGAATTGAAGCTCACGATGGATTTTTGTTAGTCGTAGTCCATGACTAAGAGCTTGCTTCAAAGCCATGTAATGCATTACATACTTCTTTCGAGGTCCAAGATGGGGTATCAGTTTCTTTGTAGCTGATTCCTGCGGTTTCATACACTCAGGCAGAAAAGGTAGATCGTTGTGTAGATGGTGACGTTCTGCAGGATGCTCGATATCAACTTCTAAAATGTACCCATGAGGATCATCTTCTTGTAGTCTTTCTAAGTTGATTTCTTCAGGTGACACCCACTGAAATCCAACAAAAGAAAGAGCGTGACACATTGCCCACTCATGTTGGTTATTAGTGTACTCGTATGTGATAAATTGGGTTGGTCTCGACGGATAAAACTTCTCCATATAAGTCCTATTAGCCTCTGCATACCGATGAGAAACTTGACATAAACCTCCTCTTATACCTGATTCCACCATGAGTAGTTGATCATAATATTGCAACAGCTCTAGCTTAATTCCAGTATACAGTAACATGGCGTCCCATGCAAGTCCTGGAGAGGTAAAATAATGTGCAGGATCAACTTTGAGTGTTTTGAGGGTTTGCTTTCTAAATGTCTCAAAGACATCAGCTAGAAGAAGTACATCCGAAGCTAAGTAGAGATCGCTGTACTCGCTCAGGTTTCTCACATTAAACAGCTCCCATATATTTCTAGCATGATCGTAGTCAGCATTCGTAATTACTTTTTCATTTAATGTGTTGTAGAAGGAGTCCTTAGGAAGCAAGCAGGTCTCGTTCAGGAGATCCCATGACGTGACATAATCATATGGAAGTACACCCTTACGTGTCATCAACTGCAATTTGTCTTCTCCAAAGTACTTTAGTGTTTCAGGATGAGAGGTTAGATTTTTTACCAACTTATCCAAGCTTGTACCAAACCAATTTATCACATACGAGGATGCTAATAACCAATATGGGTGGGCAATGTGTCACGCTCTTTCTTTTGTTGGATTTCAGTGGGTGTCACCTGAAGAAATCAACTTAGAAAGACTACAAGAAGATGATCCTCATGGGTACATATTAGAAGTTGATATCGAGTATCCTGCAGAACTTCACATCTACACAACGATCTACCTTTCCTGTCTGAGTGTATGAAGCCATTGGAAGCATCTACAAAGAAACTGATACCCCATCTTGGACCTCGAAAGAAGTATGTAATGCATTACATGGGTTTGAAGCAACTTCTTAGTCATGGACTACGACTAACAAAAATCCATCGTGAGCTTCAATTCAGACAGTCTCTGTGGTTGAAACCTTATGTGGAGTTTAACAACAGGCTGCGACAACAGGCAGAAAATGACCTTGAGAAGGATCTCTCCAAGCTCCTTAACAACGCCAAGTTTGGAAAACTATGGAGAACCTGCGTAACCGTATGGATAAACGACTGGTGACAAATGAGAAGACTCTGGAAAAGTTGATCGCCAAGCCTACGTTTATTGATAGGACCATATATGCTGCTAATCTAGCTGCTGTGCATATGCCTCTCGTCAGATTGTGTTCAGCAAGCCTATATACATTGGTATGCGTGTGTAGGACATCTCCAAGACATTAATGTACCACTATCATTACGACGTGTAGTTGCCTTATTACGGGGTGAAAACCTGAAGGTTATGTATATGGACACTGATTCATTCATTCATTCATTCATCCACCGTGTGACAACGAAGATGTGTACCAGGACAAGCTACGTTTTCTCGAGCATCTGGATACAGCTGATTATCCTGCAGGCCATATATGTTATTCAGCTCTAAACAAGAAGGTGCTTGGAAAAATTAAAAATGAGGTTAATAGCACAATCATTCATCGATTTGTTGAACTACAACCTAAGATGTATGCCTTAGATGTTCAAGGATCAATGGTAAAGAAGATTAAAGGTATAAAACGTAGAGCTATTAAGCAGTACATTACGTTTGGCAGCTATACAGATTGTCTTAAAAGCTGCGAAATCATCAGAACACCCATGAATCTAATCCTATCACGAAAGCACGCTGTTACCACAGTCCAAGTGAATAAAATTACATTGACTGCATACGATGATAAAAGAGTTATTGCCGAGGATGGAATAACTACCTATGCGTATGGACATTATCGTATTACAAACAGTGCTTAAAAGAATGTAAATCGAAGATGTGATTCCACAATCTTAAAAAAATGAAGTTTATCCCCGTGTGTTGAGTATGCAATTAGCAGACGCCTGATGAAGAAAGAAGATGGAAGGGAAGGTGGTAACCCTGTCAGTAGGAGCAATCCTAGTGCTAGTCTCAAGCCTACATAAAAGGGGAGAGCCACCTACGACGAACTAAAATAAAGGTATTTTGACCCAAAGCTTTTGAATTTTGTAAACCAATATGCAGTTATCTCTCTCCGCCTCGCAACACTAACTGTTTCACATATAAGAAAGTTTGTAAGATTTAGAAAAAGAAAGTATATAAAGTGTTGTAACGTTGGATGAGAAATGTTTATAATCTAATTACTCTCTATATTACCATGAATACCTGCGATACTATCTGAGTTACCTGTTAAAATGACTTAAACACCTGTGATACCACCCGAATCATGTGAAATTGACTTAAATAGCTCTGATACGAATACCTGCTCGAAGTTAGCACGACACCCAGTGATACTTTCTGGTTTACCCTAAATATCAATGATGCTAGTTGAATTATCTGTTAAAATGACTCAAATACCTGTGAAGCAACCTGAATCACCTGCAATTACCTTAAATAGCTGTGGTACAAATTGCGGATCGAAATTATTACGAGTATCTGTGAAACTATGCTGATTACCCCCCAAATACTTACGATATTACCCTAACTATCTGTGAAATACGACACTTTGTTAAGCCCTATCCCTGGAACCTACCCTCCTGTAATGCTAACTGAAATACTCTAAACACCTATGATACTTGAATTATCCTAAATACCTACGATACTCTCTAAATTACCTGTGAAATACGAAACTATGCTATGCCCAACCTCTGGGATCATTCCTCCTGTGATACTAGTTTAATTAGCTTAAATACCTATGATACCAGCTGAATTACCTGTGAAATCCTACACAGCTATGATACGTATCGCCCCTGGAATCTAGCCTCCTGTGATACTAGTTGAATTAGCCTAAATATCTATGATACTCCTCCTGTGATACTAGCTGAGTTATACTAAACACCTATGATACTTGAATTAGCCCAAATACCTACGATACTAGCTGAATTATCAGTGACATCATATGTAGCTGTGATACGCCCTGCCCATAGAATTTTGGCTCCTGTGATACTAGCTGAGTTACACTAAACACCTATGATACTTGAATTAGCCCAAATACCTACGATACTAGCTGAATTACCAGTGACATCATATGTAGCTATGATACGCCCTGCCCATAGAATTCTGGCTCCTGTGATACTAGCTGAGTTACACTAAACACCTATGATACTTGAATTAGCCCAAATACCTACGATACTAGCTGAACTACCAGTGAAGTCATATGTAGCTGTGATACGCCCTGCCCATAGAATTTTGGCTCCTGTGATACTAGCTGAGTTACACTAAACACCTATGATACTTGAATTAGCCCAAATACCTACGATACTATCTGAATTACCTGTGAAATCATATGTAGCTGTGATACGCCCTGTCCATAGAATTTTGGCTCCTGTGATACTAGCTGAGTTACACTAAACACTTATGATACTTGAATTAGCCCAAATACCTACGATATTAGCTGAATTACCTGTGAAATCATACGGAGTTGTACACAAACTAAACCATGTAATCTGTCCTACTCTGTGATACTACTGAATTGCCCTAAATACCTACGCCACTATCTCAAGTACGTGTGAAATCATCCCGAGCTATGCTTTACCCACTTTCCGGAATCATTCCCACCCTGTGATACTAACTGGATTAATTACCTTTTTTGTGTCAGTGGATCACCTTTTAGCGTGAGTGGGTTACGTTTTGCGTGAGTGTATCACGTTTTTGCGTGAGTGGGTCACCTATTTGCGTGAGTGGGTTACGTTTTTGCATGAGTGTGTCACCTTTTATCGTGAGTGGGTTAACTTTTTGCATGAGTGGTTCACCTTTCTGCGTGAGTGGGTTACCTTTTAGCGTGAGTTGGTTTCGTGTTGAAGCTGTCTAGAATTAGCGCTCTAACATTGTCAGTAAACTGTTTTCCGTGACGATTGCGTCTAAGTGTTTTCTGTCTCCTAAATAAAAAGTATATTCTACCTTTCAAGTCCTTACTAGTCTAGCTCCTCTCCTTGTATTCCCTATCTCTCCTTATATAAGCTCATATTTCTACTCCTACGTATCTGTCTAGCCTAAAATCTCTCCTCCTGTTCCTATAGCTCTCATAAATATAAACGCATACTCTACTCTCAACCTCTGTCTAGTTTAGCATCTCTCCCCGTAATCCCTATCTTTTACATATAAACGCATACTCTACTCCTCGAAATGTCTGGCCCAGCACTTCTCCTCGTATGCCTTATCTCTCCCATATAAAACACATTTCCCTCTCCTTCAACTCTCTCCTAGCATAGGATCATTCACCGTTTTCTCGTCTCTCCTTATCGCATACCCAAACCCTCCTAGCCTAATACCCCTCCTCGGTTTGCTATCTCTTCCATATAAAAGCCACATTCTTCCCTTCAAGTCATAACTTGTGTAGCTCCTCCCCTGGTATTCCCTATCTCTCCTGTATATAAGCTCATATTTCTACTTCTTCAGTAGCCGTCTAGCCTAACACCTCTCCTCCTGTTCCTATACCTATCATACATATAAACGCATACTCTACTTTCAACCTCTGTCTGGCCTGGCGCTTCTCTCCGTATCCCCTACCTATCATAAAGCGCATTCCCTCCTGCCCCTGTCTAGCTGAGTATCTCTCATTGGTTTCCTATCTAACCTACATAAAACACATTCTGCATTTAACGCCTGTCTTTGCTAGCATAGGATCTCTCTCCGTTTTCTCGTCTTTCCTTATAAACACATACTTAAACTCTCCTAGCTAATACCTCTCTTCGATTTGCAATTTCTCTCATATAAAAGGTTTATTTTAGCCTTCAAGCCCTGTCTAGTCTAACAGTTCTCCTAGTTTACCCTATCTTTCCCTATAAACGCATACTGTACTCTTCAACCTCTGTCTTGCCTAGCACTTCTCCTCGTATTCCCTACTTCCCCCATATAAAAGACATACTCTACCCTTCAACTCTGTCTAGGCTAACACCTCTCCAAGGTATGGACCTTTCATATAAACCATACTCTACTCCTCAACCCTGACTAATCTTGCACCTCTCCACTATCTCTTCCATATAAACGTATTTCCCTCCTTTCACTTCTGTCTAGCATAGTATCGGTCGTCGTATTTCCTATCTCTCCCATATAAACCCATTTTCCTCCTTGAACCGCCGTATCTAGCCTTGTTTTCCCATATATGCCCAAAAAATTGTCCTCGCTCTTTCTATAATATTCTACTTAAGGGGAACAGGGTATTCCGTCCTTGGTTACAAGCGACGTCTCACGTAGATCTTGGGATGTCTGTATACTGGAAGTCTGCGATGCCTACGTTTATTATCCGCACCTGTTTTGTAGAATTTCTGTCCGGTTACAGTGACCGAATTCTGATCTATACCGATGAATCTAAGTGCCTCGGCGGTATTGGGTGTGCTTATGTTCATGGAATTGAACCCTATACATTTGGTTTTATGCCAGCACATGCAGAGCTGTATGCCATATACCGAGCGATTTTGTATGTGCGCTGTCGTAATTTGGGAAACTGTCTCATTTTGAATGATTCCCTTAGTGCATTTCAGAGCCTTCGTAAGCTGTACAACTACCACCCAATTGTTCAGCGAATCCAGGATGCCTCCATGTTTTATACGCTTCTGGCGTTAATGTGGAATGTGCTTGGATACCTGGACACGTTGGCTTGCCGGGGAATGAAGTTGTAGATTTGGCAGCTAAGGCGGCAACCATAGAACCCAGTGTTACAATACCTCGGATAACGTCGGAAAATTTAGGCTTGTTGTGCGGAGAACGGTACTGTTGTGCTGGCTCGAGGAGTGGTTAGCTCTCCGCGGAAGTAAGCTTAGAGTAGTGAAGGATTTTCCGATAAACTGGGTAACTTCCTCTCTCGTATCTCGTCGTGAGGAGGTTGATTTTGACTCGGTTGCGTATTGGCCACTGCAATTTTACGCACAGTTATCTTTTTAAGGTTGACCCTGCTCCTGCTTGCCCGCTTTGTAACGAGGGTCTGTCGGTCCGCCACGTATTGCTAGAGTGTAACAATGTCTTAGCGGATGATAAGCAAGCGGTTGATATGATTTTTAATTTTGTGTCTAAAGTAAATTTCCAAATGCGAATTTAATTATGTTGAATTCAGGTGTTTCATACCTCTTGGTTTAGTTTTATACATTTATAATTATTTCTAAGTTTTCCTGTCTTTTATATTGATCTTTATTTCTGGCTTTTGCTGCAGCTTTTTTTATATTCATGTATATCTCTGACCTTTGCTATGATATTTTGTACTGATCTTTATCTTTGGCTTTTTCCATGATCTGCTTTAAAAGGACGCTAATGTCCAAGCAGTTGAGCGCCCTTAAACACAAGTAATAATAATAATAACAACAATAATCATCATCACCAATTTTAATCTGTTCTATCTGACCTTCTGTTCTGGACATCATCATAATCTAACTCTTCTTGTGATTCATTCTCTTTCCTTTAATACTTCTCTCCTCTATTATTACCTGTTGTAACTTCCATTCTGTATCTACAATTAGTATTATGTCATCAGCACTAGCTAATGCTTGGCAATATGTTGGTCTTACAAGGGAACATCAATCAATGTTAAGAAAACTTGAAACTGATTTATACACCATTCAAAGAACACACTGAAATATGTAAAACCCTTGAATATCACTTCCTATCATGCGTAAGCATATATATAAATAAGTGACAGGATACTAATGTGTATACAGGTGGGGGTCGTCAGTATCCAATTGGAGTGAACTTGTCTAGAACTGCTGGCAGGGTGTGTCGCAAAGCGAGCAAGGGAGAGAGTGTGTGTGTGTGTGTGTGTGTGTGTGTGTGTGTGTGTGCTGACTGTGAGTGCAGTGAACCTTGTAACCATTGTACATGTATTAAACTACAGTGTACAGCGTATTAACACTAGAACAAAGTAATGTGTAAATGAAATTGCAGTTGAGAGTATGGATGATCTGAAAAAAGCAGAACAGCTTCTGTGCTCATGCGTTTTAGCTACTTCTACCACAGTGAGCTACCACCTAGTGGCACTGACGTAAAATTGTAGTAATAGTATGGAAACAGCATGTGGGAGGTTTGTGTATGCTTTAGTAAGTTTACACGATCCGAATGCATTAGATACATAAGGTAATTATGTCATATCATTTGTGCACGTACAAAAGCTCCTTAAAATGTACACAAGTCAAAAGTGCTACCAATGCTGTAGCAATGTTTCATCAAGATTACAGGAGTAGCACCATATATTTAAATGCCATAGTTTCTAAATTACTGCATTACATTATGTTTAATAGTGTTCAAAGTAAAAATAACCAATAAATTTGAAAGGTATCAAAAGTTAGGGTGTTCACATACTCTTATACAGGGTGAATCACCTAAAACTTGCACCGCAAAAGTTTCGGAAATGGAAAGTGCTATTGACGTGCAGTTTTCACAGCATTGGTTGGTAGTCAGGGGCTCGTAAATTTAGCCTATAAACAGATTTTAATAACACTGAGAAAGTGTATTTTTTGAGCAACATTCAATTTTTTAAATGGAACAATGCCTAGTTATATCAACAGAATAAAAGTAGGGTAAATTAGAATGTCAATGATCTTTGTTTCAGGATTATCGTGCAAGTGGTTTACGAGAAATCGTATTTTGAAAAGTTTCCAACCCGGCAATTGTTTATCACATTCAACCTGCTTAGTTGCTAGATTTGATGTTGTTGCCTTTTTGTTTGCATTGTGTTTTCTGTTGATTGATTGCATTGTGACTTTCTGGTCAGTTAGTTTGTGACAGTTCAAGTAGTGCGTTGTGAGTGGAAGATGGGGTTTACTAATGAAGACAAAGCCGACATGCTCATGGTGTATGGAGAGTGTAGGAAGAATGCAGTTTGCTCCTGTACGGTGTATGCGGAAACGTATCCCAATAGACGTCAAACATCTCGGCAATTATTTATCAACCTCTTTAACCAATTAAGTAAAAGTGGTACGTAATAGAAACAAACAAGTGACTGGAGAAGAGGCAGAAACTAATGTTTTGGCTGTCGTTGCAGTAGATCAGCAAAATAGTTCCAACACAATCGCACGTGGAAGTGGCATAATTGAGGCAAGTGTACTCTGCATTCTCTCTCCATCAAGAGCTGCATGAAAACGATTTTAAGAATCGCGTTAACTTTTGTACATGGGCATTAAGACGTGATACTCCAGATTCATCCTGTATGTTGTTTAGTAATGAGGCAACATTTACTAACCATGGCCAGGTAAATCACAGAAACATGCACTATTGGTCTGTTGAGTTGGCTTCGTCAGCTGGAACGTCATCGTCCATGGAGTTTAAACATGTGGTGTGAGATAGTGAACCATCAGCTCATAGGCCCTTTGTTCATGGGAGGACTAATGAACTCGCACAAGTATCGCGGCCTCCTGACAGACCATCTGCCACACATGCTAGAAGACGTTCCTTTGCAGACTAGGAGGAACCTGTGGTACCAATATGATGGCTATCCAGCCCATAGTGCATGAAGTACTACAGCTTGTCTTAATAGATTGTTTCCAAATCATTGGATTGGACGAAGAGGGCCTGTGTCTTGGCCGGCCCGTTCACCGGATCTGACCCCTTTACACTTTTTTCTGTGAGGAAGACTGAAAGACACTGTCTACATGGATGTACCAACTACACCAGATGATATGAAACGTCGTATTACTGCTGCCTGCTCTGAAATTTCCGCTGAAATACTAGAATGTGTGCAGCAGTCTTTCCATAGCAGACTGGAAGCAAGTATTAAAGCTGCCGGTGGTCATTTTGAACACAACCTTTGAAGGGATATGTTCTCTTTACTTGTAGAAATCCACAAAAGTACTGTAATTCCCTTTTGTTTTTCTTTAGTTCGTGCTACCACAGGTTGTACAAGTGTCAGTGCAAAGAAGTTTAAAAATACGATTTCTCGTAAAACACTTGCACTAGAATCTTGCAACAAACGCCACTGACATTCTAATTTACCCTACCTTTATTCTGTTGATGTAACGAGGCATTGTTGTATTTAAAAAATTGTATGTTTTCTCAAAAAATACACTTTATCAGTATTATTAAAATCTGTTTATATGCTAAATGTGCGAGCCCCTGACTACGAATCAATGCTGTGAAAACTGTACATCAATATCTTTTTCCATTTCCGAAATATTTACGGTGCAAGTTTTAGGTGATGCATCCTGTATAGCAACCATCACTGGTTATAGCTTCTTTAATGATAATTGGGACTCTAATTAAAATCTTAAGCTATTCTCTGAACTTTTACACAATTAATGAAAGCATAGATATTGGAGAGTACTTAGAAATGACTGGTTGTTTGCTAAGTTTGCAACCAAATCAGGGCAAATGTTTGCAAATGCAATGGCAGTTGTGATTTTCCTTAAAAGACTGAAAAAATGGGAAACAAAACTTTGACATGCTTAAATATGTTGGATCACAGAAGATAAGAGAGTAGGAAAGGGCAGGGCACATAAAAGGTGAATATGAATATATTTCACAATGAATACAAAGCTAGTTTATCTCCACAAATAACAGTCATCAGCAGTTCTTGCCACTCTTCTCTTCTGAGCATATCCACCACAGTTGAGGACAAAACAACAAGCTTTGATAGCTTTATTGTTCAATCATGGCCTACAAGCCCAAAATGTCATATTTTACAAATAGATTTTGTTTAGAAAACATGTTTTTCCTCCAGTTCTTACATTAAGCCACCATAAGAAGATATAAAATAATTATTGTCTTTTTCTGCCCTGAAGATATAAGAATGTTGCAATTGAAGTGTTAATTAACTATCATGCATTTAAAAAAAGAAACATAGCAAATGTAAACATTCATTAAATTTCTCTCAAAAAAGGAATCAAACTCTAAGCATATATTTGGAAACAGAAACCTAAAATTGTGTTAACATCTGAATTAATCCAAGGCAGCTGATGTTCTGTACAGTGCCTGCTTGTTAAATCCTTATGCATTTTGGATAGAACAAAAATTCTCCATATATGTAATAATTCTGCACTTTTATGTTTTCCTGTTTTTAGGAGCAGCAATCTCACTTCTGCAGACAGAACCTTGATACAGAACATTGTCATTATAAGCTCTGGAAAAAAATGTGCCTTATGCATTGATCCTCAAGAACAGGTGAGTCCATCAATAGCATTGCTTTAAGTAAATCCAAAAATGCAGAACTAATCTAGCTACATAGTTACAGCTCATGCTAAATAAGAGAGGGCTCAATCTTGTAAACATTAATTTCAAAGTTTTCAAAAAACTAGCAGGAATATAGAAGAGTGGTTTGAAAAGTTCTCGGAATGACATACTAAATATCAACTGATCTCATCCAAAGTATTTTTATTTTTCAATCTGGCCTCCCTGTACATTAATGCACTTGGTCCATTAATGTTCCAATGCCTTTATTCCATCTTGAAAATTAAATTCTTCCAGGCTTGCAAACTGCTCATCAACTCTGGCTATGAATTCTTCATTTGAAGAGAATTTCCGTCTACCAAGGAAATTTTTGAGTGTAGGGAATAGATGAAAGTCTGGTGGAGCCATATCAGGTGATTAAGATGGGTGTGGGAACAATTCATACCTCTGTTCATGAATTTTGCCATGACAAGGACACATGTGTGCAGGCATGCATTGTCTTGATGAAGGATGATCTTCTTCCCTTGATAAACCTGGTCTTTTTCGTGTATTTTTGCTATAGTTGGTCCAGGAGCATAGCATTCTCCCATAGTTTTTTACCATTGGGGAGCTTCTATCAACAGAATTACCTTTTGCAGCTCAGAACACTAATGTCATGACTTTCTAGCTGACAGTATTGCCTTTGTTTCTTTGATGGTGGAGAATCATCATGTTTCCACTGCTTTAACTGTTGCTTTGTCTCTAGGGTATAGTAGTAGACCCATGTCTCATCTGTGTTCACATACCAATGCACTCTTGTGGTTTTTCTGAAAAAGGGCCATTGTTCACACATTTGCACTCTGATGTATTTTTGATCCTGTGTTAACTGCCGCAGGACCCACCTACAAGATAATTGTTTCATACCCAATTCCCCAGTCAAAATGTGATATGCTCTTTCAGATGATATCCCTGGAGCATCTGAAGTTTCTTGTGCTTTGAGTCATTGATCCTCCAAAACCATATCATACATTTTTGTAATCATTTCTGCGGTGGTGACACATCTTGGCCGACCACTGCATGAATCACCTTCTAAACTCTCCCAACAAACTTTAAATTCATTGGTCCACTTGGCAACAGATTAATATGAAGGGGCAGAGTCACTGAGTGTGTTCTGAAAATCAGCTTGATTTCATTTGCTTTCACACTTTTCTTTACAGAGTACCTTATCACTGTTCAAATCTCGGTTTTCTCCATTTTCAAAAATCACTACATGGGAACAACTATAGAGAGGCATCAGCACTACAGCTGTGTACCCAGAGCACTGATATGCCAAGTGTTTACTCAAGAAGGATGACTAATTATTACACCAGACGTGGATTGTGCTAGCAGTGACCTCTATTAGTGATTCGGAGATTTTTTCAAACAACCCTTGCATATTGTATCATTGAATAGTAGTGGTAATGGCAGGGGCGTTAGAGCATACAAATGCTGAAAAATCCTTATAGGCACCTAAATAAAAAATGTAGTACTAATACTGCTGTCTAAAACATAAACACAGTATAAATCTTAACCAAAACCTAAGAACACAAAACTAAAATAGGCTACTCTGTGTATAGGTTGACACAAACATATTACGTACAAATATTAAATTCTAATAAAGAACTTAAGGCCTACATAGTTAAAAACCTACACTACTGCAATAACATCATCTGCAAATATGTCAGAGAAAGTGGAGACCAAATGACTAGAACATCGCAGAGAATTTAATTCAGGCATTGCAGTGGAACGTGATGGACAGAGAGACTTTTCCCACAAGGATGCAGTTGGCAGCATGCTCATTCTTCAGTAAATGTCAGTGATTAAAATTACAGTGAGCTATGCATATCTGTGCTAAACCTACCTCCTTGCTATGACAATCTTTTGATGAAGTAGCCCAGGCAGGGGGTTTGCTTTAATATCCCGCAATTTGTTATCCTGAAATGCAGACAGTTCCATATACCAGCATGATAGAATGGTTCAATTGAGATAACTTCTGAAATCATCAAAGGTAACTGTGGAAGTAAAATAATTGGTCAATAAAATTCTTGCATTCTCAGCAACATTGGCAGCTTTGTTCCATAGTACACAGACGTGACCAAGAATCCATGCAAAAGATAAGCATGCCCCTTCAAGGTTAAGTGCTTTGAGATAATCCAGAATTCACTGCACTAAAGCAAGTAAAGACTATAGCACACAAGGCTTTGTAAAGAATTCAGGGAACCTGAGCAGGCAACACAGAAGCAGAATTTCTGCCTAGAGTGTAAAAATACCTTCTAAAGAGAAAACATTTCTGCCATAAAAATAGTACACTAAGAAAGCAGGTGATAAATGAAGAATGACTGTGGATAACAAAGGCATATGCAACTTCTTGGTTATTGAAATCAAAATGCAAACAGGTGTGCTATCTGAAGAATGTGATTTCAGTCCTGAACATACAGAAAAAATGAGCGCATTAGGGAAGTGGACTTTGGCATGGACATCAGTTCAAATTGTACATCAGGCTCTTTCCATAACCAAGGCAAAAAACGAGTTACTACTCTGACAAAAGTAGCAGGTAAAGTGATGTCCAACTTCCAAAGAGGCAAATAAATGGCCCCCAGCAGAAAACAGTACTTGGGGCCTACCAATGAGCCAGTAAATTATTGAAAAAGGAAGTAGAAGATGGATGATGAGGCAAGATCAACAAGCTGCATGCATAGCTGGAAAGAAGAATGTCACAATGAGAGGAAACAGATTGGGCAGCTTCTACATACCTTACAATTGGACTGAGTAGAACATAGGTAGTCTATGAAGTCACAAGCCACAGAGAAAAAACCGAAGCAGAAATTTCGAAGAGAAGACTTTCTAAAAGACCCTCCGCGTGTTCACAGTAAGCAGAGTTCACCTTCTCCTCCTCGGAGGTCGCAGTCCCAGGAAGCTCCTGGGACAAGCCGCGCTCAGCGGCATCCCTCACCCATCGCCACCCAGAACCGATTCTCGGCGCTTGAATCGGTTTCTGGCTCTGGGCGCGTGGGCCCTCCCTTCGAGAAGGCTATGGAGTCTGACCAACTCCATACCAAAAGCCCGAGCCCAAAGGTGAAACAAAAGGTAATTTTAAGCCGCCCTTCTAAGTAGACAGTTTATCCCTTTTATTCATGGCTATCCTGACCTGGAATGTACCTGGTGTACGATCGCATAGGGCGGAACTGCAACTTTTATTGCGTTCCCATTCACCTATGGTCGTGTGTTTGCAGGAGACTAAGCTTCGCCCTCGCGATCCTTTTGATCCCAGAGGATATACTCCGGTTCGCTACGACCTTGAACCGGAGGAGGGTACTCCTGTTCATGGAGGTGTCATCTTGTTAGTACGTAACGACGTTCATTTTCAACGTCTCACTCTTACGTCCGACTTGCAAGCTGTTGCCATTAGATTGCAGGTACCCGGTTTTTTCTTTTCTGTTTGCTCTGTGTATTCACCTCCATCGTCTTCCCTTGCTCCCGCGGACATTCGAGCTCTCCTGTCCGCTCTCCCAACACCATTTCTTCTGTTGGGAGATTTTAATGCCCATCACCCCCTGTGGGGTTCGCCAAGGGCTTGTGCGAGGGGAACTCTTCTTTCTGACATTTTGATCAGTTCAATCTCTCTATTCTCAATACAGGTGAGCCTACGTTTCTTTCTGATTCTTCCGGTACATTTTCTCACTTGGATCTTGCCGTTTGCTCACTCCTGCTTGCTAGTCGTCTGCAGTGGAACGTCGTCACTGACACCTACTCCAGCGACCATTACCCCTGCATCGTTTCTCTTCTGTCACACCACGTACAGCATTCCAGAGTACCTACCTAGATATTCACAAAAGCCGACTGGAGCTTGTATTCCAGCCTCGTGCATTTGACGACCAGCCCTTCACCTACATTAACCAACTAGTGCAGCACCTTATGTCTAAGATTTTCTCTGCCGCCAAACGAGCAATTCTCCGTTCATCCTCTCAACCTCGGCGAATGCCTGTTCCGTGGTGGAACGAAGATTGTCGGGACGCCGTTCGTGCCCGTAGAACTGCACTTAGGGTGTTTCGGCGACACCCTACACTTGGTAATTTGGCGACTTAAACAAACGCGCGCCAGGGCTCGTCGCATTATTCAGGATAGCAAGAAGGCGTAGCGGACTCGGTCTGTCGAGTCTTTTAATCGCTTTACGCCTTCATCTGTTGCTTGGGATAAACTTCGTCGCTTCTCAGATAAAGTGTCTCATTGTACTGTTTTTGGCCTTCAGGTTTCCAATGCCACCATAGTGGATCCGGCTGCCATCGCTAACACTCTGGGTGCTGCCTTTGAGGCGGTTTCCAGTTCAGACCATTATTCCGCCGGCTTTCGCTCTATCAAAGACCGGCTGGATTCCGCAACCTATAATTTTCGGTCAGCTAATACGGAATGTTATAATGCCCTTTTTACAATGAGGGAGCTGGAGCACGCTCTTCATTGCTCTAGGCAACTCCGCTCCTGGGCCGGATGGCATTCATATTCTACTGTTAAAGAACCTTTCAGCCGACAGTAAGCGCTTTCTCTACAATTGTATTTGGCAGGACGGCCTTTTTCCTTCCGTTTGGCGCAAAGCCACTATTGTCCCTATATTAAGCCCGGTAAGGATCGCCAACTACCTTCCAGCTACCGCCCTATCTCCCTCACCAGTTGTGTTTGCAAGGTGATGGAGCGCATGATCAACGGGCGGTTAATATGGTGGCTTGAGTCTCAGAAACTTCTGGCGAACGCTCAGTGTGGATTTCGTCGCCATCGCTCTACCGTCGACCATCTGGTGTCTCTGTCGACGCATATTATGAACGGATTTCTGAGAAAGTGTCAAACAGTGGCTGTATTTTTTGACCTGGAGAAAGCTTATGACACTTGTTGGAGGGGCGGCATTATACGTACACTCCATGCATGGAATTTCCGCGGTCGTCTTCCCAAATTTCTTCGGGAGTTTATGACGGACCGCGTCTTTCGTGTACGTGTGGGCTCGGTTTTATCTAGTTTATTCAAGAGAACGGAGTACCGCAGGGCTCTCTACTCAGTGTCACACTTTTTGCAATTGTTATCAACCCCATTGTTGATTGTATTCCACCTGGCATTTCATCGTCCCTTTTTGTTGACGATTTTGCCATTTATTGCTCTTCGTGGCGGACCTGTCTACTCGAACGCCGTCTCCAGTGTTGTATCGACCGTCTCTACGCCTGGAGTAACGCTAACGGCTTTAATTTCTCCGACGAAAAATCCGTCTGCATCAACTTCTGGCGCCGGAAATATTTCCCTCCGCCCTCTATACATCTTGGGCCGGAGATACTTCCGTTTGCAGACGAGGTGAAATTTTTGGGGTTGATTTTTGATAGGAAGTTGTGTTGGACTTCGCACATTTCCTTTTTAAAAGCAAAGTGTGACCGTTCTCTTAATCTTTTGCGTTTTAAGTGGCACATCCTGGGGAGCTGATCGGACCGTCTTTCTTCGCCTTTATCTCTCTTTGGTCCGATCAAAGCTTGGCTACGGGTGTATTGTTTATTCGTCGGCACGTCAATCGGTGTTACGTCGATTGAATGCCATTCACCATCGTGGCATAAGAGTCGCTACGGGGTCCTTTCCTTCCAGCCCTGTTCCCAGTCTGTATGCTGAAGCTGCAGAGCCTCCGCTGTCCTTCCGGCGTGAGATGCTTTTGTGCAGCTATGCCTGTCGACTCTCAAACTTGTCTGACCACCCGTCCTTCGAGGTATTTTTTGAGGATTCGCTTGATCGCCAATATATAGTTAGCTCCTCTGCATTGCTCGCTCCAGGGGTTCGATTTCGACTGCTACTTCGGCATTTGGACGTTACGCCAGCGCCGGCCCTTCCACCGGGGGAAACGCGTTTTCCTCCATGGTCGCGCGCTGAGCCCTACTGTCACCTTGGGTTAACTTCGATGCCGAAAAATAAGACCCCTGCTTCCGTCCTTAGATCCGCTTTTTTAGAACTACAGGCGCAGTTCGGTGACTGTCATTTTATATATACCGATGGGTCTAAGACTGATGTTGGAGTAGAATGTGCCTTTGTTTTTGGTGCACAGAGTTTTACTTTTCGTTTACGTGGACAATGTTCGATTTATACCGCCGAACGTTTTAGTATATATCAATGTGTTTTATACATTCAGCGGCACGTCTTACTGCGCTGTGTTGTTTGTACGGACTCTCTGAGTGCCCTTCAGAGTATTCACGCGCTGTATAGTTACCACCTGCTCGTACAGCGCGTTCATGACCTGCTCCACTCGCTTGGTGCTTCTGGCATCAGCGTCTCCTTCGTGTGGATTCCAGGTCATGTGGGCATCTCAGGCAACGAGTCTGCCGACGCTGCTGCCAAATCGGCCATTTTATCACCCAGATGTTTTACCTGCGTTGTTCCTTCCTCAGATTTTTATGTTATTTTACGTCACCGTATCCTCTCGCGCTGGCGCGATGAGTGGCCGGCTCTTTGGGGGAACAAGTTGCGGGAGGTTAAATTCTTCCGTTAGTCTGGGGTACCTCTTCTCGTCGGGAAGAGGTGCTTTTAGCCCGTCTACGAATCGGACATTGTCTTTTTAGCCATAGATACCTGCTTATTGGTGACCCCGCACCAGTATGCGAGCAGTGTGCTGCGCCCTTAACGGTGCGTCACATTTTAACAGAGTGTCAAGGTTTAGCTCCATTGCGCAGTCGTGTGGTCCTGCCTGTTGGCATAGCCAACGTTTTGGCCGACGACGCGAATGCTGTAGAATGTGTTTTACGTTTTATCAATGACAGTGATTTTAATCGGCGCATTTGATGCGTTGAGCATCCTTTAACATTATGATTTTATATTGCCGTTTTAATGGCGGCTCTACTCCCCAGTGGACATATGGCGCTCATGTCCCATGCGTTCTACAGTTCTTGACACGTGGTTTTACTCTTTTATTGTTTTGTCTAACATGTTTTATTCTGGTGGTTTTAGCATTTGTGTGCGTGTTTTTTTTTTAGTGTTTTTGACTTATCGGATTTTTCCGTATTTTAGTTCTTGAATTATATATTTTACACCTTGTAAGGGCGCTGATGACCTCTGATGTTTAGCGCCCTTAACCCCATATCATCATCATCACTTCGCCCTGTGAATACATACTTTATCCATCAGAATGGCCATTGTTGAGTACATAAGGGTTTTATTTATTAGGCTATTTTAAAGTGACTTTTTCTTCTGTATAGGGCTCAGAGAATTTTGTTGGATTTGGTCCTGATGCACAGACTGCCAGAGGGAGGGCTTCTGCTTTCATATTTTACAACCATTTTTAGAACTGAGAATCAATTTGATGTGGTAAATGCTGTAGAAACACCCCACTGAGTGCAGCCAGTAAGCTGCTGTAATCTGTTTGATTTCAGCTGAATTAGACTGAAATAATCTGCCTCTGTATTGCTTTTTGCACTTATAAAGAACACTGGACTAAACTGAACCTGATTTTTTTGGTTGTCTAGCAGCTGGCTGAGTTGTGTGCTTTTCAGAAACTGCAATGGTTTTTCCCCAGACTAATGTTTAGGGCTGTAGAGCATTAAAGTTTTGAGCAGTTACCTTTGTACTTGGCTTGGGGAATCAATCACCAGCATACCAGCCTATTGCTCTCTCTCTCTCATATTACTCAGCTTATCCTACTCCTATGTTAATGCATATATTAAGTGCAAGACAGACTGCTCAAAACTTCAACATTCAAAAGTAGTCCTAAATACCACTCTGAGCTAAGCAGTTTCAATTTTTGTGAAGCAGATCAACTAAGGCAACTACCAATGCAGGACAAAGAGAGTGCTAGTTTCAGTGAATGATTAAGTGACTCTCAGCCTGCCTGGACAATAGAAAGAAAACCTCACAAAGAACAATCCACATTAGTACAGTTGACTCAGGCTTAACTATAGGGCCATCTTTATTAGGTATTCCGCTACAAATGCCACAGTATAAGCAAACATTCAAACAAAGAGCTTAATGTGTAATTAAGTGAAAAAATTGCAGGGTACATTGAGTTAGTTTATAAGAACCTGTCTAATGTTCCTGCTCTATACACAAGCACAACACATCAGTCTAACTTGTTGCTTGTATTTTTGATGCAATTGGAATTATACTGTTTTTCATGCAACTGTTTTATGTATCCAAATAATAGAACTAACTAACAACTGGTGAAACCTCTTAACCTTCCGTCAGTCGTTAGGGGCCTGAGAGACCCCTGGCATTATATAAATGTTATAATTTTCGAACGAACACACCTATGTAATTGCCTGACTAGGACATCTAACATTACACCTTGCGCGATTATTTGCTGCAGCGATAACCGTATCTGTTTATTTGTTTGGCTGGAGGAATGAATAATCAGCAGTTACGTGTCGCACAGGTCAACCAGGCCCCGCGCGCCTGCTCTCGTTACATATTGTTGACAGATTTGTTTCTCATAGCTTTTGTGCAATATTGCTTTACTATTGCAGGAGGCTGTTACTGCTTCGTCATGAATACGAGTAAAAGGTACGATCTACAAAATCCGAATGTTTTGGAAGAAGTACATCGCCTACTTTGCGATGCCTTGCCCGTGGATGACAACTTATATAAATAAGATGCCTCTGATTCAGAAGATACTCTCAAAACGAGATCTTTAGATTCAGAAACTGACCATGAAGATGAAGAGGAAGACAATGAAAGCAGCTTGTGTGATAACATGTATTTTATAGGTAACATCATATGCGTATCATAGTAATTCTTCTTCTTTTTCTTCTTCTTCTTATTATTATTGACAATACATTCTGTTGTTATTCACAGGAAGAGATGGAACAAAATGGAAAAAACACCTTTGAAAATAACACAGACAAGGGCTCACAATATATTGACCAAACTTCCTGGTGTGGTAGGACCTGCCAAAAATGCGAAAACGGAACTTGATTGTTGGAACCTTTTTGTTACAGAAGATATACCAAGTTGATTTGATTGTTGAAAGCTCAAATACTTACATTAGCAGTGTGCAGCACAAATTTGATTGTGAAAGAGACAGCAGACCTACAGATGTAGTAGAAATAAAAGCTTTCCTAGGCTTATTGTACCTGGCAGGAATTTTTCGTGGTGGACGCCAGAATATTCACGAATTTTGGAGAACCGATCTTGGAATTCCTCTATTCCGTATGACTATGTCCGAAAAACGATTCAGTTTTCTAATACGCTGTATTCGCTTTGATGACAAAAGCTCAAGACTGGAGCGACGAAGATTGGATAAATTGGCTGATGTTAGAGAAATGTTTACATTGTTTCTGAACAACTGTCAGAACCATTATTCTCTTGGACAAAATGTCACTGTCGACGAACAGTTGCCGGCATTTCGTGGTCGATGTGCTTTTAGACAATATATACCATCCAAGCCAAACAAGTATGGCATAAAGATATTCTGTTTGAGTGATGCAAAACTGTTTTATACAACTAACATGGAGATTTATTGTGGACAGCAGCCGGACGGACCATATTTGCAAACTAACTCGGCAGAGGCTGTAGTGCTGAGACTAACTGAACCAATCTCTGGCACTGGACCAAACGTTACTGCAGATAATTGGTTTACCAGTGTATCGCTGGTGAATGAATTGCGCAAAAGACAACTTTCTTTCGTCGGTACAGTGCGAAAGAACAAAAAAGAGTTACCCACTAATTTGACTTCTCCAAAAGATCGCAGACAGTACGAAAGCATATTTGGCTTCACAAAAAAATGAAACACTTGTTTCATATGTTCCAAAAAAGGGTAAAACAGTAGTTTTGCTCTCAAGTCTACATGTCTCATCCACACAGTTATCAGAAGGTGCTGAGAAAATGCCTGAAATAATCCTGCATTACGACACTAAATGTGGAATTGATGCAGTAGATAAATTATGTGCTACATACAATGTAGCCAGAACAACGAGAAGGTGGCCCATGGTAATTTTTGACCATATCTTGAACATTGCAGGTATTAATTCTAGGGTTATCTTCCTTGGAAACCAAAATAAATATTCCACAAGGCAGGAGTATTTGAGTATCTTTAGCTTGCAACAGCTACAAAGGAGAGCAACAGTATCAAATCTATCCGATGATTTGAAAGGACTTTTGACAAAATATAAACCTGAAGAATCCGGCGTAGATGAATTGTCAAATACACCACTATGCACATTGAAAAGGAAACAATGTGAACCCAGTAACAAAGACAAAATGAACTGCAAAACTAAATATGCATGTGGGAAATGCAACACCCTACTATGTTTGAGCAACATGCTAAAACTATTTGCGATAGTTGCTTAGTCGGAGAAAACACGGGTGAAATAGTAGATGATATTGAGTAACTGAACATTTGAAATTACAAGTTGTATGTATACCTGGAAATGGCAATGTATTTATTGATACTTTAATACAATTTAACGTATATGTACTCATATTTTAGCTTGTATTTTTATGTTGTAAGATAATACCTATTAACGAAAGCGTTGTACGCTTAATCTAAATAAAGGTAAAAACAGGAGAAAAAAAGAAAATAAACGAAAGAAAACAAAAATACAAACAATAACAACAAAAATATAGCGCGGGTCTACTAGGCCCCGCGCGACTAACGGCGGTCTACCAAAGCGCGCGCCTGACGGAGGGTTAAATATTCATTCCACCTGAAATGTTATAAATAAATAAATCTAACAAAAATACTATATCTGCTTCTAAAGTTTGTAATGTAATATTTTAAAGAAATGAATAATAAGCAGCTTATTTTGTCTTTACACCCTATTCATCCCATTTCGTTTGGGGAAAGTAATGTCATATAGCCTATTCTCTGTTGGACCTAATGTGCTTTATACACCATGTTTCATAACAATCGGTTCTGGCATTCTAGAAGTTATGTCTTTAATAATTTAATAATAGTTGCTTTTACATTCACAGGCATTCAACTGGATTAAGCAAAAGGAAAGCAAATCAAATCTGAAAATTGCTACAATGAAGGAGATGAGTTCTATGGAATATTTAGAAAATGCTATTAATTTTGGTTATCCAGTTATATTACAGATTGATGAAGTTTTTATAACTCCTTTGATTGAAAGTATCCTGGAGAAAAGGTTGAAAGGTAAATATCACTTACATTCTGTTGAATAATACACACTACTATATTCAAATTCCTTATTAAATTGATACAGTAGGGTATGATGGATTCTTTTCCATCGGTTTTTCAAACATTTTCAAAATCCCCTGAAACTTCAGCAAATAGAGCCTCTATATATTGGCATACACATTGACAACTTCTTGCTTCCATCTTCACCAGTGAAGTAGGCTGAGTTACCAAATGTAGCACTATACAGGGTGGACCATTTAAGTTGAGACTGTACAATATCTCCAAAACTAAGCGCTATAGAAAGAATAAAAGTTGCTTGATGATTATGGGAGAAAGTAAATGCCATTAGTTGTGTTTTATATGAAGGACATTGCAATGGCCCCTTTAGGGTCAATTTAAGTTAACCCTAATTGTAAGTTCCCATTTTAAAAATTAAATTGACCCTAAAATGACCATCATAATATCCTCCAAACAAAACACAACTAATGGCATTTACTTTCTACTATAATATCAATCAACTTTTAATAAAGGCATTTCTTTCTACAATGCTTAGTTTTGGAGATATTGTACAGTCTCAACTTAAATGGTCCACCCTGTATAAATATGCTTTAATTACATCATGGAGTGATGTCTTTCATCATGGTTAATAATACTAACAGAAGGTGCAACATTTGACCAGAAAAGCATTTAAAAACTACTTGTAGCATGTTTTAACAATGTTACATCCAGACAAAGAAATTAGTGGTTTATTTTGTTCTCTTTATTTTAAGAGTTTCATAAAATAGAAATACTATAAAACCATCAAAATCTATTATAGGTATGTAATTTTGTATCCTATTATCAAATATGAACAACGTTTAATCTGAAAGAGCTAAGCTTGTTTTCTATTCAAAATAATTGTGTAAACTTGCTCTGAATGACTTGGATAGAAGTATACTTGTGTTACATATAAATTTGTTATAAACCACTTATAGATATGTTTTGCATGATTCAACTTTCCTTGAAATTTTGAGCTGTGAAGTTTGAGTATCCCTACTTATGACAGACACCATAATAAATGTAAATATAGGATGAATGAAATGTAGGGTACCTAAGGAGGGAAAAATGAGTTCTGGGGGTAGCATTGCTATCAACCTGTTTTACCTTTGCTTTAGGAATAGATTTATTAAAAGTGTGTGTTCACACCGGAATACCCAGTGGCGATCAACTGATCTTTTTTTTTATATATATATTCATTTCCTACATTTGAAAAATATTCTTTTTCTTTTATGACATTTTAATCTCTTTAGGGAGGTTTAGTGTTTTGTTCTTTTTTTTGGGAGGGGGTTTGTATTTCAACTGAAACTTTTGAAATAACAGCACATTTATCATTGGTTCCCAGGGACAGTCAATTAACTGTTGCTGAGCCCTTTTTATATGTGACATATATTGTTTAGATTTAGCCAGCTATGGCAAAAACAAAATACATGTTACAAACTCATTATGATCACTGTTTATCACCTCTTGCATCTATGTTTACAATTTTCCTCAGTTTTTCACTAACATAATGTTTCAAATCATGCTTAAGTTTCATCTTGGCATTTGCAGTGGCTATGGATGACTAGATGCGCATAATGCATATTTGCCATAGCTTTTCTGAAGCAGAAATTATAGAAGCTCTTTCAAAAGTATTACCAATACAATCTGAAGTTGATCAACAATTTATGAAAGTAGAGAGTTCTGGCAGTGATTATTATAGGTCTATCTTTCCTGAACAATTTTAGCAAATCTTTGATAAGTAATAATGATTCCCCAGATATTTCCCTGAATCACACAGATTATGCCATTAGTAAGGTAAATGCTTAATAACGGCATCTAGAATACAAAAAAAGGCATGGTAAGCACCTTTGGGCATATGTTTTGGAATGAAAGATTCAAAAGCACTCACAGATATACCATATGCTTGAGCATATGATGAAATTCCCTGTGATTGAGAGATGTGTGGAATAAAGTCAAACAATGCGCAGAAACAAATCTTTAAATGTCATTCAATTTCTTCGTTTGATATCAGATCTAGCGGTCAAAGTAGGGAAGTAGACAAATTTTGTTTGCCTTTTTTTGTCTGGAATAAAATAGTACTTAAATGCATAAATGCAAGAACATAAAACCTTATTCTGGAAACTGGACACAAAGTGAATTCCAAACTATCTTGCAGTTTACAAGCAAAATAATTTCATTTATACCTTCACCTTTGCCTAGTATGGGATAGGCAAGAAATTCCAATGTTTTGAGTGAGAGAAACGCTTAATATGCATTAAGAAGTCAGTAGCAGTCAAATAACCACTGAAGGGCATTCTATTGGATATCAAGCTTTAGAATTAAGCATAATAATGAACAGTACATTGGGAAAGACATGTCAATGTTAATAAGAAAGTAAGGACTGGTTGCAATAATATAACTATGATAGTATTATCGCATCAAGTGCACAGGGTTTGAAAATTATCCATACTTCATGTGCCATCATTGTTTTGCTGTGATGGGACTTAAGTAAGGTTTATCTCAAACAGGAATGTGCATTGCCCTGAGCATTTAGGGGCCAAAATACGTTGCAGCACTACTTTAAAATCATTGTTTACATCATGGATTATCAGTTTAAGCTTTTATGAAATGCAACTGAAGTTGTGTTTCATATTGCCCATATACTTTGATTTAAAAATATATTCTAGTATTTATTTAAAGAAAACATACACATAAGTATTTTCTATATCTATTATTATTATTATTCAGTGGAAGACTGAGTCTTGTTTTCAAGCAACAAATAAGCATCAATCCTTCAGGTGCATAGTTTATGAGTTTAAAAGGCTATTGAAAGCATCATCACACCTCATCTGTAATTGTGGCAGGAATGTGTGCTTAGCCTGTTGCTACATCACAAAATATGAATGTGAATCATGGTCAAAATACCTTAATTTGCAGTAACTTCAGGGAAGAATATTTTTCCAAGCAGCATTAGCAGCATCAGCAAAGGCAACAGCAGAAGTATAAAGTGACGCAAATGTGTGCATTGGCCCATGCTGCTGCGATAGAAACATATGCTCTACAGCACATAAATATCAGTCAGTAGCTGCTGACAAACCCAAGGACACTTATAGCTGAGCTAAAATTGACACTCCATTAAAAAATGTTGCACCATCAACAACTAACTGCAATGAGCACAGAGCTGCGCAGTCAGAGCATAACAAGTTATTATGGCTAAAACGCCAGTGCCCAAGATGCAATCTAGCTAAAATCACCTCCTCATCACAGGAATCGCACAAGAGGTGCTGAAGCTGATAGGAAGGAATCTAAACTCCCAAAGTTTGGTTGCCTGAATACCAGCCCATTCATCATACCAGAGCAATAAAACAAAATGATGTAAAGCAGCACCAGAATCTTCATAATGAACACCAGAGCTAAAAGATCTGGGAGATAAACATCTGGCCTTGGCAGCTGCGACAGTGGCCTCATTCCCTGGGAGACTGACATATCCAGCGACCCACACGAGGGACACACAGATGCCAGAAGGGAAGATGATCACAAGTGCCCAGTAATGGAGAGTATGAAGAAATCCTGCCCTGCACAGGTGTCTTATGCTTTCTCAAGTGAAGGCAATCCTGGATGTGCTGTAACACGAATGCTGTGGAATACACTCAAATAATAGGTACAACACACTTCTGGAGGTGTTGCTACCAAATGTATAAAAGAACTTGGTAAAATTCTAGCACTAGTTTAAAAGCAAAATATATAACTCTGTTGGCCAAGAGTAAAAGCACTGTCTATTCCCCAATGTTCTTTTGAGTCATCAGTATAAAGAAGTTGGCATTTAGCAAACTGTTCCTTCTAAAAAGTCTGAATGAATAACAAAACTTTGGCATGGACTTCAATCCTAGATCAGAGTGGGTCTCAGTGCAGGGCCATGGAGAAAAAATGCGTTCTCCATAGTAAACATTACCGCTGAGTCAAGAACTGAAGTTGCAAATGGATCTGAACACTAGAAGCCATGGAGTTTCTTGTGTACTGATAGTCCTATAATTCCTTAGCAACCAGATTAAGAGGGGTGCCAAGGGACAAATAAGTCTGCATGCATAGCTACAAAGAAGAAAATAATGCCAATAAGATGACAGGGTTTCAGCAATTTCTGTACACAGGCTCATAACTGCACTCATACTACAATGGTGACATCCATTTAAGGGTCATGCCAAAAATACATAATGCACTCATGATCAAGTGTCAATCAGACAAGTCAGCAGTAGTCTTATAAAACTGTTTGATCAGCTCCCTAGAATGTGCCATTTAAAATGTTTAAAAGATTAAGAGAATGCTCACACTTTGCATTTAGGTAGAATGTATGAGAACACCAGCTCAACTTTCTGTCAAAATCAATCATAAAACATTTGATCTAGGAAAGGAAGAATAGTTGGCCCGAGATATAGAGAAGGCAAAGGGAATATCTTCCATTGCAAAAATTTCACATAGACGGTTTACTCGGCAGAGAGGTTAAAGCCGTTTCAATGCTCCATGTGTAGAAGCAGTTGAGACACTTTTGAAGTCAACTTTCCAGGAGACAAGACAATGGCAAAATTATCCATAAACAATCAAGACAAAATACCAGGTTGAGCTCGCTCCACAATAGTATTGACAGCGACAGTGATAAATGTGATGCTGATTACTGAGCTCTGCATTACTCTCTTGAGTAAAACCAAACAATAAAACTGAGCCCACTCATTCTCGAAATACCTTATTCCTCTGAACAGTCAAAGAAAGAGGGGAAGACGATCACAAGTGCCCAGTAATGGAGGGTATGAAAACATCCTGCCCTGCACAGGTGTAATATGCTTTCTCAATGTCAAAAAATACTACAGCCATTTGACTAACTTGGAAATGCACTCATGAACTAAACTAAATGATTTGCCATAGAACAATAGGGATGAAAATTGCACTGGACATTTGACAAGTTTCTGACATTTTAACCACCCACTTGATTTTCTGATCCGCTGGTAACTGTAAGTTAGATGATAATCCTTCCCAGGTTTTAGTATTGGACATGATGGCCTCAGGCCAAGTTGCAGGACACTTAACAGTTCACTATATACATTATAGCACTGCAACAGAAATAGTTTGTCTATAAAAGAGAGAAGCTGCAGCATTAAAATATGACAGACATCTGGCCCAGGAGCTGAGTGCCTAGAGAAGGGTAGGAACTGCTCTAATTCCTACACAGTGAAAAATGCATTATAATGCTTATGTTTAAAAGCTGTAAAATAGAGTTTATGCAAGTTAATAAGCAAGACCAGGTGTTAATTGGATGCCCTGAAACAATCATGAAGGCATTATCCATAGTATTAGTAACATCAGTAGGATTAACAATGATGTCATTATTTACCTTTAGGCTGGGTACTGTAAACTAAGTCGCTTTGCCAGCAACATGATGAAGCTTATCCCATAGCGCACAAAAATGTGAAGCTATTAAACAACTAGATAAAATCTTATAAATACCAGATGTAATGTCTGCGATGGCAAAGGGAGGAGTTGTGATACACAGTATACAAAGTGAAATATAAAACCATGGTAATTTCAATGTAACAGCAATAGCTTGCATGATATTCATAATAGCAACTGGCTCTTAAAAGACATTGTCATGAAATAGTAGCATGACACTTCCATGTGCAGGAGTAGCTGGTTCCAGTGGAAAATCAAAATGCACCAAAATGAAACCAGGAAATATGAAATTTTCCTGCTGGAGAAATTTGTTGTTGTGTAAGCACAAAATATGAGGAGCAGTTTCAGTTGAGTTGGGGTCTCCTCCATTTTCTTAGTCACTGAGCAATGACCTGGTGACGCTACATTTACCCCTTTTTCATTTTGCAAATGTGGTTTTCATTTAATGTTAGTTGTAGCCATGAAATATGTTTCCTTAGTTTAATTCTCCACTGCTATGACTGGGATAGCTATGACTCCTTTTATATCCCTTTACAATGATACAGGTATTCACATATGGCCTACACTTGTGTAAGTGATCTTAAGTCTCCTTAATCTCATAGAAAAGCATACATGGAGCTATTGTGGCTCAAATCACCGGGTGTGCCAGGTCCATACCTTTGAGAATACGCCCTTTTGCAGTTAATCATACATTACTGTAAACTAAATCTTTTAAGCATTAGGTTGTCTGGAAATTGATTTCTTTTCTCTATTAAAATAATATCAGAGGTAAAAGTGATATAGAAACATTTTATCTATTTGTTGGCGATTATAACTACCACAAAGTATTGTTGCTGAATTCCTTTGCCATATAATTTATTAAGCAATAAGAAAAATGTATTTAATCTAAGTTGGTAGGCTTGTCATAGGATCAGTTATGTTAAAAAGTGACAGTTCATGAATTTAAAATACCAGTTTCAATTGTAAACAGTTGAAACTCAGGTCTAAATCCAAATTATAGTAGGACATTTTATAAGGCTTGCCTTATGAAGTAATACTGAAGTTTAACTACAAATCCTTAACGATTTGTAGCAAACTATTGTGAGAAAGCTTCACACAAATCTGTAACTATGAAATATATTTAGTGTAATATTTGCTAGCTAAAGTTTACTTTTTATTTTCTCCAGATTAAAACTACCAGCTAAATAAAATTGATGCAAGGGCTGTTATACTCACTGATTACTTAAAAAATATTGTGATACAGTGGCTATAGTCCAAGGTTATCGGGAGGTTGGCACCAGGCAGTGGGGAGACAAAAAGAGATAAGTAGCTCTCTCATCCAGCATAACCTTCTGAATGTTTCCCTTCTCTCTGCCTCTAGAACATTCTGGAACTCTAACCAGGTTCCAAGTAAGCAACCATTCTCTGCGAGTGAATTAGTTAGTAGTTGATCACTAAGTAATTAGGTTAGTGAGTGTGCTTCTGATGCAACAATAAGGGCAGTTCTACAAGTAGATTTTTAATAACTGCTGTGATATGCAGTGAGTGCTCCTTCCACGAGAAATTAAAGATGTCCTGTGTTTGACGCCACAGTGAGTGAAATTGACCAAAGAATAAGACACATGCATATTTCATTACACTGCTACATTACAAAGATAACAGTGAACTGACAAGGAAAACTGAATTAGTTCACATTAGTGAAGTGACAGTGTGAGCTAAATGAATTCACAGTAGAAGTTGAACTGGAGCAAAGCAGTGAAGTGACACTTAAAATCTGGACACCCACAATGTAGTTCATGATTATTTTAGTTTCTCATTAAGTGATCATCTGAATGAAAGTTAAATTGCATTTGTTGTACCCATGATGATAATCATGTGGAGTTTGTCATATGCATTGTTAGGTAATGATGCTTGAGTGAAATTTGCCAAAACTGACAGAAAGGTTAAACACAAAAAGCATAATCTGTTTGTCATGCCCTGTACTTTCATGCTACATTAATACAGTAAAATCCTGTAGCTATGCTCTTCAAGAGGCTGTGGCCTAAATGCGTAATAATCGGAAGAGCGCTACACACGGAATATGATTTGTAAGCTATGAAAAAGAATTGTAATACCATTTAATAGGAAATACAGTGCAATAAACTTTATTTCTGAAGAATCAGGTGCAGTACAGTGCAAAATGAAGAACAAGAGATCATGTCATGAAAAACGTCTTTGATTGTTGATTGTCATGTACTCGTACCTCTACTATGATTTGTTACATTTTGTACACGGTTCAAGTAACTAGTAACATCACTAGATACATAACTAGGAGCAATGCCAATGTATTTTCTAAGCAAATTTATTGCTCCCAGAGCATTTCATGTGGGGACACCTTCCTCTTCAGATTCATTTTCCTCGTTTCCATCATCATGAACAGTAATGGGAACCATAGCATGATCTGCAGTAATGTTGTCAACACTGTGGATTTCTGAGGTCACTATATCATCATCAACTCGCACAAAATCTTCCAAGTTTACATCCCCCAGCTTCTTCTGTGCAGCAACCCAGTCCTCATCATCATCCATTGTTACAAGGGCATTTGTTTCATAGAATGTTCCATCATGTTCTTAACAATAAGTAAAAAGAAAGGAAAATTAATGCACATTGAAGAAAATAAAGCTCTACTCTATACAGATGGTCAATAACAGCCTAATGTAATAAAATTAAGAATCTTACCTTAAAAAATCCTGCTCTCCTAAAACAGTTGGCGATGGCCTGAGCATCAATTCCCATTCCATGCAGCAGAGACAAAATTCATAGCATCCAGCAAGGTAATGCAATTTTCATCTCCATTTTGAATGCACTGAAGAAAACTCACTTTCAATAAAATTGTTTTAGCACTTTTATCACCCCTTGATCCATTGCTTGATGCTTACTGGATATGTTGGGAGGCAGAAATACAGATGAGTAGGACAATTATAGATGAAAAGCAGAATATTTCAATTGGTTTTCATAATTTTTTGGTCCAAGTCTTTTAACATTTTTAAAACATTGGGATCTGAGTGATTTTCTGACCATTAACAGTGGTAATTTCTCTGAGCCATCAGATTTGCAGTAACAACTACAGTGACTCTCTCCTTGCTTAATTGCCACAGTGACATTTCTCCCCTCTTAATACATATGCCTTGTTGAGCATTAGTTTAAAGAATAAGCCAAATTCATTCACATTAAACACATCGCACAGCGTGTAATTGTTGCACCAAAGGCTAAAGTTATTGTGAGTGGTGTGTTGAGGTGATGGGATATAACTGATAGAAGAATCCAGCATATAAATAGTGAACTTAACTGGCTGTGTGAAAGGGGAAATTGTTCCTTTGTTGATGGAAACTTCTGACCCCAGAAACAAGATTTGTGTAAGGATGGGGTCCATTTGAACCACACATGATTCATTTTGGTAACCTTTTGTGTGATGCAATACTATCACTAGATAAGGGAAATGAGTAATGAAAGAGGTGGTTGTATCTAAATATAAGAAAGAACATGATCTTAGAGTCTTTCATCTTAATATGCAGGCTATAAATAGGAAAGTTTTACTTCTTGAACAAATCTCTAGTGCGTTTAATCTATATGTAATCATTTTAGCAGTACATTGCTGCAATAAACATAAAATAGATTTACATAAACTAGATAATTATAACAAAAAATCTTACTTTTGTAGAGGAAATACTAAGGGTGGGGGTTTTGTTATCTATACCAGAAATAACATCCCTATACAGTTGATAAATGTGACAGAATATTCTAAGGAAAAAATCTTTGAGGTAACAGGCATAGAATTAAGTATACAAACTAGTTAATTATTAATATTTGGAATTATAGATCCACATCATCTTCAGTAATAGATTTTTTTGCATGTTTGGATAAAATGTTGAACAATTTTTTTGCACCTAATGTACATATAGTTTTAGCTGGTGACTTTAATGTTGATGCTAATCATGAAAATAATGTTTATAAAAAAATTGGTGGACATATATAATACTTATAATATTAAGACTTTAATACATGAGTCACTTCTAATACTGTAACAGTGATAGATCATATAGAATCTAATATGTATGAGAAAATTTCTAATACAGAAGTTATAAATACCCATATCTCAGACCATTAAGTTCAGCTTATTGACATGACTGATCAAATAGTGGAGGAAAATTATAACCTCAAAAAACCGATACCGAGTAATTAATGAAAAAATTTTAAATAAATTATTTTTATTGTTGGCTGAGGAAAATTGGGAAAGTACTATAACATAGAGAATGTAAATAAAACATGGGAAGAATTTTATGGTATATATAGGAACATTTTGATTCTGCCTGTCCTATGATTAACAAAATCCAGAAAAGTAAAAATCTTATTAAACCTTCACTCTCTACTTATATTTTAAAACAACAAGAAAAAATGAAGAATTTCTTTGAATTATATAAAGGTTCAGGTTATATACATTTTAAAATAAAAAAGCAGTACTCTAACAGCTACATGAATATATATTCTCCTTTCAATTTGACACATTGCGAAAAACTGGAAATGCAAATAAAACGGTATGGGATTTTATAAATAATACTAAGAAAACGAAAAGGAAAAGTAAAAATATGCCATTATATGTTCAGGGCAAACTGACAAAAAATCCCCATGATATATGTAACTTTGCAAACAGATTTTTTCTAGATGTTGCAAAAAAAATGCTGAAGTTCCAGTCCCAAGTGGTACTGATAGTTCTTCATTAATTATTGCTCCTACAAGTGAGAAAGAAGTAAGTGAATTAATTAATCACTTAGCAAAGAAAACCTCATGTGGTTGGGATGAAATAAGCCTAAATATATTAAAACTTTGTAAAGAGCACCTTATAAATGTTTCTATTCAGGCAGGAACTTCTCCCAAATTGCTGAAGATAGGATTAGTTAGACCAGTACATAAACAAGGTGATCAGACAAATATAAATAATTATTATCCTATAACCTTAACATCCAGATTAGCTAAATTGTTTGAAAAAATTATATTAAACCGAATGGTATATTTTCTAAATTTAAATAATGTGATTTTCAACATGGTTTTAGGAGAGGTCTTTCAACTATAACAGTGATTGCTGACTTCATATATGAAGTTTTTGGTAAACTAGAAAAGGATGGGAAAAGTGACACTATCTTTCTTGATTAAACAAGAGCCTTTGATTCAGTAAAGCATGATTTATTAATAAATAAATTAGAACAATATGGTGTATGGGGAATAGCTAAGAAACTAAGTACATCATATTTAACAGGAAGGAAACAAGCAGTGCAAATTCCATATAAGACAGAAAAATCAATAAGTATAATGCAGTTAGCTTATCACATAATTGGATATGGAATCCCTCAAGGTACAGTACTGGGCCCTCTCTTGTTTATTCTTTATGTAAATGATGTTACTGTGACTAAAAATTCCAGTATTTTTTCCTTCACTGATGATACAACTATAAACTGCTGGGGTACAGATTATAATTCACTAAAAACAAATATGTTGAATACTTTAAGAAATCTATTAAAATATTTTGAATCAATCAACCTTCTCTGTAACATAAAAAAGGCAAATTATAGGTTATTGGAATTACAGGTACTAAAGAAATAGCGTCAGAAGTTAGTTTAATCATAAATGATGAACAAATAACTTCAGTGAGGCAACATAAATTTTAGGTATAATAGTGGATGAGAAGTTAACCTGGGAAGAACATATTAATTATGTATGCAATAAATTAGTAAATCAATATATCTCTTAAAGCATTTTAAAGTATTTTCAAATAAGTATATTCTTTGGTTTGTTATATTATGGTATAATTTATACCAATTTATTATATGGTATAGAGATATGGGGAGCAGCAGCAAAGGTATATATGGATAGATTATTCATTCTTCAAAAGAAGTGTATTAGGATTATAAATAATATGTCACCCACAGAATCATCTAGAAATGCATTTATAAGCAATAATGTACTTATATTCTATTTGCTGTATGCATATAAGGCATTACTATTTGTAAGGGAAAGAACTCTAACAACAAACAATAATGTACATAACTATAACATTAGAAATAAGGCAGATTATTACAGAACTGGATTTAGTAAAGTATCTACTGAAAAAGATGTATATATTATGGGAACTATTTTTTTCAACAAATTGCCAACTAATATAAAACCTCAAAATGAACCTATATTTAAGAAGGAACTTAAAAAATATTTAATAAAGAAATATATGTATTCCATGAATGAATTGTAAAATTGTAATAGAAATGACTATGCTTCATATTTGTGTAAAACAGATCTATGGGTAATAAAGATGATGATGATTATTACTGTTGTTATTATTATTATTATTATTATTATTATTATTATTATTATTATTTTTGTTATTATTATTATTATTATTATTATTAATTGTTATTGATGAGCCTGGGAAGCATTTTACTTTATCAGTCATTCACATCACTATCACTAACCAATTCTGATTCACCACTGATTTGCTGATACACTATGCCGTGTCTTTGCTTGAATCTATCATTGGAAGCAGAAAGGTCTATGTCCAATTTTCCTGCAATTTCGCATGCTTTCCCTGGCATGATTGGTCCACTGAATGGTATTGAAGCATCACGGGACTGTTGAACCCATTCAATAAGAATTTCTTTGACTTCCTCATATTTACCACTTCACACTTTCTTCCATTTATAATCACCATTCGCTGCAGTGGTAATAGCATCCCTATTTTTTTATTGTTCTTTGTAGACTGGATGAGGGAATTCCTAGAGATTCTGCAAAACCTCTTTGGTTTAACATGAAATTTGCATCATACTTCTACAGAATTTGTAATTTCTCACTTACAGAGAGACATTTACCCTTTGCTATTTTGTACTACTGTATAACAACCCGCTATACTCTGCACAGAATTCAAAGAAAGACTAAAAGGATAAAACATGTTGACAGGGAGCCTTTTGAAAGTATTTCACAAACAGGTACCGTTATATGCCGGATAGTGTTGACCAGAGGGGTTTTCCAGGTAAAACGCTGGGACTGCAATTGCAATGAGCGCTGAGTACAGTCGCAAAAATTAATTTCTCATCATACTTTTAAAACATTGAACATTTTGAAATCATATACAATATTTTTATTCATTTTTGATGCAAAAAAAGTTGTAATAGCGGGATTTAGAAGCATTAAAGGGGTATAATCATGCAGTATTAACATGGAATGTCTAGGGACTTTACAAATAGAGCATAGTGTTATAATCAGGAGTGCAATCATGGAATTTTATGCTATTTGGTTTTTAATATTGAAGATTTATTAAACTATAAATGGCTGTTTACGTAAAGTTTAGTTTTAAACCTGAAGTTAATCTTTCTCAGCATTTATTCATTTGGTTTTAATCATTTTTCACAATTTAGAAACCTTGCACACCACAGCTAAAGTTTTTAAGCTTGAAATTTTCAGAAAACTTCAGATATTAAAGAGTAAAAATTGTTGAGTGTCGCTATGATGTAGTGGTCATCATGCTGGCCTTTTAAAGCAGAGGTACCTGGCTGGACTAGGGAAATTTAACCAGAGGCATTTCATATCCTCCACAGAGTCTGGAAGTATGAATGTAGGAGTGAATGCAAGTGTGTTCTATAGTAAAAGTATTAAAAACCAATGTTACAGTTCAACAAATAATAACACCATCAGTTGTTTTTGAAGTAAAAGCTCCCAATATGAAATGCATAATGAATTGTATATTTGTAATTAAATATTTTCCTAAGGCATTCATAAATTTCAAAATAAATTCAAGACACACTCAAACACACACAAAACAATTTTGCTTGCATACACGAAATAAAATTATTCCATGCTAGCACAATAGGTCTTAACATTAGCTTTTAGGTTCAAAATAGAAACTAAAAACACATGTAATAAACTGTTCCATACAAGAATGTTTTGCATGTATGTTAAGAATTTCAACTTAAACAAAAGATAACTGTGAATGTTAAGGCTTTCATAGATGCATTGCCTTAAAGTGTTGTTTGTAGCTCTGTGTTTTGCCAAAAGTTATTGGGAGAAGAACAGAGTGCCTGTAGAAACAAAATTATCTATTTGTTTCCTAAAAGGGTATTGCAGCTGTTCCAGTTACAGAACATTCATCTAAGTTCATGTTGCAGCTTTAACAAGTATGCTTGTTGTGGTTTTCTAATGAAATACACTATTTTCATTCTTTATGTGCTGTTATACATAATTCAAGTATTTTTGTCTGTATTTTAGAGCGAAATGGGAAGTTATTTATTGAGCTGCAAAACAAGATGATAGCTTATGAACCAAATTTCCAACTCTATATAATAACAAGGTTGCCTAATCCACAACTTGATTCACAGATATGCTCCAAAACAACTGTGATAGATTTTGCCATCACTCCATTGGTAAGTTATGGTGTGTGATATAAATATATTTAAATATTATTATTATTAATCCTACATATCTACTTTTGGAACAAAAACTATTAGGATAAAAATAATGGCATCAGCTAATCTGTGGCATAACATGAACTTTTTGGTCCTGTGACTACTAAGTTCATCTATTAGTTATGGAATGAATATTATTAATTTGAGTTGTATAAAATGAAGTTAATTAAAATAACACATGGATAGTGTATGTAGCCTTAGATACCAATTTCAATTTTTCTTTCTACTTTCCTCAAAAATGCCTATAGCCCTCTCAAGAAATGCTGGCTCTGATGAAAGGTACTAGTAATTTCCTCTTGTCCCCATGGAATTCAGTCATTATAGACAAGGTTGTTTATGGAATTTCTAAGATATGCTTTGATCCCCTTCAGAATGTCCATACATCATTCACTGCTGGCTTTCAAGATTAAAGACAGTAATTTTGTTACTTCCTGATAGATGGAGTCCACACAGCCCATAACAAAATATTTAAAGAGTTCTTGCCAAGATAAATTCTTAACCCATTTGAATGCAAATCATTAAGTTCATTGTGTAGTTGGTTACTATCAAACAATTGGTTTTACTTAATTGCTATAGTCTTTAAATTTCTTAACACACATATTATATAAACTGTCACTGATGGGCATCTTTAAACCTACATTTCATTTATGTGATGTTGAATCTATTATTTCAAAAGACATTAATCCCAAAATATATTTCTCTTATCACTGTAAGTCATTGAATAATATCCTCTTCTCAATGCAGCTATCCATAAAATTCTTCTTTGCTGAAGTGTGGACTATTCTGCATGCCAGCACAATAGAATACCTAGAGAGAGAGAGAGAGAGAGAGAGAGATAAGATTTAAAATTATCGAGGTAACTACAGCAGTAAAACACCTGTGCAGTAGTAAAATGCCTGCCTTTGCAGCAGACTGGGCACCCCTTACCCTGGAACTCTAATTTCACCAAGAAGCCATGCAAAAGATAAATGTACTCCTTCGAGGTTGAGCTCTTGGAGACAGTCCGGAAAGCACTGCACTAAAACATGTAAAGAGTAAAGCACATAAAGGTTTCATAAAAAAGCTCAGGGAGTCTGAACAGATAATTCAGGTGCAAATATAAGAGGCTGATAATGAGCAACTGAATCTGTTGTGAAAGAGAACATGAGAAAGCAGGTGATAACTAAAACAATGACTGGTGACTACAGGCAGACCCTTGGTACTCTTTTGAATCATCAGTATAAATAAATGTGCTACCTGAAAGCACTGATTTCAGCTCCAAAAATGTAGAAACAATTATCTAATCAAAACCTGTGGCCTTTGATAATGGACTTCTACTCAACATGGAGAACAGGCTTTCTAGATAGAAAACAATTACCGTTCTGGCAGAGGTCGTATGCAGAGCAACCTTGCTTTGAAGAAGCAAATCCTGATAGAGAGCAATGCTTGGAAGCTAGTCAAGTGCCAGTGATCCTGTGTAAGACGGGTGACAAGTCAAAGTTGAGTAGCTGCATGCATAGCTAGAAACAGGAGTGTCATGCAGAAAGGAAAGCGGTTTTTTGGCCACTTCTGCTTAGAGATTTACAGTTGGACCGATAGGAAAGCTTTCTATTGCTATCCTGATGCGTAGATGATGCCCAGGGTCAAGTCGATTTAGGATGGACGGCCTTTCTGATGAATGCTCCTGCAGTGAAACTTTGAGTGCAGCGGTGATCAATAAAGGAGCAATCAGCTCCGCATGAGCTTAAATCTCACAAAATACAAAGAGAACGATCATGCCGTTCTTTCACATATGTTATATACGACGATCAAAATAACTTTTGGTAAAATATAAATCCCAAAATCTTCGTTTACAGTTTCCGAATCGAGACGGAGAGAAGATGAAAACTCTGTTCGGCGCCAGAAATTGAAAAAGGAGGTCCTCCCGGTGCAAAACTGGAGCCCATTTTGTATTCTTTAGAAGCGCAGTCATCAAGCAACAGTAATAGGCGACTTTCCAGTAGAAAGGTGCGCTGACAACTAAGCGTGGTCTTTAACAAAAAGGGACGATGACACTGCTGATGAAAGGGCGAACACTAGGATTGATGGTTAGTTTAAACAATGTGACGCTGTATACGAACCCTGAGGTTCTCCTCATTAAAACACCCCACAGCCACATGAACAACCCGGTTCCCAATGAAGGTTGCCAGACGACCTAGGAACCTGGCGGGTCGTGATTTGCAAGTTTGGAAGGACGGCAGGTGGTATTTTCGTATTAAGCACGCTTTATACGACACGGTTTATTCTTCAATTTAACAAAAAAATGTAAACAAAACCAGCCATAAACCAAAATATTCTGCATATACTTTCTCGTTTTGTTCAGTTTACTGCATGTATTTCTCAACACGTACAAAATTCTATGCATTAGTGCAATTCAGAAATAAAATGTGCAATAAAGGCATTTACGAGGGTTGTCCCAAAAGTACCTGATCTGGCCTAACAAAGAAATCACAACAATTTTGGAGAAAAAAACATCTTTACTTCTCTATATAGTCTCCTTTCAGCTCGATACACTTTTCCCAGTGAGTTTCAATAGCTTCGATACCCTGTATATAGTGAGAACCGTCGAGTTCTGCAAAATAACCATCAACTGCAAACTCCACCTCTTCATTGTTGGCAAATCTTTTACCACCAAGCCATTTCTTCAACTTTGGAAACAGAAAATAATCAGAGGGGGCAATTCGAACTTTAACTTATTGATTTTAGCCGTGGTGATAATGGATGTGTGAACTGGGTATTGTCTTGAAACAGAACTTTCTTTTTCGCTAAATGCGGCCGTTTATGCTTGATTTCATCATTCAAACGCTGCAATAAGTTTGCATAATACTCGCCATTGATTGATTTTCCTTTTTGAAGATAATCAGTGAGAATTATCACACGCGCATCCCAAAAAACTGACGCCATGACCTTGGCCGCAGATGGAACTGTCTTTGCCTTCTTTGGAGTCGATTCTCCTCTTTCAATCCACAGTTCTGACTGTTCCTTCGTCTCAGGTGTGAAGTGAAGGACCCATGTTTCATCCATGGTTATAAATCGACGCAAAAACTCGGCTTTATTGCGGCGAAACATCGCCAAACACTCAAGAAAAATACTCATGACGCTGCTTTTGTTCCATTGTGAGTAACCGCGGCACCCATCTTGCGCACAGCTTTCTTATCTAAATTTTGAGTTAGATGTGGTGTACAGCACTTTTTGAAATGCCTACGATGTCTGATAGCTCGCGCACTTTCCGTCCATGGTCATCCAATACCATTTAGTGGATTTTCTTCACGATTTCTGGTGTGGTCACCTCATTTGGTCGACCACTGCGATGTTAGTCTTGGCAGCTCGTACGGCCTCGCTTAAACTCTGCCACCAAATATTTTACTGTTGTAAACGAAGGAGCAGACTCCCCCAGAATAGAATCTAGCTCAGGATTAATATTAGTTGGACTATGACCTTTCAAATGAAAGTAATGTATCACATAACGATGGCCAGTATTTATCCATGTTAACAAATTCGCAGAGAAAGCTAATGGCTGCCAAATAATTACTAAACAACGTAGCATTGTCAAACTTCAAACAAGCTTTATAAGGGTGGTACTTTCTACCACAGTCATTTGTTTGAAACAACCGCTATATATACGTCAGGTCGGGTACTTCTGGGACTGCCCTCGTATCAAAGCGGGTGTAAATTAAACTGTATTAATAATTATTATATGTATTATTTCCTTCAGTAGAGTAAGTCTTTTGTCATTTATGTTTTACGGTGCACCCGTGCGTTAATGAATAGTGATTAAATTTCAGTGGAGAACACATGGCATTATAACAAATGGATATTCTGTGCTTTGTTTTCACAAAATAAATTATTTAAATCTTAATTACACATACTTGCACCTCGATAAGTCTTTGTTTCGTGAACATATTTCTTCTAAGCTCCTACCTTCTATAATAATATTTATTCAGCAGACGTCAGAGTAAAAATGAATTCTTAAGTGAGAGTTTATTTTACCCGTAGATCTCGCGTCTAAGCGTGTATATCATACAAACAATCAACAATACGCATTGGAAAAATGTTCAGGAGTATAAAATGAACTAAAAGAAATTATTGTGCATCTACTTGCCTTAAAAAAAGAAAAAAATCCTTGACTATAAGTAAACTAACCTATTATTCTCCTCTACTTTTGTTTAGCAAAATGGTTGAAATCAGGGCCTTCTCAACATAACATATGGCTAAAGCATTAAGTCTGTCTTTTTACTATTTACTCTGTTCATTACGATTCCTTAACTAATTATTTTAACTTTAAATGCACACTTACAGATGTTGAATGGTCTCCACAAAGAATATACCACTTGCACTGAATTAACTGGTTAAATGAGATACTTTACACTACATGAGCTTCCGAACCCTGTATGCAACTAACCTGTCCATGTGTGAATCACAGCACTGCGTGTGGGCGCGTGCACTGTGATTGTGCGACGCGCAAACAAAAGCGACCAACATAAATAATTGTTGTGTATGGGAAATTATTATTTTCTGCCCTGAATTGTTTTAACTCTAAAATACTACACTTTAAATCGCAGTAAAACCTAGGAATTTATTTGAATTTTAAATCAATTCATATAACAAAATTAAGTTTCAGCAGGACTGAGTATGGTGGCAGCAGTGAAATTGTATGACTCCACATGGAAAAGACCGCACGGAGAAAGAACCAATAGTGAAGCGCCTCAGACTCCACCAAGCTTCTATTACCTCTCTGCATCCTCGCCCATATTCGAGGCATTCCCCTCCCGACATCTCACCTCTTTATAACAATATCCACAAAGGCGAGGTTTCATGGACGGACTTGATGTAGTCCGTAATACACTCCGTAATGAAAACTTTCGTGCTACTTATAAGCGTTGCAAAAACATTTCAAACAAAACAAAATCTATAAATTAAATCGGCGAGTGCAGAAATTAATACTACCATGTCATCTGGTGTTTCCCTTCCTTTCGTGTTTTAATTTTTTATTTGCGGGGCGTTTATTTATGGGTAGGGCGCCGCCCTAGAGTCCTCCATCATCAGCCACCACTGCTCGGGAACTCCATTGATGCAGACTCCAATATATGTACGCATTCTTCAAGTCAAAAAATAGTGCCACATTTTGACATTTTTCAGAAGCCCATCAAGTGTCTGTGTTGAAAGTAACTGACGGATTTTTGCCGCCGAAAAGCAGACTACAGTGCGTCACAAGGCACCAAGTCAACTGTCGGTTAACAATGTGTTCCATAACTTTACAACGACAACCAGCTAGGTAAATGAAGTCACAGCTGGAAATGAATAGTGGTCCTTTTCGGGTTTCAATAAAGAGACGATGTCACGCCAAACTAAGGGAGACGTACCGGCTTTCCAAGAACACGCTTACATGTGTCAGACAAATACTAAAGTATTAACACATGTATATCACTTGGACCGAGGAAACCCTAATGTATGCTCAAGCTTCCACATATTAAATATTATTTTGTGCCTCGCGGTTGCTAGAACGGAATGAAAGCTCTTGGGCTTTCATCACAGCTTGATGAACAAATGGATGGTATAGGATAGTGCTGGAAATCGCGTCGAAAGTCCGATTAGGTTATCTGCAATAGGGTCTGGATTGACGATGATGTCATTGGTTATCTGGAGCACGGTATAGAGGAACTTTATGCCTTACTGACTATGCGTCAGAATGTATCCCAAACAGTAGATGCAGGCATTGAACGATTAAACCCTTCCATATATGGTACTATGATACCTTCATATTATGCTAAAGAAGCTTGCGATTCCGGCCCGTAACTGTTTGTAAGAGATCAAGTTATCTTAACGTAGCATGACGCTGGAATACCCTAAGAGCAAGCTTCGTGTACGAATGGCTTTCCCCTATTCTTCGGCCTACCAAGGAAGTAGTAAACACCTGAGATGGAAATTCGCTCAGTGAATGGGGCGTTCGCTAGTATCTAGAACCACAGATCAAGTGTTCCATCATTCGATATACAGTAGGATATTCGGGGTCCGAGAAGTAGGCTAAACGCCTACTTCAACTGCCATTTAGAAACAACAGTGGAATAACCTTTAAAAGAATCTAGTCTAATCAGGCGAAAGAAATGATTACTATGCGTATCACAAATTGCGTTTCACTCGGTGCGGAGCAGAGACTTAGATTCAGATCAGAAAAGTTGTGAATGAGTTATGAGGAAACGTAGAGTTTGCCAGTATTTAAAACGGGAAAGTTAAGTTGGTACAGAAATGTTGCAAGTAGGGCTTCCCTCGCTCATGCCCGAGGTGATGCCGAAAGTGGGTGACGGACATTTAAGTCCATTACTAGTAAATAAGGTTCAGAGAACTGTGCCAACAGATGGGGAAATCATTGTCCTCAGCGAAGACAAATGAGGAACATAAATGTCACATGTTGAAAAGGTAATACCAGAAAGAGAAATCTGTACAGCAAAATCTTTTGAGGTAGTGTTGAGAGGAGCGGTCGGATAGTATACATCACCACAAAGAAGAATCGTAACTCCGTCATACTTGGGGTACAGGTTATTTGTTACAAAATCAATGGGATTAGATTAGATTAGATTGTATTCTGTGAGTTCACTAGCAGCCATAAAGACTTGTGAACATAGAACAAGTCAAGGAAATGTACAAAAATTATATATAAACATAAATATTACATAGAATATGGAACATTTGAAATAAAATACAAATACTATATGCGTGTTAAGGAAATGTACAATAAAGTTACATATATACATAAATATTACATAGTATACAGAACATTTAAAATAAAATAAGGACATATTATATACAAAATGAAACAAATCAAGTGTAATTTATTACAGAGTTGTATACCTCCTTACTGTTATAAGGTTAACATACGTATAGGCAAGAACAGTTATTTTAACATTAACTAGGATTTTACCTTTGTTAGTCTGATCATTTTGTTCTATTTGATGTGTAATGCATAGCATTTACTGTCAGTTCTTAATATACATACATTTAAATAGCTTCATTAATTCTAGAGCAGATATCAAATATGACTGGCAATTGTCATTAATATTTACTAATACTACTTACAGAGCTATATAAGTATTATCAGTAGGATAATTTGTCATTAAGATAATCTTGTACAGAATAATATGCTTTTGAGCATAGGTACTCTTTAACAGCAGTTTTAAAGACATTGAAGTTGTCAACTTTTCTCTTAAGATCATTAGGGAGAGTATTAAATATTTTTATGGTCTCATAATATACACCTTTCTGGAAGCAAGAAAGCTTTGTACTGGGACGATGGATGTTACCCTTTTGTCTAGTGTTTATCTCATGAATTTCCATGTTTGTAATAAATGTGGTTCGATTGCATACATAGAATTTTAAGATTGAAAATATATACATGCAAGGTAGGGTTAATAACTTTAGTCTTCTAAAAAGATGTTTGCAAGAGTGTCTGCTATGAGTGCTGGAAATGATTCTTATAACCTTCTTTTGCATGAGGAATATTCGTTGACTTTCTACCGAATTTCCCCAAAATAATATTCCATATTCAATGATAGAGTTAAAATATGCATAGTATACTAATTTAAGTGTATCTATAGAACTGACATTTACCAATGCTCGGATAGCATAACATGCAGAACTGAGTTTGGGTATGATATACCTAATGTGAACTTTCCAATCTAAATATCTGTCTACTTGGAGGCCCAGAAATTTAATGTTGTCTATTTGTTCTAGTGACATGTCATTAATCCCAATTTCTATTGGAGTGTGTAGTGATTGATGGGTTATAAATTTAACAACTTTTGTTTTGTCTAAATTTACAGATAATTTGTTAGCTTTAAACCAGTGTGACATACAGTTCAAAACATAATTCAATTTAATTACACACTCATTCAAGTTTTTACTAGTCACCAGAACACTCGTGTCATCAGCAAACAGAATTATACTTGCAATATCCTTTATATAAAGTGATAGGTCATTTATATAGATCAAGAATAATAAAGGTCCTAGGACTGAACCTTGGGGCACTCCATGTGTTACTGTTTTCCATTTTGATGTCTGTTTTCCAAATTCAATATCATTGACAACTTCAACACTTTGTTTTCTTTCATTTAGATATGATACAAACCAACTTAGAGTTTCATTTTCTAGTCCATAGAATTTCAATTTTGCTATCAGAATATCATGATTAACACAGTCAAATGCCTTTGCTAAGTCACAAAAAATCCCACCTACATGCATTTTTTTGTTTAATGCAGTTAACACTTCATGAGTAAGTTTATAAGTTGCATTATTGGTCGACATTCCTTTTCTGAACCCGAACTGATCCCTGACAAGTATGTTGTTACATTCAAGGTATTTATAAAGTCTATTAAACATCACCTTCTCAAGAACCTTTGAGAAAATTGGCAAGAGAGATATTGGTCTATAATTTGAAACATTATTGCGTTTGCCTTTTTTGAAAAGTGGTTTAACAATGGAAAATTTCATTCTGTCAGGGAAACCTTGGATACCTCTGAATATTGAAAATATGCAGAGACCGAGACTTGGTCTCGTGCAAACAAACTACCAGACGTGTTTGAGAGTGCAATAGAAGTTCCATTTTTGTTCATTGTGAACGGAAAGCGCATATGTTATAGCAAATAACTGCAATAAAAAAGTGGGGAATTGCCGACTTCGTAGAATGAGCGCACTTATAGGAAGACAAAGGATTACTCTTTGGCCAATGAGGGTCGGTTCTACTTAACCTTTTGCTTACACTTAGGACTGCTTAACCTTTTTTGTGCTTAGAACTGCAGTCTGGTCTACACACGCGAAGGCTTCTGCAGCTCCATTGGTATTAGCAGTATCAAAACAGTTAATCCAGTACGATAACCGGAGCGGCTCATGAGACTGCAGACAAAAGGCCAGTAGCTACGGTAGACTGGGAAAAAATTGTGTGAATTCCCACGGAGATATGGAAACGAGGACTAAACAGGTCTGAACTATAATATCCTGCTTTCCTGGGGGATAGTGAAGTACCTCAAAAGTACAGTTGGATAAAACTCTTTGTACCATTCTTTGACCTCCGGAATAGTGAGGCGATTCTTAATGCAGATCTCTTGTACATTCTGTTCCTTTAGTAACCAGAACAATCTTGGAGTTTGACCGAAGTGCATCTTTGCAGATCACACAGGTGGGGTGTTGATAGCATACCGTTACATATGAGTCGGCATACCAAAAAAACAGTTGCAACAACGTTGATGCGTTTGCTCACATTTTGAGCAGTAGGGTTTGATATATGGGAACCAACAGACGCTCCCACTGGCAGCAAATGATACGAGGCGTTAGCACTGTTCTTTTAAAGTCAAAATAATCGTCCGAAGCGGAAATGGTTTATCGTCCCTTTTTGCTATTAACCATAAGGCACTCTGTACCGGCAAGCTGTTCACAATCTCCTCGTTAGATTGGCCAAACCAAACTAACAATGGATACTACACTGCGGGTGCTATTCAATCTTATGTTTTTGCACCGTCGCTGATAAGGATCCCAAGAGAGCGGAAATGTAAAGCTTCGCGGGTTGGACGTCCTTATCTCATTAGACTAATAGTGCCCCGTACCAATATCGCGTGGCGTTTGTTCCTGGACCTCAGTTATATACAATTTCTTGTGTATGTAAAAACGCTCAGGTCTGTCATCGTCTTAGACTCGCAAATAAGCCGCATGAGAAAAAATCTTGTTTTGAGGACCTTCAATGCAGAAGAGCCGTGATTAAAAGGTTCCCAATGCGGAACGTTGGCCTCAGCCTGACATCCAGAGGAATGAAATGGTGTTGGTGGTGGCGGCGGCGGTGGTGGTGTTGGTCTTTTGACTTTATCAGCTGTCTCGGATACTTCATTGCCTGGTATTCTGGTGTGGAAAGGAACCCAAGTGAGAATAATGGAATTCCCGCAGTTACTTGGTATAGGATCCTGATTTTGAAGACTAGCATATTGCCAGGTGATGTTGTTAAGGAGCTAACAGTATACTCGTAGAATCGAAGGCTTTTGTATAACCGTGGTGATAGGTTTTATCAAGAATATATTCCAGAGCAAACTTCATGACGAAGAGTTCGCAAGAGAAGACGGTAAGTTACTTTGGTAGCCTGTAACACATTGTAGTCAGGAAAAAACTATCGCTTAACCGCAGTCGGCTTCGCTCTTGGAGCCATGCGCGTAAATGCGTTTGAAGTCCTGGCATGCACTGCAGATTCTCTGAACAGGCAGCGGTAGAGAGAACTATCCGTGTCAGGTTGTGGAAGGTAGCTAGAGAGAGGTCGATGGCGGGGACTTGGAGTTTCCAAGGTGGGTTATCAGAATTGAAGGAATATAGAATCAAGAGTCAAGGATCGGATTGAACTTTTCAAAGAAACCGAAAATTCTGAGCGATAAAGGAAGTAACTTACTTCTTCTTGGAGGATTATTCTGGGTTTTGGGGAAGATAATGGAGTAGACTATGGTATCAGGTCTTGTGGTGGCTTTGTAGCATATGCGAGACTCATGGCTTCCTTTCTAATTGCAAGAGGTGGATCGTTTGTTTCAATTTGTAAGCTCTGTACTGGACTAATTAGGAAAGCTACTAAAACGATCCTTGGTATTGTGAATAGGATAGTGTCCAGCATTTTAAGTGCTGTGGGGCTTGAGGAGTTGTATATTATGGATCCATAATCCAGTTTAGATCAAATCATTGCCCTGTAAGAGAACGTTGTAATCGGCTCCCCAGGATTTAGCAGATAATGCTTTAAGATATTAAGATGGCATATGCAGTCGACTTGAAGAACTTGGATGCAGTGTATCCAGTTTAGCTTATGGTCAAAATGCATGCCAAGAATCACAGTTTTGGTGACCATCAGAATCCGGTGAATGTTCATAATAAACTTGGGAGGTGTACAAATTTTTCTCGGCCTGGAAAATAGGGCATTTGACTCTTGTGTGGTGACAATCAAAAGTGTAACTCCAGTTTTCAAGATGAATAAGGATCGTTTGCAGTAGTTCACAATCTTTTTTCCCTTGCAGAGGAGTGTTTGGTCGTCTACAAATAAGCATTCCTTGACGAGAGATTGTAAGCATGAGATGATGCTATTGTTTGACACTAGAAACATCACGCTGAAAACTGATACCTCTGGAATACCATTTTCTACACTAACATGGTGTGATATCAAGATTTAACACATATTCAGTGATATTGAATAAAATTTTATATAAATGCTAGCATGTTACCTCGGTTCCACTTTCTATGAATGTGCTCATGATGTTATCATACCAAACCATATCATAGGTCTTTTCAATGTCAAAGCTAATGGAGATGGGTGTTGGTGATTGGCTACGGCATCTAGTATTTCTGAATCAAGTGTAGTCAAAACATCAACAATAAAGTGATACTGGTGAAACAGCATTGTGCATTTGAAAAAAAAGCATTTGTCTCCAGGAACTATCTTAAATGTCTCTTCATTATTTTCTCCAGTATCTTGCACATTGTACAGATTAGAGAAATAGGTCAGAAATTTTCCAGAAGTGTGGGATTCTTGTTTAGCTTCAGAATAGAAACAGTAGTTATTGATAAGTGCCATTGATTAGCCTGTCATTTGTCGCTACCGTTGTTGTGGCACGGTTTGTCGCACCGTGAGCACGGTAATAAATACACGTAACAAAAGATAACATTATGTCAATAACACAATTTAATATCACGTAAATTATAATTTTCTAAATCTACTACAAATGACATTTTTTTAAGTGATCACAAAATATGTGTCTTCACAAAAAAAGTAAAGAATATTAACTTGCGGTTGGCTAAATGTAGTATATGTTGGTATTTGAAAGAAATTCAAATCCAATGTCTTCATTGACAAAATTATGGGTTTAGTGTTTGTTAAATATGGTACTATATGCACTACCTAAATATAGCACAAATTCAATATACTCCTAAAAACAAATTATGGTGATGGTGGTGGTGGCAACACTGGCAGCTCAAGGAACTTATCACAGGTAATTCTTGCGTGTTCGTTGCACAAATATTTGTTACATTTACAACAGCTTTTCTTGGTTTTTCTGTTCTTTCGCCGAGGGCACAGTGAACATACACCAGGAAATGTTACATTAGTTGCAGTTTCTGCATTCTCCTCTCCATTACCAACAATTTTCTTCATTGAGACTCGCAAGTTGTCTGACAGATTTGAAATAGACATCGTACTTTCACATGGTGTTTTATAAGTTCTAGAGCCAAATGTTTAAAAAATATTCGACGCGCTAATTTCTTCTCTGTTTTAGTGAAATAAATTACCCGAGAATTTATTGCACCAATGTTGAACAGCCAAAAAATACCGTTATTGGCCACCTGCAGGTAATTCTAGATACTGAATGTTGAGATATCAGTTCGTCGAGAATATCGACTCCATCTTTTGTTTTGTTGTAGAAGGTGATTATCTGCGGTTTGTTTTAGTCGCCGGTTTCCTCATCAATTTCGTCACCAGAATGTAAAGTTGAAAGAAGCACATATGACACTAGAACCCCCGTTTTGAGGAAACCAAACATACAACTACAAGCTGGCCTCTCTTTAGTATTTACAAAAATGGGTGGAATTTCGTTTTTGTTCTTCTTTAGTGTTCCGACCACAGTAGTTTTCTTCTGTAGCAACTCCAAGGCTAGCGGATAATTATCCATGGTAATGTTTCTTCCGCTATTCAAAATGGGTGCTGCTACTCTATTCACAACATTAGGTGCTTTATTATCGGTCTAGTATGGACCTTCAGGTTGCTTCCCTAGATAAATTTCTCTATTTAAAACGTAATATGTTTCAGAATCAACCAATGCATAAATTTTAATTCCATATTTTGATGGAATGTACTGGCGGAATTCACATCTTCCTTAGAAAGCAGATAGCATTTCATCAAGTGTTGTGCTTTCTCCTAATTCATAATTATTCATGGATCTAACGACTAGTTCCTCAAATATTCTTCTAATCGGCGCCAGATTATCGATTTTCTTTCTGTGAGCTCTATCGTTGATGTTATGAATCATAGAGCCTCGAGAAGTATATAGAACCTGCGACTTGACATCACGGCACGAAAACATTCAGGAGATGTGCAGCCCAAAGCTCTTGGATGTTGATATGAGCATCCTTTTACATCCTGCCATGTATAGAATACCAATTAGAGCAGTTAATTCGTGTGAAATTGTATCAGGACAGTCACTCGGTCGTGCATATTTAGTATGCATTTTTTGGAGGTATATTATGTTAGTACAGTTTGTAATATGTAAAATTGTCTCTTCAGGAAAGAATAAATTCCATGCATCTACAACTGAAGTTGCATTTTTTGCCTCTCCTTTACAACCTCGATATGTTCTAACTATATTATGTCTAGGGCTTCGAACATTGGGCGTGGTGGATGCACGGACCATACTGTTATTTTATCTTTACCGATCTATGAGAGACCTGTCGGCTGTAAATCACTTTCAGTTTCGGAGTCATCTCCTGCAGATCGCTCTGAATCAGTTATATGATCACTATATATTCAGAGGGCGCATCAGATTCACATTCATCTAATCTTTCTTCCTGGTTCAAATCACCACTGTCTGGGCCAACAGAATTACTAGTTTCATTCAACCATGAAGGGATACCTAAAATAAAATAATAATAATAATAATAATAATAATAATAATAATAATAATAATAATAAGAGTCATTCTTTCCAACATATGTCCTGTAATAGCAAATAGTGTAATAGAACAACACCTATTGGATTGCGATTTTCACAAGAAGGAGGTCAAGGACACAAGTCTGTCGCTACAGATGACATTGTTCAGCAAATTGACCAAGAAGTTCGGAACTACCGAAGGTGTATCATAAGCGTGTTGAGTGAGAAATTTCCTCACTTTCAAGATCATCTGTTTACAAGATCGTAACAGAGCACGTGCACTATAGGAAATTGTGCGCTCGATGGGTTCCGAAGATGTTGTCTGAGGACCACAAAAGTCGCCGGATGGTAGCAGCGTTTCTCACCCGTTATGAGGCTCAAGATGGCGATTTGTTAATGAAAATTGTGACTGGCGATGAGACCTAGGTTCATTATGCAACCCCTGAAACAAAAGAACCATCTCGTCAATGGGTGCACACACACCCACCAAACAAACCCAAAAAAGTTTACGCAAATCTTCAACGGCAAGAAGATGAGGCTACAGTGTTTTGGGACCAAGAAGGTATGTTGCTGGTGGAATTTCTAGAACGAGGGTCCACGATCAATGCAAATATTTTTGCGAGACATTACGACGACTGCGGAGAGCCATACAGAACAAACGAAAAGGCAAGCTGACGTCTGGGGTTGTCTTGATTCATGACAATGCCCGCCCTCACAGTGCTCTTGTCACCCAAGAAATTCTTCAGGATTTTCGATGGGACATTTTCTACCACCCGTCGTACAGCCCTGATTTGGTGCCGAGTGATTTTAACCTCTTCCCTGGACGAAAAAAAGTGGCTGGGAGGGCGGAAATTCGAGAATGATGAAGTCCTTCAAACCAACGTCCGTACCTGTCTTAACTCACTGGCGGCAACATACTGTGCAGAGGGGATCGAAAAGTTTGTCCACAGGTATGACAAATGCCTCAACTTAATGGCGATTATGTTGAAAAGTAAACATATTTGTACCTCACATTTGGTAATAAATTTATTTCGCTATGCACTCTTGTCTTTTAATTATGACCCAGAAGTTGAAACAAAAATAGCCCTCATACTTACTGTGACTATGGAGTCCTCCTTTATAGACAGCTTGTCATGCGACTCAATTAGTATGACATGCTCTTTCTTCAGTGGTGCTTGGGATGGTGGTCTAGTAATAGTCATAGTATGGTGGTGTTGTATGGTACTTTAAGTGAAGAGTTGAGTGAATCCTGCCATACGCAGCAGACAATGCAAAATATTCATTCATTATCTGTTTACCCTCCTCTTATGTAGGACTTACACCCCCCAGGACTTACAGGCGGGTGCCTGGGGTCAGAGGCCCGTCGAGGAGCAGACACTCATGGATCGGACAGAACATCCAAGATGGGTGATCAGCCCGATGCCTGGTATGGGATGAAGGAAGTAGATGAAGCGAAATGTTGGTGAAATTGATGAAAGGAAAGGTGATGATGGAGCAGTTGGTGGAATGAATGGCGGGGGAAACCGGAGATCTCGGAGAAAACCCGTCCAGACGCCGCTTCGTCCACCACAAATCCCACATGCAGGTCCCTGGGATTGAACCCGGTCCGCCTCGGTGGGAGGCGAGCGGTCTAACCACTCGGCCACGCGCCGCCACAATGCAAAATAGCAAAAGAAAATTTGCAGAAGGACAAATCCAATATTATTTTATGTGTTTTGTTTTACATCTTCAGACAGTTAGAAACACATGAAGTCCTAGGAAGTATTCACAAAATTGGTTGCCTACAATGAAGACTTTTTCTTCACAGAAGAATATCACTGTTGTTCACTTTAAACTCTAATACTCAAATATTTCTAGTTTTGTAACAACACAACTTGTAAATCATATACAACAGTAAGTATGACCTCCTGTATCTCTTCCTATACACATTGGAGGCTTTACATCTTTATTTATTTTTTTGTAACAACCCACCTCACAGTGTCTCATCATTTCTGGAGAGCTCGAAGCATGAGAAATGTACAATGTAGATTTTAAAAATCGCTCTTATCCTACAGATTTCTTTGTTTCTGGTGCACCACAAGCATGAAATTATTCCACACTGCACTTTTGGAATCATTATTTTGTTTCAAAAGTAATGATTTTATATTGAGTTTCCCTGTAATTTCAACTTTAATGTTTTCATTTGTTTCCTCTGCCATAATTCTCATGTCACTAATGTTAGATTCTCACGTCATTTTCCAAGATACCAGAGACAAACGACTGACAGCTCTGTTTACAAAAGCAGGTAGTTTGGTGAAAGGGAATGGAACTAGTCTGGTGTCATGTGTCAGTCGTATAACTGCATTGTATGATGCCAGGTCCAATTAGGGCTGGAGATGCATGAGTACTAGGAAGCATAGTAGCAGATTGATTCTAGTGATGAGATAAATCAGAATGAAGGATTTATTTTCAATGTTGAAAGGAAACACCTGTATTTCTCCAAACACGTTTTATGCTGCACATTGTATATAAGTTAGCACAGAAGCAAGGGGTATCACTTTGTGTGTGTTTATATAAACAAAGATGATATTCTTAATCATGAATATTAATGATAAAAGAGATACTAATATATTGCTGCTGCATTAATACTGCCACCATTATAAAACCATTACTTGTACAACTGCAACTGTAAACTCCATAAAAATTTCCCTTCAAAATGTATGAGCAAAGAAAAACATACTTCAGAAAACAGTGATCTTCTCCAACTACAAAGCAGTGGAATTATAAACATTAGTCTGGTAATGGAAGTTTTCTGAATGGCCAAACTGTGTGTTCTCTTGAGTTATAAGTGTAATAGAAATATACATAATGCATATATCTCAGCATATTTATAATTCATTGCACCCTGGTATTTTTTAACAAAACTATCTTGTTTTTATTGGAAAAGTACCTACTTTGGGTGATTCAAATGTAGATGAGAAAATCTGGTGTGCTGCAGTTACATGACTTTCCTTACACATTAACATTTATTTTGTGAACCATTCTTAAAAAGGTTAAGTTTTTTATCCACTTCATGTTAATGAAGTTTAACATTTGCAGAAATGGTGTAAAATCCCAAGAAATAAAAGAATGGTGACTAGTACTTATGTGTGATAAAAGATTATAAATTCAATAGAATAGCAATGAAAATATTGGAAATAATGTAATCCCACAAAAACTTTATTTCACATAAATTATTTGTTTAATTGCATCTACATTTTTTCCATAGTTTTGTTTAGTTCTTGCAGTTTCCCTTGTACAAAATTATACAAAATGCTCCCAGGATAAAGAGAATCTCACAGGTGCTTGCAGCAAACTCTTTAAGTGAATATTTTGAATGTATAATGTTTCAAATTAAAATTCTTAGAGGCACTTTTGTAAAATAAGAAATAATAAATAACAAAAGTTTGCCTATGCAAAAGGGAGTTTGATTTGGGAGAAATGCAAAAATCTATATATCACATCCTTGGAAGATCTGAATTTAAATGCCAAGCTTGGTATTTATTTAACTTGATTTTTGAGTTAGGTGTGTGTCTATTTACATTTGTTTTTAATAATGCTTCATTTTTGGTTCAGAAAACTTCAAAATATTATTTCGTTCCAATATGACCTACTGGTTAAATAATGTTAATCATCAATTCTCTCCCCCTCCAAAACAAAACTTATTTCCATTGATATTGAATTTTGGGTGAAATATACTTTCTTTAGCCACCATAAGCAAGTGGGAGAGATGATAAAATCACTTCTCTATACCTGAAACATCTTGGTTGGCAAGTGTCCTTCATGAATTGTAGTTCTAATAGGGTACTTAAGTAGTCACCATAGGTTTAAAAGACTTACCATTAAGTGATGAACCTTTAAGTTTAGATTGGCAGTTTATAGCTAAACACTTTCTTCTTTTTATTACTAAAAGACACTGATGTATAATGAAATTGTTAATGTTTCTGTTAATTTAGAACTTGCAGGAACAGCTTCTTGGAGTAGCATATGGTATTATAAGTCCTAATTTGGAGATATCAAGGACAAAATTAATGGAAGAAATTGGTTTAAGTAAGAATATGGTGAAAAAATATGAAACAGAATTTGTAGAAAAGCTTTGTTTTTCTTCTGGAAGCATATTGGATGATGCAAGTTTCAAGGAAAAGTTTGAGTTTCTAAATACTAAAGTTTCAGAGGTATGCAAAAATAAATGTTTACTTAGATCTTATAACAAATTAAATGGGGAGAGGTGGGCAAAGAGCCAAGCTAAAGTTTAATATTTTTTTAAGCAGACTTGCAACCAAGGTAAAAACCTCAACATTGGTGGTTATATACTTCAACTATTCTAGTACATCACAGAATTTTTCAATCACCTTAGAATTAAGTTAACTACCTAATATAATTATCTTTTAAAAGGTGGCCAGTTAGCTTTTAAATAAAATAACCAGTGATTAAAATGGTTAACGCTTAGAAAATAACATAGGCATATTTTGTTTATAGCAATGTTACAGAACTTGAAAAGAAATTTCGAAAGATAGAAAACAAATGGTTTGACTTAAAGAAACATGTAGGCCTACATCCTGCCTATTAATAATGAATTCAAAACGCTTGACAGAATAGCATGGAAAAACTGGAGTCATTAGGTAGGCCTGTTAGAAGGTATAGAAAAACTGCAAAGCTCAAAAACAAGTAATGACAGTTTGAGAAGTTTCAAAACACATCTCTCACATAAAAATTAATTGCAACTTTTACAAAGAAAAGAAGAGCTGTTTTCATCAACTTCTGTACACAGTTCATGAGCCTAAAAATGACACATTTGGCACTGAATCCATTGTTCATCAGATCTTGAGAATCTTCAAAACCTTTTGTTGCAGCAGATGCACTCTATGTCGGCTTCTTCTTCATCAAATACTAACACTGTTTTTGGGTAAAATTTCGTGTGCTTAGTTGTTTTCTTTCTATCATTTCTTTCTTTCTTCTTGCCATCTGCTGCTTTTCATTTTTCAACCTTTTTATTCTCCTTTGCTTCTTTTTCAGCTTTTGCAGCTTCAAGTTAATTTTTATATGGACTTGTTGTCAACATCTCCACAGATCCTTTCTTTCAGCCATTGCTTTGGTGTTTTCCTGCTGTTAAGCAAGGTACAGAAACAATGTCCTTTGGGCTCACTGAAAAACCAGTTCCAGGTCATTAGTCTCTGGGGGAGTGCTTACACTTCTATTTGGTTGGATAGGATGAGATGGCTGCTCATGTTGAGCAAGGTGTAGCTGATGATGATGATCCAACATCCAGACGGAGGGGAATTTATTTCACCTCAGCAGCAACAATTTTTTAACATTTAAGATTTGAGTGTAAATGTTTATGTAATATTGTTACAGAATACACTAAAATTTGAATACAAATATTCCTGGGTTGTTTAATGGGCACACCAAGCAGCTTTACGTGGTCACTGGTAAATTTATAATAGAATCCACGAGCCCTGAAAAGAAAACCTTTCACTTCCCATGCATTTGCGGAGATGTCTGCATTAAGGAGCTTAATGCCACATTCTTTAAGCCATTTGTGGTATTTTCTGGTGTTAAAGCCTTCAAATAGGATTCTCCAAAAAGCTTACCAATTTGAAATTGAGCAACCGTTCTGCCAGGATTGTTCCTCAACCACTTTTCAATTGCTTTGACTTAAAAACTATTCAATGGCCCTATGAACATTATGTCTAGGAGCTGTATTTTGTAGCTACAGTGTGGAGATAGACAGATCACTGTCACATATTTTTTGTGTAGGAAGAGTGACTGTCTAAAACTAGCACCCTAGATTCTCTTTTATGGCTTAGAATGTTTCAAGTGATGAAACCACTCAACAAATAGTCCAATTGCATCCATCCAGATGAGTGGCAGGCAAACACTGTCCCAGTTGGAGTCCTGTCCATCAATTCTTGTTTCATTCTCTGACGTGGGAATACAAGGAAAGTAGAGGCGTAGCCTCCCTTGCTAACATGCACAAAGCCACAGTTGTTAGCACACCTCTCTTAGCTGAAGAAAATGAGTCAATTTGTCCTCTACCCTTAAGAACTATCACTTTGGCTCTTTTGGTCTGTATGATAACAATCCCAGTTCCATGTAAATTGTAGATTTGGTGGTCAGGATAGTTATGACAATATCTTTCTGTTGTGAGAATGTCAAAAAAGTTGTTGACATTAACTGTGTTAAATGCAGAAGCTCTTGCAGCTGAGGTTGTTTCAGGTGATTTCAAAGCTAAGTTTGGATGAAACATCCAGTATCCAGCAATCCAAACCTTCCCAGCCATCCTACTCTCTTGACTGAAACTATGTTTAATTTTATTGTTTTCAGCCAGTTCATATGCAACATTTCTTAAATCTGCTATAGATATACTAAAGAAACAAACCTGTAAACACAGTAGGTCATCCACAATCTCCTGCTCTTGTTCTGGGCTGAAAACCATTCCGTATTTTCCCAATAATCTTCTTATTTTCTGTGGCATCCATATTTTTGTTCAAGATTGTTCTGTTCAAGGTATTCCTGGGAACTCCAAAAGTGGTTGTAGCAGTTGCAAACTTGATTCTATCTCCTCTCACTGCTTGGATAGCTTGCAGCATTGCATCAGATCCCAAGACTGCTGATTCCCTTTCCTCTTATATTTATGGACCATGCAGCAGTTTCTGAAATATAAAAAATGCAATACAAATGAAAATGAATGCATAACAATACATACTAGACTAATAAGTATTTATCTAAAAATCATTAAAAATGCAAAATTAGCATAACTTCATGATAAAATCTGATATATAAACAGTTTGATTTTCCTTTATACTTTTATGAATATTGTCATTTAATCATCAAATGATACTTAAGTATCTATTCAAAGCTTTTCTATATCAAACTTGAGAATAACTCATAACAAGGAGAAAAAAAAGAATTGGTGTTCAGCAGGCAAAGTGGCTAGGCTGGTGGCCAGCTTGTCCACATTGATGCCATTACACAACAGTTGTTCTACCTCAACAACCCAATGGAACAACTTGATTGTCAAAGCAGGATTTTTGTGGCCAAGAAAACACTCTTTCAAAACAATTGCTTTCAAAAACGGTAAGTCACATGGTTTCATAGTAATAAATGTACAAACTGAGCACTTACCTTACATCAGGATAATAAAAAACCTCAAAAACTACAATAACTTAAACAGACGACACAATAAACGGATCAGGCTTCTTGCAATGACTGATGGCATTGACTGGAAAGAGTATAGACATTCCCCGTGCAATGGCAGCATCTCAAGGCACCTGAAGCCCCTGTGGCCACTTTACCCACCTCTCCCCTACTAGCTGAATTAGCAGTTTATTTCTTCTTCTTGGTTTTCTTCTTCTAATATAATAAGTAGTATAAATGTGAATTGATCACACACATTTCAGTAAATTTCTGGAATTTGCTCACAGAATAATATTAGTTGATTTATTCCTTCTAGAGTGTCAGCTCACTTTTTTGTCATTACCAGGATATTTATTATACATGTGTATAATGGGTGACTTTAGAGTGATATTTTTACTCTTGGATATCCCATGTACAAACAAGAGGAATATAGAACATATATGCAAATACTTCACATCAGCAGTACCTTGGTAAGAATAAGCAAATTACGTGGTAAAGAAAAAGGAAATGAAAACGATGCAGAGCAAAAAGTGTTATAGAATTGTAATGTCAACTGATTATGAGGAGACTTCAATTAGCCTTAGCGCTTGTAGAAAGTATTTCATTGTAACTACTAATATATGATTTATAGATGTCTGATATTCAGAACTTTCATTTAGAAATTTCTGATTTCTATAAAGTATGAGATTAGCGTCAATCTTTACTCTAGGCTGTATTCAACATTATAGCATTACAGTGTGTGTATGAGTTTTGTGAAAACGTTATAACAACAATACCTGGATACAATAATGTACATTTTACTGACAAGGTGTCTTATTTACAAAGTTTTGATACAATGAATATTTAAAATGTTATCCTAATGATTCATTATTGTTTGTTTTTAATTACATTTTTCTGAAACATATGTTATTTATAATATTTTAATAGGATGTATATTTAACAGGATACCCTAATGTTTTATCATTATTTGTTTCTACCTATAATAGCCTGTTTACCATATAAGACTGAAAGTAAGATTTACAGAATTTAAAATTGTTTTAAATTCCATATTGCATAGCTTTGTTTTGCAGATTCTGCATTTTTAAAAAAATAAAGTGTTTAAAAACATAACTTACTACATAAATCTGAGTTATGGTAAGGAGTGTGTTTCCAATAACATTTTATTTATGATAAATTCAAGTGAGTCAAGTCATACAAAAGGATGTGTGCTGTCATCCTTTTATATGTATTACAACTCATAACAGATAGTGTGTGATATTAAAGCACCATTATATAGGTTGACAACACTGGGGTTTCTGTAAAATTTGTAAAATCCACTTCCAGTGTCTAATCTCTAAAGCTAAAATTTTGCAGTCCTTCTTATATCCTTGGTCAGCATAGTAATCATAGTTACAACTGAAGCAGTAGATGATTTCTGTAAAGACTGGAGTTTAAGAATTAATTTAAATAAATATGGTGCTATAGCATTCAAGAATGACTGCAAATAAAGGTCTGGTGTTAAATGACATTGAGAAGGAGGAGAAATAAATGGTTAATGAATTTGAATATTCAGGATTAAGATTAAGTAGTAATGGTAGATAGAATGAGCAAAGGAAAATTACAGTAGCTAAAGCAGTACTCTCTTTGAAAGCCATTAGGGCATGTATACACAAAGTACCAGGTATGCAAATAAAATTGTTGATAAGAGTTTTTTTGGCAGTAATCAAAGCTAAAATGCTTAATTGACTTGTAATTTGGATACTACAGAAAGGGTGAACAAACATGAATCTTATCAATAAAAAACTTTGTAACCAGAATTTGGACTTGCCAAGACCTTAAGTTATTGCCATTGCACAAACAGAATAATGAGTTAGTGTTTAAGGGAAATAGTGATTTAGAATAACAAATTTAAGTTAAAATATATTTTACATCATTGTTAAAAAGTACAGGTAAGAATCGATTAAGGAGAAACCTGGATTAATAAGACTAAGAAAATTCTGAATATTATTGGTTTGAAATAAACTTTTAGATTTAGAAATCATTAGAAGGGATATATATGTTAAACTCAAGAATGTCAACTGAATAGTGTAGTTATATAATGTTTGCAGTTTGTGACATTCAATTGAGTTTAATATGTGGACCAGTCAGGGTGCACCATGGGAAAGCAGACTATTCTACCTACAATTGATTTATGTAATGGACATTTATTAAACATTCTATTAAAAGTTTCTGACATCATCCCAGCTTTACCAGGAAATAAATCAGGTGCAATTTTTGGCCTAACCACTGGCCATTACTGTATAACCATCCATTTGCATAGAATAAACATTTATTCATCACATCAGTACATTCTTTGCAAATATCCAAATTCCATAATTAACAGAGACCATCTAACAAAGTTTACATCAATATTATGTTAGGGTGCTTGGAAGAAAATGGAGTAAGTTCAGCTCTTGAGGATTTGCTAATAACAACAACATTACTAATTTCTTTTGTAGCCTTCTTATCTCTCCCTCCCTCTCTCTCTCTTCCTCTCTTTCTCTTTTCATTTCAGAAATATTGTAACATGTGAAATTTAATACTAACCTCAAGGACATCTACTTTTAGTACTGGAAAACATAGACAATTCACAACTTTTTTACTTTTACAGGAAATGTTGAAGATGGAAGAAGTTGTTAAGCAGACTGCAGCCATAGATGCCACACGCAATGAATATCAGCCATTAGCAAAACATGGAACTATTCTTTTCTTTGTTTTATTGGATATGGCGAAAATTAATTATATGTATCAGCATGCCCTATTTACATATATAACCATATTTTCTGACTCTGTTAGAGCAGTTCCTTTTGAAACACAAACTTCAGTTCACTTGGAGACTATTATGAATATATTGAGTGAAAGGGTAATCAAATTTGGATGTTGTGGTAAGTAAAAAGCATTTAGATACAATAAATATTTCTTTGCATTTTTATACTTAATGTAATATTTACTAAGTAAAATATGCCTATTGAATCTTTTGGCCTTTGTTTCAATGCCAAGTGCCTTGTTAGATCATAAAACAAAGATAAAAATAAAGATGATGATGATGATGGTGATGATAATAATGTATTGCCATGCAATATAGGGATATATAATTACAGGTTTTATTCCATTATTTGCAAATAAGAACTACAATATTGCTATACCTGAATGGTAATGGCAAATTAATTAAAAAACTGTGTTATCACTGCGTCATTATTTAGTTTACCAAAATCTCTATGACCATGTTTGTGACAATCATGCATATCAAGTGGCCATGGCCAATTTCAGCAATCAGAATAATGTGTGTAAATACTAAGTACTTCAATAATACACTATGTTCTTATTGTTTTATCATCACGATCATATGACTATCATCATAATCATTATTAAACATATTTTCCTGCTGCAATAAAAATGTGGATCACTGCAGAATCCAAGCTTCAGTAAAGTAAAGAACAAGAAAATTTAAAATCAGTATCTTCAGAAGACTAAATGTTTCAAAAAATTAAATATTAAGCACATAACTTATATTAATTATTCATTTACTTCCTGTATACTCATTGCATAACCTTGAGGGTTCTTGAATAATGTAATATTGTAATGGTAGTAAAACTTTCCATGGATTGCATTCAGATATACCCATTTTGTCTTGTCTTGTCTTACACAATACAGTTCTCCGTCATTGCTCCAGATGCACTTCAGGTTTCAGATGTACCCATGCATGAGAATCCAAATAATAGGGTTAGATAGTAATAAATAGGGAGAAAGGCTGATCACCCATCCTGGCTGTTGTCTCTGATCCGTAGTCTGTGCTCCCTGACAGGCGTCTGACCCCAGGCACCCATTTGTAAGTCCTGGGGAGTATAAGCTCTAACAATGGGGAGGGCAAACAGAGAAAGAAAGAAAGAAAGAAAGAAAGAAAGAAAGAAAGAAAGAAAGAAAGAAAGAAAGAAAGAAAGAAAGAAAGAAGAAAAAAACACAATGAATTTGAACACAGCAGTGAGGATGACCTCTGTAAGTCCATCAAATAGTCTCCAAAATAACAAACATCCACAACACACCAGGTGCCCATCAATAAAAGGTACATAGCTGATGATGATGTGACTTCATCCATTTTTCTTGTATTCATGCTTTTCTTCCTTTTGTCTTATTTGTTTTACATGTACATTGCAATAATGGTGTGTAAGCAGGCTCTTCTCTCTTAATCGCTCAATAAAGTGTTGAAACAGAACTCTGTTGTATCTTCCTTGATTGCACAAATAGGAATGGAATGCAGGGTTATTCTACTCTCATCCAGCCACTCGCTTAAGTGCTCAACACAGGAGTTCTATTCACTCTTCTGATCGCTCACTCACTAAAGTGTAGAATACAGAACTTGCCTTCTAGCCTCTTCTTTCTTTCTATCACTCACTGGTGTGTCAAACACAGTACTCGTCACGCAGAACTCGTTGAATGGAAAGCATACAGCACTAAACATTACAAGAACAAGCTTTTTGTGCTCCTTTTTATACCCAAGGGGCCTTCGACAAGGTTCGGCACGCTTAGAGAAAGTGGGATCTAGTGCTTTTCCGTGATTCCGCATTAACCTTTGGAATGTTTCGTTACTCGAGATCGTCCGTACCCCTCTCTCCAATCAATCTTAGGCCGACTAGCGCTGAAGAACACACCCGAAACGGGAGGCGCCATAGCCTCCGTCACATAATTCCCTCAAAGTTGCTCATTTGTAGTTGCTCCGCGATATGGGGCAAGACAATCAAGGTAGACCACCACCAGCTTCCGTTGGGGTTGATGCTGGATGTTGTACACCAACTTATACGACTTCCATTTAGTCCTCGTTGGACGGTAAAGCCACACGAGGTCGCCGCCTGGAATCCTATGATGCGCTCCAGATAGTCATAGCGTGCCTTCACTTGTCAGCTTCAGGTGTTCCCTAACGAGATAGTGAATGTCTTACAGCCTGTACGTTAGCGCCTAGGCATAATCCATTGATGGCTGAACAACATCGGGACGCGTGTCGAAAAACAGATCACATGATAATCGTGACTCCCTACTGAATACCATTTTGGTCAGTTATCTACCAATGGAATCGTATGTCATCCTCCATGGTCTAGGTGTATCATGCTAGCCTCTGGTTCCCGAGGTCACGGGTTCAAATCCGGCAGAGGGGATGGATTTTTTCGTGTGTAAAAATCCTTAGCATGGCTTCCTTTGAAAGGGAAGTAAAGCCGGTGGTCCCATGTCATAGGTTTACGACAGGTAAAAGAACCTCAAGCCTAACAAAGTGACCTCTGAGCAAAATTTCCAGCCTTAAACGTCCAATATAGAATGAGACGCTAAAAACCATAGTAGTTAAAGGGCGGCCATAAATAAGACCTCTTTTACTTTTGGCGGGGGGGGGGCTTGTATGGTTCAGTAGGTCAGGAGGAACAATGGCGCGTGCATTATCCAAATAATATTAATGCCTGGAAACAGATTTGGGCAGTATCGAAAATACATGTATTTGAAATACGTATTTTCGATACATTTTGTATTTTATATCAAAAATACATTTTTAAAAGTATTTTGTATCGCAAATACATCTTTTCGGTATTTTTGTATTTTAAAATACATCTATTTTTTATTTCGCAAAATGTTTTTATCCTGAAGTTTCTTCTTCTTCCGGGTATTGCCGCTACCGACAGCCGTCGTGAAACCGTGTGATACGTATTTTCTACAGTAAACGATTTGTATTGTTACCCTGCCGCAACCTTTCATTTGTTTCCGCTTCCCTTTACGTTATAAGATCGAACAACACGTGCGTTCGTTCTCATTTTGCTTTGGTTTGACGGTGATCGTAGTTGGAAGAGCTTACTTGGATCCCAAGTGCAACAAGTATTACAAATCTACGAAATGTACTACATAGGTAATACATTGCGCTTATTCAAGTACTTCTGAAAGAAAATGAGTACCGGAAAGTGTGCTATACTGGATGGCAAGTATTTTTGTAACAGAGGAAAAAGATAATAAGATAAAAGGGAAATGCGAGCTGTGTTACCCACGAAAAGCAATTTATATAACTGGCTCTTACAAGACACATTTAAAGGTAAGCAATTTACTTCATTCATATTGAACAGAATCATGCTGAAATTGTTGTTAGGACCGAAGCATTCCATAATATTCGTGTTATTTTATATCCTTTAGCGAGTTCATTCCGGGGAGCTGGAGGTGTTCGAGTCGTATAAATTGGAGTGGTCTCTTCGTTCGGAAGACAAAACTGAGAAGCCTAGGAATTGAACAAAATGACCAACGCCAGAAAATAAAACAACCAAGCTTAACACGGATGTTAAAAAGCCAACAAACTAAGTTTGATTCTCTGCTTCTGAAATTTATCATTAATGGATTGAGACCTTAGATTGATGAGAAAACCTACAAGAGATATTCCGCAGTACTGACCTGTAAATAATTCCATGGGCCACACACTTATGACCGGATTCGAGAAATGTTGTATGACATGAACAGTGCTCACTGGAGAAAAACGTGTTTCTACGATTACTGATAATGGTTCCAACTTCATAAAAGCCTTTAAAGAGCTTGGTTTCTTTACAAGTACTTGCAGGTAAGATTTAGCAGTCTTGAAACTTTCTAACCCTAACATTTGCAATATAGCTTTAGCAGACATACCTAAACCATGAGCTCTCCTTCGAATAGTGTTTGTGTGGGTAAATGTATTTGGTAAAGTACATTACAAGCGCAGGTGTTACAGATATTATTCACTCTGAAACCTGTAGTAAGCTCTAAAGATTTCTACTTTCAGTATATGGATCTGGAAATCTATGCAAAGTTTCCGTGCTGTGCTTATGACTGCATGTGAATGGTCTGGCTTTCATGCCAGCACGTATGCTGCATTGTGTTAATGCTATCTCCTCATTGTGAATGGACTTTACAGTGCTATGTTCACTAACTTGTTACCTTTCAGCAAATACAGTGTGCAACAGTAACTGCAGAACGTTCATTCAACATGTCTCCCTAATTTCCAATCTTCATCTACAGTACAGATCTCCTTAGTTGTTACAAGACTCGTCTTTTAAAGAATATCCAAATATGTATATGTTCATAATTAAACTTGCAATCTGTGTACTTTCAGCTTAAAATGCTGAAGACGATACAAACGATGCACAATTTACATCCTTGATGCGAGCATCATCCTCTGGATTGCTGGAGTTGCCACACCACATTCGCGGCACCACACATACATTAAATTTAATTGCTATATCTGACACTAACAAAGTAATAGTTGCTACACCCTCTGTGGCACGTATTCATCATCCTGAAGTGGCAAAGTGTAGTGCCCTATGGAATGCTTCAGGAAGGCTAAATAACTCAGAAGAAATATATGCTACCATAGGGCACAAACTTGTGTATCCTTGCAAAATGCATTGGAATTCGCTATATGATTCCCTTAGTCAGCTCCTGAAATTTAAAGAAAAGCTACCAGAGCTATGTGCTAAGGTGAACTTGAAAAAGTTTAAGGATATGAGGTGGAATACCCCAAAGAATATTTAGCTGGCCATTGCACTGGACTGTCTACGGAGGATGATTGCTATTATGGGCAGTTATTGCCAACCCTTTTTATGCTGAGAGCCAAATTGGAAGAATTAGAGATGTGAAATCTCATGTACTGTCGGCTTCTTCTGCAAGGAATTAAGGCAAATCTACAGTCAAGGTTTCATAATTACTTCTTTCTAACTTGTGAGGTGAATGAAGTAATAATTGCTGCATGCACACGTCCATATTTTAAGCTGAGATGGTTGGTTGGTGATACTAATGAAAAGTACAAGATACTGTGGTGTATGCAGCAATACAATTTCATTCTGATCTGCAGCAGCAAATGAAGATCTGTCATCTCAGGATGAGAGGTTTGGCTTCGGTGAAAGTACCAAATCCAGCCACAACATATCCACAAATGTCATTGAGCTGGAGGTCATGCAGTTCTTCAACGACAAATCAAAGAACCTCTCAATGCTGCAGGGTTTTTCAACTGTGAGGACACTGTTCCTTCGTTATAACATGAGCATTACAACGGTCCTGTGGAGAGGTTATTTTCCTTCACAGGATTTATTCACAGTCCCCGGAGGCAACTCCTCAATGATGAGCTATTTGAAAAGTTGATCTTTCTTAGAGGGAATTTTAAATTTCAGTATTGGTGACCCCCAGTTCTTTTCTTTATATTATGTCATTTTCATGCTTAGGTTTAGTTTATTGTATATATTTCATGAAATCAGGTTACCCAGTTCAGCTGTGCATTTTATTCTAATGTTATTATTTATGAAACTTCGTTCACCAAATGTATTTTATATGTTTATATGTATATTAAAATAATATTTTGTATCTTGAATAAATGTTATAAAATTATATTCTATTTGAAATGCTTTTATACCTGTATTTTGTATGTAAAATACATTTGAGATATATTTTGCCAAACTCTGACTGGATAAAACGTTTTGGAAATGATCATCGACCGCCTTGATATAGCGTTCCATAGCTCCGTGTGACTGCAGATGAAGGGGTCTAGTGTATCCCGAAGCTCTCGCATAAGGTCGGATTCGAAATGGATTACCTGGTCACTGTGGAGCTCGTGGGGGACCCCGAACCGACAGAAGAAGCTGTTTACTAGTGTACCAGTCACCGTCGAAGTCTCTTGACATAAACCTCCAACTACTTTGTGAAATAATCCATAGTGAGTACCATATTTCCAGCGTCTCTCCTAGGTAAAGGCCTCTCCCATCGATAGAAACTCGTTCGAAGGACGCTCTGACATTCTACCGTTGCAATCGGTCTCGCCTGCATCTCTGAGCCGCATAATTTGCCGTGCAGATGCCGGATTGTCTGCATGTCACTTCGCAGATATAACCAATAAAGTCGGCGACGTGGTTTCTCCAAGATCTTTAGTCATCCTCCGTGGTGTAGTGATTGCATACTAGCCCTAGTCCCGAGATCGCGGGTTCAAACCCGGCGGAGGACGATGATTTTTTTCGGGCGCAAAAACGCTTATCATGGCTTCCTTTGGAAGGGAAGTGAAGACGGTGGTCTCGCTTCGCAGATTTACGGTACGTAAAAGAACCTCATGCCTGATAAAGAGGCCTCTGAGAAAAATTACCAGTATTTCACGCCCAATATAGAACGGGATGCTAAAGGCCACAGCAGTTAAAGAGCGTCGATAAATAAAACTAAATTTTTAATGTTTTTCCAAGATCTTATTCACATCAAGGTGGCCTATAGTAGCTCAGGCATAGCTCTCCTCGAGAACTTCCTATACCTTGCTCCTCTGGACTATTAGCTGTTCAATCTTGGTTTTCCGTTTGTATACTATCACACTCTCCTCAACATGCCGTTGCTAACTGCAAGGGGGTTCCCCTGCCCCCAGCAGCTTTACGTCGGTCATCTTGGGGTGACATCCGCAGGCGGAGGTTGTGCGCCAAACGTCAGAATCGGTCCTATGTCTCGATCTTCCACAGGTCTCTTCGTTCAAATGGACTGCAGGCTCCACAGTGACCGGACATAAGACTGCATCACTCTCCTTCATCTCCTCTTTCACGTGGTGGTTGTGGTTTTACCGGCACCATCTTCGGGAAAGGGCGCCTGCATTAGTAAGACGTCTCCTGTCCGGTGCTTCGAGATATAGTTGTACTCCTGTAGTCGTAGGATCCTCCTTCAGGATCTTCAAACCGCCAGAAGCTTTCGTTATGTGACTCAGTAGTTTCGTTCGGCTTTGGTCTGGTTCTACTGAAGTAGGCTAATACACTCTCTTCTTCGCCCTGCTCTTGCGACAATGCCGACCTCACTAGCACGGTGCCCAAGTTTAACTTCTTACCGTGGATGGGGCATCTAGGAATGGTGCTCTGTAGAGGGTGTTCTTCAGGGTTTGGAAAGCTGCCTCAGCTCGTTCGGTTCATTGGAAGACCCATTTTCCCTCGGTCAGTTGTCAGTGTTTTGGCGATGTTTTCTTAGCCCGCCAGTTATTTCTGACAATATGTGCAGAGACCTAAGAACCGTTGTAATTCTTTTTTATTCCTCGGCTTGGGCAATACTTGATGATTTGTAGCTTCTGGGGATCCGCAACCACACCATCAAGATTTACGGCATGTCCCAGGTAGCACACTTCTTTGCTGAGCTAACACTTTTTTGGGTTCAGCTTGAGCTTGGCTTGGCGAGGCCTTTCAAACACTTTCCTTAGATGAGTCACTTATTTCCAATTATCTTGTCTAAAGCAATGGCGACGATATATAGGGTGCAAACATTGTAGGTGAGGCACCTCATCACAGATTCTATGAGTCTCTGGAACTTTACAGAGCCGCTGTAGAGACCGGAAGCTATTACCGTAAACTACCACAGTTCATGTTCAGTAGGAATCTCCGTCTTATATTTGTCGTGATGAAGTGCCACTTGCCAGTACCCCGACATAAGGCTCAGGGTGGAAAGCACCGCTAAACTGCCCGCGGTGTTATCAGTCTATGGAAGCTGGAATAAGTATATGACGTCACCAGCTTCCAGTAATCAAAGTAGCAGCGCCGATTTTATTCTCTCTTTTTTACTAACACCACCGGCGATATCCACGCCTATGGAACTACACAGTATATGTTCACAGTTCTTTATCCATTTTCAGTGAGAAACTCTGTTCTCCCGTCGTTGGGCTGGAGTGCCACTTGTCAGTACCCTGACATAAGGCCCAGGGTGGTAAAGCACTGCTAAGGTACCCAGGTTATCGTCAGTCTGTGGAAGCAGAGTGCCACTTGTCAGTACCCTGACATAAGGCCCAGGGTGGTAAAGCACTGCTAAGGTACCCAGGTTATCGTCAGTCTGTGGAAGCAGAGTGCCACTTGTCAGTACCCTGACATAAGGCCGAGGGTGGTAAAGCACTACTAAGGTACCCAGGTTATCGTCAGTCTGTGGAAGCAGAGTGCCACTTGTCAGTACCCTGACATAAGGTCCAGGGTGGTAAAGCACTGCTAAGGTACCCAGGTTATCGTCAGTCTGTGGAAGCAGAGTGCCACTTGTCAGTACCTTGACATAAGGTCCAGGGTGTTAAAGCACTGCTAAGGTACCCAGGTTATCGTCAGTCTGTGGAAGGAGAGTGCCACTTGTCAGTACCCTGACATAAGGTCCAGGGTGATAAAGCACTGCTAAGGTACCCAGGTTATCGTCAGTCTGTGGAAGCAGAGTGCCACTTGTCAGTACCCTGACATAAGGCCCAGGGTGGTAAAGCACTGCTAAGGTACCCAGGTTATCGTCAATCTGTGGAAGCAGAGAGCCACTTGTCAGTACCTTGACATAAGGCCAGGGTGGTAAAGCACTGCTAAGGTAACCAGGTTATCGTCAGTCTGTGGAAGCGGAAAGCAGTCTTTTTAAGAGACGTCTTCAGCTTCCGGAAATCAAAGCAGAAGCGACGATTCCCGTCTTTCTTTTTCACTAGCACTATCGGTGTGGCTCACGCATATCAAATTCCCTATTAAGCCTCCATTCTTAATATCATAAATAAAAAAATTAAATAAAACTTCCTTCTACTTTGTTAGTGGAACACGGCGAGGTGGCTGCTTGATCGACCGAGCATAGTAGGATTATATGCAATGCATCACTCTGTCATCCTCTGACTGGCTGAAGATGTCCTGAAATTCCGCGAGCAGGTTAATATCTGCTGCTTCTTATCTCGAAAGAGGTTCTGCCACCTGGACAGAGTTAACCAGACGACTATCCAGTTTCTTAGTGTTCGTTTGGCTCTCGGTGTCTGGATGCAGGCATTGCACAGAGGACCGGCTCACAATTTCCCAGGGCAGATCCGCTAAATAGTTCCTGGTCCGGATTAAGGAACCTCAGCAGGATGCTCTTCTGAGCCGGAAATAGCGTCCTAGCAATATATGGCCCATCTTGCTGGATTTTTCCTCCGCTCCAGAATTATACTACTCGTTACGTGTCTTTCCGCCTGCGACGTCATCACTCTCGCTGCACGCTGGAACCACTTCTCGCTTTGCAAATAATAGTCTCACTGATTGCAACCTCGCTTCCGGATGTTTCAGCAAGTTCTCGTCGCGGTCCGAACACCACTTTGGCATCGAAGAAATGAAGGGTGTCCAGGATTACTTCCTGGGTGATTGCGGCAACGAAAACCCACAACAGTAACCTACACCTACCAAGGGTAAAATCTGTTACCCACAGGGTTTCAACTAAAGTGGTTCGTAGCTCGTAGCGCTTGGCATCCTTTTGGACAGTCCCTGCCCACTTCGGGTCTGGCGGTGGTTAGTGAGGGCATGCGCTAATCCATGCGCTACCAGGCCATCCTCACCGCACCCAGCCACGATGTTCAACGTGAAGTAAGGGGGCGACCACTTCGACCCCTTTTCACGCCGGCGCTGAAGCTTTCCTGATCTTCGGCGGGGTGCGCTCACAATACACCCTGGTTACCCCATGCTCTCCGCAATTCCAGCATGCAGGTCTTCCGCTCCTATTTCTATGACGGTTAAGTTTTCGCTTGGTGGGCTACCGTAGTTCGCAGCCGTCACAGTTCTGACTGGCAGCAGATTGGTTTCATCTTTGCCACTTCAATGCGGAGGGCAGCCGCTAGGCCGTCGTTGATGTTACGTGTTTTGCTAGGAGCAGCGGCTGTGTGCCGTTCTGCCTCCATAGGAAATTCCCGTTATGTCCCAACACATTGTTGCTCCCTTGTTTTCAACTGGGCCCGGTATGCGGCGGCAGGTGATGTTCTCTATAGCGTCCCTCCAACTGACAAATCAGGTCGTCAGTCGAACCTCCGCGGGAATAGTTCAAAAAGAGAATCGGCCGCCTACTCCTACAGGACAACCAGAGAATATGTTGTCTTCTCCATCGCGCCCATCTATGCATTGGCCTCTAACTGCCGTTTAAACACCATCCACGACGAAGTGCCTTCGAATTTTGGAAACTTCAGTGTTTTTGGATTAGCCAGTCTCATAATCATGGAACCCTCTGTAACTCCGGCACAAATCTTCGCTTCTAGGTCGCGTTGCATCTCCTGCATTGCGGCGTCAAACATTCTCTTGTTTTCCTTCACCTGCTAGTGCAGATGCTCTAAGTATTCTTTCCATGTCAAATTCAATTGCTACTAGTGTATTAGCAATGTCAGCTTTCAAGTATTTCACAGTAGTATTTATCTCAAATTTTGCAATGGCATTGTCAAGATCTGGTTCGATTTTAATACAATGTCACGGCCATTTCCGGGTTTCATTTCCTCCGTTTTGTTTTTCGTTTCTGCCTTTACACTCTTCATTTCCGTATGCACCTTCTCCATTCCGGATTTCACATTCTTCATATCTGTTTTACCTCTTCGTTTTACTTCCTCTCTTTTTCATTCTGGATTTCGTTTCTTTTTCCAACATTCCTGATTTCTGGGTCTTAATTTCAGTTTCTATTTGCACAATTCTAGGTTTCACCGTCTTCATTTCGGCTAATAGTTATTGCTTAAGTACGCCCTTCATTGCAGCGTTTAAACTCACTTCTTGCACCAATATGACTTCCTTCACTTTCTTGTGTGGTGACATTATTTTTTTATTTCTTTCTTTCGTAGCATTGCAAATGAAGACGGGTGAAGCAACTTCTTCTCTCATCAAGTAATCATTAGTGTTTTGAACACACGACTCTCTTCTGTTTTCCCTCGATCGCTCACGTAAGTGTCCAACTCGCTCACTAAGATGTTAACACAGGATTCGCCTTCTAGCCTCCTCTCTCTCTCTCTGTCTATCTATCTATCTCTCTCTCGCTCATTAACCCGTCGAACACAGGGCGGTCAAACACTCAGTAAACAACACTTAAAGTCGCCACCACAACAGCAACAACAATAATAAGAACAATCTTTCTGCGGCGGCGAATATGCTCCTGTTTATACCCGCAGGAGTCTTCAAGAAGTTTCACTACACCGAGGGAAGGTGAGATCTAGAAGTTTCTCCATGCTTACTGTTTAACATCCCGGATGATTAGACAAAAAGGCCTTCCCCTCTCCAACCAATCATATGGCGGCTAGCGCTGAAGAACACAGCGCGGGTGGGCTGCGTTACAACTAGAAAATGCCTCCACAAACATGTTATAGCTCTGCAAAGTGAGTGAAGTGTGTTCACAAACCCATATTCATTGCTAAATGGGCTATAGAATAAGTGTGTGTAAAATACTTTTCACTTTCTGCAAGCTACAAGTATTTTTAAACATTTCAGACTCTTGATACAGCAGGGGATAGTACCAACGTGTGTAATAAACATCTTTGCAACATCCTATAATTAGGGTTGTTCCACTTGAAGGTATTACTATGCCTCATGCTTCCATGGTAATATCAGTGACTTTCAAAGAAGAATGAAATTAATATCATGTTTGAAAATATCTCTGACATTGTGAATTAGCATTTTAAGGAGGGCTTACTGATTGGAACTTAGTTACAGCAATGAATCTATGAAAAAGTGAATATACAAATTCTTCTTATTAACATGAAATTTTTACCATGTGTGCAGAATATAAAACAAATGGCATTAAAATTAATGAAAGTAAGAACATTTTCTCTATATTGCAATTTTAAGTTAAAATAAAAATTTATGAAACATATAATTAACTGTTAGGTACAAAGAATATCTTGTTTTAGCATATTCAAACTGACTAATTACAAATAAGAAAAATAATATCACAAAAATGGTTCTGCATAGATCATTAAATTCTAGCAACTTACATTATTATTAATAATTATCTAAAAATCTGGAAAAGTCACGTAATTGTACACCCTTCTGACAGTTATAACCATCAATCTGAAATAAAACTTTCAGCCTTCCTAAGTATCAAATAAGGCCCCTGACATCCTAAAATGATAAAGTAAGTTATACAAGCAATTCGTTACAAATGTAGTATAATAAGAGAAAAAATCTGATGTGTTACACTCACATGACTTTCTCTACTCTTGTACAATCTATTTTTACAAACGCCTATTCTCCATATGCTTTATGTTAATCGAGATATCGAGATGCCAATCTTATTGCTAATTTTCTTGTAGATGCAAGGGGAATATAGTAGCTTTTAAGCGAAGGTCAAATATTTTAACGCTGGTTGCTATGCGCGCATTCCATTCTCTTTGCAAGTCCAGGACATAAAAAAATGAATAACCAATTTGAGAAAAAGTATAAGTATTGGAAAATTTAAGGGAATAACAAGCAATATCTCGAAAACGGTTCACTCAACAAAAGAAATGTATATGACATAAGTTGTGTATTTTAACGAGATCTACATTTTTTGTATAGTAAAATTTTGTCTATCTCTTATGGTTTACCACTTATGCAAAAGTCGTTCACAATGAAGAATACTTTTGGAGACATTCCCAGAAAATTCGAGATATACATTTCATTTCTCATGACATTATCTTAAACATATGATATTTTAATCAAAATCGTTAGAGCCATTTTTGAGAAAATTAAAATTTTCGAAAAATGTTCCATGTAAAGGGTAGTCTGGGGTGGGGGGATTTTCTTGAAAACCTTCGTGTCGCATCTCTGGAAGATACTGAACCTAAATACCAAGTTTGGTGTTTATCCGACTGTTCGTTTTTGAGTTATGCTGTTCACAGACACACAGACACACACACACACAGACACACACAGACACACACACACACAGACACACACACGGACATGTTTCCAAAAATGCTTTTTTTGGATTCAGGAGGTCTCAAAACATGTATTTCCGGTGAAATCTCGGTATCGAATTTTTGGGTGAAATGCAATACTTCCCCTACTTACTATACGTAGTAGAGAAAGTAAAAATAAAACCATGTGAGACTAAGTCAAAGGTAGTAACATTTAAACTCCTTACTTTAATGCAGAGTCTTCTTGTGTGAAGTCTTCTACCTTTCAAAATGAGTGCTCAAATCGATAGCAGGTATGTCTAAGATTAACGGTTCATCAAAGGTTACAGTGCTCAGTCTTTTTGGAGTGATGGCAATAAAGAAGGAGTAAAACTTTTAATAACTATCAGCACACTGCTAGTTCTCAATGCTTGGGAAGAGATCTTTATTATGAAAAAATTAAGCTTGTGATAAAACTTTCACATTCTTCTGCAGAATTTTGAATACTTTTTAAAAGGATACCAGGGAATTCTACACATTCACAGAACCAACATGTGTATCATGAACTGATAGCTGAACTTCTACTTAAGAATGAACAAGTGTTCCTAGAATTTATACTAATAAAAAACAAGTGTAATGAGGTCATTTTAAATGTTATTATGTTAATATACTTAAAGCATCTGCTTTCCAAAATGAAATAAAAGTTGTCATTAATTGGAATGAAATGAAAAAAGTAAAAGATTTCATTCCATTCCCTTTGTATTTTATTATGAACAGAGCTGCACCTTTCCGGTTGGTGAATTGTTAAAAACTTTTGGGCCCAGAGTTAATTTTCAAATATTAAATGGACTTCGCAATACATGCAGTGCATTGGTATACTTACAATATTGCATTCATGTTTTACAGGAATCATCAATAAGGACAAGATTGCATTCTTTTTCCATTTGGCAGTATCCTTAGAGATAAATAAGTCATCTGTTTCCATGGATGAATACAGATTTTTGCTAAGAAAGACATCTACTCCAACATCAACTTTTCAAGAATCCCCTGCTGACTGGATACCTGTAAGTATGAACGACACATACAGATTGTGTCAAAATTGATTGTGCAAACTCAAATAAATGAAGGTACACAAGAATAGAAGAAGAAAAGGTCTCAATACACAAAAGTGTGCAAATGGTCCATTTGTGAAATAGTGGTGAATGTGTGGTGAGTAGACATTACTGACTGAATTGCTTACAGACATTGTAAGCTTACCTCTAGAGCAGCCGCACAAGAGATATACATTTTGAGGCTCCCTAAATCCTCCAAAACGTATTTTTACAAAAAGGTTGTGTGTGTATGTGTGTGGGCATATGTGTGTGCGTGTGTGTGCGCGATAGAGAGAGAGCAGCATAACTGAAAAAAGTCACTTAAATATCAAACTCGATATTTAAGTTTGTTTTCCAAGGATGCGACACATAGATTTACAAGAAGCTCTCCTATCTCAAGCTTTAGTATTTTTTATTTTCTTAAAAATGGCTCCAATGATTTTAAGATATTTGTATGAGAAATAAAACGTAAATCTAAAATTTTCTGCAGACACACAGACAGACATGTGACCTTCATAGTATATTCCCAGCATCTGCCATTCCTCTCAACACTGCTTCCTAAATTATTATGAATAATTTTATTAGCATATTTGAAATTTATCTTAATGCTTAGCTTTTATAATATTTTAAATCTGAGTTTCAGAAATGGTCATATGTGCTACAACTATCTGAGGCTTTTCCAGAAACCTTTGGTAATCTTGCAGATGATGTGAATAAGGATCTCAGGCACTGGAAAAAGGTACTATTTTATCCTCTCATGCTTCTCAGGAAAGTATTACACATAGTACTCATAAACCATAATTCTTTATGGTGAAATGATTAAGTTTGACATCATGTGACAGATAAGCACAGTAGGTTTAAATGAGATTGGTTTGTACCCTGGGCAGGGGAGAAAAATTCATGCTATGTGTTCAAGTTCATTGGGCAGTGATGGAGATGTATTGCTGGGACAGGTGCATCTTCCAACATCTGTAGCACCTCAAAAGTTTTCTACAGCATTAAAACTTATAAAATCAAAAGTAAAATTGCATTTATAATTTTATAGATATGTAAGAAATGTTAACACGCTAGTTCTCTATGGCTACAATGTTCCTTTATTCCTTACAATACACTGTCCACTCCCAACACACCTAAATTACAGCTGGACAAAGATGAGGATTTAGGAATTTAATGATTCCACCTATGAATAGCTATGTTGTGAGACTACTTTTTTGGTGAAGTTCTTGCCTGCTGTTTCATAGATGCACATACGAAGTGTATGTGTGCATGCTCATATATGCATTCAAACGTGGTCAGGTTCATTATGCTCAGGGTGACTGCATTCTCGTAAATTCTGAATATGCTTTATATCTATGTCCTAAACAGGACAGTGACTTCTGAACCCAGAGGCATGGATTTGATTACCTGTGAGACAGGAAGTTTTTCTTTAGTTGGAATTATTCCCTGTCCTCCACAAAGTGTGATTTTGGAGTGTACATGAGTGTGTTTAATATTAGGGTAAATCAAATATAAACTGAAATTACGTTTTACAATTCTATTGGATCCACCAACAAAAATAAAACAACTTTTCTAAATAGTCTTCCGAATTTGACCTACATTTTTCCCATGGAATTGGCAACTTTTTGATGCCATCCTCAAAGTAAGAAGACGAATGTGTGTACAGCTAGTTGCGCATGTACTCCTCTACCACTGCATTGTCATCAAATACCTTTCCTCCCAGTTCTTCTTTCAAAGGCTCAAATAAATGTTAGTCAGAAGGTGACAAATCTGGAGTATAAGGAAGATGCTTCAGAGGTATCCAATGCATTTCCTCCATTTTCCCCATGTTAAGACAGCAGTGTGTGGTTTTTCATTATCATGCATAACAATCATACCTCAGTTGGTTGCCAGCATTGTTTTTTGTGATTTGCAGCTTTTGTCTCGACCAAAAAATGGCAGTAATATTCTGCATCCACTGTCCTTTGTTTACAAAGGAAATCCGCCAGCAAAATGCCCACCAAGTCCCAATAATTAGTTGTGAGCACCTTTCCAGCAGGCAGCCATGCTTTGACCTTCACTGGCCCAGCTTCACCTCATTCCCATCACTCCATGCTTGCGTGTTTTGACTCTGGGGTGTAATGATGAACCCAAGTTCATCAGAAGGCACAATTCATCTCAAAAAATCATCTCCTTCCTCCTTGTAGCGATTCAAATGCCTCTGATAAATGTTGTGGTGCAAATTGTTTTGTTCCTGGGTGAAGAGATGAGAAACTCACTTGGCAGACAATTTACGTAGGTTAAGTTCATCATTGATGATGGCTTGAACTCTTCCAAAGCTTATTGCTATGAGGAAGCTATTTCAGAAATTGGTATCTGCCGATTTTCTTCAATAAGATCAGGTACAACATGAATATTGTCTGCAGTGATGCTTATCCATGGTCATCTTTATTGGGGCTCATTTTCCACTGCTTCCCTCCCTACCAAAAAAAATTTTTGTACCATTAATACACCTGGGTCTTTGAAAGGATGGCTTCCCCAAACTTTGCATGAAGCCTTCTCAAAAATTTCAAAGCTTTGGTGCCTTCTTTTGCCAGAAACTTGATTAAGATGCATTGCACAGCAATGGGTGTACCTCTTGCTTGCTAAAAATTAAATTGAGTTTTTATTTATGGACGCTCTTTAACTACTATGGTTCTTAGTGTCCCATTCTATATTGGGTGTGAAAGATTGAAAAATTTGCCTGGGGGTATCTTTTATGAGGCTTGAAGTTTTTTACATGCCATAAATCTATGACACAGGACCATCGGATTTGAACCCATGACCTAGGGAACTAGGGGCTAGCATGGTAACCCTAGACCATGGAGGATGACCCTCTTGCTCGCTCATGGTATACTGAAGCGAGTGGCTGTTCTGCGATGTGTGACACAACAATACCACTATTCCCAGCATCCCCACCAACATCCTCTTAAAGCCCCACACATTTCCGTTCACTACCAGAGGTGCTAATTTAAAATTCAAGTTTATATTTGATTCACCCTTGTAATAAAACTTAATAAATGTCAGCTTTAAAAAAACCATCAGTTAAATGAGTAATAACACCGTCAATCATTTCCAAAGTGAAAGCTCAGATGTGACCATGGAATTTAAACTATGAATGAAACAATAAAAGACAGCATCCAATGTTAGCCCAACTAGTTATGCTGTCGTAAAAGTTTGAATTCTCAGGTTATGAACAAGTCCCATCTGCTACTTTCTGTGATTATTTATGCAGTATTTGTTTATTGCCAATGGAATGTAAATTATTTTGTGGGGGAAAGGTGCTTAACGTATCCAAAAAGAGGACTTTAGTACAAGAAATAGAGTTCAGAAACAGTTGAAGATCATTTACCATCTGTAACCAATGTCCAAACATCAGTACCTACAATGTGTAAGGCAGGCATCACTGATAATGGCATTGGATAATTATAGAAAAACAGAGAGTTTTTAATAAGTATCTACTGTCAAGTTTCAGAGTAGCATAGTAAGTCAATTGGCTTTTCTTACCTTTGGGTGGAAGATCTGTTTTAGTGTGGTGCTTCCTTCTATTTTATTTTTTATGAATTTATGATTGGTGTTTTACATTCTCGTGCCATCTAATAGACACTTGGTTTTGCACACTTAGAAGCTGTTTTATATACATACGATAACCATGCACTGCTGCAGCAATTTGATCTTATGAGCCTTCAAGTACTACAACAGAAGGCAGTGCGTTAACCATTGAAAAGGCATTTGCAAGAAAATTTGCCTATGTTAGACACGCTACATTAAATAAATACAAAGCTTTATTTTGGCTCAAAAGCTACTAAAACATTTAAAATTAAATTAAGGAGGAATAAAATGACATACAAAAAGTGCAAAGGTACAAGCAGCAGCTTTGTTTTATTCTTGCAATGAGTTATAGTTGTGAATGTACAAGCAGAATTTTCGCTTTAATCCCCCTTCAGTGTATAGAAACCATGCAACCAGAATGGAAAATTTGCCCACTTTCCCTCCAAATCCCAGAAGTATGTAACCTCTATGAGACCACTTAACATCTCATAAAATGCGAATAAAAACAAAGCATACTGTTGACTTAGGTGAATGGTGGAGGAATCCAAACATAATCACAAAGCACTTTTTTGTCACATCTGCCATACAGCATCCAATTGCGCTGAAGGAAACTGAAAGGTCTGCAGAAGCATCCTAAGGCACATGTGCGCAAGAGAGATATAAGACATATTTTGCTACAGTGGAAGTAGTAGGCATATTGGTTATACACAGGTTGGGCGAGAAGTTCCCATACCCCTTAACATCCAATGCTAATTGATTTATTATAGCACAAGTACTTAAATATTATGTGCCCAATATATCTGTATGTTTCCCATCATATTGTAAACACAGTTCCATATACCTCCATGTTCTTCTTGAGATATTCTTGAGCATGTCTGGTGTTATAGTGCGAAATGCATCCTCAAGAGCATTGTACAGTTCTTTGTTTATAGCATAACGATGTGCAGATATATGCACCTTAATGACTCCCCATAATGAGTTGTCAGGTATGGGACTCATTGGTGGCTTTTCAAGAGAGCTGGTGTTGTTGATGATCCACGACCTATCCACCATCCTGAAAAGTGTTCATTTAAGGAACTTGCACACTGCAAGAGCGTAGTGAGGAAGTACTCCATCTTGCTGCAACTATATGCATTCTGTGAGGCCCTTTTCCTCAAGCTGCGGTATTAACCATGTTTGTAACATGTGTAAATAATTTGCACCATTCACAGTTCCTTCAAAAAGCAGATGTGATGTCATCGCTGCCCATATCATTACGTGAAGTGGGTTCCTTTCTAACTCGAATGTATAATGAGGATTCTTTTTGGCCCAAAAGACAATATTTTTAGCACATGAGCTGCAATAAATCATACATTCATCTGAAAACATAACCTTGGCACAGCTCATTGCATTTGGAAATCGCGTTAATAAAGCATGGCATGCTAAATCGCTCCCATTCCGATAACTCCTTTATGAATGTTAGTCATAAAGGTCTGAGCTTAAGGTCTTTTTTCAAGTGATTTCGCATTGTTGTCCTCGGTATACCGAGTTCTGAAGCACGTTTATGTGTTGACTTCATAGGAGATTGTTCAATTGAAGCAGAGACATGCTTCTTCTTGTGTCTTCTTCCTTCCACTCTGCAGCCTGTTCCAAAAGCAAAAGCATGTCTTTCCTAAACCAGAAGTGTTGCTTTTCATGGTGGAGCTTTATTAAATCTTTCCCATAATTTGTATCATTGTCTGCTCTGTGTGTTGTTGTACGTGCACCCACACACTTATCACTGAGTGCTCCTCAATGGTGTAACTATGACACTCATATCTGCTGTGGCTACAAATTAAAACTTGACTGCAAAAATATGTAACCATGAATTCCAACAATTGATAACAAGTAACATTCGATACTCATAGGGGTACGGGGAGTTCTCGCCCAACCTGTACAATGAAGGCTTCATAATCACAGGCTTTCAGCATGGATAACAAGACATTATAGAAAAAAATGACAACTGTGATTTCGTGACCTTGAAACCATGACGTGATAAGACTGTCATGCAGCATTACAGTTATTGCATAAGTACTGTCCTTGTTAGTGACCGGTATGTTTGATCCATACAAAATGTAATGCAATCTGAGTAAACTAATGTCCATTTCTGCGCCATATCAACAGTCAACCTTTCTCCATCTCATTCTTTGATATGATTGCTCAGGAGTGATTGACAGTTGTATGAAAGCTCCATCTTCGTGTTAGAGCATTTAAAGTATCATTGAATTACATGTTATCACAGCAATAAAGTTAGGAATAACATTAGCAATGATGCAATAACATTCATAGAAAAAGTGACATTAGCAAATTTTCAGAATCTGATGTGACACACTGTGTTTCTTAACATTGTAACAAATGGAACACCAGCTTTTGTTAAACACACTTAATTTGTAACTTAATTGCACACTCTAGCACAAATGTTACACTTGAGATGCTATTGCCACACACTTGGAACAGAACACAACTGATCTGTTGAATCGAATCACCACTGAACTGTTGAGTCACAACTCACAACTGAACTGGAGAGTCACAACTCACAACTGAACTGGAGAGTCACAACTCACAACTAACTGGAGAGTCACAACTCAGACAGAACTGCACTCACACTGTCCACTTTTAACTGTCCAAACTCTGTGACTTCTTGACTGCACTTAACTTCAACCATTCTTAACTAGCAGAACTCCCTACATGGGCAAGAGCAGCTCCCTCCATACAAAGTGGTATGTTCTAGAAAGGGAACCTACTTCAACTCCTCAACAGAACCTCTGGAGTGGAGAAGCAGCACATAATGGGCTATTGTTCCATATGGCTACTGGTCAATGGCTTCACCCAGGTACCACACCAGGATATGCTTACCGGCGGCCTGTAGGTAGCTTTGTATGCACAGTCAGAATATGCTGATGATTAACAAGGATAGAACGTCTGTGATACCCCATCTACATTTTATGTTCAATGCTACTCTCTTTCTCAAAAGGGAAAGTAAACAAGAGTTGAAATAGATAATTGAAGAATCTGTATATGTAAACATGTGTAAGTGTGAGTAAACAACTTGTTGTTGTGTGGTTCAGGAAATGACAAGTTTCTCAAGCTTATAAATTTATGGAAATGGCGAGCAATAGTTTTATTTCTCCAGAGTTAACACAATTGGAGTCTTTTGGAAAACTTTAAATCCCTGTTCACTAGCTAAAAGTTTAAGGATTTTCAGATTCTTGAGGTTATATGCTCTACTGTTTGCATATACCACATTAATTGATGTTGGTACTCATTTAGATGTTCAGTACTAACTCATTCAGGCAAAACATTCTTTTATCTTCACAGTGGTATAATCTGGAGAAGCCTGAGGAAAAACCCTTTCCTTCAAACTACTCCAATCAGTGTACTCCATTGCAGAAGCTTATGCTCCTTCAGTGTTTTAGAGCAGATAGGTTATACCCAGCTATAGTGGAATACATCACATTTACAATGAGAAATAATATGTTAAGCCAACCAGCTTTCAGGTAGGTGTAATAGTATACTCTTTAATCAAGAGGTAGTACTCTGAATAGTGCCTTAAAACTGAAAATTTAAAGCTAGTGTTTTGCATATAGTTGAACTTTTAGAGATCATGGTATAGTAATTCACTAGTTACTATATAGTGTCACAGATATCCAAGTAGTTTCACTCATTCATGCTATCATATCAAGTTAAAATTAATAGGTTTATTGGTGATTGTGATTGTTTATAAACAACTTAGTATTAACAGTTCCTTCTGTTAATACTAAGTTGAAACAAAACTGATTATTGCACTGATTAGCATTATGGTATTATCAATGTTTACATGAGCAGTCAGGTGTAAAATTATATAAAACTGAAAATAAAGACACTGAAGAAAGAAAAAAAGGAAATACAAAGTGTTTTCAAGTAAAAATCCTAAGTATTTCTTTCCAAATACACAGCTTGGCATTAAGCATGTAACTTCTCTTATACCACCTATACAGTATGCTATACCACCACCAGGCAGCTGCGCATACAAACCAAAATACTTGTATTTCTTGGAATAAATATTGTTACAGGATGTCCCAATGTTTTGTATTTCTTTGTAATTCAGTTCTGGTAAAAGATATCTCAGTTTTCTAACCATACAAACCAGGCTATTGTAAACCAAAATCTTCGATGCCATTTTGCTTCTGAATCTCATTTACGTTTTGGTTTCTGTTCTCGGGTTATTGTGAACCAGCCTTTCCAGTACCAGTGAACTGAGGTTTATCGATATGAACAGGTATAAACACCATAAAACTCAGTTGCCGTTGCCCTGCTTTATTTTCTATACTTTATCTTTTATGTTTCTTTTTTATTTTTATTTATTTTCTAAGCTGTATACAGGTTGGTATGACTGGTGTTCAGCCCTGGCTCTTTGCCAGTCATACTCATATTTTACAGTAATTTCTTATTTCTAATTTATTAAATCATTTATAAATTGTTATTTAACTCTATTTACTGTCATACTTTTTAACTTTGCATAAAAGTTGCCCAATCTTCTTACTATCTTTTGAAACATTTCCACTACCGCTATATTTCTATCTTGAACCATTTCTTATTTTTTTATTTATTTATTTATTGTGCTAAGAGATTTACAATTTGATTGTCTACTGAACTTTGACCCTGGCCACTCATTCTATAGACAATCACTACAGTTTATCTACATTTTACAATTTCCCGTCAATAAATTATCTTGTTTCAGTTTTTCATGTCTTATTTCCACTTGTTTTTCACTTGTCACTTATTGATTACTTTACCACCACACATTCACTATAGTTTTCCATTCAAAGTAAGATACACTACCTCTTACTTTTCTCTATCCACTGTCCAAAGCCATTTATTTTTTATTTTACACAAAAACTGTCCAATGCTCCTAGCGTCCTTGCACATCATTCCGATTATAAGTGTATTTCTATCCCCCTTCAACCACTACTTCAATGTTGATGCTGCCAGCTATATCCGTAACTTCTGTTTATTCTTGAAGTCATACAGCAGAGTTCATAACAAAGTAGAAAGTGGAGCTCAACCTAAGTTTAACAGTCATACAACATGCTCAATGCCAAGATCAATAAGGCTATACTAAAATTAAATTGTTTTGACATGACAGAAGTTCTGTTATGTCAAACAGTGATGTGAAATAGCTATTCAAATGAACTCAATACCTGAAAATTACACTAAGTAATAGTATTCCATGATTTACGAGGATTGGAACTCAAATAGTGGCAACACAGCTGTAGAGACGCTATGCAATGGAATCTAATATTGTCGCTGATAGCACACGTCTAGTTACATACCTACCTTACTCAGAGCAAATGGACTCTCCCTTCCCACTGCGTGCTCACAGTCAAGAGAAAGTCACTGTGAGCTAGCGGTCTAACGTAGTGTTGTTACGATGTTTTCGAAACAGGAACAACGGATTTGGATCAAGATTGAATGGGCCAGAGGTCGTACAGCACAACAGTGCCATCAAGGTCTTCAAGAGGCTTGCGGGGAATCTGCATTGCCTTACAGAACAGTGGCACGTTGGATAAAAGCCTTCAACGATGGTCGGCAAACTGTGGCAGACATGCATCGGGCGGGTCGTCCTAGCGTCAGTGAAGAAGTTAATGGACAGTGATCGACGCCAGACGATTCGTGAGCTCGCCCAAGAAACCGGATTAGCGCATACGACTGTGCTTCACATCCTGCAGGAACGCCTGGGCATGCGAAAAATTGCACCAGGATGGGTTCCGCATGATTTGACGGAAATGCAGAAATGGTTGCGTCATGACGCTGCTAGGACGCACTTAGAGCGCTATGAACGCGAAGGAGAGGCTTTCTTAGGCCATTTCATAACGCGAATGAGACATGGGCCAAATAGTATGACCCAAAACTGAAACGCCAATCGAACGAATGGCGTCATTATGGGTCGCCACGAAAATCGAAAGTTCATCAGAGCCCCAGCAATGTGAAAGTTATGGTGATTCTCGTGTACGACTGAGGTGTTATCAACGCTTTACATTCCTCCATGGCAGACCGTCAATGCACAGTATTACCGTTCGTTTTTGGAGCACCACCTGCGACCAGCTGTGAGAAAGAAGCGGCAACACTTTCTGCAGAATCCACCCATCATTCGCACGACAATGCTCGGGCGCATACAGCGTAAGCTGTGGTTGATTTGTTCGGTCGATGGGACTGGGAAGTGCTGTACCATCCGCCATACTCCCCGGACTTAAGTCCTTGTGACTTTGATTTGATTCCGAAGATGAAGGAACCACTTCGTGGCATTCGCTGCAGAACTGTTCCAGAGATTTGTCAGGCAGTAGACCTCTCCATTCGCACTATCAACAGAACAGACTCTGCTAAAGGAATACTATGACTTCCACATCGCTGGCAACTGGTTATACACAACACTGGTGACTACATTGAAGGACAGTAAAAGTTGCTAAGATGTAACTCTTTCGTATCGGCTGTAAATAAGTAGTTGCCACTATTTAAGTTCCAACCCTCGTAAACACAAAAACCACATTCCTGCACTAGTTGTTATCAAAAACTTATGTTGTAAAATATGAGGGCTTGTAAATTGTATAATAATTGTCCTCTAATTCGATCAATAATTCTAGATGATAAATACACCACAACTCAGATTAACTGTAGGAACTGATCATTCTAAAACCAAGTTGGACCTAAATGGGTATACAGCAAATATTAAAGTCACTCAATAATGATAATTCAGACACATTTTATCACAACTTCACATGCAAGTTGCATCTTTCCGAAGTATGTTAATACTCATATGCTCATCTAATTGCCCCTACTATTTATACAGCCGGCAACGAGCACAATATTTCACAAGTAATCTATTAACTGTGTATTTTCACTTCACATAATCTTAACATATTCAAACCAAAGTATGCATTTTTATAGTTTCTTTGTACAATGTTTCTAAATACTGACGTCGAGGAGTACTTCTGTTTTAATCTATAACAATCATGCTTTCCTTAATTCTATATTATACCTTTCATTACATAATTCACATCACTCCTTTTTCTTTTTTTATACACTTCACTTGTTCCATTATTTATTCATTTCACTAACACATGTGAGTTTTACTTTATTAATACACTTTCACTTTTCACTTATTACCATTAATTCATCATTCACTTTCTTCAACACATATGTCTTAATAATTATAAAACTATACTAAATATACAGAGTGAGCCAAAAGACTCCGAACCGCCTACGCGGTGTTTTTCCTGTCCGCGTCCTCAGTGCTCGTTGCCGTCTGCCGCTACCATAGAGAGGCACGGATGAAACCATGCAACATTTTTAAAACTACCTTTAAACGCTTTACTTACCAACTTTACAAAAGCAAATGCTGAAACTGGTCACCGTCGTTGTCCATACATTTTTGCCACCTCTTTAGGAAACTATCCATCACTCGCCGTAGTTCACGTTGAAAAATTTCCTGGCACATATTTTGTTTTAATTCTTTCAGGGTTTGTGGGTTTGTCTTGTACAACTTATGTTTTAAGTTGCCCCAGAGGGGTATTTTATGAACAATATTACCGGCTGCGCGGTGTTTTTCCACTAGGCGTGTGGAAATATGATAAAAACATGATAACGCACTGCTGCTATAAACAAAGTCACGCTATTGTGGTTTTGCTGTGCAGTGTGAAGTGCAGTTTTGAGTAAACGATAATGTGATGTAGTTCAGTGATACGAGTTATTTATTATTTTGTCCTGTACTTAGTCATAAAGTATATTATGGCTCAGTATATGTTTTCTACTGCACAGCGTGTATTTATTTATGATTCGTATATGTTAACTCGGTCAGCTTGCCAAGTGAAAGCAAGATTTGCAGAAAGATTTCCAGGTGTAAAAGTTCCAGGCCGTACAACCATCCAAGAACTTTACAGTAAATTTCAGGCCACAGGAAGTGTTCAGGCTAAGAAATCTAAAAGACGGCGTTCGGTTCTTACCGAAGAAACATTAGACGACATCGGTCATCGTTTGGAAAATTCCCCCCCCCAAAATTCCATAATGGATAGTTTCCTAAAGAGATGCCAAAAATGTTTGGACAATGACGGTGGCCAGTTTCAGCATTTCCTTTCATAAAATTGGTAAGTAAAGCCTTTAAAAGTAGTTTTCTATGATAGCAGCAGACGGTAACGAGCGCCGAGGACGCGGACAGGAAAAACACCGCGCAGGCAGTTCGGAGACTTTTGGCTCACTCTGTAGTAATATAACACATCTTATTATACTATATACACTAACCACACTTCCATACTCCTTTTAACACTATACAGCACTTCACTAACACTTCCTAGTCAATTTCCTCTCCCTCTGGCTGATGCTACTCCGCCTCCAGATGCCCGAAATCCTCCATTTCTTGCATCTCACTCCTCCTCTGCTTACATCTTCTACACTGCTCTATGCCAGCATCTTCTTTTACATCTCCCTCTCCCCTGCACCATCTTCTATCATCCTCTAATCACCGTTTATGTTCAGCATAAATCCCCTATTCTCCCCTTCTCAGTTTTATCCTCCTCCATTCATTCCATTTATTATCTTCCTAATAAAATACAGTAATGTTCTCTTATGTTTCTGTAGTTTTAACTTTTTAATGTCTTCTTCCCCTTCCTCTTTTGCTTCCTCTTCATCTGGTATTGTCTGTTGTGTATTATAGTTATCTATCAGTGTATCAGTTATCAGATTTAAGGATAGATGGTTTCAAAGTTTTTCAAATCTTCTTTACCTTCTTGTATAAGAGTTATTGTCTTCACTTGTTCAATTCTCTCTTCCCAAGCAATTTTACTAATTATGTTCACTAATTTGTTTCAATAAACATACAAGCCTTTGTTTCTTAATATTGTGGTGGTGGCCTGGGGGGTGTTTCTTCAAGTGTTCCACACAGCTGGAACTGGCTCCTGGGGGCAGCTCTAATCCTTGAATGGCCACCACACACATGCTACGAATACCCTGAGAGGGAGACTCATGGGACCAGGATCCTGGTAGAGCCTACCGAGAGTTACTCACCAGGGAGGTGAGTCTAGTGAAGGGGAGTTGGGGAAAGGTGTAGGACCCCGAGATAGCTTCTGAGGTTCTAACAGTAAGAGGTAGGTGAGGACATGGCAAGGCACAGATAAACGGATCACATGCTATACTAATAGGAAACTAACTCACACTATTAATATAACAAATCTATATTTTTGGCTCTTGGCTGCCTGCAGAGGTGGGGTACAAACAGTTTAGCCAGATGGTATGCTTATGTGAGACAAAGCTGGTGCTGCCCAAAACATGGTGTTGCAGATTTATGACCTACTTTTCATAATGATTTTCAAGAACCAGACTGACGCAGGTTCATATAGCAGTCCCTCTGGAGTCCCCCCTTGTCCCAAAGCCAGGGGTTTTTAAAGGTGCACTCCAGCTACCTCAGCAGCCCTTCACCTCTTGGGCAAATGTTCTAACTCGAATCAACAGAGTTCGTGCAACGTTTCGAAGTTGAATGAAACTTGATGCTGTGCCTAGCACTGGTAGAATGCTTGATCATACATTCTGCGTGTCAGCCTTTTTAACTTTTATGGTGCAATAATTCCCAATGCTACTGAGGGTAAGAACCATGCTACAAAATTAATAAAGTAAATCCATGCATCGTGACAATATATCTACTATTTAGTGCCTGATTGATTAAGTTCATGCTTCAGTTACTTATTCTCCATATCATAGACGTTCAAACAGGACATATTCGGGTGTGTCTTGCTTGTTACAGATAGTACAAATATCGTTTTGGTGTTTTGTTGATCTTTTTCCAATATGTTTTATAAAGTCCATATCTGGTAATGTAATGAATTAGTCCTCTGGTAGGTTGAATGTGCCTGAATCTAGGACTTTCAGTGATGTTATTAAATAAGTTATGTACTCTATTTTCTGCTTCAATGGTATCTTACTCCTGTTGTCAATTTAATTTTAAAATCCGCTTAATTTCAGCTCTATTTTCATATCTTCTTCCAATTATTTGTGTTACTATTCCCATTTCAATCTTCTTTAACCAAAATTTTGCTCCTTTCAGTTAATTAAAATATCTATTGGCTAGAATCTTGTCATGAATGGGAGGGCCATAGTTGTAATAGTTTTAACTGTTCTGTTATATCATAGCAAAGTGTTTCTTTAGGTTCTCCTTAATAAACTCCTTATTTGGACATCCTGCATCCGATGGCCCAAACATCAGCATCATATGTTATAATGGATGCAAAAATACCATTATATTATGTTGAAATTGTAGTTAATTGTATTCTAAAATTCAACTTAATAATTCTAGCCAATTTCATCATCATGGTTTTAGATTTGTTTCTTATGTAATCAGTGTGCCTCATAAGATTTAATTTCTCTTCCAAATATATTTGAAGATATTTGGCTTCATTTTGTTCTCTTATAATTTGATTATTAAACTCTATGTTTGGATTGTTTTAAACTACCCTTCAAAGTCATATAATTTGATTTATTTGGTGCTATTTGTAATTTTGAGCTTGTGCACCAATTACTTATTTTATGTGTTAAATTATTTAATTTTTGTTCAAAATCATTCCTATTTTCTCCCTCAATAATGAATAAAATATCATCTGCATAAGCAATGGTGTTTGTAATATTTGTGGCTTCCTTTAAATCATCCAATTAGGTCTCTGAAACAATGTCCCAATATAATGATCTGGGAACCAAACACTCGGGATATACCTTGGTAAGTACCTTATATACTGTATCATTAACACCGTTCATAAAGGTTTTTCTGTTATTATAACCTCTTGATATTTTATAGAGACATTTTGAGTAATCTTTTTTGACATACCGTTCAAAAAGGCTTGGCCACCACAAATTTTCAAAATCATTGGAATTATAAATTAAAATTCCTATAATATATTTAGCATGTAAATTTTTTAAGTTTTAAATCTTTGGTTGATAGACTCTTTAGATCCAAATTGTTTATCACTCATTCCAATCCTTAATAAAAATTCTTTTATTGTTTACTAAGCAACTGTTCAAAAATGTTTCCAATTCTATTTAGCAAACAAATGGTTCAATAAGATTTCAGATGTTTTGGGTCTTTACCAGTACTCTTTTTTAGAACAATTACTTTTTCTTCTTTTTAACATTTTGGAAACATTTCCATATTTCCATTTATATACAGTCATTAAGTAATTTATACAAAAAGGGTGTAATTTCCTCTTCTACATTGACCAAAACTTTGTTTATAGTATAGTATAGTATTTATTGTGCTAAGAGTTTTACAAATTTGATTGTCTACTGCATTTTGACCCTGGTCACTTATTCAGTAGACAATCACTACAGTTTATTTACATTTTACAATCTCTTGTCACTAAATTATCTTGCTCTATTTTTCAGTTTTTTTTGTTTTTTTTCATGTCCCATTTCCACTATTTTTTCACTTTCCATTTATTGATTACTTAACCATCACACATTCACTATAGTTTTCCATTCAAAGTAAGATGCACTACCTCTTACTTTTCTCTTTCCACTGTCCAAAGCCATTTATTTTTTACTTTACACAAAATCTGTCCAATGCTTCTAGCGTCCTTGCATATCATTTCAATTATAAGTGTATTTCTATCCCCCTTCAACCACTTCTTATTAAAAAATTCTTTTCTCCAATTTTCTGTATCTTGGCACTTAAATACTATGTGTTCAATGTCTTCATTACCACCACATATCGGATATTGGTTCTGAGGAATACCCTGTCTTAGCCCTTTTAGCCTCCATGCTCCGGTTCTTAACCATGCAATAGATTCTCTCTCTTCTTTATTTACTATGTCTATATATTTTTCCCTACCCCATGTATTTTTCATTGGCCTATAATAAACTAATGAGCTCTTTTCGGCAATCTCACTGAACATGATTTGTATTTCTATATCTTCCAGTCTTTTCCTTGCCTTTTTCCAAAAATGTTTTCCGTTATCTCCTAACCCATTTTTCTCCAAAATATTTCCTAATTTACTTACCCATACATCATTCATTATGCTCTTCTCTTGGTATTCAATACATTGTCTTAACACATTACTTTTTCCTAGATTTAAACTTCTGAACCAAAATTTCAAAGCTCTTTCCATTATCTTCCCCTTAGTTGGCACCCTGCCCATCTCTAATTGTGCTACCTGTCTTACAATTGACTTCGGTAGCCCTAGTATTTCTCTATAAAACATCCTGTGCACCACATCTATATATTCCCATCCTCTATCTAATCCCCATATTTCTACACCATACATCATTTTTACCTCCACAACCATCTCATAAACTTTTTCCAGCCATTTAACATTTATATTAGGTACTTTATATTTGCAGCTTCTAATTGCTGCCATCGCCCCTTTACCTTTTGCCAATGCAAACTTCTTTTGTTTCTCCCATTTATTACCTCCATATACTTTTACTCCTAAATAGATACAGTCACGCGCTCTCCTGTAATCTTTATTCTCTCCCTTCCAGTTTTCATATTTGCCTAATTTTCCCCCCTTTTTGAAAACCACAATCTGTGTTTTCTCTTGATTCACTTTTAACCTCCATTCTTTACAATATACATCAATTGCTTGTAATGATTGTTTTAAACCACTTACTGTAATAGATCCTACCACTAGGTCATCTGCAAAAAGAAGTCCTGGAATTTGGATGTTGTTAATTTACTGGTGCACAGTTATTATTCCTTCCAATTTCTAGTAAGACATCATCTATGTATAAATTAAATAAAACTGGGCTTAACTTACATCCTTGCCGAAGGCCTTTCTTTTGTGGAATTTCGTTTGTTACACAGCCTGTCTCCACCCTTACACAGAAGGTGTTCTCAAAGTACAGTGCTTTTAGAATATTCACCAATTGCTGACTTACTCCCTTACACATTAATTTATGCCACAAAAGTTGTAGCTCAATTTGGTCATAAGCCTTCTCTAAGTCTACAAAAGCCGTATACAATTTACCCCTTTTTTCTTTTAAATATTTGTCTGCTAATGTCTTTATAATAAATAAATAAATTATCAATTGTTCTCCTTCCCTTGCGAAAACCCATCTGTAATTCCGAAAGGATATTATATTCTTCAACCCAAGATTGTAGTCTCGCTGCCAAAATGCCCACAAAAAGTTTTCCTATATTCGATAATAATGCAATACCTCTGTAGTTATTAGGTTTATCAACATTGCCCTTGCCTTTATATATATAGGATGGATGATAGCTTCTCTCCATTGTTTAGGTACATAACCCTTTCTAATAATTACATTAAACAAATCTAATAAAATTTTCACTCTCCCTGTTTCATTACACCACTCCTTAAGAAACTCTGTTGGGATGCCATCAATTCCAGTAGCTTTATTTTTCTTCAGTAACTTAACTTGTTTTATTATTTCCTCACTCCTAATTTCACCATCCAATATATCTACAAAAACATTCCTTATTTCCGAAAATTCTGTACTTCCTATACTCCTGACTTCCCCGTATGTTTTAAAATACTCCATCCATTGTCCTGGCTCAACATTGGGTTTAGTTACACATTTATTATAGGTCGACTTAAGAACCTGCCGTACTTTATTAACATAATTCTCATTTAGACATTTTATCAAATTCCTTTTATTGCATTCCCTCCAGTCCTTTTTCTTTTGCTCTAACAATAAATTATGTGAATTCCTCCCTTGCATATAATCGTCCCTAGATTTTCTATCACCTAATTCTCTCCACCAAACCAACAGATGTTTTACTTGTCTTTTTGATACCCTACATTCTTCGTCAAACCAGTCCTTATCATATATGTAAACTCTCTTTTTTGTTTTCATTTCCTCTCCCGCCCTTTGCATAACTGTATTAAGGATATCTATTGCATTCTCAATTTGATTATTCTTAACCATGAATGTTACTCCACATAGACATATCTTTCCATAATTCGAGTCAAGAGTCTGTTTAAATGTGTCACAAAATTCTTCTTTCCATTTATAGCTAATATACTCTTTTTTACAATAGCTTTCCACTCTTATATTGTGTTTTACTCATGCGGCATGCATCATAAAATCCACAATCAGTGGATAATCCCCGCTAGTTGAGCTTAAATTTAATACCTTAGAATTACTTAAAATATGTCCTAAATTCAGAGGCCACAACACAAAATCTGTTACACTCTGCCCATTATTGCTAACAAAGGTAAATTCTCCTTGTTCATCTTCCCCACATTTTCCATTCAAAATTTCTAAAGCATTCAACTCACAAAAATCAATAAATTTTTCACACTCTTTATCAACAAATTTGTCCTTGCTTTGCCTAAGTTTCTCACTTTTAAACACAATTTCATCACTCATCCAATCATTTCCAACATATGTATCACTTTCCCCAATCCTGATATTAAAGTCTCTCATTAGTATTACCTCTGCAGTTACAAATTTCTCCTTCAGCCTATCTATATCTTTTCTTATTTGATTAAGGAGATCAGGATTATGAAACCGCGAGGATGCAGGGGGGTTTATATATTATTCCTACACAGAGTATATACTTAACATCCATTATAACCCACAGTATTTCTTTACTACTAGACCATGTTTCTTTAATTTCCTTACTTAAGCTGTTCCTTATAAAGAAACCTATACCTCCAGATACTCTTCCCTTTCTAGCTATCACCTCTCCTTTCCTACCAATGTATTCAAAGTCCTTTATATTTATCTGTTCCTCTTTTAACCACGTTTCTACTACCGCTAAATAATCCACTTTTGCCAACAGCTGTTTCAAAACTCCCACATATAACTTATTTTTTAAACCCTCACAGTTCCAGAAGCCCAATCTCCTTGTTGTCCCTTTTTCCTATTGTGAACCTGCTGTGTATGTAAAACCATCTAATCTTTTCCTACTTCTTAATTCAATTCCTTCTTTCGGCATTAACATTTTATTTTTATGATACCACAATGCTCCCATGTTCAGATGAAACAATATTATCTTCTTCTCCCTCTTCCGTATTCTCCCCACTACCTTGATACCATATATTCTTTCTCCCCTCCGTTAGCGGCACGCAACTTCTGCCTCTCCCCTCCTTGGTGAAACAATTCTCTTGGGTGACGTCACTTCTCTGGCTCCTCCCTCCGCCACTGTTGTCGCCACCATTGCAGTCCTACCGCGCCAAGCTGTTTGGGCCCTCCTTCCATCTGACGTCATAACAAGGTCATCAGTTCTTTGCTGTCTGCTGTTGTCCACGCTGTTTGGACTAGCCTCGCAATTACGTACTTCTTTCTCCATGTTTGCTGCTAGTTGTCGAGTTGTGAACTTTGATCTTCCTGTTTCATTTCTTGAAGCTATCGCTGACACCTGTTGATTCATTTCCACCCTTTCATGTCAATTTTCTCTAGAATCTATATTGTCCGTATCACGTACCCTTTCATTGTCAATCCACAGCTGAAAGTTTGTAATTTACGCCATTTTTCCCAAAGCTCTTGCTTCTTTCATTTTCTGAATTAAATTTCATTGTAATGCTCTCTTATTTGGTGAAAGGTCTTTGTTAATAAAGATATTTGTTCGTTTCAATTTTTTGGCTCTCCTAAGCACTTCATGCACTAACTGTATTGTTGCTAGCTTCACCATTATTGCCCTCTTTCCAACTTGTCTCCCAAATCTAAAAGCCTCAACAATTTCCCATCCGTACATCTCTAATTCAAGCTTCTCCTTCATTATCCGCGTTATTTCTTCAGCTGGCCATATCCCTCTTCTCTCACTTACACCTAGAAACACCAGATTGAATGTTCTTTCCCTCTCCTCCATTCTTCCCATTCTTTCCTTAATTTCATTTACTTCCTGTTTTGCTTCATACACTTCATCTATAATGTCCTCCTTGATATCCCTAATCATAGAGCACAATTTATCACTCAATCGTTGTTCCATACCTTCCATTTTATCCATTTTCTCATTTAGGTTCCCCAACAGTTCTTGAATATCCGTAGGGCCTGGATTCACTTCCGCTCCTCCAATAAACTAGTAGAATAGTTAATACACTCCCAATAATCAAAACATTAACCATTTCTTCGCCAAAATGTATTCCTCTTGTTCCCGCGAATTTCATTCTCAAAATTTGCCCAATTCTCGCTCTATACACAGCTATATCCACACCCATTGTTACTTAGCCGCTTCTTGCTTCAAAATCACGAGCTCCTTCCCAACACATCCGTCCTCTCTCGCTGCTGGCCTAGCACTCCAACTTTGTTTATAATTTTATCAGATTTGGCAGCTTTTTTCCTCTTCAGCCTTTTAATTGTCAATCTGATTTCTGTTGTATCAAAAGGATATATCACTCTTGTATTTGGATATGGAAAACTCACATTTATTTGTTTACGTATATGTGTGTTATTCTTATGCGTGTCTTCATCTCGAAGTACTTTCTCTAATAAAAAGTTTACCGACTCCTTCCAGTCTGTGGTTGTGTTACTATCTCCTTTATTTAGCTTTGTCAATACTTTAGATTTCTCACTTTGTCTATTATGATTCTATATGGCATTCCACAAATATTTGTACGTAATTGATTCTTGACAAAATTCTGCCAAGAATTTTCCTTAGTTTCTTTTAAAAGATATTTAAATGTATCTCTTTAGCTTCTAAATAGTACCTTAAATTTATTTATTTTTCTGTAGCTATAATAGATTCTTTATATATTCTTTGTAATTTTCACATTTGTCAAAATACTTGTTTGGTTTTGCTGTCAGTGTGGTTTTAGTTTAGTTAATTTATATGCTTCTTGATCCATAGAGTTTCCAATGTACTTGGAGCATATGCTCATCTTGTACCAATTGGATTGCAGTTCACCTCATCTGTTATCCTGCCTCAATTTATTCCCTATAAAATAACTAAAGTAAATCAATGTGTGATCATTAGAGGTAAAATCTTGACCCACTTTCCAGTGAATTAGTTTGGCTTCAGATCTAACACCACAAATAGTAATATCAATGTTGGATGTTGCTCCTGCTCTGCTTTCATAGGTAGGTGCATTATTGGGTTCATTTAAATTTAATTCTGCAATGCCTTCTTCTAGTTTCTCACATCTTTTAGATTTATACCTGCTAAACCACCAGCACAATTTTGCATTTGCATCACAGGTATGCACAATTTCTAGATCTGAATAAGTGTGTGTCATTAAATTGCATTATATTAACAACTTGTAGATTTGGTCTTTAAATTATAATTCCAGGCATTGGATTTTCCACTGCACTAATCGTTCTTGCTTTAGATGGTGCACGCCATTTTACCATTTAATAAATGAGGTTACTGAATACTTAATATATCCAAATTCAGCTGTTCTGAAACTTCTTTAAGTTCTCACATCACTTCTTTGTGCATTTATTTGTCATAAGCAAGCTGTACGGAAGCCCAATACTAAAAATATTACAAAAAATTATAATAACAAAGGAAATATTTTGGTACATTTTTAAATCAGTTAAGCAATGACACCAAACACAAGAGAAAAGAAAAGTCAAGTCTAAAAACAAAGCCACCATTGGTACGACAGAGAAATAATAATAACAATATACAACTAGTCCGGGTACATAAGTTTATCAGAGAATTAATTGAACAAGAACTTAGGTCAAGTGGTAAACATCACTCATTTGCGAATGTTCTTTATAGGAAGCAAAATGGAAGATTGCACAGTTGATTAAAATTATGCAAGATAGTACCAAAGAAACACACAGAAGATGCATTAAAACTGTTAAGTCTAAAAACCTGTTAAATTTACTACAAAAACTATAAAATTCACATTAAAGACAGAAATACGTGAACAACTACCATTCTTTGACCTCAAAATTGGAAAACATGTAAACAGAATAAACTTTGGTATTTACAGAAAACCAATGCAGACACACAATTACATAAAATCTAATAGCTACAAGCCAAGATCACACAAACAGGCAGAAGTTAGCACACATGCTCATGAACATACTACTTCCGGCACATGAATATTAAGCAGAATAAAAAACAAAATCATTGAAATTACAGAAATTAAGGTTTTCTAAAATCCTGATAGACAAAAAGTGAACATAGCAAAAACTAAAACATTGTTAAAAGAATCAATCACGTTCAATACAAGAGAAGATGTCTTCAAAAAACTTCACTTATTACTCACAGATATTCGACAAATTCAGAAATATTTTCAGAGGGCACAACATGCAATTGACTTGAATTAATATGCACTAAAAATGATTACCATACTTGGCTCTAAAGATAGCATCCCTTCAAATAAAAACTCTCAGAATTTATCAAATAGAATGCAACAACTCTAACCAAATTTATATTTGAAAAACAAAGAGGAACTTGCAAACAAGGACCAAGGAACATTTTAGGTGTATAAATCACAAACATATAGAAAAATCAGCAGTTGTCACCTATTTTTGGATGAAAAATAATAACATAAATCCAGAACCAAAACTATTAAAACACATAACAGAAAAGCAATAACTGTCAACATGGGAACAGATTTTCATCTTAAAGAACAAGAACATGTCGCGGTAACTTTCATGTTATCTTATTTGCTGAGCGTCTGTTATTGTTTTACTATCTTGAATTTTGAGTTCTTTGTCCTCCGGCTAGCTATTATTACTCAGTCGAGCAAATCTCTTGAACAGGGTGTGTAAACGGAAAGGAGTTGTTACTAAAAGATAACACTGATAAAAAGAATTTGTTTTTACACTTTTATTGCCGTCACATTTTATTGATTTCACATATTTACTCTTGATACACGCCCGATTGAAACTGTTATATTTTCATATGTAGCTATAATCACTTATTTGCCGCGCATTATTAATTCGCGTATTTCACATTTTATAACTAGCTTTACGATGCGAGAGATTCTGTAGAATTGCATAACTGTAACCCGTGGATGATTCTGTTGAACTGTGTGACGTGTAACCCGCGAATGATTCTCTTAAACTGGGCAATACTTGTCTCTGGCTTTAGAATTTATACTCCCTCACCCCGATATGCCTGAAGATTATAATCGAGCTGCTATTGGTTAATAAAGCGCGCCAACATTAGCGTCTATTTCTATATCCAATCAATTACGAACACATATGCTCTAGGGAGGATATTCCTTCCATTTCTAAAGAAAAACGCGCTACTCTGACGTCATTTGTTTGTCTCTTCTAATTAATAAACAACTTACCCCCTCGTTTCATTGTTACCCGCTCCTATTGTCAGTTTCAGTGAGTCCTGTAAACTTATTTCCTAACAATGCTTATAATTAACAAACATCTCAAATCAATGTCATACAATAATGTTAATTTACACTACAATCACTCTGGCATTCACAGTGTTATGATATAAAATACTGCCTCATATGCCCCACTAGAAACATAATTATAAATATTTACAGCTCTTTTTGGAAATTATATAATTGGGTTTTTAGTCTCCTGAATCTTAGAACACACGGTATTTATCACTTGCACTTAACACTGCACACGCATTTAACACACATTATACATTTTGCCTTTTTCCCGCCACTATTCACCGGCTCGGGTTTAATGTGTTTATATACATACATCTGACATTACAATTTTTATAGCAAATACTGTAACCTGAACTATTTAGGTCACTGTTACAAAATGGTTATACTTTCTTAAATTATTGACATAGAAATTTATACACTCAAGATTTTTAACCTGGTTCATTTTGTAATTATTGAACACATTTACCAAAATATGCATCCTCTACACAAATATATTTACATCTCTTAATTCTACACATAATTTCATATTATCTGTGTGCTACATAAGTGTTTTGCTTTAATTATCTTTACCCCTTTAAACATTTATTTTTGTCCTGAATTTATTTCTCCTTTCTTATGACATATATACATAGTTAACCCTCTTACATTCCAATACTTTGTTCTGCAGTTCAGCTTTACTTATCCTAAATCTACTTTTCATCATCTTGGTCTTCTGTTTCATATTATTCCTCAATGTTGTATGGTTTCAGCATTTCAATATGGAACTTTCCAATGACTTCTCGGTTTGCTGGGTTACATAATTCATATGTGTTTGTTGCATATATTTCAACAACTTCATATGGTCCATGATATGTTAGAAACATTCGCCAATAGAGCTTATTTGCCTTATCAGACAATTTCTTAGTTTTAACCAAAACTAAATCTCCTATTTTGATCTTCCATTCCTTTCTTTTATTTATGTTTCCTTTTTCTTTTTATGGCTTTTTTCTTCATCCTTTCGAATGCTTGTCGGAACATCTCTTTTTCCGTTTGTGGTATCGATTGCTCATCTGGAATGTCTTCTGGAATTTTCTTACATATTGTATTTATCTTCTTTCCTAATTTAAGTTCACATGGTTTGTATCCTGTCACATTGTTTACTGTTTCGTTGAGTAGATTCTGAACGAAATTCACGTATCCATACCATTGTGTTTGTTTTCGATGACACAGCACCCTTAGGTAATTAGAAATTTCCTCAATTTCCCTCTCTACTGGGTTGGAGTTCGGTCTGTATCTTGACGAAAAATATTGTTTAATACCTTTTTCTTTCAGTCCCTCCATAAATCTTTTTCCTGTGAAGGACGAAGCATTATCGCTCAATACAGATTGAATTGGTCCTTCCTCTATCACATATGACTTGAGTAGTCTATTCAAACATGCTAAACTTGTAGGTTTTCTCAAAGGGTAAATTCTTACATACTTGCTGAATACATCATAACAGACAAACATATATTTGTTTCCAAATTGACTTGGATGCATAGGACCATCAATGTCAATACTAATTACGCACCTCGGCTTATCCCTTATAACCGAATTAGTCTCAAATGCACATTGTGCATTTATTTGCTTTGCCTTCTGACATAGGTTGCAGCACGAGATAAATTTCCGAACCTTCTGACGCAATTTGGATATATATAAATTTTCTAAAATCATAGAAGTTGTCCGGCCCGTCCCCGAGTGTGCTAACCCTTCGTGAAAATTCTTAATTAGCTCCTTTTCCATGCTTTTTGGAACCATTACCTTCCAACTAGGCATTTCTTTTCCATGCTTCTTGTATAATGTTCCATTCCGAATTGCTACAATTTCTTTTTTTGCCTCTTCAATTAATGGTGCATTTCCTTTAAGTTCAAATAATTTTGCGTCTTCATTTTGAATTTCCCCCATATTTTTCAATTTTGTTATCATTTCTTTGCTTAAAGGAATTTCAATTGTCAATATTTTGACTTCATTTCTAGGCGTTTCAATATTCTCGGGAATTTGTGGGTTGTAGTTTAATCTTGATAGCAAATCGCTGAAGGTGTTATTCTTGCCAAGAATGTGTATAATTTCAATATCAAATGCAGATATTGCATGAATGTATCTAGAAAGTTTTCCACTACATAATCTACACCGTTGGATGAAAGTTAGGCTGATGTAATCTGAATATACTTTCACCTTTTGCTGATAAATATAGGTCTTGAAGCGAATTAATGAAAAATAGAGTGCTCCAATTTCTAACTGAGTCACCGAAGAATTCCGCTCAATGTTTGTAAGTCCTCTAGAAGCTGTACTAATGACGTGAAACTCATTGTTGATGTCTCGCTGTCCTAAAATTCCGGCGAATCCTTGCATTGATGCGTTGACATAAATCTCGTATTTCAAATCTTCTCTGGGCCTCTCAAGCAATATGGACTTAGCAAACAGTTCTTTGACCCTCTCAAAACATTTTTGATGATCCTCTGTCCATCTCCACTTGATATTCTTTCGGAGTAGCTGCCGCAGTGGTTCTATTTCAGCCGAATACCTTGGTATGAACTTACTCTGAAAGTTCAATACCCCTAAGAGACGTCTAATTTGCTTTACGTTCCTTGGTGGTGGAATTTTCATTATTGCTTCTATTCTCTTCTGGTCAGGTCTTATACCCCGTTCATCCACTACATAACCCAGAAAATTTATTTCCTTGACACAAAATTTTGATTTTAGTATGTTTACAGTCATACCATGTTGTTGCAGTTTATTTAACACGTAATGTACATTAATCATATGTTCCTCAAATGTTTGACTAATGATGAGGAAGTCGTCAATATACTTTATTAAAAAGTCATCTGCAGAATTTCCAAAAATACTGTGAATTGCTCTCAAAAATCCACTTCCTGAGTTCCTTTTAAAGCAAAGGGATTTGCACAAAAACGATACTGGATCCCCGAGTATTGAAATGAAGTGTAATCACGCACTTGTGCATCTAATTCCACTTGCCAATATGACGCAGTGAGGTCAATGGATGTTAAAATCTCCCTCTTGAAAGTTTCGTGATGAGTTGTTCAATCCCTTCACTTTGAAAATGATCTGGCTTCATATATTGGTTGACATATTTACCATCTAATGTTAATCTTAAACTACCATCTCGTTTAATGTTCCAACAGATTGAATTTATATATTGAGAATTACTTTGCTCAATAATCCCATTTTCTAACATGCTATTTATCAGTTTTCTAGCTTTGTCCCGAAGACTTATAGGCAAATTATCATACTTATGCCTATATGGTGGCATATCTTCTACCTGAAATGTATACTGATATACGTTATATCTGCCTGGGATATTACTAAATACTGAACTATTGTTCATCAAAACGTCATGAAGGATTTGTTTTTGTGTTTTCGTAATGTTATAAGCTTTTTCACACTTGTGTAGTATTTCCTCATTTCTCCTCTCTTCCCAGTTGTCTGGCTCGCACGGTCGTCTTTTGTTCGGGTTGTAAATTTCTTTACTTTCTCTGGCATTTCTACTAGCTGTCGAAAATACGGCGTGGTGTTCCCTTCATATCTTGTGACTACTTGCTTTATCTAACTGTTTCCATCGGTTTCCGTTATTTGCATAAAAAGTTCTTGATCACAAAGATTTTCCTCATCCTTTGTCATCTCAATCACGGAAATTTCTCTTTTATAAACGGTACCTTTATTTCTCTATTGTCTTTTGTGATTTTAACTCCTCATATTTAAAATCTATACGTGCTTCATATTCATATAGGAAGTCACATCCTAAAATTATGTCACAAATCAAATGGTTTACAACTAGAAACATAACCTCGAAATTTTCTCCGCTGATAAGTATGTTAAGTAGAGCTTGTGTTTTTATGACCTGTGTCGTTCTTCCAATTGCAACACGACAAAGTAAATTACGAATGGTCAGAGCCATAATTTTGTTACCTTCATTTATCAAATTTATATAAAATTTCTGCGAACAAATTGAATCTGATTAACCGGAATCTATAGTCGCAATAATCTCTTTCTTCGCGATTTCCATCTTAACATGAAATGGACCGAAATTTTCCTCCTTATCTTTTGTTGCTGCAATCTTCTTACAGAGTGTGTGTGTAGGCATGTTGTTTATTTTGGTAATGGATACTGAATTATTAAAGACGTCCTGAGAACCTACTGCACAGGAGTCTAATGAAAGTTTTCCTGGTTACTTCCATGTTCATGTACGGGACTACCATTCCTAACCGGCGCTAAATTTATCTCATTCTCGCTTCCACTGTTTTGAGTTCCCCTTCCTCGATTTTGGAAATTATGTCCTCTTGGCACGTAATTTTCTTGCCGTTCTTCGGATCTTTTCCGGTTAGTGCTTTCCCTCCAGTGAGTGAAATTTCCCCTTTGCCTGACGTAACGCCTTCCTTGATTTTGCCCTCTTGCCGGCAATCTTTCTGTCCTGACGTAATTTATTTGTTCCTGTCGACCTGTTCTCCCATCTATCCTCGGTCTTTCAAAATTTGGAACGTATGATTGGTACCGTTGCCTGGTATTATTCTCATGACGTCTGTCTTGTCCTCTGCTTTGGTGATAATGACTACCTTGGTAATTTCGTCTATCTCGCATATCTAAATATCTATGCTCCCACTCTCGAGATATATCTTCTTCCCGTTGTTCCAAAGCTGACATTAATTCTGTCATCTAAAACATACTACGTGGTTTTGCAATTAATAAATAATGTTGTATTCTTAAGGGATAATGCCTTGTGAGCAAACTCACAAAATCTTCCTCATTGATCGGAGGTGACAAGTTCCTAACCTGACTTGCATGTTTTAGTAAATAATCAATCATTGATATTCCCTCTCGTGGATCAAATTATCCATGGCTAAGCATTGCTCGTATTCTGTGCTGTACCGTAACATTCCAAAATCTGTTCATGAATAACCTCTTAAAGGATTCGTATGAAATTTCACTCCCTGATACCATTTGTACCAAATCTAAAGTTTTCTGGCCCAAACATCTTTTAACAACTACCAATTTCAATTCTTCCGGTATCTTTTTAATTTGAGAGTACTCTGACATATCTGCAATAACCTGTACTGGATTGGAGTTTTCATTTTGAACAGCTTGGTACTTGTTAGTTTCAGAAGTTAGTTTTTGATTATTTATAGACAAAACTCTAACTTCTTCAGACAACTTATTTCTTTGTGTTTCCAACTCCTTCTGAATTTCAGATATCTCCCCTCTGAAATTAACTTGCACCTGAATTAAATCTGCATTCATCCCTCTTAGCTCACTTGAAATGCTACTAATTCGAATTCCTAACTCTGTACATTTTACACTAACATGTTCAAACTTAGTATCAACCTAAATTATTTGATTAGATATTTCGCTGCTCATGTCTGACATTTTCTTTGAAACTTTTCCTATCTCACTTGCTATTATTTCATGATTTGCATTTCTCATTCTTATCATACTACTATCTAGCTCCATAAATTTCTTTTCCATATCTTCCCTGTTTTGATCTATTTTCTTTTCTAATTTCTCATTACTCTTACCATTATCTTCCCTTAATTCCCTATTATTCTTTTCCATATTCTGAGTTAGTTTTTCTAATTTCTCATTACTCTTACCAATATCTTCCCTTAATTCCCTATTATTCTTTTCCATATTCTGATTTAATTTTTGCTCTAATTTCTCAATATTCTTATGTAATGTTTCGCCCAAATTTCTCAGTATTTCCATCAGCATACCACCATCAAAATTAACATTTCCTTATATTCTATTCTCACTTTCTTCAGTAATATTTCCTCCCTCAAATTCTACATTATTTGAGCTATTTTCCGTAACCTGAACTGAATTACGGCTAACTGTTACATTATTCCCTTCCGTAATTGTTTCTTCAGTATTATTAGTGGACATTGTTTTCTTAATTCTTCCACTTCTCAACAATATTTAATTTCTCACAATTTTTTTCCTTTTAGGATACACAAAAATTTACAATTTTCTAACCTTTATGATGCTATCTGATGATGTTGCTTTGATGTCCACCTTCCTGCCCCTCTCTCCTATATGTATATGTTGCATCTGCGTCGTCTCGCTGTCTTGGTGTCCTGTAGTCGAATTCCCCTATTGCCTTCGATTCTCGTGGTTACAATGTCCACTCATCCGCGTCGTCGGTCGTTCTGGTGGTTGTTTCTGGAATCTGCGTCTTGTAGTTAATTGCACAGCTCCATTCACTCCACGTTCTGGTTATTATGTCCCTTCCTGGTTAATTCGTCCCACGTTCTGGGAGCCAATTTTTCGCGGTAACTTTCATGTTATCTTATTTGCTGAGCGCCTGTTATTGTTTTACTATCTTGAATTTTGAGTTCTTTGTTCTCCGGCTAGCTATTATTACTCAGTCGAACAAATCTCTTGAACAGGGTGTGTAAACGGAAAGGAGTTGTTACTAAAGACAACACTGATAAAAGAATTTATTTTTTCACTTTTATTGCCGTCACATTTTATTGATTTCACATATTTACTCTTGATACACGCCCGACTGAAACTGTTATATTTTCAGATGTAACTATAATCACTTATTTGCCGCGCATTATTAATTCGTGTATTTCACATTTTATAACTAGCTTTACGACGCGAGAGATTCTGTAGAATTGCATAACGTGTAACCCGTGGATGATTCTGTTGAACTGTGCGACGCGTAACCCGTGAATGATTCTCTTAAACTGGGCAATACTTGTCTCTGGCTTTAGAATTTATACTCCCTCACCCCGATATGCCTGAAGATTATAATCGAGCTGCTATTGGTTAATAAAGCGCGCCAACATTAGCGTCTATTTTTATATCCAATCAAAATCACGAACACATATGCTCTAGGGAAGATATTCCCTCCATTTCTAAAGAAAAGCGCGCTACTCTGACGTCATTTATTTGCCTCTTCTAATTAATAAACAACTCACCCCCTCGTTTCATTGTTACCCGATCCTATTGTCAGTTTCAGTGAGCCCGTGTAAACTTATTTCCTAACAATGCTTATAAATAACAAACATCTCAAATCCATGTCATACAATAATGTTAACTTACACTACAATCACTCTGGCATTCAGTGTTGTGATATAAAATACTGCCTCAAACGGAGTTCTCAATTTCAATATTCCCGAGAGAGACCCATTGTACAAGTTCCTACAACAACCACCATAGCAGTCTGCAGATGGATCAACTTCACCCTCAAGATCAGTTGATGTTTGGTTAACAATGGCAGAAAATAGCTCCAAAACATGTTCTAGAAAATTTAAAAAAGGAGTGTGGTTTTGTGTTATTAATCAACTAATTTTTTTTTACTCTTACTTGGTGTTATTGTCTATGAATGCAAATTGAATGAAGATACAGCCAGAAGAGATTTGGCAGATGTAGTTAATACCCCAAACAATAGAGGCTCTCATTACTCATGCTCTCGTAAACAATATTAAAGCACCTTATAAGCATGTATGAACTCATTAAAAAGCTCTGTCAAGGGTACCATTTTTGAAACTACACATTTAGGGAGGAATTGAACAAACTTTAGTGTTTCAAAGAGAGTGGTGAATACTGCAAATAACTAACATTAAGTTGAAAATTTTGGATGCCACTATGGGAATATTTAGGTTATGAAAGTTATTGGGCATTTTGCTTCTGGTTTGTTAAGCTAAAAGTAAATATTTATTTTGAAAATGATGATTAAAGTACAAAGGTTTCTTATTGTAGATCACATAATTATCGGAGCATCTGGGCTATCCATTTTAACTGGACCACCAATTAATAGCATGTTGGATGGCAGGTGCGAAGTAAATGTTATGTTATTATGAAACCCATTTGTCAATGAATGCCAATGGAAATTCCTTCAACTTTTCACTCAAAGGAAGTGAGAGCTTAAAAAGTAACCTCTGAAACTGTGTTTCCTCAGTCACGGAAATTAAAAGTTGCTGAACAAACAACCCTGTCCACAACTTTAGCTATGTAGTTTCCTCTAGTAATTCTGGGAGTATTAAAGGGAATTTCTAAACATGCACATTGACAGAAGACTAACAAAAGTTGACTGCAATAAAAGAGCTGTGAAGTATTGAATGTGCATGCTGCATATATCATAATCCTTATTATCTAATTTTAAAGCATCTATTGGTGGTGGTAGTACCCTCCAGGGATTAGGCAGTGCTGCCTGTTGTGGATTTACCTGACCATCTTTTCTTGGTCTTCCCAGATGTCTTTTTCCTTTAGGCCTGCAGTATAACACTTTTCTTGGGTTCCTCTCTTTCAACATTCTATTAACATGCTGTCTCCATTCATTTCTATAATTCATAATTTTTTCTTCCAAAGAATTTATTTCTAACTCTTCTCTTATTCTTTCACTTGAGATTATGATCAAATGGGTGCATCCCTTTACCATTCTCAGGAATCTCATTTCGGCAGCCTGTATCTTATTTTTGTCACCTATCTTCAATGTTCACCTTTCAGATTCATAAAGAAAAGTAGGCACGGCATTACTGTTCTAAACTTCATTTGTGTTTCTTTTCTGGTTTTAGCTTTTAAACTTTTATTTACTGTACTATGTATTTTTTGATACATAGGATTTTTAAAATCAATATTTATAACTGCCATATTCCTGAGTATTTACAATCTGTGACTTGCTGTAATATATCTAATTACAATTTTGTGCAACCATTTATACAAACAGTGTATACTGACAGTCAGTGAAATGCTAATGAGCAGACATAGGAATTTCCAAGCACTAAAGCTAGGATGGAAGGAAATTAGTTCAAACTGCTATCAGACTTTACGTGACGTTGTTGATAACAAACCACCTCATCCCTGGTAGAGTGGGTTGGCATGTATAGACCAATCACAATAGCATGCTTTACCTGCCACCAGTGACTCATGGTTGCTGTTGTGTACATTCTATGTATTGATGATGGATTGAGTGTAGCTAATTTGAAGCCAACTGCTTGAGAATTTCTATGCTTGGTAATATTTTTATATTAAAGATTACACCATGTGTCTGAATGCCACATTTGCCTTTTCTTCACAGCTTACATTCTGTATTTGAGATGAGTGCAAGTAATTTACCAGTATTGCTCATAGTTACAAGTGGAGTGGATGTTGTTCAGGAACTTACAAGTCTGGCACAGTCCAACAGCTTTTCTACAAAGAAGATAATTCATTTGTCATTGGGCATATCCATTGAACAGGTACGTTGCAATAAAATAGACATGCATAAAGTAAAAGTAAAATTATCCTCATCTGTTGATTGTACATTTGTATTTGACCCTACCTCTGCATTGTACCTTCCAGAATAGCTGTTTCTCAGAACAGCTTCATTCTGCAAATATCTGTAAACCCTGTTCCATATAGCTTCACCCCATATCTCTTATCTGTTACATGCACTAGTCACCTCTCATTGACTGCTATCCTGGAATACGTTGTTGTGTGATACAAAGTAGTTCCACATTTAACATGATCACTATCTTAGTGTATTCGAAGAGGATTGTCCGATTTACATTTTCAAAATTATATGAATCAAATACATTACATAACAGAGTTAATGTATCTGGAATGCATGTAAAAACTTGGAGGAGGATTCTTTACTTTAAACCTGCTTCTCAGGATGAAAGAAGCACCTCATTTATCATGACTGAGTGTTTATATTGCTTTTACAGTCTGACCTTATACTGCATAGCACAAGACTTGTTTGTCACCATTGAATGCTGCACATTAATCACTCAAGGGAAAGGAGAAGTTAAGGTAGTGTGGAGGAATACATGTCACAGGGCAGGGTTTAGTCCTAGCACAGTATGAAATTCTTGAATTTTCCAGGAATTTTTAAAATGTTTCAAAATATTATTTTAATCTGGGTCTATGCGGAAGCTAATCCATGCTTGTATTAATTTCATACTAAGATGACTATGCAGAAACAACTAAAACATTAACAAATTCTAAGGTGAAATTGGATCTATAAATTAGCCACATTTAAAAACAAATTTCCTTCATGATTAGTAGTAATAGACAAAACTTTCCGGTTAGCATCTGCACCTACTGTGCTTGCATGTGTATGTCAGCACAAGCAGACAACACACAACTCTTACACATGTTTGCGACTGTTCTCAGGTGTACGGCATCAACATATAGCAATACCTACTTACATTTTAGCCTGAAAGATTGGTAATATATGAAATTAAAATTTAAATAAGATGCTACATAGCAATGCTCACTTATATTTGAGCCAGAAAGCTTGTTAATTATGAAATTAAAACTTGAAATAAGACACTGTTTCTTGTACCAGAAGCAACATGCAAACTAGGATTAGCATGACTGTTTTAAAACTAAACTTTGGTTAACATATAAATAAAATAATTTTTTAAAAACAAATACGTCACTAAAGTTGTAATCATGATATCCAAAACTTTCTAGTGTTAAAAAATAAATAAAATCAATTGAAGCTGCAATTTGGTAAAAATATAAATTTTGTTTACAAAAACTGGAGTTAAAAGAATAATTACAATTATTACTACAACTATCAATGTAACATGAAAACTAGGATTAATGTGATGTTTTAAAAATAAATTTGCACTGACATGTACATTAATACATTTTTAAAAACAAACAATTCACCTAAGTTGTAATGATGAGATCCAAAATTCTTAGTATAATAAAATACACCAATGAGATCATAAGGAGCTGTGATGCAATAAAACTACAAATTTGGTTTTTTAGAGATGCTGAGAGTTAAAACAATCATTTTAAAGAATGTTTTGTCGACTAACATTTCAGAAAGTTACTCAAACACAAGCCCCATGTGGGACATAGAAAAATGTCATTTCAAGGGTTTGCAACTTACAGTACATGCTTTAATGGAGGTATTATTATACAGTGCAAGTACACACTAAACTCTTGAAACTAAGCCAAACACCATGGTTGCCACTCAAATTGCACATGCAAAACCACAGCTGGCCAGGTTCAGGCGCTCTCTATGTAGAAACCCGTTAGTAGTCAGGAGCATCACTGGGGGAGCAGGGGGTTCAATATTACTCCCCAAGTTATGAGAAATAATTAGGCTACTGGTTATTATTCCTCAACTAAAAGAACAACTGCAAGTGTACTTTCAATATAAACATTTCATACTTAGGAAACAAAAAATTATTTTTTAAACTAAATGTGTCGTGAAAATTCACATAAAAATTCTGGAAACTGCTTCATGCAACCTTGCCCCCCTCCAACAGAAACTGAAATTATGTTCCTGTTAGCAGTAGTGGTAGTAAAACTTTAGAAGTGTCATTAACATGGTTATGGCAGTGCTCAGTTCGTGGCAGCACCATAAAAGTTAAAGATTAAGTACTAAAACTGTGGAGATACTTAAAGACCTGCACAACCACAGATGCATCCTGGCAAAGAGTGCGATAGAGGGCATAGAGGTCAAACAAAGAGTTCAAATTCAAGCATTGCAATAGAAGATGGAGAACATAGAGACGTACGCCACAAAGGTTACGGACCGGAACACGTTCATTCTTCAACAAATATCAATCAGAGAATTTCAGTGCTTGATGGGCATTCACGCTACAATAAACTCACTGAGATGAGAAATAAGTGAGGTGATAGCCCAGTCAAGAGGGATTGCTTTAATCTCCCATACTTTTCTTACACTGAAGTGCAGATAATTCCACATGCCAACATGATATAATGGCTAGAAGGAGATAAGCAAGCGCTTAGTCCTCAAGCATCGCTCGCACCGGGGTTTGTTTTCGCTTGCTTCTTTATAAGTAAGATGTGGCTACCTTTGCTAAAGGGGAACCTCCAGGGGCTTAATGCGGTAGGTACGCGATTGGCGCTCCGGGGGTCCCCAGCGATATTCTCGTTTGGGTTCCTCTAAGTGGTGAAGGGCTTATGCCAAACGCCCAACCAACTTTGGTCAACAATTACTACCAATTACCATCCTGAACACAGTTCGATGGATACCGCTGCGCGGGACGGAGAAGGGGAGTCGCAAGTGGTGACTATAACACGTAATTCCCAGCCCCTGAGCGTCATGGAGGACTGTATTCGTATCCGCCGATAAAGGTCAGTCCCGGGGAGGGGCCATTGCATGAATTGTTGCACTCCTGAAGGCAATTGGGTCCCTCTGTCTATACATTGAGAGTGAGACCCTAAGGTGAAGCTCCAGGCCAGGACTCTTACCTAAGCGGGAGTGCCGCCCACGATGTGAGCATGCCCCGGAGAATTTGCAATGGTGGACGATTTAATCGCCATAGAAACCAAAAAATAAATAAAAAACATTAAAATTTAATGGAAAATACGTAGTCGAATGTTTTAGTCGTCGCTGCTTAGTAATTGTGAGACTGAGGAAGGAGACAACTTCTCATCGGTGAATGTAATTGTAATTGCACGATTACATTGCTGGTGCAGTAAAATCATGTATTACATCTTGCAATGGCACGTTCCTGGCTGAAGCACGTTCAGCAATCCAGGCAGCGAGAATACTGAAAGTAAATACGTTAGCCAGTTACGGGTTGAGATGCACAGGACCTTGAACTCCTCCTGCAGTGTGGTAAACACCAGTACGTTCGACGGTATGTCCAACGACGAGGTTGAAAAAACCTTGAAGGTCAAGGTGTGACATCTGTCTATCGGATTCAGCAGAAAGGAGTCGAATTTGTGTCCATTCGTACTCTATTCCTTACCTTTGATCGGGTAGATCTCCTTCAAAGGATTAAGGCGGGGTATGAAGCCATTGAAGTTACGCCATATATCTCGAGCCCGTTGAGATGTTATAACTATCAGCGCTTTGGACACACTAGTGATTTCTGTAACGGTGAATCTACCTAAGTTAACTATGGAGACATATCACACGATGGAGCATGTACATCAGCTCCAACTTGCGTTAACTGCAGCGGTAAACACACCTCAAGCTCTCGAGAATGCCTCGTTTTATAGAGGAAAGAGCGATCCTAGAGATCCGGTTAGAGAGAGGATTTCTTCCTGGAATCCGGGAAACTCCTGCATAACCGCCAATCCTCTGTCCCGATAGAGCTCAGTTGCAGCTAAACCGGTACCGCGTCGGGAAATCGCAACTCAGACCGGCGATATAAACGAGGCTACAATTTCGGAAAAGATTATCGTAGCGAGATCACTTCCAAAGACCTCAAAATCAACATCTGGATCTGCATCAGTATCTGCCAAGTCTGTTACTCACAATATCACTTCAGTAAAATCACTATCAAAACCATCGACCTCAACCAATAAGACTGGCAAGTCTGTATCATAAAATGCATCACCGATAAAGTTCAGGACCAGCTATGACAGAACCGATTTCCTGAAAATAAATGAAAAGAATTTACCCGGAACCTCAAGAGCGAAACAAAGTCCACGATCATCTCCTCGGAGATCCTCTTCTGGGAAAGACTTAGATCAGTTATCTTCATCTTCGATAACTCGACCGAAGTTTTCTGTTAGCAAAGGATCCTCCCCGTGGAGGAGATGGAGCAGAAGGATACTGCCAGAACGACAGTGAAAAAGAACCGGAATAAACCCTCGTAAAACACGTTATACCGACACCAAGAAAAAGGGTAAATTGATTGGACCACTGCTGTGGTAAACGTAAGATTGAGAAACTTATCCCATTATAATTACAATGGCTACCCTAAAGTAATGGAACATTTGTGGAATTAGAACACATCGACCAGAGCTCGAACTCTTGATCAACAAGAACGAGCCTTTCGTCGTATGTTTGCAAGAGACTAAGCAAGGAAGCTTAAAAATCAGACGGTATTCCCTAGTACGGTGTTATTTTATAACGGAAGAAGGTATTCCTGCGCACTGGGGCACTGTGATGCTCATCAGAGATGATATATTCCTTTATTCTGTATCCATATAGTCTGACAACCGCCATTTGCTGTACGAATTGAACTGTAATCCATCCGATTTACCTTTTGTAATATTTATCTGCACCGAGTCTTCCGAATAACGGTCGGTTCCATGTTTTCGACTTTTTGTATTCAGGAGAACGGAGCGCCTCATGGATTAGTATTAAACGTTGCACTGTTTGCTATAACAATTAATTTGATCTCAAAGTGTGTTCATCCAGGGAAATCATCACTCTTATTCGTAGAAGATCTTGCCGTCTATTACACTTCTCAGCGCACACCGTATTTAGAACGCCGTATGCAGCAATGTTTAACCATATTGGAGAATGGAATTCTAAACGTGGTTTTCGTTTCCCAACTGAGAAGTCAATCTACATTAACTTCTGCCTCCTTAGGAGACGAATGCTACCTTCGCTCCGATTCGGTCCAGATTTACTTTCATTCGCAGACGAATCAAAATTGGTGGGGGTTGACCGTTTATACGAAATTTAGTTGCTCATCGCAAACAGCACAGGTGAAAACGCGATATGGCCGTTCTCTGAATACCTTGCGGGTGCTAAGTGGCCAATGTTGGGGACCGGATCGGACAGTTTTTCTGCGACTGTATCACGCACTGGTCCTATCCAATTTAGACTATGGACGTATCGTTTATTCTTTAGCACGACCATCTGTGCTGACAAAATTAGACAGGTCCATAATCGGGTATTCATGTGGCTGTCGGCGCTTTTCCCAGTTGTGAGTCTTTACGATGAATCGGCAGAACCTCCTCTACAATATCGGCGTGATGTTCTGTCAGTAAATTATGGCTGTGGGTTTATCTGTATGCCTATACGTCCGACGTTCACGTCTTAGGATGTATAGGCACACCGCGCTGGATGGATGTTACACGAACAGCTTCATTAATCCAAGCTCTGTAGAATTTCTTAGAAAGCACTATATTGAAATGCCTAGCATGTTTCCTAAGGGGAAAGGGTGTACCCCCCTTGGTTACGTGCAACAACTGATTAGATCTTGGGAAGACGGCATACCGGAAGTCTATGATACACTTGTCTATCCGCACTTGTTTTCTATAATATTTGTCGAGTTACCATGACCAAATTTTTATATACACCGATGGATCTTGTCGTCCTCCGTGGTGCAGTGGTTACCATGCTAGCTTCTAGTTCCCGAGGTCGCGATTTCAAATCCGGGGTAGGCGATGGGTTTTTTTCGGGTGTAAAAATCCTTAGCGTTGCTTCCTTCGGAAGGGAAGTAAAGCCGGTGGTCCCGTGTCGTAGATTTACTGCACGTAAAAGAACGTCAAGCCTGATAAACAGGCCTCTGAGGAAAACTACTGGTCTTTCACGCCCAATATAGAACGGGACGCTAAGGACCACAGCAGTTAAAAAGCGTCCATAAATAAAGCTCAGTTTTTACCCATGGATCTAAATGCACCGACGATGTTGGATGTGCATATTTCTATGAAACTCAATCTCATGCATTCGGTTTTCATTTTAGCACTTCCAAATTTACCGCAGAGCTGTGTGTCATACACCGAGTCATTTTGTATGTGCGCCGTCGAAAATTGGTGACTGTCTCATTTTGAGTGATTCTCTTAGTGCACTTCAAAGCCTTTGTGAGCTGTACAGTTACCATCCCATTGTACAGTGTATCCAGGATGCACCCCATGTTTTACACGCTTTTGGCGTTAATGTGGTGAGTGCTTCGATTCCTGGTCACGCTGGCTTTCCGGGGAATGAACTGGCGGATTTGGCAGCATATAGAGGTATCATAGAACCCAGTATGGCAATATCTCGAGTAACATCGAAAGGCTTTAGGCTTTTTGTGCGGAGAGTCATGCTATCGCGTGGTGCGAAGAGTGGTCAGCTCTCCGTGAAAATAAGCTTATAGTAGTGACGGACATTCCGCTAAACTGACTAACTTCCTCTCGTGTATCTCGCCGTGAGGGGTTGATTTTGGTTTGGTTGCTTATTGGCCACTGCAATTTTACACACGGTTACCTCTATAAGGTCGACCCTGCTCCATTTTGTCTGTGTAGTGAAGATCTGTCGGTCCGTCATGTTTTGCTGCAGTGAATTCCTCTGGCGCATTTGAAGGGTCTCTTGCAACTGCCGGTCAGTCTTGCAGAGGTATTAGCGGACGATGACCAAGCTGTCGAAGAGTTTTTTAAGTTTTTAGCAAAGATAAACCTTCAAATCCGGATTTAGTCACACTGATATAAAGTTTTTTCGTACGTCTCGGCTTAGTTTTTCTGATTTTTATATTGATGTTAATGCCTGGTCTTTGCCATGATTCTTTGCATTGATCTTTATCTTTGCCATGATCCTCTTTCAAAGTGCACTTATGACCTTGTAGTTAAGCGTTCTTAGACATATATATATATATATATAAACAGGTGACTTTGCTGTGTATTCTACTTCTCAGCGTACTCCGGTTTTGGAACGCCGTATGCAGCAATGTTTAGACAATCTTCGAGAATGGAGTTCTAAAAGCGGCTTTCGTTTCTCAACTGAGAAATCAGTCTGTGTTAACTTCCGGCGCTGTAGGAGACGATTACCACCTTCGCTCTGATTCGGTCCAAATTTGCTTCCATTCGCAGATGATGCGATATTCCTGGGGTTGACCTTTGATAGGAAACTTATCTGGTCATCGCATATAGCACAGCTGAAAGCGCCATGTGACCGTTCTCTGAATATCTTGCGGATATTAAGTTTCAAATCTTGGGGATTGGATCAGAGAATTTTGCTGCAACTGGATCGCGCACTGATCCGATTCAAGTTACACTATGGGTGTATCGTTTATTTTTCAGTACGACCATCTGTGCTGAGAAGATTAGACACAGTCTATAATCGGGACATTCGAGAGGCTGTCGAAGTTTTTCCCAGCTAGCTCAGTTGTGAGTCTTTACGCCGAATTCGCGGAACCTCCTGCAGTATTAGCGTTGTATCTGTTAGAAAATTATAGCTGTTGACTTGAGTGTATGCCTACGTAAGCAAAATTAGCATATTTTCAACAACGTGATGGGCGAACGTTATAGGAACAGTACATCAGTTCAAGGCCTGCAGGTGTCCGTTTCCGGAAACTTCTTAGAAAAAATGTACTATCTAGCATGTTTCCTAAGAGAAGAGGATGTGCCCCCTTGGTTTCGTGTGATATCTCATGTCTATCTTGGGATGACAACATACCGGAAATCTACGATGCCTACGTTTAGTATCCGCACTTTTTTAAATATTTATCAGATTGCATTGACGAATTTTGATCTACACCGATGGATCTAAGAGCACCTATGGTGTTGGGTGTGCCCTCGTTTATAGTTTTTCAGGTTTCTGTTTACAGTATTGAACCGCATGCATTCGGTTTTCATAGTAGCACTTCCATTTATAGTACAGAGATGTATGCCATATACCGGGTCATTCTCTATGCCCGCCGTGGAAAATTGGTAATTGTCTCATTTTGTATGATTCTCTTAGTGCAGTTCAGAGCTTTGTAGGCTGTGCAACTCTCATCCGACTGTACAGCACATTCAGAATGCCCTTCACATTTTACATGCATCTGGCGTTAATGTGGAGAATGCTTTGATTCCTGGTCACGTTGAGTGCCGGGGAATGAACTGACGGATTTGGCAGCTAAGACGTTGACTACAGAAACCAGTGATGTAATGTTTCGCGTAGCGTAGTGAGAACTTAGGATTGTTAAAAGAGCGAAGCCATCGTACTGGCGCGAGGAGTGATTTACTCTCCGTGGAAATAAGCCTAGTGTGGTGAAGGACATTCCGATAAACTGGGCAACTTCCTGTTGTGTATCTCGTCGTGAGAGAGTTACGTCTTTAAGGGAACTGTTTGTCCGCTGTGTAGTGAAGGTGTGTTGTTCCGTCATGTGTTGCTGAAGGGTATTTCTCTAGAACATATTTGGGATCCTCTGCAACTGCCAATCAGACTTGCAAAAGCCTTAGCGGGCGATAATCAAGTAGTTGAAAGGTTGCTTAATTTTTTGTCAAAGGTAAACTTTCAAATGAAAGTTTAGTCATATTAATATCAAGTTTTTTGTACGTCTGGGCTTAGTTCTGTGTATTTGTCTATATCTCCGGTGTTTTGCTATGATTTTATTTTGATTATTATCTCTAGCCTTGCCATGAATTTTTGTATTCACCATTATCTCTGGCCTTTGCCATGGTTTGCTTTCTTAGGGCAAAACCTTTTAGTAGAGCACCCTTAAACATAAATCGTCATAGCAATGAAAGTGTGAAGAATGGGTTACGAAACAGCGTTGATAAACCGCACACATACACTATGTGATCAAAAGTATCCCGACACCCCCACAAACATACGTTTTTCATCTTAGGTGCATTGTGCTGCCACCTACTGTCTGGTACTCATTATCCGCGACCTCAGTAGTCATTAGACATCGTGAAACAGCTGAATGGGACGCTCCGTGGAACTCACGGACTTCGAACGTGGTCAGGTAATTGGATGTCACTTGTGTCATAAGTCTGTGCGCGAGATTTCCACACTCCTAAACATCCCTAGGTCCACTATCTGATGTAATAATGAAGTGGAAACGTGAAGGGACATATACAGCACAAAAGCGTACAGCCCGACATCGTCTGTTGACTGACAAAGACCGCCGACATTTGAAGAGGGTCGTAAAGAGTAATAGGCAGACATCTATCCAGACTATCACACAGGAATTCCAAGCTACATCAGGATCCACTCCAAGTACTATGACAGTTAGGAGTGAGGTAAGAAGCCTTGGATTCCATGGTCGAGCGGCTGCTCATAAGCCACACATCACGCTGGAAAATGCCAAACGACGCCTCGCTTGGTGTAAGGAGTGTCAACATTACACGATTGAACAGTGGCAAAACGCTGTGTGGAGTGACGAATCACGGTACACAATGTGGCGATCCGATGGCAGGGTGTGGGTATGGCGAATTCCCGGTGAACGTCATCTGCCAGAGTGTGTAGTGCCAACAGTGAAATTCGGAGGTGGTGGTGTTATGGTGTGGTCGTGTTTTTCCTGGAGGGGGCTTGCACTCCTTGTTATTTTGCGTGGCACGATCACAGCGCGGACCTACATTGATATTTTAAGCACCTTCTTGCTTCTCACTGTTGAAGAGCAATTCGGGGATGGCGATTGCATCTTTCAACACGATCGAGCACCTGTTCATACTGCACGGCTGTGGCGTAGTGGTTACACGACAATAACATCCCTGTAATGGACTGGCCTGCACAGAGTCCTCACTTAAATCCTTTAGAGCACCTTTGGATGTTTTTGGAACGCCGACTTCGTGCCAGGCCTTACCGACCTACATCGATACCTCTCCTCAGTTCCGCACTCCGTGAAGAATGGACTGCCATTCCCCAAGAAACCTTCCAGCACCTGATTGAAAGTATGCCTGCGAGAGTGAACGCTGTCATCAAGGCTAAGGTTGGGCCAACACCATATTGACTTCCAGCATTACCGATGGAGGGCGCCACGAACTTATAGCTTCGGAATAGACTAGCAGTTAGACTAGCACTGAAGCAGTTTTAAAGAAAAGTGGGGCGATTCTCAAAGACCTGACAAAGAATGGCCTGCACCATGTGTTCGAGGACTGGCAGAGACGGTATAAAAAGTGCATTCAGTTATGAGGGGACTGCTTTGAAAAAGATCATATCAACATTGAAATGGAGTAATAAATATCTGTGAAAAAAAATCAGTCTCAGTCTTTATTGATCAGCCCTCGTACTTACACGTGAAAGCATGTAAACATGCGATGCAAAATATTTGGAAAACCTTAGGGAAATAATTATTTTGAACATTTTTTAAGAATACATTATTTTAATACAATAAGTTTTTGCCTCTCCCTTATGGTTTACAACCTACATTAAATTCAGTATAAATAAAGATGGTTTTGTAGGATGTTCAGAAGAAAATTTAAAATATATACTTTATTTTCCATTCTAATATCTGAAACATTTAATGAGCTTTTTTGTGAATACTAATAAGTGGGTTGTAGAGAAAGTAAAAATGTCACACTGATTAGCTGCATCGTAAGGAGCACTGCAAGTGCCGAATTTTCAATTTCTGAGAATATAGTTAAGTGGCATATTGCCATAAATATGCAAACAAGTAACTTCGCAACAATTTTTTAGCAAATGCGACACAGATGATGATTAGAGATTTGAGAAACGTGTAAATTTCCTGCCACCTCTCTCAGTAACATCATGACATAGCTCGGTCAAATTCATTGAGATAAAAATTTGTTTGTATTGAACTATCCCTAAAGAATAATTCTTAATATTAACTAAAAATGAATTGAATATTTTATTATTCTCCCTTATTTTTGCTTTACATATACATTTATATGTTGGCATGCATATGCATATACGTGCATAAGCATACAAATATTACTTTACACAAATATATAGCTATACTAATGTTTGGCGAAGATTTGTTTAATTCCTTCCTTCCTGTAACCATGGTCTTACTTGTCTAACCCGGTAGTTTCTCCTTAAACCGCATTGATGACACTTCCTTCCTAATGACACTCATTAACTGGACCCCTAATGGAAAGTGACCATCGTCGGAATACGAATACACCGTCCATAGCCGCCCAAGTCTCATTCTTCATTCATAAGCTGCCGAACCTCCGCTGTTCTTTCAGTCTGACGTTATTCCTTCCAGCTTGCATGCAGTTCATCTACTTTTCCTTGTTACCCGTCTTTCGCCTACTTTTCGCTGTTTCACAGGCTCGTCGTTTAGCCATTAGCTCTGAGGCATTGTATTTAGCCGGAATTCATCTGCGTTTGCCTCTTGTTAAGTTGAACGTCGCTTTGTCTTCTCTCCCTGTCAGAGGGAACACGAGATTTCCTCTTTGGCTCCGAGAAAGCATAGTTTTCACTTTGATTTGACGACAATAGTAAGTTCAAGCCCTCAAATTGCTCATTTTTCTGCATTTTCAGAACTCATATCGGTGTTTCTAACAGTACCTTTATTTATATTATGGCCCCATGAATGGCCAAATAGTCGGATGTGGCTTTGTTGTCCACGATCGTTCTGTTTGTTATCGACGCCTTCTTAGTATTATATGTTAGGCTTGAACATTGTGTTTCTATCGGGTGCTTTACTTGTTCAGCAGCAGAGTTTCCTGTGCTATCTGTTCAGCCTACCTGACGCTTTTACGAAGTCTTCGTATGCTCTACTCTTTCCATCGTTTAGCGCAGCGCATTCAAGTCTGTTTTTCTGAGTATCACCTTGAATGAGCACCTTATCTTCTTTTGGGTTCTTGGTCTCTTTGGTGTGCTAGGGACGATACTGCTGATGTTGCAACGCAGCGATTTTAGCGTTTACGTATTTTACTTCACAGTTACGTTTAATTATTTTAAATGTTATCTCCGTCGAACCACTCTATCGTGCTAGCATACTGAATGGTGTATACTTCAGGGTAACAGATAAAGGGGATTAACCACTCCTCGCATGTTTGTTATTATGCGGAGACTAGTATGGCGCGAAAGCCCTTGAGGCATTTTAATTTGCCATAAACATGACAAATGTACATCCTCCAATTGTAACTTTACTGGGAGAGTTTCTCCTTTCGTCATCTTGTATGCAATGTGTGAATTTGAACGTTCTTCGGTGTTCTAGTCGGCTATAGTCTACCCCCTCTGGCATTCTTGAGAATTGTGGTTCAGCAGAATTTTAATTAACTTCGGGCTTGTAAATTCTTTGAAAGAACTTAACTCCTTTACCTGCTACACATGTGAAAATATTTACACAGTTGCCCCCAGCACTGTTAGTTTTAGTTCTGTTACCAGGTGTTATAGTTTTTATATGATTTTATATATTTCAGACGATATGACTAGTGCCTGATCTGTGAAATTTGTAATGTTATTAGGGCGCTAATGACCTAACCAAGTTCTGCGTCGCAAAGCCGCACCTCCACTACTATCCAAATCTGAACTGTTCACCCGAAATACACCAGTTATGTGACTGGTGTATTTAGAAAATATTTAGAAATATTTAGAAAATTGTCTCGCCTTGGTTTCGGATAGGAAGCATGCAATGACCAGCTGCGTTTCAATCCAATATCAACACTAATTAATATTTTCGTTTATTCGCAAAAGGAGATGATATGGTTGAAAACTGGTGGACTAAACGCTTCAAGACCGCAAAATTTCGAGCAGAATCTTCTCATTGAGTAACCGAACTCAATTACCTACTCACACACTGCAAATGAGTGAAACGGAGCTGTACATGGCACTCAGAGAGAGAAGTCCATATCTACTGCAGCATGATTGTTGCATACCCTAACATTCATGCTCAAATGTCGTAGCAAACAATTTGTTTCAAATATTCAAATCGTAGTAGTTCATTAGCTTTAGACAGGATATACCAGATGCCAATATTGTTATTAGCCTATCTTGGATTTTTATTGATAGCGTAAAAAGTTGTTGTTTTACTAATCACAAACTTAGCACTACAAAGAAATTTCGTATTGAATCTTGTAGGTCTCGCATGGGCCACGTTTCTAAAGAATTCCCTGCACCTGCATTAAATAAACCAACAACACCTCGCTAGAACATCTAGCTTACAAACAATGCTGCTCAAACAAACAGAACCTTTAGCTTTTCAGTACAAAGTACTGTTTCTTATTGTCTTTTATTACTATATGGTAATATTCTCCTTTAACGTTTGTTTTTCAGAAAGCTTGGAATTTACTCGACATATCGATGAAGAAAGGATGCTGGCTTTTGCTACAGAACTGTCACCTTAAGCCAAGCTTTCTCATACTTTTATATAGTAGGATTACTGAATCAACAAAGCTGCATGCGGATTTTAGACTTTGGATGTCTACTAATATAGTCTCAGATTTTCCATTTTTGCTGCTTCAAAAGTCAATAAAAGGTTAGTAATGCATTATATTCTAATAATGTGTAAATAAAATGTAGCAAATAAAATTAATAACTATTATTTTCGTGACATTCCATTTTAATGCCAGAAGAACAAATTTTTCGTTTACGTAACAGCTTGTACTTAAATTTTTTACTTGTCTTAATGCCACACTATAAATTGTAGTTGAAGATTTGAAAACAGTATTGTTGAATGTATTTATAAATAAGTTTGAAGTAGCCCGCTTCCGTGGTATGGGAGCAGTGTGTCTGCCTCCATGCAACAGATGCTGAGCTCAAATCTCGGTTGGGGTAAGTTACTAGGTAGGTTTTTCCGGGGTTTTCCCGTATCCTGTAAAGATGAATGTCGCGTAACTTTAAGCTATAGACTTCGGGCTCATTTGAACATCATTTCACCCATTTACTAGGTTCGATATGACCTACCCGGTTAAGGGACATTGAGCTATATATGTATACAAGTTTGAACTCACTTAGTAGTCGTGGTCTGCGTTGTTAGGTGGAAGGTTGCGATTTAAGGAGGTGCGGGATTCTTTCATCTCCTAGTGGACATGTCGCATGGAACTCCAATGGTATCTCTGGTGGATGTACTATGAGAAATTAAACAGTTTATTACCTCATTTACTCCTATTTATTTTATTTTGCATTGTTTCCATCTATCGATTTAACTGTATTTCTCACCTTTAAGCATTCAGTGCCATTTCTGCGGAGAACAAATACGCGTCTTTAAAAAACGGCTCCAAACAGGTAGTGTACTTATTTCCACCGACTTAGCGTCGCTGAGTGCAAATACAAACCACCCACAACTGAGGGGTCGTAGGAATTTCCAGACTTTCATCTCCTTCGTCGAATAAGGGAATCTGGTGTGGGAGGATGTAGACGGGTGCCTGTTTTCTGCATTGCTTCGTGTAAAGCTAAAAAGTACCTTAGCTTATTATGTGATAGTAATAATGTATCAACATAGAATTCTGCATGCAAGATACGTCTCGGGTACACTCGCGGGTATACGTTTACTGTGCAGAAAGCGCAGAGAACATTTCCCGGGGAATCCCGTCCTTCAGTTACGTTTCCTATATTCCAAGTTGACATATTCTCTCTTTCTGTCTCTCTCCTCTCGCGCTCTCCTTTTTTCTTTCTTTCCTTTCTTTGGCTTCACCATCTAGTCTCATAACACTCTGAATATTGCGGTCTGGTGACGAGGATCGTTCACAATTTGTTCCTTATAAGACAATAATTACACTGCTTCCTTTCCTGCTTTAACAGTACACACTTGTTATATAAATCAATAGCTCACACTTATTCTTTAAGAAATACCTTTGCAATAATATATAGAGCGAGCGTTTTAAGGCGCGGCCACAGACCGCTATATGCGTAGCACTGCAGTAACCTCGGTACTTTTCTGATGTGCAACTGGCGGTGCATGACGCATTCTTTATCAGCTGTGTTCGTGCTGTAAAGAGATTTGACATTATGCATCTCAAAGGTGAATGTTTAGTTAAGACATGTGTGTTGTGTGTGATTTTCTTAAGGATGTTAATGTCTTGTATTAGTTTACTGCAATGCCTGTCGATAAATTCAAGCTTGAACGGCGAATGTTTATGTACGATACATACGTAAAAACCGAATCATGTAGACAGTTTCAGGAGAAATTTCCTGGTATTCCAGTTCCAAGTAGAGGAACTGTTAGACACCTGGTTCATAAGTTTAGGACAACGGGATCGTTAAACGCTAAACCTAAGAAGCGAAAACGAAATGTTCTAACTGAGGAAAAAATTGACGAATGGATGCACCTATTTGTGGGCAATCCTTTAAAAAACTTATAGGAACAATCCCCACACCATAGACAAACTTAAGGAAATATAAAAACAGATATGATGTAGATTACGCAGGAAGAACTTATGCATGTGAATGGAAATTTCATTCCAAAATACTAGGAATGTCTTGACGCAGATGGACATCACTTATAACAAGGTTAGTACCCAATTATAGTGCATGTAACTACCACTCGAGAGTAATTAACACGGAATTTTGGAACAAAAAACACAGGGTAAACTAGTCCCGGGCATCCTTTCCCCAACCGGCTTCAAAGTGAACGGAAAGCTTTGAAGCCTGACCATAAACCCATCAGTAAACGATTAGTAGGGTCTTCCCATCCCTTAAACACAACACGTGGTCCTTTCTCCAGCAAAGCGTTGTTGCCGGTTTTAGCAGCTGTGACTGTTCGCTCGTGCTTTTCTTCCATGTTCAGCTAAGCTTCTATATTACTTCTTCAGAGAAGTTATATAGTGTTTTACTTAGTGCAGTTTTGTAAGTTTAGCAGTGTTTAATAGTTATTAGCGTTTAATAGTTTAATTAAGATGTGGAGACCTTGGGAAACGAACCAAGTTGATGCCCCTCCGGTCGCACCAGCAAGTGACCCTCTGCCGAATATCAGTAATGCCAAGACCACGAAGAAAAGGGCTACAAAAACTGAATAAGCAAAGCCAGATTTTTATGTGTAATGTTGAAGAACATGTAGAAAAGAACCTTTTATGTGGAAAAATGTTTGTTATTGTTTTGAATTTCTCAAAAACAGCTTAACGATTTTTAGTAAAATACCGCAAGTTTAAGATATTTGTAGGAAAAATAAAATTTGTATCATGAATTTTATATTCTGGGAATAACTTGTAAAATTTTCCTCGTTCTCAACTTGTTGTATTACAGGTAAATTCTAAGAGAGAGACAAAATCTTACTCTGCGTAAAATGCAATCTCGGTAAAGGACAAATTTTAGGTCAAATTGTGTTAACCATTTCCGAGAAATTTTTTGTTGTTGGTTTGAATTTTGAAATACAAGTTGGAAGTCTCTGTTTGTATTTTCCTCGTGGTCATGCTAAGAGCATGGAATTTCAAAGTCATCATATAGTCATCTGTATTTTAAAAATCTGACTATCGCTTTAGCCTATGTATCCTTATATTTACAACGATATGTGCAATGAAATTTTATCTTATTATTTAAGAAGTAGATAGAATAAGCTTTTGTGAAAGTAGTTTGTAGAAGAGTGAGTAGAGATAATCTTGTGAATATAATACATAAGATTTTTTTTTTATTTTCTTTCTTTTGCCTTCGTATTTTTACTTATCCTGCATTTTATACTAAAGCTATTCATTTAAGTAAACAGAAGATGTCATGCTTATAAATCTTACACCTTAAACAATACACAACTTCTTGTATTAGCTTTATATTAATAAAACATTGTTATGATACAAGTGATAAAAAACTTTTTACCATAGCTCCGCGCACAGCATAATCAAAAATGATGCTTTGATTTGGGAGTAAGAGTTCCTTTCAAAATAAATTAATATTTATGTATTTTAATTATTTAATGATAGTCCAACAATGTATAGTTTATTCGGAACATGTTTCTAAGTTTCTCTCGGATATGTTAACATGCATTTCTATTCTTGTAGCGCAGTATATTAGTTCAGATCATTCATTAGTTCAGTTATATTTTAAAGCGTTTGCAACTTAAATGTAATTACTATGCGATTCATAGTTATTTGCATAGTTATTTTGTGTGTAAAGCAAGCAGACAAACTGCATGATTGTATTCTGTACATTTGGCAACAACGCGCATATGCACATGGATGTCACTAAGATTTTATGGTGCTTGCGGTTAGGGAGGGTAGGGAACAAGTGTTTGGCTACTGCACAAAGGTCGCCGCTTGGGGATCCGAAGGCTGCGATGACCATAATAGACAGTGTGCGGAGCAAACATACGCGCGATCCATTATCTTCCCATAAAACGATCGCACTGTATCTCACTAACTACCACGTATAGTTAGCGGGTACTGGTTATTTGCTTAACATGAATAACGCAATACTGTGCGATTTACATATGTTATTACTACCTTATAACCCTATAACAGAGAACAATTATGACGTCATATTTTATACTAAGGCAATTCTATACTAATACTTATGCACGTTTATTGAACGTTCATGCTTCCTTTCAACGTTATTTTGATCTGTTTTTACACTTCATATGCTTTTTCTGTCAAATTTATGTATTGTTTAATGGCATAAAACTTTCTGCACGCGTAGTCACTAGTACCTGACTATTTCACACGGCACATGGCGTTTCTCTACGTTTTCACATCGGATACATTTAATATACGTTTAGATATTTTTGTAAGTACTATTATAACGACATCTAAGGGTAGTGTTGTGGTGTTTCGTTCAGAAAAGTGACCTTTGGCCCTTAAGTCGGTTTTTGTGAAACATTTATCATGTTGCAAATTTCTTCTATCCAATTTGCATTATGAAAAAACTACAAACGTTAAGTCAAACATGTATTCAAAACGTTTAAAGTATACAAACATACATCTCTTTATTTCCTCATTAAAATTCCTTCCTTTTCTATTAACCTTCTTACTTTAACCATTTTTACAACTTTCGAGCTAATAAGCGTGCTCCTCAGTAGATCAACTTGTCTGCAGAGCTGTAACTGCATTTACACTCATTGAAGCATATTATTATGTTATAAATTGATGCTCGTATTCCCCATGGCCGCCATTTGGCAAGCATTAATTTCCCTTATTACTAGTCCACACTATTCACACGTTTATCATAAGGCATCATCTTTAACGAAACCATTAGTATTACCCGACTTTAGCTACATGTAACGCCTATTTGCAATTATCTAATTTACAATATCAATTGAAGCGTTATTTTTTACTTAATTGGAAACGCTAATCATCATTACTTTCACAACATCTTGCTATATTTGAGTGTCAGGAACCTTTCTACTTGGCTCTTTAGATAAGTCTTAACAGTGATAAGTGATATTTACCAAAAATTGTTGCCCATTCTAATTTCTTTGAACGTAAACCTGCAGTCTTAGCTTTGTTCCAATTTCTCAAAAATACCTTTCCATCATAAAAAAGTATGCGGTGGTATTCTTTTCTCAACAGGGATGATTTGCCAAATTTCTCACCAAAATCTTATCTCCTACGTTTGGATTACATAAATGTGCATACAGCCATTGCTTTATTTTCCGTTTCTGTAAGTGTTCCACTGTTCTTACCATTCGGCTTGCATCTGTCTCATCCTCGATTGTCGAGTTGACTGTCAGAACTCCACTTAGGACATTTTCCGTGGCATTTCCTGTAAAGAGCTCTGAAATTGAGTATTGCATGTTACAGTTGGTGGTGCTTTTAAATAGTGTCAATGTTACTCCAAATAACCCGGCCAAGTAGAATGTTTCAAATTGCACAGCACACTGAGGTAAATGCTTAAATCTCTCATTGTTCTCTCGCAAGGGTTCGCTCGTAGTTAGTAATTCCTTGTACTGTAAACTTTAATGCCTGCATCAAGCAGTCAATCAAAAAAGTCTCTTTTCCTTATGGACAGTGGCATTATTGGTCAATATTGCCTCCATTTTTCTATAGGCTGGAATGTGCTGTTCTACATCGTGCTCGCGCATATATCGCTTGTGAGGTGATTCAAAGCGTAGAGCTTAACCACTGGCGTCATGTTAATTTTTCTGTAACGGCTTAGTTTTCTGTCATATTGCGCATATTAGGGTGAATCAAATATAAACAGAAATTATTTTTTTACAATTTTATTGAATCCACCAACAAAAACAAACTCTTTCATTGCATGCAATAAGAGAGGTGTTTGATGAGAGAATCATTAGTGTTAATTTGTGGCCCCCTTGTTCTCCTGACCTAACGAGTTGTGATTTTTATTTATGGGGTTCTTTAAAAGATAAAGTGTATCGTTCCAATCCTCGCACACTATAGGAACTTAGAGAAAACATTGTGTAAGAAATCATAAATATTCCTGCTGCTGAGCTTCGGAAAGTGAGTGAGAATATTTACATGAGATATGCTGCCTGTTTGAGAACAGGAGGTCAACATATCCAGCATCTATTATAAGGTAAGAATTTTAATCCGCCTCTGCCGGCGTAATTTCCCCGGCGACTGCCGGCTGTCTAGCGCAGTAGAGAGAGACCGCGAGTGGGTACGAATATAATTTAATTATCCTATATATCTTGTCTCTTTCTCTGGAACTGCTTCTACGCTTGTACAATCCACCAACGTTCGGAAAGAACTAATCTTAGTATCATATAATATTACAGTGAAATGCAATGTTTGGTCAGAAAAAATCGGTAATTGACAGAAGGCAAACTTTTAATTTCTGTTGCCAATGTTAGATTTTAATGTTTTTTAACCAAACACTATAGAACTGTGTTAGGGATGATTTTGTGAATTTTCTGTTGCTTGCAAAAGTACATTTTGAAGAAGCTTGAATTCTCAAATGCAAATTCTATCCATTGCCTTTTGCCATTAAAAACTCAGCTTTCCTTCAGGTATCTGCAAATTATTGTAAAAGGATTTAATTTTGATTTTGTAAATGAGGACTGTTTACATAAAGAGGTTTTGAATACAAGAGGTTTTGTGTAAATGGTAAAAACAGGAAGTACAAAACATAGATCAGTGATTTAAGAAACAATGAAATTCATGTGTCAAACCTTATTAAGGTCTTAGCCTTTGTTTTAAGCATCGCAGGTTCAAACACTCACATTGCAAGAATTTCACACTGATGAGCAACCAATAGGCTGGTCAATGAAATGAATGTGGCCTTGAATTAATTCAGAGGTAATGATGCCGATTAGTTACAGTACATTTGTAAATAATTTTTGAATTTGGCAAAAGAACATAAAAGGAATGATTAGTTCCGCAAAATCAGTTGAAAAAACATGAACTTCAGTAGAAGAGGTGTACCAATTCAGAAAGTGTTATTCCATATGATTCACTTTGTTTACAAAGGGAATGTCTACACACACAATGCCCAGATTGTTAGTCTAATACCGAGATGTCTACTAATAAATGTCTACATAAATAATGTCTAGTTTTCTACTTGCCTACATAATGATATCCACATACTGTATGGCCTATATTTTAATTTTCATCTTCTATGACTTTCTGAGTGCACAGATTCAATGTTATGACAACCCTCTAATTTGCTATGTCAGCCTTCCTGCATTCGTAGTTCTATGTAAGTGTTCTTGAACTTGAAATATAAGTTCCATACCAGTGATGCAAATGAAAGTGGAATTGCATGGTGGGTTCCATGAGCTGGTCTGTCTCTTGTGTAATTGTTATCTATATATTCTCCCATTTCTATGATATCTTTTTAGATGGTGGTATAGGTATCTTCGTAGACTTCAACCACATCATCAAAGAGGACAAACAGCGCCATGAAAAGTCACACTTCATTTCTTACAATTCCATTAATGGTAAGGATCTCTTAAGACACCACTGACAACTTTGCGGCAGATATTTTGGAATAGGTGGAATAAGCACCCCTTTGCAACTGTTTGAGAGAAAATGCATTCATTGCTTTTTTAACAAAATCCATTCATGTTATTTCAGGTTATAAGTAAAGACTAGATATGACACAATGTTATCACTTCCCTAAATATTAGTCATGTAAGCTTGCTTTGTTTTCCGTGAATGTACACAATACATAAAAGGAAAGAGGTATACATTTACTTCACCTTGCAGTGTGTACAACTGTGAAAAGAAACACATGGTGCAGCTTTGTACATCCCCTCAGGTAAAATTAAGTGAAGCTCTTAAGTGCTGTAGACCGCAACAAACAACAATATTGGGTCTGAGTCATTGATTCCAGAATGATACCACAGAAACAGTATTCCAGTCAGGGTATCACTGTAGGTTGCAATCGCCTTACATTTCTCCAATGTCCAAGGAATGACTAGTCTTGAACAGCCCGATGTATAGTTTCAAGTATAGTTGCCATTCAGGTAACATAACTTCAACCTCTTTGCTATCAATAATGTTCGATTCCTCCATTACAATTGCAACAGGTAACAAATTTGGATTATTTCTTGCTCTTGTTGTTACACTGTATGCATTGATGTACTTGCACATCAACAGGATATGTGCTTGTGTTATTGCTTTCCTTTCAGAATTCTTATTTCCTTGTCTGTAACAAAGTTGTTTGCCATGTCTGTTGCGCAGCATGTATCTCTCTTGTATTCATATATTTTTATGCCTACCATGTTAGTTATAACTTCAAAATCACCAGTATTTTCTTTCCTTTGCTGGATGTCAACATGTGTGGTTCCATTGCTATGAGTTTACTTAGATTTGTTCATTAAAATTAGGTTTCCAAGGAAATGTTACAAGGCAACTGCTTATTGTTTATTTTGTTGTACTTTCTCAAAAAGGATGTGTTTAGTAATTGTAAAAAAATTTATTATACTATCCAAGGTTAAACGCCACAAAATAAATTATGAACATCCAGATTAATTTAGTAATAGAAAAAGAAATTTCCATAGATTTGATTAAAAGGTGTAGACAAATTTCTGAATACTTTCTGTATGTTTGTCAAGGACCTGTAGCCTTTAGTTCCAAATATGTGATTTGTTAACATATTAAAAAGCTACATTAAACTTAGGTACACTAAAACATTAACAACATGTGGTGTCCTCTATTGATAGCCAGACAGAAGTACAGAGGAAACAAAAAAGATACAAATAGATTTTTTTGTTTACATGCATAGAGTAATGAATTAAGTACCGTTACATACCACTCCTTCCCCAGTGACACGGAGAAACTTCTTTAGGAGGTGCACTGTGCGACCAGAATGTGTCGTCTTCTGGGCTGCTGGACTGGCTAACGAGTTGATTATCGGGTACTTGGATGATGTAGTCCATATTATTCAGCAGAAAAGCTGATTTAAGTCCGCCAATGGAAACTCTGTTGATTGTGGGGCATTTCCAAAGTGAAGTACTCTTTAACACATTTCACCACTGCATGTTATCCATTGTATATAGGCTGGAGAGATTTCCAAAATACATACTGTCTGATGAATACTTGTGAGGACATCATAAGCTCTGGATGAATGAATACAGAGTTTGCAGAGTGATGTTGAATGTTGATTGATTTAGTGAGGCCACGTGCTGCTTCAGGTTGAAGAAAAAGTAAGGAATAGCACAGTCCATTATTGTTGAATCAGAGAAATCAGCTGGAAGCTTGATTGTGATACCATAGGCCATTTCTGCCGGAGTGATATTATATTCTGATGTGACATAAGTGCGAAAGCCTATTAAGATAGCGGGAAAGTTGTATTCGCAGTCATCTGAGAGACGAGCTCTTAATGCTGCTTTAACTTTGTGGTGTCAGTGTTCCACTTTCCCATTGGACACAGGGTGGTAAGTAGTAGCTTTTATGTGATATATACCCAAAGCTTTGGTGAGGTGAGTGAACAGTTCGCAGTCAAAATATCGTCCTCTGTCCATGGTGATAAATTGTGGGACGCCAAAATGTGCAATCCATGATAACAAGAGAATGATGTCCTTTAGTGGTATTGCTTCTGGCCAACGTGTAAATCTGTCTATCATCCTTAGGAGGTATGTGAAATCCTGAGAACAGGATAGTGGTCCTACTATATCCACATGGAGATGAGAGAAGCGATCGTTAACTTGACTGAAAGTTCCTATAGCATTAATTTGTGTTTCCAAGCTTTTGCATGCTGACAAGGAATACAGGTCCTAGTCCACACTTTAAATCTTGTGTCCATGAGGGCAAATAAAGATTGTCGTATCAGATCCATTGTACCTTTCATGCCGGGATGGACTAAGTCGTGTAGTGCATGGAAGATGTTTTTTCTGTAGGATGGTGGGATATAAGGTCTGAGTGTTTCTGTAGAATTATCACAAACTAACATCTATCAAGTAATACAATGTTGGCGACTTTCAATGAACAGGATTCTGTTGTCTTAAGATTTTCCAGTTCTGTATTGTTCCTTTGTAACTTCGCGATATCTTCATATGAGATGCTCGCTGGCAAAGTGATGTTTGCAATCCTAGAACATGTCGGCAGGAATATTCTCTCCATCTGGAAGATTAAAAATATCTGTAGTGAACTGAGCAAGATAATTACTAAGGTGTCGCTGCTGTCTGGGTGTTACTTGCTCCAAGCGTTGTTTGAAAGCAAAAGCTAATGACTTGCGGTCCGAGAATATTGTTAACTACCTATCCCGTAGCAAGTATCTGAAGTGTTTCACAGCAGAATAAGTCGCTAACAATTCACGATCGTTGGTGCGTACTTGCATTGTACTTCTGAGAGACTGAGAAAAATGCGAGTGGTTCTGGCGTTTCTCCCCCCAGCTGATGTAGCGAGGCACCTATGGTATAGTCCAAAGCATCAACCATTGAGATTAAAGGAAGGTAAGATGAAGGCTGAGCATATAATGCTGTATTAGCTAGTTCTTCTTTCAACTTGCTGAATAATTGACCTGTTGCATGATTCCAGATGATTGAACGGTTACCGTTTTTCTTCGCGTTTTTCCATAATTCTTATATGGGTTACTGAGTTTCTGTAGTATGTGGTAAGGAGCGTCGGTAGAAGTTCACAAGTCCTAAAAATCATCGAAGTTCTGCTACTGTTGAGGGACTTGGAAATTCTTTGTTGACTTGTACTCTGTCCACTAATAATGAAACTCCCCAGTTTGACACTAGATTACCTAGAAACGATATTTCTTTTTCGCTGAAGAAGTGCTTTCCTACATTGATATTTGAGACGATGTTCATCTAAGCGTTCAAAAAGTTGTTGTAGGTGCATCATATGTTCTTCCTCTGGCGATGATGCTACCGGTATGTCGTCAAGGTTAGAATAAGCAAAGGGAATATCACACAAAATACCATGGATGTAACTTGTAATGTTTGTGTTGCGTTGCGTAAACCAAATGACATCTTCATAAATTTGAAAAGACCAAACGGAGTAATTACGGCTGTCTTTGCTATGTCTTCATGCGCTACAGGGATGTGATGATAAGCTCTAATGAGGTCGACTTTGGAAAAAATTGTTTTGTTAGAGAGTTGACTGTTGAAATCCTGCAGATGAGGACCTGGATAAGGATCGGATGCTGTGATGGTATTTAGTGCTCAATAACCTCCACAAGAGCGCCATGTTCCATCCCTTTTAGGGACTAGATGGAGAGGACTGGACCAGCATCTTTTTGAAGGCCGGCCTATGCGAAGGTTGATCATCCTTTGGAATTCGAGTTTTGCCTGGGCTTGTTTATCTGGTGGTAAACGTCTGGGTCGTACTTGCAGTGGATATTCTGTAGTGATGATTGTGTGGTGTACCGTAAATTTAGGAGAGATGAAATTAGGCTCTCAACGAGGAAGTTAGGAAATCTCTTTAAAAAATCTCGACATTTGTATTGTAGATCTATCAAGAGCACTGAGCTGTGATTTGTTGCATTTATAAAGCCTGTACTTGAGATTTGAGTTTGTCTGTCAATCAGCTGCTTTGAGTTAACGTCTAGAAAGAGACCAATATAACCCAAAAAGACAGTTCTAATAATAGGCTGACGGACAACAGCTAGGAGAAATGGCCATGGAAATCTTCTCCGTATATCTATATCAAGATTAAGTAGGCGTTCTCTATAAGTGTGTGTTATGGAACTGTTTGCTGCATAAAGTTGTCGCTTCTGAATTTTTTTTTTGCGTTCTAATCCAGTTGCTGGTAGAACTGAAATACCAGCTCTATAATTCATCAAAAATCGTAGGCCAGTGTTGCAATCTGTTATGAATAGGCGGCGAGAAATAATTCAGCCTCCTCACTTTGTACCGCGCCAAGTGATGGCTCTAAAGGTTTTCCGGTGACGTGTTGCTGGAAGGTTGATGAACGAACGAGCATGGCTGTGCCTTAGCATTTCGTTTGAACTTAATAGTGGTACCAATAAATGGAATATTTGTGCTTTTGCCGAGGTTAAATTAAGTTAAATTGAGTTTATCTATGGACGCTCTTTAACTGTTATGGTTCTTAGCGTGCCAATCTATATTGGGAGTGAAAGGCCGGTAATTTTGCTCAGAGGCCTCTTTATCAGGCTTGAGGTTTTTTTACGTGCCGTAAACATACGACACGGGACCACCGGCTTTACTTACCTTCCGAAGAAAGCCATGCTAAAGCCCTTCCGAAAAAATCCATCGCCCTCCGCCGGGTTTGAACCCGCGACCTCGGGAACTAGAGACTAGCATGGTAACCACTACACCACGGAGGACGACTTTGCCGAGGTGACTGTGATCTAGTCCGTGATGGTGATCGGGTTCGGAGCTCTTGTATATAACTCGTTACCTCGGTAACTTGCTTTTCCAGATGTGAATTTAATTTAATTTTTGTTCGTTTTGAGATGACTGACCAACTACTTTAGTGCTGTAGATGGACGGACTAGGTGTCTCTATAATTTAATCGGGCATGGATACTTCCAGACTTACATCTTGATTAGCAGCTAGAATGGATCATTCATTAGTAGGAAGTCGTTGTAGAAATACAGTTTTTAGAAAAGCATTTATTTATGATCCAGCCAGAGCACGCATTTCTCTGAGTAAGGAGGATGGCTTTTATCTCCTTACTCTACTTCTGCAAGTAATTTCTTGGCTTTAAGGGTCTCAGATTCTTCAAACTCAGCGATAAGGCGTGCCTTAAATCGCCATATGGTGCTGACAATGGCTTCGTTATGAAGTCCGATATTAACTCAGCAGTTTCACCGTCGAGAGATCCTAATATATAATGATATTTGGTCAGTTCATTAATTATGTTCGCCGTAACGAACTGACGTTCCACTTGCAAGAACCATACTTTGTGGTTCTTGCGCCAAAAAATGCGGTATTTTACGGCTACTCGTGAGATTTCCCTGTCGGCTCCTGCTCCGTTATTTTCGGTTGGATTGGACAGGTCGTCGTGTGTATGTAACTGTATAAGTATACTTATGGTGTACTTGCGTATCGTAACTCTTTACGTACTCAAGTCGGGTTCACCAAATGTAGCCTTTAGTTCCAAATGTGTGATTTATTAACATATTAAAAACCTACATTAAACGTAGGTACACTGAAACATTAACAACATGTGGTGTCCTCTATTGTTGGGCAGACGAAGGTACAGAAAAAATAAAACGAAACAAAAAAGTAGAGTAAACAAACATAGAGTAATGAATTAAGTGTCGCCACAGAACAAAAAGCTGTAGGCTATATTAAATGTGAACTAGGAGTCAGTCAGATGGAGGTGCCTCCAATAACACTAGTCTGCATGATATCGTAAGACAGAAAACTAATAAGTGATTCTGATTCACTTTTTTATGCTGATTTCAGAACTGCATTTAGTTTTTTTTTCTATCACGTACAGTTTTTTCACAATTTCCCTTCAAAAATATAGAGTTGAGTCAGTAGATGATGAGTATTGTTGAAGGGAAATTTATCACTTCTTTGAGGGAAATTTCTCGGTACAGACTTGTAAGTCTTTAGGTTGTTACACCTGTAGATTCTGGTTGCTATTTGTAATTTAGGCATTGTTGTTAATATCAGAGGCTTGCATTACCAGTGCTATATCGTGATTGAAGTTATAAGTACATTATGCCTACACGCAAGCGTGTGAACAATCCAAATGTTTTCTGCTACATTTGTGGAAATTATACAGTGCTTCAGCAGAGAACTGATATATCAGACTTTGTGAAAAAAGCGTACCATGCTTATTTTAAAATGAAACTTGGTGACAAAGACAAGGCCTGGGCTCCAAAGACAGTTTGCCGCTATTGTGTTGAGAGGTTGATTGTCGATAAAAGGAAAAGAAATCATGCATGCCATTTGCAATTCCTATGGTGGAGGGAGCCTAAAGACCACCTTAAAGACTGTTATTTCTGTTTAGTTAATGTTCAGGGGTGCAATTCGAAAAATAAGAAACACAAACTTCTTAGGTAATAACAAAGATCCTAATTACAAGGCCACTGTCAAAACAATGTGGGAAAATTTCAAGAAGATGGGTTGTAACATGAGTGTAAAGGTGCATTTTCTACATTTACATATCGACTACTTTCCAGAAAATCTGGAACATTATAGTGAAGAGTAGGGTGAACGTTTTCACCAAGGTATTCAGGAAATGGAGAGGAGGTACCAGGGGAGATGGAATGAAACTATGATGGCCGACTACTGTTGGATGTTGAGGAGGGACAGTCATCTTCAAGGATCTGCAAGGATGTCGAAGAAGAGAAAGTTTGAAAAAAATTAAATGAAACACTTTGGCTTCTTGTTTTGTTAAAATGTAGTCATGAAATAAATTAGGGGAGTTCTTGAGAGTATTCTTAAAATGTTTCTTGAATAAAACTTACCTTATGTAAAATGGTATTTGAATACTTTTTACGCTCATTAGTAAAATTGTCGGCTAAATTGTCATACTTGTGCCCACCTACATTAGGTATAAGTGAGAAAGAATGAAATAAATTACGTTAGGAGTGAGTTTAGAACATGATGTGGTCTCTCCAATATCTTAGGTGTTTCACTTATATACGCAAATCGCGTGAGGAAGCCAACAAACGCAGCCATCTTTCCGATAAATCACATGCAAAGTGGGTACTGCCAACTAAATAAGTGAAATGCACTAAATATGCGATGTGCTGTTGTTTCTGCGAACGTGAACTTGCTACACTGCTCTCCTAAAAAAAACATCCCTCGTCTTCGCTTTGAGGCTGAGGGCCCTCAATCTCTCGGCTACGCTTTGAGGCTGAGTATCTTACCGGCTTCGGTGGCATTATTCATATGTTGGCAGCATTACATTAGAGCAAGCGTAAGACCACTTAAGTCGCTAATGCGGGCAAAAGTATGACAATTGCTTCTTATTTTGTGTAAAAACCTAACGTGATAGAAAAAAAACGGAAGTTATTTCTGGAATTAGCATAAAAACGTGATTCAAGAATACCTACTTTTAAGAAATCATCTAACAAAAAGTTTAAAATGCAGACTAGTGTAACTGTAGCAGAGCATTGCACGTGGATCATAGTGGTCCTTTTATGCTTCCAACATGACCTTTGGGAGGAAGGGATGATGTAGGGATCCGTAGGGTAACCAGATTCAGAAAATGATGTGCGCTGACAAGGACAAGATACCTGTTTCCAACATGACACTAGTCCTGATGCTGCCTAGTCCTGCCTTAACCACCCGCAACCTGGTGGTCCAGAGTGTAGATGACAGAATCCCAGGGAGGAAAGGAGCCCCAGCAGTTTTGCCAAGCACCAGGGAGAAATCTTTCCAGAGCGCAAATTCCATCATCCTGCTGCAACACTCCAACCACCTTTAACTGGTCCTACAACCCTCAAATAGATTAAAGGAAAGATGGAGACAGTAAAACATGCAGAGGAAATTTGTGGTAGAAGGGAAACCATCCCAGCATTCTCCTAGTGACCCATGGTACCACGAAAAAATCCATGGTCAGATTGGCCATCTGATAGGATTCAAGTCTTGGATCTCCAGAATATGAACCTCATATGTTACCACAGATATTTTTTTGGTAGATTAAGTAACTTGGAGGTTTTCTGTGTTGGAATCTTTGTGATACATGTAGGTTGGTACTATGAAACATGTTAATTTATACATAAATGTATATAATTTGTATTATCCATTCCATGAGCATTTTCTTGAGTGGCATCATAACACTGAAAATACCCAAAATATGACTGCCTAAAGCTTCCATAAATTCTTGAATTGGAGTTGGTCAACCTAAGCTATACACATTGTTATTAGCGAATCACTGCATTTATACTTTATTCACTGTTTTTGCACTCAAGTGTACCTGCAAGGACCACATCTAATGATCCCAGATTTCTTAATTGTGCATCCTGCAGGAAAATATTTTGCTGTCTTCTGATACCTTTAATAAAAAACTGTCATGACCATTTTCTACACATTGGAATGAATTATTACTGTTGTGTCCAAAAAGCTACTGCATTGTCATATAGCATACAACTTAGGCCATTATACACTGCTAGTATTACTGTTTTATGAGTTACATAATCTTTTTATAAGAACCACATTAACTGATGTGTTTTATACGTTCAACCCTTCTTTGAGTTTACAATACAGTCTTACCTTATTGTTATCTCTACAGCTGCACTGGAGCCACCAAAGGGTTTGAAATCCAAAATGAATCATATGCTTATGAAACTGAGAAGTTACCAAGGCCAGGCTTGGCAACATTCTAAGTGGAAGCCAGTAAGCTTTGGCATAGCATTCTTCCATGCCATAATCCAGGTAAGTGTATCATCATCATCATTGTCATCATCATACTGAGTGTTATTTTGATGTCAGCTTATTTTTATATAACTAGAAAGAAAATGCAAGAATAGAAGATGTACCCCATTAAACATTCTGTATTCACATTCATTTAAAAAGTGGAGTAGAAATTTGGAATACTGTTAAAAGACTTGCTTGGTTAAAATCTCAATGTGGTAGGGAAAATTCTTTTTTATCTCTAAGTCAACTATATTGCACAGGAAAATACGAATAAAACACTTCTATTTCTTCACTGTTATAATGAAATAATCAGAAAAATTAAAAGATACCCACATCTTCAGGCAAACACTGTTTGTGAATTGCTTCTCAGAGTGGAAGAAAATGACATTCAGCATTCACAATGGAGGATGTTGATCCACTTCTCTAATACTGATATCTGAGAAAGGATCCTGGTCAACAAACTAGGAAGAGTTGTGAATTCTTAATAATGTAGACATTTCATTTCCTTTGACTCTCTTTTACTCATTTAACACCTTAAGGTAGCCCATAGTTTTTATTTGCATGTGTTTTATTTCTTCTTGCATTACTTTGACCTGCCCTCTCTAGAGGCGGACTTCTTCCTTGATACCATATTAGGAAATGGAAATCCCATGCCTGTAATACAAGTATAAGTTTTGAATAGTATAATCCATTGTGCCATGTTGATGCAATTGTAATCTTTGAATCAAACCTCAAAACATCAGAAAACTGCTTGTGAGAAACAAATATTTAGTACATGCAAATGATACATTTCATAGAGTTGACTCATTTTGATGAAATTAGCAAGCAAATGTTACATTGTACAAAAAGGAAAGAAAGAAAATCTTGACTTCTCAAAAAAGTTAACTAAGCTTCAGTCACACTGTTTAACTATTTCATGTCAGCTGCTGTGCAACTATAATATCAGAAACCATTGTATTTCTCACTAGCAATCTTTCAGTTTTGTTTGCTCATTTCATTACTGAGGCCATTCTTTCCTTTCATTTGCTTACCTACTGTCTTTCCCTAGTTCCTTACATGTTTTCTGTTCTGTTTCACAAGTTTAATGTCCTTTCACAATGCAGGTCATATCAAACGGTAAATAAATGTTTTGAAGTAAATGTGTAATTGAGCCTCAGTCCTCTGACCTTAGAGCCACTCTATACTTTTCTGCACAAGATGATGAAGAATCCCAGAAAAAATTAACATAGTAACTCATCCCAAGTGAGGTTTAAGCTAGGGTCCTCCAGAATAGTACCCTTCATCCTTAGATGGGCCCTGTCTCCTACTGTTTTTCCTATTTTACTTCAGTTTGTGTGTGCTTGTGCACATTTTCTTTTTTTTTTCAATCCAACTTTAGATAATATGCAAACTTCATAGTAGAACCTTTTGAAGTTGTTGCATTAGTTGAAACATAAGATTCTTTTAATATTATATTGAATGTTAGGGCAACATCACAATGAAACAGATATATAATCTTATCTAAATAGAATATTTTGATGTTGCACACACAGTATACATTTAATGTGATAATTTTCACTATACAAATCTGATGTGATACATTCACATGACTTTCTCTATTGTATCTTAATTAATGGGCATACAAACTATTCTTACTAAAGTTTATTTTTCTATCTACTACATTTTAATCCAAATAAACCTTTCCAGAAATACCTACATTATACATTTTGCTATAGGTACAAAGAGAACAGCGACAGTCACATTTTTAAGAACTGGCTGCTATACACTGGTCTTAAAATTCCATGCTGTTTCCATGCAATTGCAAGAAACAACTGAATGTTAACAGAACATTAAGAGAATGATCAAATAATGCACAATTCAAACCATTAAGAACAAATATCCCAGAAATGGTTTATGCCACCAAAAACATATTGAAATAAATTGCATGTTTTAAAGACATCAACATTTTTTGTGTAGCACATTTTCATCTATCGCTTAAAGTTTACAAGATTTAGGTTATACAAAATTCCTTCTGAAGGAAGAGACTTCACAGGCTATTCCCAGAAAATTCAAGATAATCATTTTACTTGTCATGTAAATATCTTTAATATATGTTATTTTAATCAAAATCGTTAGTCATTTTTTAGAAAATCAAAATTTTCGAAAAATGTTCCATGTAAAGGGTAGCTAGAGGTGGGGGTGTTTTCTTGAAAATCTTTCTGTTGCATCCTTGAAAGATACTGAACTTAAACACAAAGTTTCATACTTATCCAACTTTTCATTTTTGGGTTATGTTGTTCACAGATACACACACAGACCTTTTTCTAATTGTTTTTATTCAGGAGGCCTCAAAACATGTATTTCGTGAAATCTCGGTATCAAAATTTTAGGTGAAATTCAACACCTTCTCTACCTATTATGTGGTGGCAGAGAAAGTAAAATTGATCATCATATTCATATGTAACACATTCTAAAGCACCATTTGCTAAGAACTGTTATTCTTTTTTTCTTTATTTATTTATTTGTGCTAGCAATCTTCCTTAGAATATGGCTATACATCAGCCCAAGCTGTTATCTTGACATATTCTACCCATATTACACTCTTTAATAATTTATAATATAAAAAATGATGATGATAATAATAATAACAACGATAAAAAATAATAGTAATGATACCAAAATAATAATCTTATAATACTAATATTTTAATAATAATATAATTACATAACTTAATATCAAATGATAAATTAATTTACATCTCTTTTTATTGTCCATAACCATTTCTTTTTTACTTTGGACAGGCACTGAACCATTTCCCATTTATAGCTTCCTTTCTCCAATGCTGTGTAACTTTACAATAAAAAATGATATCTTCTTTATTAAAGAGAAAGTGTAAGACAGGAGGCTTAAAATGAGCAACATTTTGACAGTGAAAGAAAAATGAGATTAGACTTCATTAAGTTACGAAGTTATGTAACTGAAGAAATTTAAAGGAGTGTTTAAAAAATGACATGCCTTTAGTCAATTCATGTTTTACTGCTTTAGCTGTTGAGCGTGCTAACTGGTACCTTGTTTTAAATCAATAGCTCACTATTTGGAGTAATATGTGAGTAATGCTATGCACACCTAGTGATTATTTACACTGTATCTTTGTTTCTTATATAGTTTTCCCTCATGAAACAAGAGGTTGAAGTTTGTCCACATGTCAACACTCAAAGTCCTAGATTCTGACTTTCCATTTGTTTAATATTAATGCAAACAGATACTGGTGAGGAACTGCATGCATTTGAACTAAAAGGGGTAATCTTTGGAGTAAGAGGTATTAAGATAAGAATACATTCTCTCCTGGCCACATTTCATATTTATTGTTCCATTGGACCACTTCAGAAGACTCAGATTACATAGCAGCATTACTGGAACATTGATCATCAGCACTAATTTATGTAGGAGATTTCAGAGAAGTTTAAACATTTTAGGGAATTCATATAGCTAATTTAATGGTTGTGTCACCTTGGTTGAATACAGCATTGATGGATCTAAAAGTTATTTTAGCTGCCTGAAACATACTCAGGATGTCCAAGTTAATATAGGACTGCTGCATGATGACTACTATTACTTCTTATTTGTTATTGAAATTGCTGTCTCGCAAAACCTAGAATTGACTCTCTTAGCTGATAGAAGAACAGTGCAAAGAGAAGGCAATAGTTACACTTCACCAACAGCCTTTTTCAAGGAATTTTCTATTTTCAGCAACATATCTGCAAATTCTTGTGTTGAAGAATTGATTCCCATTCAAGGTCTCATATTGACTGTCCGTGAAAGCCTTCTCCTCAGTAGGTGTACTCCATGCAGTTAGTTCATAAGTTCTTGCAGTACAATTTACACATAGTACACAGAAGCAGCAATAGTATTAAAGGGTTTTAGGGCACAAAACATTGGCAGTAATTTGTAGCCTAACTCTATATAAAACATTATTAAACATTAATGCTAAAATGCATTACAAACTTATTCCATGGTAAATCACATTTAAAAAGTGTGTCAGTTACTGCAGAATGTGTGGCTAAAAAAGAAGATAAAGTATGAGAGCAGAGGGACACACAGAAGAGAAAGAAGCATCAGTAAACAGAGATGCCATATGATAAAAAAAGGTAAAAATTTAAAACAGTGCGGATTATACATGATAACCCATGCCACTGAACAATAAATAAAACATAGTACATGCTCTACAGCATATAAAGTGTCAGCCTGGGATATAGTTGCAAACATAAAGTCACATGTAACTTAGCTAAAACTGACACTGCATTAAACCACATTGCACTGTCAACTGCCCACTATGACTGATTATCTACATGAGCACATAACAAGTGACTTTAAAATAGCAGTGCTAAAGAGCAATCTAGCTATAATCACTTCCTTCAGATAGTTGATGGGTGAAGAGATAATCCAAGTGATAAGAAAGGGCTTAAACTCGTGCAGTTTGTTCCTTTGTTTACCAGCACATTCGTCATGCCAGCATGACAGAACAGAATGCCATAAAACAGCATAGAATCATCACAGGAACACAAGGGCTGAAACACCTGCGAGATAAAGTTGTAGCCTTAATAGCAGCATCAGCAGCCTCATTTCTTGGCATGCTGAACACACATGAGAGACACGCTGATGCACCAAAAGCTAGAAAAGGCAATCCTTATGCACTGTACAATTGGGTGGTAACTGCACAGTGATCAAAAGCTGTGGAATGCACTCAAGTTGGTGCAATTAACATACTGCTTAAGGTCTTGCCAATGAATATAAAAAGGAGCTCATAGAAGCTCGGCAGTAGAAATCGAATGCTGGTGTAAAAGGCAAACTCTAAAACTGTGTTGATCAAGAGTAAAAGTGCAGTTTACTCCCTGTTTTCATTCTTTGCACATCAGTGCACAGAAAATGGTAGTTTCCAAACTGCTTCTTAAGTTGTAAAACTGCTGAATAAATAACCAAACTCAGAGATGTAGACTTCAGTATGGATGTCAACTCTAGGTCAAGTAGGTCTTGGATGATTAGTACACCTGAGGATAGTTCTCAAAGAATAAGAAAGTCAAACTGCCAATATTCTTATATCTTTGAATATGTGGTGTGTGACTGAGTACTTCTGCAACTCTAGATGGTCATGCTACACTCATTCTGAACGTTGAGTACAATCTCTGTTAGCAGTTTTGTTACCACTGTTTCTAGACATGCCAATTACAGGATTCATATTGAATCAAGATTGATGGAAGTGTTAAAAGTGGAACTCTCATTCTTATCATATGGGAGCAGTGTTGCCATGTTGCTTGAGGTTTTTACCACAGGATAAATTTTACTGCCCATTTGGACATCATATTGTATTAAATTCACCATAAACATTTCCCTGTTTCTCCAGGAGCACCCTTGAAGATAAGTTGTTCTTATCTGGAAAAAATGCAATTAGCTACTGTATTATAAACATATCTCTGCTCTCTGTTAAATTTTGGCACCTTGTGCTCTATGAAGTTAACCATGTTGAAGAAACCATAGTTACTCTCTGCATCACATGCATTATTCAAAACATTGTCATTTGAGAACTGGAGTTTTAGCATACTATTATTCTTCAGTGGGTGGCTGTCATTGCTTATAATCCTCTGCTTTTAGCTGCAAAAGACAACAATTTTGTATGTTGGTACGATGGTTATCTTTGTTTTCAACAAGTACAAACGTCTGTTGTTCCAATTCGGTCCTTAAAAAACTTGTGCTTGTATTTCATATATCTGGTTTTGAAAGGTTTTAAAATATCAATGTAACTGTAAAACGTTGCCTTAGTTTAACAGCACTTTCATCAATGGAGTCTTCAACCAGTGCATAGTGCCAATGATCATCATCTTCAAGAAGCTGCAAGTTCTACTTGGTACAGGAGTAAACTGTGCCATCCATTGACTTCAGTTCAATAAACAATATGGAATACTGGAAAGCAGAAATCAAGGGGCATAGAATTCACTTTATTGGGGTGCAATGCAGATATTCTGCCGATTGGATATTTTGTGTCCCTGTACATGTGCCAGTAAATCCTTCAGTGGTTATATCAAATTTCTTTTACTTAATACTTCTTTTTGTGTGTCAAAAGTTCAGTAGATGGTAATATATTCATACATTAGCAAAATTATCTTCCTGACAAAATGATATGAGAGTTGTAATGTCTTTATATTTTTTCAAACACTCACTGATTCAAAGTATGTCTGTCATTTTCAAGTTAAACCTTCAGGTAAAATTTGGAACAAATCACTTTTAAGCAGAAAAGGAAACCATGTATCAAACAGTTTCTGAAGTGTCAATATATCTATCTGTGTCTAACTTTATTTGCCAGACCAGACACAGGAGCACCATGCTGGCTGCTGACATCATGCGCATAACTGATTGATAGACATTTGCACAGTGAGAAAGCATGCTTTATGGAAGAATTTCAATAAAGAGAAGTTTCTGTTTGAAGCTTATTGCATGATGTCGCTTTCTAACAGTGCAGATATTGTCTTAAATTATAAACTACTCTGAGATCATAGCATTTCTGGTATAAAAGTAATTAGATTTTGGATACTGTGTATTAGACTACTTATTGGTTAGCAAAGGAAATTCATTATCGGTAATATATCCATAAAATATATATGTATATATACAATGTACATACAGAGAGCTAACATTAAATCATTATAGTTCATGAGCATGGTGCATATTCAATTGATGCTACCTAATGAAAAATGCACCCTAGCTCAGAATATGTAATCAAACTAGCTTAACAATGTTCTATTATCTAGCTTATTGAAATGCATAATGAGCACCTTACAGTTAATTGTAAACACTGATATATCCAAAGTTATAAATACAGCTATTTATTCACTAAAAATGCAGCATAGGTTAGTTGCCAAGTGCCTTCATGAAAACTCTATTGATATCTAATTTAGGTATTATGTTCATGCTTACCTGTACAGCCTCTTAAAATGTTATTTCAACATTAATGTTGTTGTAAGACCCTGTTATGAAATGATTACCTCTCTTATGTAGAGAGCAAAATAAAACAAGCAGGGTATTTAATTTGGTGTACATTAATGTTTATTATAAACCCAGTTTCAGAATTTGACGTATACTCTACATTCCACAATGCTTCACTTGTAAAGTGATATAACAAGAAATACTATTGCAACTGGCAGTCTGTATTTAAACATCTAACATGTGTTATGCTCTCTTTTGAGCCCAAATACAAGTATTTTATATATATTTACATTCCTTATCACTGCATTATACTGTTAAGTTGCGCATGCTCATGATTTCACTTACAGCTGTATGACCCAGAGAGTACAGAAGAACCTGTAATATACTGCCCACATTAAGACCTCAATATTCCATTATGTTCATTTTGAATGCCAAAACGTGCCTTATCATGGCTTTCATTCGCTTATTTGCAAATATAGGGATTCAACTCTGCTCCTAGTTATTACAAATGAATACATGATAATACACTGATTCAATATGGTTTTCTTGAAATCTAATGGAGGTTCTGAAGTCACTCTTTTCTGAAAATTGTCAACAGTGTTATTCATAGCCAACTTTGCCAATTTGGTCTTTAACAATTTGGCTCACTACAATGGACATCCTTCATGAGCATCATGACATCCTTATGGACCATGTTGCTTTTGAGTATGTTATGTATTATTTAGAAACTCAGGTGTTTGGAGGACCTCATTTTGAACAATTCCTATTTTTACCTCAAGCTAAATGATATGTTCATCAAAAACTCCATCATTTTCTACAACATTAAATGGAAAAACTTGCAGCTATGTCATGACTAGGAACAGGATTTTAATTCAACTGCATATTTCTTCCCTACTGTTGGAAAGATGCTTACTGATATGTGAGTTAATTACTAAAGTTCAAACAATTTCAAGAATATTTTATGTTATGTATAATGCATATTTTGCTTGTTTTGTTAATAGGCATAATATTTTAGCAATTTGCAAATTATACACTTATTTACTTGTTTTACATGTATATGTTATAAATGCATATTTATTTATCTTCATATTTGATTTATAAATAGGATATTTCCAAATATGTGCCACTGAGTCAGTCTTGAAACTTGACAATACTGATGGTAGCTCACATGCAATGCAGTCAATATGTCATATCACATTAGTGAATCTCCACTTTATCTTGTTTCTGGCCATTCCCTCACGATATGAGGGTAGCTGTTAAGTTCCTGGGGTTGAGTGCAAGCAAGTTGGTTATACTTGTATGTAATATTAAATTCAGTTTAAATTTTGTTGTTTAGTATCTCTTAAGATTTATAAAAATGTAAGCTACTAATTTTACACAAAAGAAATCATTTCAAAATGTTCAACCACTAATACTTTAGAATTTTGCTGCAGGTGTGCAGTCATATGTTTATACATTTATGCATATTTATGAGCACATTATGGAAATTTTCAATGCATAAATGCAGACATATTAAAGGGGTTATTAAACCATAAAATTCCTGTCTGTAATCATGACAACATAAAAAATTTCTGTGGGAAGCATTTCATATTTTATTTCATTCCTTTTAGGGTTAGTGGTCATGGTTATGAACAGATAAAACCTACAAAAACATGCATCTGTGCATGCCCATGCATAGAGCTACCTGTGAATGTAAATGACATTTTTATCGAATGATTTGAAATCAAAGGACTTATATGCCTGTGTTGCCTTACTGTGTCCTGGTAATGCACTTAATTTCAATGTCTAATGTTCTTCATGTGGTGCTGTGTATTAATCTCTTATTTAAGTTTTATAAGTACATTTTGATAAGAAATTGATTCAGTAGGTCTGAAAAATAATGAAGATCGTTATACTAGTATTATCTGAACTTAACTTAACAATAAGTTTGCAGTATAGTTGATTTATTAGAAGTTTTCATCTCAGCTGTGCCTCAAGTAGTTGAAGAGCTGAAAATTCAACTCATCTTTACCACAGCTGAGCATTATACTGGTAGAGCCAATGAACTAAGAACTGGCTGTGCAGTGTTTTTCCTGTTCACATTATTGTGCTCGTTACCATCTGTTGCTATCATAGAATGGTGTGGATGCAATCATACAACATTTTAAAAACTACTTTTAAAGACTTTACTTACTAAACTTTATGAAAGAGGGTGCCTAAACTGGCCACCATTGTTGTATATACATTTTTGGCACCTCTTTATGAAACTATCACTGATCATAATTCACATTGAGAAATGCTAGCAATTTCCTGGCAGATATTTTGTTATAATTCATCCTGGGTGTGTGTTGGTTTGTCTTATACACCCTGTTTTAATTTATCCCAGAGATAGAAATGCAGAGGTTAGGTCGGGGGACCAAGGGGGCCACAAATCTCTACTAATAATTCTGTCCTCAAACACACTTTCAATTGTTCTCATCAAAATATTGGTTGTATAAACTGTGGCAGAGTCTTGTTGAAAAAAGGCAAAATTATGCTCCTTGTCTGTTAATTCTCTAAAAGCAAGGAGACAAAATTGTATTCACATATGTAGGGACATGAACTGTTGACTCAAAAAAAAATGACCCTATAGCTCTTTCTCCATTCATGGTGCAACATATACCAATTGTTTCATCATCAAGGGGTACTTCATGAACAATATCAGATTTGTCAGAGCTCCAATAATCAATATTCTGTGTACGCACATATCCATGAAGGTGGAACCAAGCCTCGTTCAAGAAAAATATTAAATGTGGGTCTCTTTTGTGATTGTATGCACTATTGGGATTCTACTCACAAAATGTGTGGCTAATTACAGATCACCTGGTTGAAGAGCATGTGCCATAGTTATTTTATATGGTTTTAACTTCAACAATTTAGTAGCTCTTTGCACAGAGTCATAAGAAATGCCTGACTGTTGTGAAAAATGCCTAAGAGATTTTTGGAGGGTAGTCTCCAAATGATGACTGATGTTGTCTAATGTTT